>CM028351.1:46699071-47381302 GCA_016618105.1 Dendrobium huoshanense
TGAATTAATGGAACTACCTTTCGGCAACTTCCCTGTTTGTGTAAAAAATACTTTCTCTAAAGGTTCTGTACCATACCGATGGATAAAGGGTCAAGCTAGATACCATGAGAATATTTGGAAAACCTAGATCAAGAAAAATCCATTGGTTGGTATCGTCTTTGGAACCGTTAGTTCATTTGATGATGATGAGTATTGCCTAATTATACTTACCATCTTGAATCTCCAAATGTCCCTACGGATCCCGTCAGTCCTTTGGATGGGCTCTGTTTGGAGACTTAGACGATCCCGATGAACTTTAAGTTCGGGATGCACCCCCAGAATCAAAGAGGAAATTAAATCAACGATCGACGAGTTGAGAGAAATTAACCTGGGAACTGACGACGACCCCCGCCCACTTTCATAAGCACTTTACTAAGAGAGAGTGAGGACCCATGATTTGATTCAATTATTGTCTGAGTTCAGGGATTGCTTTGCCTGGACATACAAAGAAATGCCAGGTTTGTCTGCTGAGGTAGCAGTTGGAGTTCTGCATGATGCCATTCTTGTCAAACAAGCTCCTTAACGCATGCCACTTAAAGATCGAGCAATAAGTCGTTTTGAAGTTAAGAAATTGGCCGAAGCTGGATTCATTCGAGAGAAATAATAACCCTCTTGGGTGGCAGTGTCGTGCCAGTTCAAAAGAAAAAATAATCAGATACGAATTTGTGTCGACTATAGGGATCTGAATAAGGCATGTACTAAAGATGAGTTCCCCCTACTAATATCAGAAACTTATGGTGGACATTACCTCCTCACATGTTATTTTCTCTTTTATGGATGGCTCATCCGGTTATAAACCAAATCAACATGGCCCCAGAAGATGAGAGAAATACTGCATTCAGAACCCATATAGGGATCTTTTTTATAAGTTGATGTCATTTAGCCTGTGAAAAATGCTGGGGCAACCTACAAGAGGGCCATGATTCATATCTTTGATTACTTAATTCACAAATCTAGTCAAATGTTACATTGATGATTTAGTTGTCAAGAGTAAGGTCAAAGAGGCTCACCTATATGACTTAAGGGTTGTACTAGAACAGTTACGCCGCTACAATTTGAAAATGAACCCCTTGAAATGCGCCTTTGGTGTCACTTCAGGAAAATTTTTAGGATTCCTAGTGAGGCACCGAGGAATAGAGATTGACCCTACTAAAATTGAAGCCATCTTAGATATGCCATTTCCTAAGAGTCTCACCCAGTTAAGATCTCTACAAGGCAGATTAGCATATATAAGGGAGATTTATTTCTAATCTTTCTGGGAGATGTCAACCCTTTTCTGTCCTTGCGAAGAAAGATACTAAATTTTTTTGGGACGCAAAGTGCCAGAATGCCTTCAACGATATCCAAACAATACCTTCCCAATCCGCCAGTTCTAGCCGCATCGATTCCAGGAAAGCCATTATTCCTTTTCACTGCAGCCCATAGACGAGTCTTTAGGTGTCCTGTTAGCTCAAGTCAATGATGAAGGGAAAGAGAATGCTCTATATTACCTTAGTCAGAGACTTCTCCCTACTGAAATTTGATTCCCATCAATAAGAAGCATTGTCTTGCAATAATTTTTGCAGCCATAAGCTAAGGCACTATATGCTTTCCCACTCAATCAGTTTGATTTTTGAGACTTAATCCTTTACAGTATCTTATGACTCGGCCTACGTTGTCAGGATGCTTGACTCGTTGGGTTTATGATACTACTTCCAATTTGAGATTGCTTTATCCCCCTCCGTGCTGTAAAGGATAGGCCCATTGCCGACTTCCTGGCAGCACACCCGCTGCCGGCGGATTCTCCTTTGAATGAAGATTTACCCGATGAATAAGTCATGAGTTTGAGTAAATCTGGAGAGGCCATTCTGGGAATTATATTTTCATGGTGTAGCATCCTCTCACCTGGATGCAACCCAACAATCTACAATCCTCAGAAAGGTAGAGGTCGACTTAATTTTTATAATGCTGGAGAGGGGATGATGCACTTTCCAATCATTTGTCAGAGCCTTGCACAAATAATGAGGTTGAATATAAAGCTCTGATAACCGGTTTGAAACTTGCAATTTTAATGGAGGTTAAAAGTGATTAAAGATCATTGGTGACTCTCAATTGGTAATTAATCAAGTTGTGGGAACCTATAAGATCTTGAATCCTAATCTTTAAAATACCACCAGTACAACCTTCACTTGCTTGAACAAATTCCTGTCATGACTCTGTATAGGGTTCCCTGTGGAAAGCAATTCTTGCGGTGGATGCCTTAGTAAAAACTCGTAAAGGAATCACATGCCCAGAGGAAGATTCCATCCCTATAGAGATTCAGGGTCGTTAAGCCCTCTCTCCTATAGATTTGGAAATATATGGTAAGAAAACCTCTCCAAATCCTTTATTCCTCTTTGAAGAATGAAGAAGAAGGAGATTAGAGATGACCTTTAATTGATTACCTGTCGAGAGGGAAAACTTCCCAGGATAAATCCCTCTCCAACCAGATTAAGAACGCGCCTATCTTATGCACTAGTCAAACAATTCACTGTTACGTCGATCATTCGATCAGATGTGGCTACATTTTTTGGACAAACGGAATCTTTGAAGATCGTTAATGAGATCCATTCAGGACTATGCAGTGCACATCAATCGGGTCTAAAGATGAAATTGAGAATCAAAAGACTTGGGTACTACTGGCTACAATGATTGATAATTACATGAATATTGCAAAGCACTGTCATCAATGTCAGGTCCATGGTGTGGTTCTACATCAGCCGCCTAATGTGATGCACCCTACGATAGCTTTATGAACCTTCAAAAGTTGGGGCACAGATGTTATCGGACCGATTGACCCCCCTTCTTTGAGAGGTCATCATTTCATATTAGTTGCAACTGATTACTTTTCAAAGTGGGCGAGGCAATTCCTCTGCGCAATGTAACATCCCACCATGTGTTAAAGTTCTTTCATGACCATATGTATATCGATTCGGCATACCTTACAGAATCATATCAGATAATGGGTCTGCATTCAAGTCTTCAAAAAATCACTATTTCGTAAGACGCCATAACATTGATTGGAGATACTCGACGATCTATTACCCCGGGCAAATGGATGGCTGAGGCCTTCAACAAAACTTTGGTGCAAATCATTAGAAAGACCCTTAACGATAACAAACAATGATGGGATGAGCGGGTTGGTGGAGGTTCTATGGGCTTACCACACTACTTATAGAACCCCAACCCAATCCACTCTATTTGCACTAGTGTATGGATCTGAGGCCGTATTACCCTTAGAGATACAAATCCCTTCACTCAGAGTTGTAGTTTAGAATCAAATCACGAGTAAACAAAATGCAAAATTGCGATTGGAAGAACTCGGAAGGCCTTAAAGAGTGATGTCTCCAAGCTCAAACAAAGTCTAGAGTTGTTATAAATATCGAATGGTTCAAGCTCATGACAGGTTAGTGCGACCTAGGACTTCCAAGTAGAAGACTTGGTGTTGGTCCTTCGAAGGCCTATCTTAACCCACCGAAAGTTAGGAGGAAAGTTTGAACCATTTGGGAAGGACCCTTCATTGTAAAGATTATTAGGAAGGAGGCTCGTATCAGCTAGGGATTGTAAAGGAAATCATCTGATGTTACCTGTTAATAGGCGTTTCCATAAGAAAATTACATGCTTAATGTAGCTTGTTTTATCAATCAATAAAATTTCCTTTTGACTTCACACTTTGCTCTGGTTATTTTACGTTCTTCTACTTCTTAATGTTTTTTTTTATCTTCTCCTTAAGTGGATCCTTCCTTCCCTTAGGATTAAACTCAGCTTAGTGTGGAGTATGCCCTTCCTAAAGGAAATCACTACCTAGTTTTCTAGTTTTAGTCCTCTCTGTGGAAGCAGTTTCCTCCCCACATTGACCATCCCAGTTGACTTGCTATCAGCAATCCTATAGGCCTAAGGTTGGGTGATGCCCTTCCTTAGACTGAGGCAGGTATTCCCTATCTTGGTTTCCCAGTTGATTTTGCCCATTTTAGGATGTAAGTCTTCTATCAGCATCCTATATGTCTAAGGTTGGTGATGCCCTTAATGTTGCAAATCTATTTTTCATGTCTTATGTTTTGATGATTGACAAACATGGTTTCTCTTGGACAGCTTGTTGCTTCTAACTTTTCAGGAATCGAAGATCGGACAACAAAAAGAGCCAAGTTCAGGAATGCGTAGGTTTAGGGTTGAGTCAGTCTGTACTTTTGTTTTTTACCTTTTGAGTCACTTGTAATAGTCAAAGAGACTGATGCTTTGTAACCCTTCACACACACACTTGAGAGACTTAGAATTTCTGTTTTTACTCATATCGGCCAGGACGATTTCTTTGATCGGCCTGGACGATCAGCTTAAAACAAAAAGTCTAATTAAGGATTCTTAATTAAGGCAGCCGACATTAATAGATCGTCCTGGACGATACGTGTATCGGCCAGGACGATAAGCTCAAAACAGAAAGAAGTAGCCGCCATAGACAAGTATGGTATACTGTATCTTTAAATATCGGCCAGGACGATCCTCGGATCGGCCTGGACGATATTCACAAATTATGCCATAATTGTTCAGGAAATCAAGGGAGTAATTAAGGATGATTGATACGATCATATCGTCCTGGACGATCGCAGGATCGGCCAGGCCGATCTAGTCAAAAACCTTAAGTTACTTCAGGACGATCAATATCGGCCAGCCCGTATCACAGGGCTATTGTCAGGACGATTTTCCTCTGATTTGAACTGATCGGCCAGGACGATCGTGAGATCGGCCTGGACGATCAAGCTAATTTTCAATCGTCCAGTTTTGCATCCAGGGCTATGCTCTGGCCGATCTTCATTGATTTGTACTGATCGGCCAGGCCGATGTCCATATCGGCCTGGACGATATTGTCGGCAACTTGCAATTAATGAGCTCTTTTGAAGCTCTTCTATTTAAGAGCTCTTGTTCAACGTTTTTAAAAACCTTGGCTGCTGCCTTGACCTGAGAAGACCTTGAGGAGAGAAAGAGAGAGAGGAGAGAGAGAGGATCTTGTGAGGGGGAGCTTGTGAGGGGTTTCACAAGGGTTGCTTCAAAGATCTCTCTGCTCGTCTTCGTCTAGAGTTCTCGTCCGTGGAAGGGTCGGTAGAGGTAAGGAGTTTTGCTTTTGGTTCTGGTTCTCTGCCAGCTTCAGGAGGAAGCAAAAGGAGATAGGTTCTCTGCCTTGCCGGGGTGGCAAAAAGGAGGTTCTTGTGAGGGTTTCTCCACCTAGCCGTGGGGGCTAAAGGAGAGTCACTTTTTAGTGCAATACTTGGAGGGTGCCTCCAAGGAGTGGACGTAGGTCGAGTCGACCGAACCACTATAAATTTCTGTGTTCTTTTCTTGCTTCCGCACTTTTAAATTCCGCATTTTTTTGTGGTGTGATTTGGTTTATGTGATTTTATTTCTTTGTTTAAAAGAAGTTTTTAAAATACCAATTCCCCCCCCCTCTTGGTTAGTTTGGGACTAAGTTCATAGGGCTTAACATCCCCATCGAACTTTCAAGTGGTATCAGAGCTTGATTCGAAAATTAAAGTTTGAAAACTTTTTGAATTTGATCCATGTCTAACTTGGGAATCGCAACACTACGGAAGGGTATTCTATTACCCGACCTCCTCTGTTCGATAACCTACCTTTTGATTTTTGGAAAACTCGCATGTCAACTTTTTTACAATCTACTGATTATCGCATGTGGATGCTTATTCAAGAAGGTTATTCTCCACCTTCTCGTGAAATTAACGGTTTTAAAACTGAAGTTGCTTTTACCGAATGGACTTTTGATGAACGAGATTTAGCTCAATTAAATGCGAAATGTTTGAATTGTTTTTTCTGTGCTTTAAAATCTGAGGATTACATGCGTGTTTCAACTTGCAAAACTGGTAAAGAAATTTGGGATAAATTGTGCATTACTTATGAAGGCACTAATGAAGTTAAACAATCCCGTTTAAACATTCTCTTGCATGACTACGAACTTTTTCGTATGAAACCTCATGAATCGATTTCTGACATGTACACTAGGTTTACTCAGATTGCTACTTCATTGCATGCACTAGGAAAAGAACTTTCGAACTATGAAAAAGTTAACAAGATTTTGAGATGCTTGCCTTCGTCTTATGATGCAAAAATTACTGCAATCACTGAATCTAAAGATTTGAACACCTATTCTATTGATAACTTGCTTGGCTCACTCATTGCTTACGAGCAAGGGGTGAATCAAAGAAATCTTGATGCAGGTGAGAAGAAAAAGGAGAAAACAATTGCATTGAAGGCACACAAATCGGATTCTGAATCTTCCGGGTCTGAAAGCGATGGAGTTGCCTTCATCACAAGGCAATTCAAAAGCTTTCTAAGGAAGAAACAAAAGCATCATCAAAGTTGGAGAAAAGGTAAGGATCATAAACATATTAAAGGATCTTCTGATGTTGTTTGTTTTGAATGCAGAAAGCCTGGACATGTGAGAACTGATTGCCCTAAGCTTAGAGATCAATCAAGCAAAGAAAAAAGTGATGAGAAAGCAAAGTCTAAGAAGGACAAGAAAAAAAAAAGGAGCTTTTGGGCAGAATCTGGTACTGATTCTTCTGAGATTGAACCAGAGGAAGAAACTACAAACTTGTGTTTCATGGGAAAAGATCAAATTGATCAAGAAGAGGTATGTGAACTTTCATACGATCAACTTCTTGAAGTTTCAGAAAAAATCCATGCATCATATAGGAAATTAAAGAAAACTCATGCTAGCTTGAAATTAGAATTCTTAAATCTACAAAAAGAGCATGAAATTTTGATTAAAGACCATCAAACAATTGATTCAAATCACATGACTTTACTTGATGAATTTGATGAGTTAAATAAAAATCATGGTAAGTTAGTTGAAGAGCATGATGCATTGAAAATATCACACACATCTCTTGAATCTGATTTTAAGAAGTCAAAAGAAATAGAAAAAATTTGAGGATTGAAAATGAAGTTTTAAAAACACAAACTTGAAGGTTCAAAATGATTTAGAAGCATGTAAGAAATCTAGGATGACTTCTACTTTTAATCAATTGCCAAAACCTAGAGAGAGGCATTATAACTCAAATCACTTAAGAAATCCCTTTCCTGGAGTTAGATGTTTTTCTTGTGGCATGCTAGGACATATCTCACACACTTGCACAATTCACCATAGTTCACATTGGGTGTGGAGACCTAAGGTGCATGATCCACAGCATACCACACATGCATTGCATTCTTCTCTTCATAAGAAGGAACCCAAACCTGCTTGGGTTCCTAAAACTAACATTTGATAATTTTGCAGGAAGTCACATTCGTGAGAGTATGTGGTACCTGGACAGTGGATGCTCTCGACATATGACTGGTGATGCTAGCCAGTTTGTTGTACTAGAATCCAGGACTGGAGGCAAGGTTACTCTTGGAGACAACACCACCAGGAAGGTGGTAGGAGCAGGTATAATCGGTAATTCCAAGAACCTTATGATTGAAAATGTTTTGCTTGTAGATGGATTGAAGCACAACTTGCTCAGCATCAGTCAATTCTGTGACAAAGGCTTCATCGTACAATTCTTCACGAATTCATGCATTGTAAGTTTAAGTAACAACACTATTTTGCAGGGAAAGAGGGTAAACAACGTCTATATGCTTGATTTAAATAGCATTGAATGTGCTGCTTCTTTTTGCTTAAAAACTGTCATTGATGATTCTTGGTTGTGGCACAGGAGGCTTTGTCATGCAAGTATGAAAACCCTTAGGAAAGTGACCCAAAAGGACCTAGTTAGAGGTGTCCCCAAACTTAAGTTTACAAAAGACCACCTTTGTGATGCCTGTCAACTAGGAAAGCAAATTCACTCCTCTTTTCACCCCATAAAGGACATTAGCACCTCTAGACCTTTAGAAGTCCTTCACATGGATTTGTTTGGACCCATTAGCATAGCAAGTTTGGGAGGAAAGTCTATGGTTTTGTGATTGTTGATGACTACTCGAGTTCACTTGGACTAGATTTCTTTCTCATAAAAATGAGTCTTTTGAGGAGTTTAAAACTTTTTCTACTTGGATTCAGAAGAAGCTAGGTGTGAGATTTTGACCATCCATAGTGATCATGGGGGAGAGTTTGAAAATGAAAGATTTGGAGATTTTTGTGAGGAAAGGGGATTAGCCACAATTTTTCAGCCCCTAGGACTCCTCAGCAGAATGGAGTAGCTGAAAGGAAGAACCGGACCTTGGTGGAAGCCGCTAGAGCCATGCTTGCTGAGTATTCACTTCCAAAATACTTTTGGGCTGAAGCGGTTAACACAGCATGTTATGTGTTGAATAGGGTGAATGTTAGAGTCAAATTAGAAAAGACACCCTATGAGATCCTTAAGGGTAGGACACCCAATCTTTCCCACCTTCATGTCTTTGGTTGTAAGGTTTTCATTCACAATAATGGAAAGTCTCACTTGGGAAAATTTGATCCTAAATCTGATGAAGGAGTATTCTTGGGATATTCTAGTGTTGGGAAATCTTTTAGAGTGTTTAACAAGAGAACCTTGATGGTGGAAGAGACAACCCATGTAGTTTTTGATGAGTCTGATCATAAGAAACATGGAGTAGATGATGATGATGTTGGAGAGATTACAAGTGGAGTAGAAAATTTGGGGAAGGGGAGTGAGCACCTAAGTAATGGAGGAGTAGAAGGAGTCACCCAAGGAATAGAAATTTTTGATGAAAGGGGAGAAACTTCACACACTTTGCCTAGAGATTGGAGATACTCTACTAGTCACCCAAGGATTTGATCTTAGGAGACCTTTCTAGTGGAGTTAAGACTAGACATGGACTTAGGAAGGAGGTGAACCACTCTGCCTTTATCTCTATGACTGAACCCACCACCATTAACCAAGCCCTCTCTGATGAGTTTTGGATGTTAGCAATGCAAGAAGAGTTGAATCAATTTGTTAGGAATGATGTTTGGGAACTTGTGGAAAGACCTAAGGGACAAAGTGTAGTTGGGACAAAGTGGGTATTTAAGAACAAAGTGAATGATTCAGGAGTGGTGGTGAGGAATAAAGCAAGATTGGTGGCTAAGGGGTACAATCAAATAGAAGGGATAGACTTTGAAGAGACTTTTGCCCCTGTAGCTAGATTGGAAGCCATTAGAGTGCTATTAGCCTTTGCTGTTATAAAGGATTTAAGCTTTTTCAAATGGATGTCAAGAGTGCCTTTTTAAATGGGGAGATAAAAGAAGATGTGTTTGTAGAACAACCTCCAGGTTTTGAGAGTTCTCAATTTTCAAATCATGTGTTTAAATTAAAAAAGGCTTTGTATGGTTTAAAGCAGGCACCTAGAGCTTGGTATGAGAGGCTTAGCACATTCTTACTAGAGAGGGAGTTTGTCAAGGGGAGCGTAGACACCACCCTTTTTCTTAAAAAGTTGGAGATGATTTACTCATTGTTCAGATTTATGTTGATGATATACTCTTTGGATCTTCTAATAAAAATTTGTGTGATGATTTTTCTAAAACAATGAGTAGAGAGTTTGAGATGAGTTTAATGGGAGAATTGTCTTACTTTTTGGGTTTAGCATAAAACAATTGGAAGATGGAACTTTTCTAAATCAAACAAAATACATAAAAGACATTTTGAAGAAATATGAGATGGACAAAGCCAAGCCAATTAACACCCCCATGACTTCTAGTGCTCCGTTGGATAAGGACCCAAGTGGCAAGTCTGTTGATCAGAAGAAGTATAGAGGCATGATTGGATCTTTACTTTACTTGACTGCAAGCCGACCTGACATTATGTTTAGTGTTTGCCTTTGTGCTAGATTTCAAGCTGACCCTAAGGAATCCCACATGACTGCTATTAAAGGATTTTTAGATACCTTTTGGGGACACAAGGATTAGGGATTTGGTACCCTAGACATAGCACTTCTTTTGAGATTATTGTTTTTCTGACTCTGATTTTGCAGGATGCAAGGTGGATAGAAAGAGCACCTCTGGAACTTGTCAATTCATTGGACAATCCTTGGTCTCTTGGTCTAGTAGAAAGCAAAATTCTGTTGCACTTTCCACTGCTGAAGCTGAATACATTGCTCTTGGAAGTTGTGTGGCCCAAGTTCTTTGGTTGAAACAAACAGGTATTGGATCTAGGATTACATGTAAGCACCATCTCAATTTTTTGTGACAACACTAGTGCCATATGCATCTCTAAAAATCCTATCCAACATTCAAGAACTAAACACATTGACATTAGGCATCACTTTATTAGAGATCATGTGACTAAGGGAGACATTGAGTTACACCATGTGACAACTGAAAACCAACTGGCAGACATCTTTACTAAACCACTGGCCTTCGACACTTTCAGTTCTTTAAGGACCAGATTGGGTGTGATTGACATAAATGCATAAAATTTTTTAGCTTTTTTTTTTCTTTTTTTTTTTGCTTTTTTTTTTACCTTTTCGTGTGCTTTATTTTTAGATCATCACTGATATGATATTATATTTCTTGTTCTTGTCTTTAACAATTTGTAGTTAATATGTTTTCATCTACTTAATCTCTTAGATAGTATGAATATTTGTGATTGTGTCTCTTTCCCTAACTTAGTATTAGTGGCATAGTTTTCTTTTCTAATCAAAAGTCTATCTCAAAATAAAAGATTGTTTATGAAACTAAGATCTTTCTAAAGCTTGCTTAAGCAAATCTATCTTGTATTTACAATGATTAAAAGTTTTTTTGTCACATCATGATCCCTCGTTACTCTTGTCTTCGATTATTAATCCTGCTTGTGGTAATTCTTCCCTATGTTAGAGAGAGAGCTCCTATTCTCTAATATCTGAGAAGATATATTCACAACTAAGTTTTTTAAAAGAGTCTAAAAGGGAATCTAGCTTGCAAAATAAAAAAAATATTGGCCAATGATGCCAACAAAAGAAGCGCAAAGACGCCAAAAATTGAAAAATCTATAAAAAGATGCGCAAAGCGCCACAACATTGACAAGAGGCATAAAATGAGCCCACTCAAAAGCAAGCTACTCTCTCTTTTTATATCTTTTAGAACTTAGAAGTTTTGAATCTCAAAGGCTTGATCTCGATTATCGTTCGATTATGACAAATCTACCTCATTATTTTTATAGAGATATTTTCCTTATGACAAGTGGTGGGTAGAATCTTTTTCTCATATCCAATTAATTATTTGAGTTAGGTCATTGATTTCAAAAGATGATTCTACCCTAAGAAAACGTTTTTGGCTAAGGGTAAACCATGAACGGATATTCTCCTATTCTATGGATTAAATGAGATTGGTAACTCGTTAACTCACAGGTTTTTAATCAATCACATGGAATACTATATCATTGATGTGCCTTGATTAAAAAAAATAAAAATAAAAAAATAAAAAAAAAATGGGGAATCTCTTTTGCTGTGCTTTCTTGTACCCTCCTTTTTGATATGTCAAAAGGGGGAGAAGTTTATGAGGTTCTTTTTTCATCAATCCTGAATTGTGCTATTAAATCTTTTTTTAGTGTTTTGCCATCATCAAAAAGGGGAGATTGTTGCAAATCTATTTTTCATGTCTTATGTTTTGATGATTGACAAACACTGTTTCTCTTGGACAGCTTGTTGCTTCTAACTTTTCAGAAATCTAAGATCTTACAATCAAAAAGGAGCCAAGTTCAGGAATATGTAGGTTTAGGGTTGAGTCAGTCTGTACTTTTGTTTTTTTACCTTTTGAGTCACTTGTAATAGTCAAAGAGACTGATGCTTTGTAACCCTTCACACACACACTTGAGAGACTTAGAATTTTATTTTTACTCATATCGGCCAGGACGATTTCTTTGATCGGCCTGGACGATCAGCTTAAAACAGAAAGTCTAATTAAGGATTCTTAATTAAGGCAGCCGACGTTAACGACGTCTATGGACGATATTCACAAAAATGTATATGCCATAATTATGTTCAGGAAATCAAGAGGGGGAGTAATTAAGGATGATTTGATACGATCAGATCGTCCTGGACGATCGCAAGATCGGCCAGGCGATCTAGTCAAAAACCTTAAGTTACTTCAGGACGATCAATATCGGCCAGCCCGTATCCAGGGCTATTGTCAGGACGATTTTCCTCTGATTTGAACTGATCGGCCAGGACGATCGTGAGATCGGCCTGGACGATCAAGCTAATTTTCAATCGTCCAGTTTTGCATCCAGGGCGATGCTCTGGCCGATCTTCATTGATTTGTACTGATCGGCCAGGCCGATGTCCATATCGGCCTGGACGATATGTCGGCAACTTGCAATTAATGAGCTCTTTTGAAGCTCTTCTATTTAAGAGCTCTTGTTCAACGTTTTCAAAAAACCTTTGGCTGCTGCCTTGACCTGAGAAGACCTTGAGGAGAGAAAGAGAGAGAGAGGAGAGAGAGAGGATCTTGTGAGGGGGAGCTTGTGAGGGGTCACAAGGGTTGCTTCAAAGATCTTTCTGCGTCGTCTTCGTCTAGAGTTTCTCGTCCGTGGAAGGGTCGGTAGAGGTAAGGAGTTTTGCTTTTGGTTCTGGTTCTCTGCCAGCTTCAGGAGGAAGCAAAAGGAGATAGGTTCTCTGCCTTGCCGGGGTGGAAAAAGGAGGTTCTTGTGAGGGTTTCTCCACCTAGCCGTGGGGGCTAAAGGAGAGTCACTTTTTTTTTGTAGTGCAATACTTGGAGGGTGCCTCCAAGGAGTGGATGTAGGTCGAGTCGACCGAACCACTATAAATTTCTGTGTTCTTTTTTTTGCTTCCACACTTTTAAATTCCACACTTTTTTGTGGTGTGATTTGGTTTATGTGATTTTATTTCTTTGTTTAAAAAGAAGTTTTTAAAATACCAATTCACCCCCCCCCCCCTCTTGGTTAGTTTGGGACTAAGTTCATAGGGCTTAACATCCCCATCGAACTTTCACTTCCTTAGACCCAATGTTAGGTATTCCCTACCTTGGTTTCTCTTTTAATTTTGCTTATTAGGAGTAAGTCTTCTATCAGTATCCTATAGGCCTAAGGTTGGGTGATGCCCTTCCTTAGACCCAAGGCTAGGTATTCCCTACCTTGGTTTCCTAGTTGATTTTGCCTATTAGGAGTAAGCTTCCATCAGCATCCCTATAGGCCAAGGTATTGGTGATGCCCTCCTAGACCCAAGGCTAGGATTCCTTACCATGGTCACAGTTAATTTTTCTATTTTAGGATAAGTCTTCTATCAACATCCTATAGGACCTAAGGTTGGGTGAGCCCTTCCTTAGACCGATGGCTAGGTATTCCCTACCTTAGTTTCCATGTTAATTTTGCCTATAAAGAGTAAGTCTTCTATCAACATCCTATAGGCCTAAGGTTGGGTGATGTCCTTCCTTAGACACAATGCTAGGTATTCTCTACCTGGTTTCCAGTTGATTTTGCCTATTTGGAGTAAGTCTTCTATCAGCATTCCTATAGGCCTAAGTGGGTATGCCCTCATTAGACCAAGCAGGGTATTCCGTACCTTGGTTTCCCAGTTAATTTGTTCATTTAGAGTAAGTCGTCTATTAGCATCCTAGAACCTAAGGTTGGGTGATTCCCTTCCTTAGACACAAGGTTAGGTGTCCCTACCTTGGTTTTCAAGTTATCTTATCTATTAGGTGTAAGCCTTCATATCAATCCTATAGAAACATTTTACAGGGTTTGGGTGAATGCCTCCTTATACTCTTAAAATCCATCAAAATATCCATTTGTCAATGCCAATGTGTGCAGCATAGTTACTTCTACTACACACATTGGGGGTCATTTGGTGACCTCATTTTTATATGAGGTCACTTTTAATTCCTTACTGAGGCTTCGGATCATAGGATCTTTCTAGTTACTGGCCCTTAGGCTCAATCCAAATCTTAAATTCAATCAAACCAGAACCCTTAGGCATAAAGTCTTAGGTCTAAGCTCTTTCTATGTGATTTTTCCATTATCTTAAAACCTGTCTTTTGACATCGATTAAGGGTCTATCAATTCATATTGATAGACTTGTCTCTAGTGTCAAACCCTCCAAGGTTGAAATATCATTTCGAGGGCTCTAACCATAAACATAAATCTAATCTAAGGGTTGCAAAACCATCAACTATTTACGATCAATGCCACTGGATCTTACGCCTAGTGGAATTGACCTTGGAGCCCCTCCAAACCCTTTGACCATATCAATACCTTGATTTTCGATTATTGAACAATAGTTTCTACATCTTTCCAGACTCAATTTGTCCCCAAATTAACTAAGGGCCAAAATGACCAAGAGCCCTTTAAGGGAATTTTTGACTTTTACCTTAAAGGGCATCTTGGTTCATTTTGGCCCTGAGTTAATTTGGGGACAAATTGAGTCTGGAAAGATGTAGACTATTGTTCAATAAGTCAAAATCAAGGTATTGGAGATGGTCAAAGGGTTTGGAGGGGGCTCCAAGGTCAAATTCCACTAGGCGTAAGATCCAGTGGCATTGATCGTAAAATTTGATGGTTTTGCAACCCTTTTAGAATTAGATTATGTTTATGGGGTTAGAGACCTCGAAATGATTTCAACCTTGAGGGTTGACACTAGAGACAAGTCATATCAATATGAAAATGATGACCCTGAATCGGATGTCAAAAGACTAGGTTTTAAGATGATGGAAAAATCACATAGAAAGAGCTTTAGGACCTAAGACTTTAGCCTAAGGGTTCTGGGTTTGGATTGAATTAAGATTTGGATTGAGCCTAAGGGCAAGTAACTAGGAAGATCCTAGGATCTAGAACTCAGTAAGGAATTAAAAGTGACCTCATATAAAAATGAGGTCAACAAATGGACCCCCAATGTGTGTAGTAGAAGGAACTTATGCATGCACACATTGGCATTGACAAATGGATATTTGAATGGAATTTTTAAGAGTATTATAAGGGAGGGCATCACCAAACCTTATGTCTATAGGATGATGATAGAAGGCTTACCTAATAGATAAGATAACTTGAAAACCAAGGTAGGGAAAACCTAAACCTGGGGTCTAAGAAGGGAATCTCCCACCTTAGGTTCATAGATGCTAATAGAAGACTACTCTAATGAACAAATTAACTGGGAAACCAAGGTACGGAATACCTGGCCTAGGTCTAATGAAGGGCATCACCCAACCTTAGGCCTATAGGATGCTGATAGAAGACTTACTCAATAGGCAAAATCAATGGGAAACCAAGGTAGAAATACCTAGCATGGGTCAAGGAAGGACATCACCCAACCTTAGGCTATAGGATGTTGATAGAAGACTTACTCTTTTAGGCAAAATATAACATGGGAAACTAGGTAGGGAATACCTAGCCATCGGTCTAAGGAAGGGCATCACCCAACCTTAGGCCTATAGGATGTTGATAGAAGACTTACTCCTAATAAGAAAAATTAACTGGGAAACCATGGTAAGGAATACCTAGCCTTGGGTCTAAGGAAGGGCATCACCAAACCTTAGGCCTATAGGATGCTGATGGAAGACTTACTCCTAATAGGCAAAATCAACTAGGAAACCAAGGTAGGGAATACCTAGCCTTGGTCTAAGGAAGGGCATCACCCAACCTTAGGCCTAAGGATACTGATAGAAGACTTACTCCTAATAAGCAAAATTAAAAGAGAAACCAAGGTAGGGAATACCTAACATTGGGTCTAAGGAAGTGAAAGTTCGATGGGGATGTTAAGCCCTATGAACTTAGTCCCAAACTAACCAAGAGGGGGGGGGGGGGGTGAATTGGTATTTTAAAAACTTCTTTTTAAACAAAGAAATAAAATCACATAAACCAAATCACACCACAAAAAAGTGTGGAATTTAAAAGTGTGGAAGCAAAAAAAAGAACACAGAAATTTATAGTGGTTTCGGTCGACTCGACCTACATCCACTCCTTGGAGGCACCCTCCAAGTATTGCACTACAAAAAAAAAGTGACTCTCCTTTAGCCCCCACGGCTAGGTGGAGAAACCCTCACAAGAACCTCCTTTTTCCACCCCGGCAAGGCAGAGAACCTATCTCCTTTTGCTTCCTCCTGAAGCTGGCAGAGAACCAGAACCAAAAGCAAAACTCCTTACCTCTACCGACCCTTCCACGGACGAGAAACTCTAGACGAAGACGACGCAGAAGATCTTTGAAGCAACCCTTGTGAAACCCCTCACAAGCTCCCCTCACAAGATCCTCTCTCTCTCCTTCTCTCTCTTTCTCTCTCAAGGTCTTCTCAGGTCAAGGCAGCAGCCAAAGGTTTTTAAAAACGTTGAACAAGAGCTCTTAAATAGAAGAGCTTCAAAAGAGCTCATTAATTGCAAGTTGCCAACAATATCGTCCAGGCCGATATGGACATCGGTCTGGCCGATCAGTACAAATCAATGAAGATCGGCCAGAGCATAGCCCTGGATGCAAAACTGGACGATTGAAAATTAGCTTGATCGTCCAGGCGATCTCACGATCGTCCTGGCGATCAGTTTAAATCAGAGGAAAATCGTCCTGACAATAGCCCTGGATACGGGCTGGCCGATATTGATCGTCCTGAAGTAACTTAAGGTTTTTTGACTAGATCGGCCTGGCCGATCTTGCGATCGTCCAGGACGATTGATCGTATCAATCATCCTTAATACTCTCTTGATTTTCTGAACAATTATGGCATAATTTGTGAATATCGTCCAGGGACGAATCTGTTACGTTCGGCTTTGCCTTAATTAAGAATCCTTAATTAGACTGTTTGTTTTTAAGCTGATCGTCCAGGCCGATCAAAGAAATCGTCCTGGCCGATATGAGTAAAAATAGAAATCTAAGTCTCTCAAGTGTGTGTGTGAAGGGTTACAAAGCATCAGTCTCTTTGACTATTACAAGTGAACTCAAAAGGTAAAAAAACAAAAAGTACAGACTGACTCAACCCTAAACCTACGCATTCCTAAACTGGCTCCTTTTTGATTGTCCGATCTTCGATTCCTGAAAAGTTAGAAGCAACAAGCTGTCCAAGAGAAACCATGTTTGTCAATCATCAAAACATAAGACATGAAAAAATAGATTTGCAACAATCTCCTCCTTTTGATGATGGCAAAACACTACAAAAATATTTAATAGTTAACAATTCAGGATTGATGAAAAAAAGAAACTCATAAACTTCTCCCCCTTTGACATATCAAAGGAGGGTACAAGAAAGCACAGCAAAAGAGATTCCCCATTTTTGTTATTTTTTATTTTTATTTTTTTAATCAAGGCACATCAATGATATAGTATTCCATGTGATGATTTAAAAACCTGTGAGTTAACGAGTTTCCAATCTCATTTAATCCATAGAATAGGAGAATATCCGTTCATGGTTACCCTTAGCAAAAAAACGTTTTCTTAGGGTAGAATCGTCTTTTGAAATCAATGACCTAACTCAAATAATTAATTGGATATGAGAAAAAGATTCTACCCACCACTTGTCATAAGGAAAAAATATCTCTATAAAACAATGAGGTAGATTTGTCATAATCGAACGATAATCGAGATCAAGCCTTTGAGAATCAAAACTTCTAAGTTCTAAAAGATATAAAAGAGAGAGTAGCTTGCTTTTGAGTGGGCTCATTTTATGCCTCTTGTCAATGTTGTGGCGCTTTGCGCATCTTTTTATAGATTTTCAATTTTTTGGCGTCTTTGCGCTTCTTTTGTTGGCATCATTGGCCAATATTTTTTTATTTTTGCAAGCTAGATTCCCTTTTAGACTCTTTTAAAAAAAAACTTAGTTGTGAATATATCTTCTCAGATATTAGAGAATAGGAGCTCTCTCTCTAACATAGGGAAGAATTACCACAAGCAGGATTAATAATCGAAGACAAGAGTAACGAGGGATCATGATGTGACAAAAAAACTTTTAATCATTGTAAATACAAGATAGATTTGCTTAAGCAAGATTTAGAAAGGATCTTAGTTTCATAAACAATCTTTTATTTTGAGATAGACTTTTGATTAGAAAAGAAAACTATGCCACTAATACTAAGTTAGGGAAAGAGACACAATCACAAAATATTCATACTATCTAAGTGATTAAGTAGATGAAAACATATTAACTACAAATTGTTAAAGACAAGAACAAGAAATATAATATCATATCAGTGATGATCTAAAAATAAAGCACACGAAAAGGTAAAAAAAAAAAAGCAGAAAAAAAGAAAATTTAGCTAAAAAGATTTTATGCATTTATGTCAATCACACCCAATCTGGTCCTTAAAGAACTGAAAGTGTCGAATGCCAGTGGTTTAGTAAAGATGTCTGCCAGTTGGTTTTCAGTTGTCACATGGTGTAACTCAATGTCTCCCTTAGTCACATGATCTCTAATAAAGTGATGCCTAATGTCAATGTGTTTAGTTCTTGAATGTTGGATAGGATTTTAGAGATGCATATGGCACTAGTGTTGTCACAAAAAATTGAGATGGTGCTTACATGTAATCCTAGATCCAATACCTGTTGTTTCAACCAAAGAACTTGGGCCACACAACTTCCAAGAGCAATGTATTCAGCTTCAGCAGTGGAAAGTGCAATAAAATTTTGCTTTCTACTAGACCAAGAGACCAAGGATTGTCCAATGAATTGACAAGTTCCAGAGGTGCTCTTTCTATCCACCTTGCATCCTGCAAAATCAGAGTCAGAAAAACCAATAATCTCAAAAGAAGTGCTATGTCTAGGGTACCAAATCCCTAATCCTTGTGTCCCCAAAAGGTATCTAAAAATCCTTTAATAGCAGTCATGTGGGATTCCTTAGGGTCAGCTTGAAACCTAGCACAAAGGCAAACACTAAACATAATGTCAGGTCGGCTTGCAGTCAAGTAAAGTAAAGATCCAATCATGCCTCTATACTTCTTCTGATCAAACAGACTTACCACTTGGGTCCTTATCCAACGGAGCACTAGAAGTCATGGGGGTGTTAATTGGCTTGGCTTTGTCCATCTCATATTTCTTCAAAATGTCTTTATGTATTTTGTTTGATTTAGAAAAGTTCCATCTTCAATTGTTTTATGCTAAACCCCAAAAAGTAAGACAATTCTCCCATTAAACTCATCTCAAACTCTCTACTCATTGTTTTAGAAAAATCATCACACAAATTTTTATTAGAAGATCCAAAGAGTATATCATCAACATAAATCTGAACAATGAGTAAATCATCTCCAACTTTTTTAAGAAAAAGGGTGGTGTCTACGCTCCCCTGACAAACTCCCTCTCTAGTAAGAATGTGCTAAGCTCTCATACCAAGCTCTAGGTGCCTGCTTTAAACCATACAAAGCCTTTTTTAATTTAAACACATGATTTGGAAATTGAGAACTCTCAAAACCTGGAGGTTGTTCTACAAACACATCTTCTTTTATCTCCCCATTTAAAAAGGCACTCTTGACATCATTTGAAAAAGCTTAAATCCTTTATAACAAGCAAAGGCTAATAGCACTCTAATGGCTTCCAATCTAGCTACAGGGGCAAAAGTCTCTTCAAAGTCTATCCCTTCTATTTGATTGTACCCCTTAGCCACCAATCTTGCTTTATCCTCACCACCACTCCTGAATCATTCACTTTGTTCTTATACCCACTTTGTCCCAACTACACTTTGTCCCTTAGGTCTTTCCACAAGTTCCCAAACATCATTCCTAACAAATTGATTCAACTCTTCTTGCATTGCTAACATCCAAAACTCATCAGAGAGGGCTTGGTTAATGGTGGTGGGTTCAGTCATAGAGATAAAGGCAGAGTGGTTCACCTCCTTCCTAAGTCCATGTCTAGTCTTAACTCACTAGAAAGGTCTCCTAAGATCAAATCCTTGGGGTGACTAGTAGAGTATCTCCAATCTCTAGGCAAAGTGTGTGAAGTTTCTCCCTTTCATCAAAAATTCTATTCCTTGGGTGACTCCTTCTACTCCTCCATTGCTTAGGTGCTCACTCCCCTTCCCCAAATTTTCTACTCCACTTGTAATCTCTCCAACATCATCATCATCTACTCCATGTTTCTTATGATCAGACTCATCAAAAACTACATGGGTTGTCTCTTCCACCATCAAGGTTCTCTTGTTAAACACTCTAAAAGATTTCCCAACACTAGAATATCCAAGAATACTCCTTCATCAGATTTAGGATCAAATTTTCCCAAGTGAGACTTTCCATTATTGTGAATGAAAACCTTACAACCAAAGACATGAAGGTGGGAAAGATTGGGTGTCCTACCCTTAAGGATCTCATAGAGTGTGTTTTCTAATTTGACTCTAACATTCACCCTATTCAACACATAACATGCTGTGTTAACCGCTTCAGCCCAAAAGTATTTGGAAGTGAATACTCAGCAAGCATGGCTCTAGCGGTTTCCACCAAGGTCGATTCTTCCTCTCAGCTACTCCATTCTGCTGAGGAGTCCTAGGGGCTGAAAAATTGTGGCTAATCCCCTTTCCTCAAAAAAATCTCCAAATCTTTCATTTTCAAACTCTCCCCATGATCACTATGGATGGTCAAAATCTCACACCCTAGCTTCTTCTGAATCCAAGTAGAAAAAGTTTTAAAACTCCTCAAAAGACTCATTTTTATGAGAAAGAAATCTAGTCCAAGTGAACCTCGAGTAGTCATCAACAATCACAAAACCATAGACTTTCCCTCCCAAACTTGCTATGCTAATGGGTCCAAACAAATCCATGTGAAGGACTTCTAAAGGTCTAGAGGTGCTAATGTCTTTATGGGGTGAAAAGAGGAGTGAATTTGCTTTCCTAGTTGACAGGCATCACAAAGGTGGTCTTTTGTAAACTTAAGTTGGGGGACACCTCTAACTAGGTCCTTTTGGGTCACTTTCCTAAGGGTTTCATACTTGCATGACAAGCCTCCTGTGCCACAACCAAGAATCATCAATGACAGTTTTTAAGCAAAAAGAAGCAGCACATTCAATGCTATTTAAATCAAGCATATAGACGTTGTTTACCCTCTTTCCCTGCAAAATAGTGTTGTTACTTAAACTTACAATGCATGAATTCGTGAAGAATTGTACGATGAAGCCTTTGTCACAGAATTGACTGATGCTGAGCAAGTTGTGCTTCAATCCATCTACAAGCAAAACATTTTCAATCATAAGGTTCTTGGAATTACCGATTATACCTGCTCCTACCACCTTCCTGGTGGTGTTGTCTCCAAGAGTAACCTTGCCTCCAGTCCTGGATTCTAGTACAACAAACTGGCTAGCATCACCAGTCATATGTCGAGAGCATCCACTGTCCAGGTACCACATACTCTCACAAAATGACTTCCTGCAAAATTATCAAATGTTAGTTTTAGGAACCCAAGCAGGTTTGGGTTCATTCTTATGAAGAGAAGAATGCAATGCATGTGTGGTATGCTGTGGATCATGCACTTAGGTCTCCAACCCAATGTGAACTATGGTGAATTGTGCAAGTGTGTGAGATATGTCCTAGCATGCACAAGAAAAACATCTAACTCCAGGAAAGGGATTTCTTAAGTGATTTGAGTTATAATGCCTCTCTCTAGGTTTTGGCAATTGATTAAAAGTAGAAGTCATCCTAGATTTCTTACATGCTTCTAAATCATTTTGAACCTTCAAGTTTGTGTTTTCTAAAACTTCATTTTCAATCCTCAAATTTTTTTCTATTTCTTTTGACTTCTTAAAATTAGATTCAAGAGATGTGTGTGATATTTTCAATGCATCATGCTCTTCAACTAACTTACCATGATTTTTATTTAACTCATCAAATTCATCAAGTAAAGTCATGTGATTTGAATCAATTGTTTGATGGTCTTTAATCAAAATTTCATGCTCTTTTGTAGATTTAAGAATTCTAATTTCAAGCTAGCATGAGTTTTCTTTAATTTCCTATATGATGCATGGATTTTTTCTGAAACTTCAAGAAGTTGATCGTATGAAAGTTCACATACCTCTTCTTGATCAATTTGATCTTTTCCCATGAAACACAAGTTTGTAGTTTCTTCCTCTGGTTCAATCTCAGAAGAATCAGTACCAGATTCTGCCCAAAAGCTCCTTTTTTTTCTTGTCCTTCTTAGACTTTGCTTTCTCATCAATTTTTTCTTTGCTTGATTGATTCTAAGCTTAGGGCAATCAGTTCTCACATGTCCAGGCTTTCTGCATTCAAAACAAACAACATCAGAAGATCCTTTAATATGTTTATGATCCTTATATTTTCTCCAACTTGATGATGCTTTGTTTCTTCCTTAGAAAGCTTTTGAATTGCCTTGTGATGAAGGCAACTCCATCGCTTTCAGACCCGGAAGATTCAGAATCCGATTTGTGTGCCTTCAATGCAATTGTTTTCTCCTTTTCTTCTCACCTGCATCAAGATTTCTTTGATTCACCCCTTGCTCGTAAGCAATGAGTGAGCCAAGCAAGTTATCAATAGAATAGGTGTTCAAATCTTTAGATTCAGTGATTGCAGTAATTTTTGCATCATAGGACGAAGGCAAGCATCTCAAAATCTTGTTAACTTTTTCATAGTTCGAAAGTTCTTTTCCTAGTGCATGCAATGAGGTAGCAATCTGAGTAAACCTAGTGTACATGTCAGAAATCGATTCATGAGGTTTCATACGAAAAAGTTCATAGTCATGCAAGAGAATGTTTAAACGGGATTGTTTAACTTCATTAGTGCCTTCATAAGTAATGCACAATTTATCCCAAATTTCTTTACCAGTTTTGCAAGTTGAAACACGCATGTAATCCTCAGATTTTAAAGCACAGAAAAAACAATTCAAACATTTCGCATTTAATTGAGCTAAATCTCGTTCATCAAAAGTCCATTCGGTAAAAACAACTTCAGTTTTAAAACCGTTAATTTCACGAGAAGGTGGAGAATAACCTTCTTGAATAAGCATCCACATGCGATAATCAGTAGATTGTAAAAAAGTTGACATGCGAGTTTTCCAAAAATCAAAAGGTAGGTTATCGGACAGAGGAGGTCGGGTAATAGAATACCCTTCCGTACTGTTGCGATTCCCAAAGTTAGACATGGATCAAATTCAAAAAGTTTTCAAACTTTAATTTTCGAATCAAGCTCTGATACCACTTGAAAGTTCGATGGGGATGTTAAGCCCTATGAACTTAGTCCCAAACTAACCAAGAGGGGGGGGGGGGGTGAATTGGTATTTTAAAAACTTCTTTTTAAACAAAGAAATAAAATCACATAAACCAAATCACACCACAAAAAAGTGCGGAATTTAAAAGTGCGGAAGCAAGAAAAAGAACACAAAAATTTATAGTGGTTCGGTCGACTCGACCTACGTCCACTCCTTGGAGGCACCCTCCAAGTATTAAAAAGTGACTCTCCTTTAGCCCCCACGGCTAGGTGGAGAAACCCTCACAAGAACCTCCTTTTTGCCATCCCGGCAAGGCAGAGAACCTATCTCCTTTTGCTTCCTCCTGAAGCTGGCAGAGAATCAGAACCAAAAGCAAAACTCCTTACCTCTACCGACCCTTCCACGGACGAGAAACTCTAGACGAAGACGATGCAGAGAGATCTTTGAAGCAACCCTTGTGAAACCCCTCACAAGCTCCCCCTCACAAGATCCTCTCTCTCTCCTCTCTCTCTCTTTCTCTCCTCAAGGTCTTCTCAGGTCAAGGCAGCAGCCAAAGGTTTTTGAAAACATTGAACAAGAGCTCTTAAATAGAAGAGCTTCAAAAGAGCTCATTAATTGCAAGTTGCCGACAATATCGTTCAGGCCGATATGGACATCGGCCTGGCCGATCAGTACAAATCAATGAAGATCGGCCAGAGCATAGCCCTGGATGCAAAACTGGACGATTGAAAATTAGCTTGATCATCCAGGCCGATCTCACGATCGTCCTGGCCGATCAGTTTAAATCAGAGGAAAATCGTCCTGACAATAGCCCTGTGGATACGGGCTGGCCGATATTGATCGTCCTGAAGTAACTTAAGGTTTTTGACTAGATCGGCCTGGCCGATCTTGCGATCGTCCAGGACGATCTGATCATATCAATCATCCTTAATTACTCCCTTGATTTCCTGAACAATTATGGCATAATTTGTGAATATCGTCCAGGCCGATCCGAGGATCGTCCGGGCCGATAATTTAAAGATACAGTATACCATACTTGTCTATGGCGGCTACTTCTTTCTATTTTGAGCTTATCGTCCTGGCCGATACACGTATCATCCAAGATGATCTATTAACGTCGGCTGCCTTAATTAAGAATCCTTAATTAGACTTTTTGTTTTAAGCTGATCGTCCAGGCCGATCAAAGAAATCGTCCTGGCCGATATGAGTAAAAACAGAAATTCTAAGTCTCTCAAGTGTGTGTGTGAAGGGTTACAAAGCATCAGTCTCTTTGACTATTACAAGTGAACTCAAAAGGTAAAAAAACAAAAGTACAGACTGACTCAACCCTAAACCTACGCATTCCTGAACTTGGCTCCTTTTTGATTGTCCGATCTTCGATTCCTGAAAAGTTAGAAGCAACAAGCTGTCCAAGAGAAACCATGTTTGTCAATCATCAAAACATAAGACATGAAAAAATAGATTTGCAACATGAAGGGCATCACCCAACCTTAGACATATAGGATGCTGATAGAAGACTTACTCCTAAAAGGCAAAATCAACTGGGAAACCAAGATAGGGAATACCTAGCCTTCAGTCTAAGGAAGGGCATCACCCAACCTTAGGCCTATAGGATGCTGATAGGCAAAGTCAACTGGGATGGTCATGTGGGGAGGAAACCTGCTCCACAGAGAGGACTAAAACTAGAAAACTAGGATAGTGATTTCCTTTAGGAAGGGCATACTCCACCACTAGCGAGTTTAATCCTAAGGGAAGGAAGGATCCAACCTTAAGGAGAAGATAAAAAAAAACATTAAGAAGTAGAAGAACGTAAAATAACCAGAGCAAAGTTGTAAGTCAAAAAGGAAATTTTATTGATTGATAAAACAAGCTACATTAAGCATAGTATTTCTTATGGAAACGCCTATTAACAGGTAACATCAGATGATTTCCTTTACAATCCACTAGCTGATACGAGCCTCCTTCATAGATAATCTTTACAATGAAGGGTCCTTCCCAAATTGGTTCAAACTTTCCTCCTAACTTTCGGTGGGTTAAGATAGGCCTTCGAAGGACCAACACCAAGTCTTCTACTTGGAAGGTCCTAGGTCGCACTAACCTGTCATGAGCTTGAACCATTCGATATTTATACAACTCTAGACTTTGTTGAGCTTGGAGACATCACTCTTTAAGGCCTTCGAGTTCTTCCAATCGCAATTTTGCATTTTGTTTACTCGTGATTTGATTCTAAACTACAACTCTGAGTGAAGGGATTTGTATCTCTAAGGGTAATACGGCCTCAGATCCATACACTAGTGCAAATAGAGTGGATTGGGTTGGGGTTCTATAAGTAGTGTGGTAAGCCCATAGAACCTCCACCAACCGCTCATCCCATCATTGTTTGTTATCGTTAAGGGTCTTTCTAATGATTTGCACCAAAGTTTTGTTGAAGGCCTCAGCCAATCCATTTGCCCGGGGTAATAGATCGTCGAGTATCTCCAATCAATGTTATGGCGTCTTACGAAATAGTTGATTTTTGAAGACTTGAATGCAGACCCATTATCTGATATGATTCTGTAAGGTATGCCGAATCGATATACGATATGGTCATGAAAGAACTTTAACACATGGTGGGATGTTACATTGCGCAGAGGAATTGCCTCCGCCCACTTTGAAAAGTAATCAGTTGCAACTAATATGAAATGATGACCTCTCAAAGAAGGGGGGTCAATCGGTCCGATAACATCTGTGCCCCAACTTTTGAAGGGTCATAAAGCTATCGTAGGGTGCATCACATTAGGCGGCTGATGTAGAACCACACCATGGACCTGACATTGATGACAGTGCTTTGCAATATTCATGTAATTATCAATCATTGTAGGCCAGTAGTACCCAAGTCTTTTGATTCTCAATTTCATCTTTAGACCCGATTGATGTGCACTGCATAGTCCTGAATGGATCTCATTAACGATCTTCAAAGATTCCCGTTTGTCCAAAAAATGTAGCCACATCTGATCGAATGATCGACGGTACAGTGAATTGTTGACTAGTGCATAAGATAGGGCGCGTTTCTTAATCTGGTTGGAGAGGGATTTATCCTGGGGAAGTTTTCCCTCTCGAAGGTAATCAATTAAAGGTCATCTCTAATCTCCTTCTTCTTCATTCTTCAAAGAGGAATAAAGGATTTGGAGAGGTTTCTTACCGATATATTCCAAATCTATAGGAGAGAGGGCTTTACGACCCTGAATCTCTATAGGGATGGAATCTTCCTCTGGGCATGTGAATTCCTTTACGAGTTTTACTAAGGCATCCACCGCAGAATTGCTTCCACAGGGAACCCTATACAGAGTCATGACAGGAATTTGTTCAAGCAAGTGAAGGGTGTACTGGTGGTATTTTGAAAGATTAGGATTCAAGATCTTATAGGTTCCCACAACTTGATTAATTACCAATTGAGAGTCACCAATGATCTTAATCACTTTAACCTCCATTAAAATTGCAAGTTTCAAACCGGTTATCAGAGCTTTATATTCAACCTCATTATTTGTGCAAGGCTCTGACAAATGATTGGAAAAGTGCATCATCCCTCTCTCCAGCATTATAAAAATTAAGTCGACCTCTACCTTTCTGAGGATTGTAGATTGTTGGGTTGCATCCAGGTGAGAGGATGCTACACCATGAAAATATAATTCCCAGATGGCCTCTCCAGATTTACTCAAACTCATGACTTATTCATCGGGTAAATCTTCATTCAAAGGAGAATCCGCCGGCAGCGGGTGTGCTGCCAGGAAGTCGGCAATGGCCTATCCTTTTACAGCACGGAGGGGGATGAAAGCAATCTCAAATTGGAGTAGTATCATAAACCAACGAGTCAAGCATCCTGACAACGTAGGCCGAGTCATAAGATACTGTAAAGGATTAAGTCTCAAAATCAAACTGATTGAGTGGGAAAGCATATAGTGCCTTAGCTTATGGGCTGCAAAAATTATTGCAAGACAATGCTTCTTAATTGATGGGAATCAAATTTCAGTAGGGAGAAGTCTCTGACTAAGGTAATATAGAGCATTCTCTTTCCCTTCATCATTGACTTGAGCTAACAGGACACCTAAAGACTCGTCTATGGCTGCAGTGAAAAGGAATAATGGCTTTCCTGGAATCGATGCGGCTAGAACTGGCGGATTGGGAAGGTATTGTTTGATATCGTTGAAGGCATTCTGGCACTTTGCGTCCCAAAAAAATTTAGTATCTTTCTTCGCAAGGACAGAAAAGGGTTGACATCTCCCAGAAAGATTAGAAATAAATCTCCTTATATATGCTAATCTGCCTTGTAGAGATCTTAACTGGGTGAGACTCTTAGGAAATGGCATATCTAAGATGGCTTCAATTTTAGTAGGGTCAATCTCTATTCCTCGGTGCCTCACTAGGAATCCTAAAAATTTTCCTGAAGTGACACCAAAGGCGCATTTCAAGGGGTTCATTTTCAAATTGTAGCGGCGTAACTGTTCTAGTACAACCCTTAAGTCATATAGGTGAGCCTCTTTGACCTTACTCTTGACAACTAAATCATCAATGTAACATTTGACTAGATTGTGAATTAAGTAATCAAAGATATGAATCATGGCCCGCTTGTAGGTTGCCCCAGCATTTTTCAGGCTAAATGACATCACCTTATAAAAAAAGATCCCTATATGGGTTCTGAATGCAGTATTTCTCTCATCTTCTGGGGCCATGTTGATTTGGTTATAACCGGATGAGCCATCCATAAAAGAGAAAATAACATGTGAGGAGGTAATGTCCACCATAAGTTCTGATATTAGTAGGGGGAACTCATCTTTAGTACATGCCTTATTCAGATCCCTATAGTCGACACAAATTCGTATCTGATTATTTTTCTTTTGAACTGGCACGACACTGGCCACCCAAGAGGGTTATTATTTCTCTCGAATGAATCCAGCTTCGGCCAATTTCTTAACTTCAGAAACGACTTATTGCTCGATCTTTAAGTGCATGCGTTAAGGAGCTTGTTTGACAAGAATGGCATCATGCAGAACTCCAACTGCTACCTCAGCAGACAAACCTGGCATTTCTTTGTATGTCCAGGCAAAGCAATCCCTGAACTCAGACAATAATTGAATCAAATCATGGGTCTCACTCTCTCTTAGTAAAGTGCTTATGAAAGTAGGGCGGGGGTCGTCGTCAGTTCCCAGGTTAATTTCTCTCAACTCGTCGATCGTTGATTTAATTTCCTCTTTGAATTCTGGGGGTGCATCCCGAACTTAAAGTTCATCGGGATCGTCTAAAGTCTCCAAACAGAGCCCATCCAAAGGACTGACGGGATCCGTAGGGACATTTGGAGATTCAAGATGGTAAGTTATAATTAGGCAATACTCATCATCATCAAATGAACTAACGGTTCCAAAGACGATACCAACCAATGGATTTTTCTTGATCTAGGTTTTCCAAATATTCTCATGGTATCTAGCTTGACCCTTTATCCATCGGTATGGTACAGAACCTTTAGAGAAAGTATTTTTTACACAAACAGGGAAGTTGCCGAAAGGTAGTTCCATTAATTCATTAAAATCTGCCTTCTCAAGGGTTACATCACCTTCATCCCTTGCGGAGGAGGAGCTAGTAAAGAATTTATGGACTTTCTTTACTTCACCGTTCAGGTTGGGGGCCACTTTAACTTCTAACCCTGCAATCCTGCCAGCTAACAAGTGGGGTCAGGGAAAGGGCCTCAATCCTCCTACTGATCTTTTCGTACATTGTTAATTCAGGCTCGTCACTTTTATCCTTCGAGTTATCTACCTAAGAGTCACTATCCCGATCTACGGAGAGATCAAATTTTGAAGGAGCGTTTATATTCTTATAGTCAAGAGAGAAAGCGACACCTCATTTTTCTGGTTCACTATCGGAATCTGATTCTGGGTCAATATACACAGGTGTTGTTCTCTTATCTAATGAAGTATGACCCCGACCTCGTGCCCTTAAGGCCATCCTCCCACCTCTCTGAGGTAATTTTTTTGGAGGCCTAAGGACAACGATATCAAAGTCATCTTCATTACTTGACTGTATATCTTCTTGATGGATGATTTCATCTTTTTACTTCTCTTTTTCCTTTTCTTGGTTGGATTTTTGTCCAGCCAATTTCTCCTCAATCTTGATCTCAAACTTAGAACGGGACGAGGACCCTTTTGGTAAGAAATATGCAGCATCTTCATAGATCCCAATTTCTTGAATTGATAATGGTTGCAGATCACCCTTAATCACGTGTTTAATGCCATCTCGTTGGTACTTGACGCATTGGTTTAGGGTAGATGGAATCATTCTATATTGTTGAATCCATTGTCTACCTAGAAGAGTATTAAAGGACGTTGCTGAATCAATTATATGAAACTTAGCTTCAGTTTTCAACCCTCCTATTACTAAGAGCAAAGTGATTGAACCTAAAGCTCTCTCGCCCTTTTCATTGAACCCACGAAGCACCAACCTATCGGTCGAAAGCTTGCTAGTATCAACTCTGAAATAGGTGAGGGTCTTTTCATTCATTACATTGATCGATGCACCCAGATCAATGAGGATACTTGATAACTTGAAGTTTCTCACATCTACGGTAATGTAAAGGGGAAGGTTGTGGCCAACAGTTCCCAAGAGTAAATCTTCGTATGAAAATTTAACTCTGGGGACCTCTTTGAAGTAGAGGGCCACATCTTCTAAAGTTGAAGCCAATTGGGCTAAACAAATCTTGGGGTCGAGAAGTGCTTTGACCAAAGACTCATTTCTTTGGAAAGAAGGAGGGCGTCATAAATGCTTAGTTTGTCTAGCAAATTCCTAAGATGGGCCAAAACATTATAATCAACCTTAGGGACGAAGGACTCAAAAACTGGAGGAATTAAAGGAAATTCAGATTGTTGAGGGGAATTTGGATTTAGATATTCGAAGGGGGATTGCTTGCCTTTGTCCTGAGGGGGAAGCCTAGGAGGTAAGACTTTACCGCCACGAAGTTGCACCTGCTCGATATCCTCGAGCGGGCAAACTAGAGCAGTGTCTACACTCACCGTGGGTAACATATCATTATTTCCCAAAAGAGAGTCAGATTTTGAAAACTCTATCTCGATAGGACTTCCCTAAAAAATTAAATTGGGGGAAATCACTTTCTGTTAATGTTTCACATTCAACATCTTCTTGAGTAGTCGACTCAGAAAGGTCAGTTTGTTTGACATTGAGATTTACTTCATTAGAATTTTTATTCAGAACAGGAGAGTCATCAATTTGCATTTTAGATTCATGGCCAATCATCAAGACAGAAGTAGAAGGATATTTTTTATTCATCTTTTGACCCTTCGCCTTTGATGGGGCAAAGTAAAAGTCAAATAAAAAAAGAGGGGAAAAGGTTTTAACACCACCATCCGCCACTCTAATACATCTCTCATCAACGCACTTCCTCTCTACAAAATCATCTTTCTTTTCTTTTACATATTTCTCAGTAGTTTCTACGACTACTGGAGAGGGAAGTGGCTCAGCATCCTTCTACAAAGCGTCCAGGTCAACTTCCAACACCGGGCCCTGGGCTATCATAGTCAGCTATTGAGAAAGAAGGAAAGATTTGTTAATCAACTTTTTAAATGCCTAGGACAAAGCAATGTCCCAACCATCTTCAACTGAAAGAGAAGAGTTAAGGAGGTTACCTGAGATAGATTTGATTGAGGCTTTTTCTTGATCCACCAAGTACTCTTTAGGAATTATAATGTTACCTTGTGTGTAGTTCTTTTCAAGCCAATCCTTGAACACAACATAATCCTCAAGTGGGTGACTGAGCATCCGGTGGTAAGGGCAGTACTTAGGATCTTCTTTCTTACTCTCATCCTCTGGTCTCCTAGCCTTTGGTAACTGGAAATCCGGCTTCTTTAACAAACTCTTGAAAATCTTTTTAACTGACTCCCTTTTAAATGGATAAGGCTTTGCCAATCTCTCTCTAAAAGGGATGAAGGCAGGATCTCTAGTATGCTGAGGAATTATCTTAAAGGGCTGCTTCTGAGGTGGCTGTAGTGGAGGTGGAGTGCTAGGCTGACTAACCACTGGCCTCTTCCCCTTATCAACCGCTGAGACCACAACTTTCTTCTCAAAAGTTTTCACTAACTTTGGACCATTCTTATCTTCAGACTGCTCTCGTAAGAATGGTATCCTAGGAGCCTCTTCCTGCAAATTGCTAGCTTTGTTAAGACATTTTTCAAAAGTTTTAATAGTGAAACCCTTTAGGAGAAAAGCAATCGGGCCTTGAATGTTCTTAAGAAGAATTTTCATAGCATGTTGCTCTTACAACTGGGGTTTGCACTTCATCGAGAGGTTTCGCCACCTCAAGATGTATTCGACCAGAGACTCTCCTGGCATTTGCTTTTCAACAACAAGATCACCCACAGTGGTGCGTTGCTGCGCTCCAAAAAATCTATTTAGAAAAAGATTTTCTAGGTCGCAAAAGGTTCTTAATGAACCAATGGGTTGATCGACGTACCACTCAAAAGCAATGCCGGATAGACTACTTACAAATTGGCAAAAAAATAGAGCATCTGACCCTCCTGCGTTGTAATAGCTCTCTCGGAAGTGGGCCAGGTGCTGTGTCGGGTTTTTGACTCTGGAAAAAATTTTAAATGACGGTGGAACAAAACCCTCTAGATAAGGAATTGAGTCATATTCCTCGGGGTAGGGTCTACCCTTTGGAATAGATGCGGTCCCTTGTGAAAGGGCTAAGGCCTCCCTTACCTGGTCCTCAATCAGCTGTTTAATATCTTTTTGGGGCAGAATTGGAGGAGTGGGGAAACTGTGGGTTAAATTGGAGGTGCTTCTGATGGGCAAGGAAGAAGCACAGGTGCTGACTCGAGGGTTTTGGAACTAGATTATGCTCGTTTAGCCTTTTCTGTGATCTCTCAAGCTGTTAGCTGGATTTTAAGGGATCTTGTTGTGATTTATCCAACCTTTCTTGCATTTACCTAACTTGTGACATCATACCTGCTAGTTGAGTCTCCAAGTTTCTTATATGCTCCTCATCTCTAGCTTTTATTGACTCATCTGAATCTGACTGGATAGAAGGTGAATCCTCATCTCTTATAGGTTAACACTTACTAAGTTCAGCTTCTTTATTAGACCCCCTGGTTTCAATCATACAAATGCTACCAACATAATCATCTTCATCTCCGAGGAGATCATCCAGATCTGGATCAAAAGAGGCCATTCCTTATCTATTCAATAAAATGTTTATATGAAGTTGCATTCTCCCAGTGAGCTCTTCAATTCAAATGAGTTGTAATTTTCATTGGTAGCTAGAGTTTTGGAAAAGAAATCCCTTCTAATATGGTGGCATGGGAATTAAGTTGACAATAGGCACATTTTGGCCAGTTTCATTTTACCTCATTTCAGCTAGAATGGTTCTTATGTTATTTCAAATCTTCAAAAGCTGTGGAGTCAATGTATATGGTAGGGCCATGGTATGTAAATGGTCATATAATAAGATTGGATAAATGGTCCTTAAATTTCTCTCCAATATCTATGAAAGGTCTTACTTCTCCTATTTGGATTAGAATGCCTCAATTTCCTCTTCAATGTTGGGATGAGGTAAATGTAGTAAGAATTGATTCTATGGTGGGTACTCCATTAAAGTTAAATGGGAATATGTTCCAATGGGGGAGGAGAGAATTTGCTAGAGCATGTGTTCGGGTGAAGTTGGATAAACAACTTCTATTGGGAGATTGGGTGGAAGGAATGTCAGGGAGGTTCTTTCAACATATAGAATATGAGAAAATCTCCTCTATTTGTTTTGAATGTGGAAGGATTGGGCATAATAGGAGTGATTGTTGCAATGGGAGGGTTGATGCCAACAAGTCTAAAAATGAAGCTATTAAACCAATGCTACAGAAATCTGAGGAGGCTAATAAATCTAATATTGTTAAAGAATCTATAAATTGACCTTGGGTACATATTAATTACAAGATAAATCTAATATTATTAAAAGATCCATAAATGAACCTTGGGTACATGTGAATTACAAGAGAATTAAGAGGTTTTTTCCACCCAATCCTAAAGTCATGCCAAGACAAGTGTTCAGGAAGAAGGAATTTTCTACTTTAGCTAATGTGGTGCCTTATAAAGGTATCCATGTTGAAGCTGAAGAGGTGTTGATCTCTACTAAGCTAGTGATAGATAAAGACAAGGTTGATAATGTGATTCCTGAAGATGGTGAAATTACATTAGAGGAGCGAGTTGGAGATGGTGCTGCTAATGATCTGATCAAAGAGCGAAAGGTGCTGACTGAAGATGAATGCAAAGGTGGTGTCTAAGAGCCTTCACATTGTATGAATTCTCTTATTATTTCTTCTGAAATTCCTATGGATGTGAATAGATTTGGAGTGTTAGAAGGTTACAAAAATGATGCTTTAGAATGTGAAGATACATCAAGATCCCATTTTGGGGATGGGAATAAGAATGATGTGTTCTTGGAGAATGTTAACTTTATTTTGGGTAAGGGTGATAAAGAGAGGTGTGGTAATGTAATTGGTGTGAATGTTATTATGGGGAAGGAGGGTGTTTGGAGCTCGGAGGTGGCTAAATTTAAGCTTCCTAGGGAGCTTAAATCTATTAGGCTAGTTAAAATCCTTCCTCGTAGCAAGAGTTCTGAATGTGGGAGGAAAGGGAAGGGTGGGGGCATTTCACCCTTAAATAAAAATTCAATTTGGAATTCAAAGAGGAAAGAACATCCCCTAAGGGAGAGTTCTTATCCATTTAGAGATCCAATTCATTATAACTTTCAAATATTCAAAGGGAAAAGAAAATACCCTTTTGAGGGGGAGTTTCTTTTTATTTGGATATTCAAACCCGATGGAAACAAGTAATTCATAGAAGAATGAAGAGTGTGAAGATCAAGAAGAATTCCATTCTCAAACTCACTTGAGTCTTAAGAGTAGAATTCGGGCTGTTGTCAGTGGCACCTGGCCTGTTTACTTTCTGTTGACATTGGGTTGTAATATTAAGTGGCACTTGCCATATAACTTTCAATTTAAATATTAATTTAATTGATTTGATTATTAATTGATGTACTTGCTTTGTGATTAAAATTGCATTCTTTTAGTATATTTTTTTTGGTAATTTTGCATGTTGATTAATAATTCAGCATGGAACCTGATCATATAAAATGATAAAATATTTTTCTACCTTAATTAAATTTAAAACTTTTAAGCTTAAATAGAAGCTCTTATAGTTTTGAGAAGTAATCTTAGATCGTTGAGTGTTTTTCAAGCATCATATTAAATTGCTTCTCTTCTTTGTCAATCACCTCCATGCCTACAAGTTCTGGTAAGCCAGCTGACCTATTAGGGTGCAGTCCTGTTAAGTGAAAGTTGTGCAATATTTTAGAAAAAAATCCTATTTTTATGGCTTTTAAAAACTGTTTCATTCTAATTTAAATATTCATCGATCCAACTAACAAGCATTGCATTAGATACAAACTTAAAAGTGTCTACAAATTTAATCACATTTTACTTTAAGCTTTAATTTACCCAACATAAGTCAAGGGGCCAAGTACGATCAGCTCTAGATGTCAGCCCCAATTCCTTAAAACTTACTTAAACGTCCCTACCACTCATGTATAAAAGTATGGATTCAATATTAGAGGGGTATTTATATATAGAGAGATGAACATTTTTAGGTAAGTATAACATCAAATATATGGTAGAATAGTTGCTATTTGAATGATTTATATTTTTGCAACTTTTGTAGTTTTGATGATTCCAAACATTATTGTTCAAATGTATAGTTATCTCCTAACAATTTTAGAAGATTTGCATTTGCTCTTGTGTGTACTAACATTTCAGGAAAATCAGACTCCAGACTACGATAACTTCAAATCAAATTCAACATGAGATATTTTGTTTATTTGAAGTTTGCATTTTTTCTTTGAATTAATTTTGAAAGGGAGTGATTGTAATTGAGTGAATAAAAAACTTACAAACACACATAAGGAGATCATAAAATTTTTTATTGATCGTACGGGATGATTTTGTATCGTACTGGACGATCCGTCAGTTATCTCCTATAGAGCACATGGAACGAATAGAAACTTGCCCGAAAAAATTTTTCTAAGTCCTATTCGTCCAGGATGAAATTAATTGTCGTCCCGGACAATTGGTTCTTTGTAAAATTTTTGTCCAGACTAATTTTATTATCGTACGAGGCGACCGGTCCTCTGGAAAATTTTGGTCCAGACGAAATTAAAAATCGTACCGGACGATCAGGTCTCTGGAAAATTTTCGTCCATACAAAAATAAATTATCGTCCGTGGCGATTGGTCCTCTGAAATATTTTCGTCCAGACGAAATAAATAATCGTCCAGGACGATCGGGTCTCTGGAAAATTTTCGTCCAGACGAACATATTCTCGTCCAAACGATTAACCGACTTAGAATAGTTTTCAGCAGTTTCTAGAACCTACCTAGTAATAACCGTTCGTACTGGACGAACCTAGTTCGTACAGGACGATCATCTGTACGAAGTCATTTCGTACACATATTCAAATAGGGTCGTTTCAGATCGTTTAAGTAAAATCGTCCAGGACGATCCAAGATCGTACAGGACGATCCACTGCGTACAGAATTGGAAACTTGCAATTTTTGGGCGGTTTTTCTTGTCTTTTATATAAATTGTCCAAATTAGACTGCCACCCAATCTTTTTGTCATTTGATCTTCGTGCCTCTTGAGAGAATAGCCAAGGAGAGAGTGGAAGAGAGCATTAAAAGGAGGATTCCTACCACTGGAGCGAGAAGGCTTCACTTGGATTACAAAGGTAAGAGTCTCTACTTATGAAATTGGATTTCTTCACTCTTTTCCTTCTTCCTTCTAGATTCTTGTGAGAAGACCAGTCAAGGAGATCCGGTTCTCTGCCGACACTTGGAAAGTATGAACAGCCGAAGGGTTCTCTGCCTACACTTGGAGAGTGTGAACAGTGGAAAGGTTCTCTGCCTACACTTGGAGAGTGTGAACAGCCGTAGGGTTCTCTGCCCACACTAGGAGAGTGTAAAAGGACGAAGGTTCTATACCAGCACTGTGGATTGTGTAAAAGGACGATGGTTCTCTGCCGCACCGGGTAGCGGTGAAAAGAGTGTGTTGTAAAGGCTTCTCCGCCTTGCTGTGAGTGCTAAAGGAGAGTCACTACTGGTTTTAGTGCAATACTCAGAGGTTGCCTCTGAGGAGTGGATGTAGGTCTGGTTATAGACCGAACCACTATAAATTTGGTGTCATTTACTTTATTGTTTTTACGTTTCCGCACTTTAAATTTCAGTTTTAACAACTCTGTGATTGAAAAACATTTTTCTACAAACTTTAAAAGAAAATTTTATTTCGGTTTAACTTAATCTTTAAAAGAGGGTTTAAAATTTTTTAAACTACCAATTCACCCCCCCTCTTGGTAGCCGTGGGACATTTACTTAGGCTTAACAACCTAATTACTGGACTCAACAATATAAATAATCAAATTTTTTTGAAAATATTTAATCTTCATTATGGGAACCATTTATATTCATAAAATGGGATAAAAGTGAAGAGTTAATGGTCTGATACAATTAAGGAATTTAACATACATGTATGAGAATTTGATATTAAAATTTTTTAATACTAAAAATTTTCACACATGTAAATTATGCAAACTTGGCTTGCCAAAAAGTATGCTCATCACACGCACACACACATGATATGAAATCACAATGTATATATTAAATACATTTTTACAAAAGATGTGAGTTTCTCTCATATACTTCTATGAAAACATAAAGGCTAGATCTAGTAGTATATGAAGAGATTGTCCCACTATTGAGTAAGTTCCAAAAAATTTACTAACCTCATCAAAGAACTATCTCAAATTATAGCACTCCATATAATCTCGACTCATTATTTTATGAGACCTCAAATTCACACCTCCCAAAAAATAGTATCAATAACTTCATCAGTTATGATAGAGGAACTCACCTTCTAATTTATAACTATGAGCTTTTGTTCGTCATTAGTAAATAAATCTATTATCAGCTTGTTAATCCTTAACAACACACACTAGACCATCATAGAAGATAGTGATGATTACAACTCAATGAGTACAATGTCAAAGGCCCCTCTAGAATGTGAGATAAGATAAAAGAGTAGGAATTAAGAATGTCTAAATCAATAAGGTCAAGAATGTCAAAATCAATGAGGATTAATAAAAAACTCACCCTTAGTGGGGATATTCCCCTCAACAGAAGTAATAACATCTCCTTTAGTTACTTGAACTATTTCCCCTACATCCAAAGAATATATCATGTGAATCATTCCTATTAGAGTAGGAAAACTTATCCATAGTACTAAAGGAGTCTAGATGAGTTACATGGATAAAACCTTTGCTAAAGCATGAGAATTAGGGTCCCAGCTATTAAGAGTGATAATGTCTAACTCATTTGGTGGATGACCAAAAAATATAGTTAAAATTATATGGATCTTTCTTTAACAATAAGGTACATCATATGGTTCTATGGGATAACTCTTTCTAGTTAAAAAAAAAAAGTCTTACCTCTTTAGTTGATCAATTGCTACCCGTTGAAATTAGGATCAACCACCATAAGTAAGGTAAAATGAATAAAAAAATTAATATTCTAATCTTCATTCTCTCTTAAAGAAGATTAGAATACCTAAGTTGCAGTGAAGATGAGCCCCTTTAGGGGAGAAACTATAAAATAAACCACCATATTTACCATAATAGTATTAAGCATTGTGAGTTTAATATAGGTGTCTTTGATTAGAATTGATGTTACAATCCCTCCTTGATATTCTCAATCTATATGTCTTCACATTTTTCTTATTCATAGTGTGCAAACTTAATTTTTAACATTCTCCTTCTTTAAAAAAAACAACATGGTTTTTTATAGATTTCTTCTATAAAATTAGTAATTGTCAATATTTATCATCATTAGAGTAGACTCAATTATTTTCATACAAGTCTAGAAGTGAATTAAAAATGTGTAATAAAAAAAGAGATAGAGTAGTCTCAAATAAATGGGCTTTGCCATTATTTATAGGTCACCTCATTACAAAGTTGTCAAATTAAATGTTATTTTTGAAATTATAAGTAGAGCACCTTTTCCAATGCAAAAACCATGTAGGATAATATATATTATAATATCTCTTTAAAAGTTGGAAAAAATAAGAAATACTCTATTTAATTCTATTATTCTTTTTGTAAGTCAATCTCCGTAGATACACAATAATTGAAGAATAAAATGTAAACCCCGATAAGAAGACCTGAATGATTTATAGGGATTAAATAAGCTCATTATGGAATCATAGCTCAGACATAGTCACCAGATGAATACTTGTCTTAGAAGGGCCCATATGAGAAGGGCACTTTCGCCCAAAATATTCATTTAAAAGGTCCACTTGCCTAAAGAAGAATTCACACTAAAAAAGAGCAGCCACTTCAACTAAGGAAGAACTCGCCTTTAATATAAAGCCACTACCTGAAGACGTAGGAGATACTCATGAACTCAAGCTTAGTGAGGAGGGATCACAACTAGAAGACTCATTTATTGGAGGCACTAACAATATGCACTCAAAAAAGGTACTCATCGAAGGCAACCAAGGACATGTTAGGGATGATTGTCCATATGTAATCATGTGATTTTTGTTTATATATATATATATATATATATATATATATATATATATATATATAATATATATATATATATATATATATATATATATATATATATATATATATATATATATATATATATATATATATATATATATATATATATATATATATATATATATATATATATACATACATACATACATACATACATACATACATACATACATACATACATACATATATTCTTATATTAAGCAAGGCTTCTCCTATAGCTTTCCTAAAATTAATGAACTTTGGCAGTAAATCTCTCGGCTTAATTTAAGATGCTTATACTAAATTAGTTATTTTGCATACTTGTATTGAACTTTGGCAGTAAATCTCTCCGCTTAGGGTAGTTAGTCCTGGATAGTTCATGTTTTTATGCAACATAAAATATTAGTGCAAGTATCTTATCATATTCGACTATTTCCAGTTGCCTTTTCTATTTATCAGTTGAAATACACCCTTACCAATAGAATTATAATATGGCTTCATCATCATCACCTTCATCTATCCTCCAGAAGGGTAAAATACCCTCTTTTCACGACATTAAAAACACATAATTAGTTTAATATCCTTTCAACGAAGAGGATTTAAATAAATGGTCTCTACCCAAGGTAGATAAAAATCTTATATATCAAATCGGTACCTTCGATTTCAAAGGAAAAAGTACCATAAAAATGGTAGAACAGTCAATAACAATTGACTCAACAGAGAAAACTATTTCTCTATTATTTTACGATGATCTAAAATCATATATGCAAGATTACAAATATATACATATTTGATTAATCCAAATCGCATTCAAGCCTCTAACATTAAGAGGACTTAATGCTTCTATTCTTTCATGTCTTTGAGATGGAAGATGCCTTAATTGGGCACAATCTCTAATGTGTGTTATAAAAACTAGTCTATGTCATGGACCAATTTATTTTAACACCTTCCCTAATTTAAGTTTGTCTTTAATGGACATTCATCTATTCAAAGCATTAAAGCTCCATCTTCAACTTCATGGTTATAATTTCCTCCCTGGATCGAAAACTATAGCTTTAATTTATCGAATTCACTTTAAGGTTAAGAATACCTTAAGTCCCAGAGTTAAGAAAGTAGTTCAACCCAGTACTAGAACTACATTAATTGAAACATATCTATTAGCTTCCAATATAGCAACAAATCATGAAATCAAATGGAATGAAATAACATTCCCAGAATAATGGACATTACCTCAAGTAATTACACCCCAATCGGTCATTAATCAAGACAGAGATCAAATAATCCAAACATCAAATGGCGATGTAGAGGTAAGATTTAACCCTAGAAGATCTATTAATCTTCCAAGAATCTCTATTCCTTCAACATAAATAGAGGCTACCCAAACCTCTAAATCTGATGAATCAGAAATATATTCTAATCCAGGATTAATGTTAAACCGAAATTGAATATTACATCCAGTTAGTGATACTCAAGAATTTAGATCCCCAACTCCTTCCAAAATGCAGTTTAATGATGTATAGTCCAAACACAGCATTACGAGAGACGGTCATCCGTCATTATATGTTACCAAAATTTGAATCATTTAGAATTTGGTATAGAAAAAATTTCTCAGAAGAAGAACGAATAAAATTTTCAGATCAGTATTTCTTAGATCTAGAAAATCTAAACAAAAATGGAAAAGCTACAATTCCATTTGCTTATTGGTTTGTTAATAAAATAACATCCAATATTAGAATGATCAAAGGTCAATCATCCAAACCTGACGTTATAAAATCTGACGTTATAATGGTTCCTTTTGGAAATATTCCATCAGATTCACAAGCTATTAGAGAATTTGCTATATTAGTTAAACAGCTTAATTTTGCTAATAATACTTTACAAACTATAATATCCTATTTGGAAAAAAATTGATAAAAAGATAGACATATTAAAAGATAAAGTAGAACAATCAAAAGTATAAACTTCAAATGTTACTACAAATTCAAAAATGATTATAACAAAACCAGCCATAAAGCTTTCTCCTAAAACTAAAGTTAAATTAGATGAAGATCTCAATATATCTGATGTAATAAAACAAATTAAATCACAGAAAATAACTATATTATACAATGAAGGATCTTCTTCTATTTTAGAAGATGACCAAACAGAACCTGATTGAAGCGATTATGACATTGTTCTACTAGAAGAACAATTTAAATCTTCTCAAATAAATCTTAATCCAAATATCCCATTAACTCTAAAAAAAATGAAATATCCTAAAAAATCTTTAGGAAAATATTATTATCAAAGGCCTACGCCTTCTGATCTTCTCTATGAAGAAGATCTAAATGAACAAATTTCTTATGATCCAAGATAATTATATGAATGGAATTTTGATGGCCTCTCTGATTATCAAAGCCATAAAACTATCCATCGAATGTTAATTTATGCCACAGTGGCCCAAAGTAAGAATAATAAACCATGGGAAGTTGTACAAATTATAGTTAATGGTTTCACCGTGATTCTTAAAGGATGGTGGGACAATTATCTCTCTCAAGCAGAGAAAAATGATCTACAAGGCGAGAAAAGCCTGTTAGATCCAGAAAAGGCAAATGATGAAGCTGTATATACACTGATTCATAATATCCTAGAACATTTCTTAGGATATATGACATATAACAGAGAACAAATGTGTTCTCTATTACAAAAATTAAAATGCCATTCTTTATCACATTTACGCTGGTATAAAGATATTTTTATGACCAGATTTATGAACCTTTCCGATGCCAGTTCAAACTATTGGAAAGAGAAATTCTTAGGACTCCCAGCTACCTTTGCTATAAAGGTCAAAGATAAACTAAGAGATGCCAATGGGCAATTAATTTTTGAAAATTATAAGTATGGGTGTATAACTAGTGAATGTATTAAAGTAGGAATTACTTTATGTAATGACATAAGAATGACTTAACAATTAAAATGAGAACGTATATCAGATAGAAAGCAATTAGATGCTTTATGTGAACAATTTGCATGTCCACAAAAAGGGAACGAAATCTAGCTAAAAACGACAATACTAAGCAAGATAAAATAACATCTCAACCCAAAAAATTCTCCAAACGACCATACAAAGGCAAAGACAAACGTTTTAGAAAAACGAATGAAAAGAAAGATGAAAAAATGATCAAATGTGGTAAGATATGACATCTTCTTTAGTGGGGATATTCCCCTACATAAGTAATAACATCTTCTTTAGTCACTTGAACTTTTTCCCCTACATCCAAAGAATATATCATGTGAATCATGCCTATTAGAGTAGGAAAACTTATCCAAAGTACTAAAGGAGTCTAGATGAGTTACATGGATAAAACCTTTGCTAAAGCATGAGAACTAGGGTCCTAGCTATTAAGAATGATAATGTCCAACTCACTTGGTGGATGACCAAAAAATATAGTTAAAATGAGATGGATCTTTCTTTCACAATAAGGTACATCATAAGGTTCTGTGGGATAACTCTTTCTAGTTAAAAAAAAAAGTCTTACCTCCTTAGTTGATCAATTGCTACCCGTTCAAATTAGGATCAACCACCATAATTAAGGTAAATTGAATAAAAAAATTAATATTCTAATCTCCATTCTCTCTTAAAGAAGATTAGAATACCTAAGTTGCAGTGAAGATGAGCCCCTTTAGGGGCGAAACTATAAAATAAACCACCATATTTACCATAATAGTATTAGGCATTGTGAGTTTAATATAGGTGTCTTTGATTAGAATTGATGTTAGAATCCCTCCTTGATATTCTCAATCTATATGTCCTCACATTTTTCTTATTCATAGTGTGCAAACTTAATTTTTAACATTCTCCATCTTTAAAAAAAACAACTTGGTTTTTTATAGATTTCTTCTATAAAATTAGTAATTGTCAATATTTATCATCATTAGAGTAGACTCAGTTATTTTCATACAAGTTTAGAAGTGAATTAAAAATATGTAATAAAAAAGAGATAGAGTAGTCTCAAATAAATGGGCTTCGCCATTATTTATAGGTCACCACATTGTAAAGTTGTCAAATCAAATGCTATTTTTGAAATTATAAGTAGAACACCTTTACCAATGCAAAAATCATGTAGGATAATATATATTATAATATCTCTTTATAAGTTGGCAAAAATTAGAAATATTCTATTTAAATCTATTATTATTTTTGTAAGTCCATCTCCGAAGATACACAATAATTGAAGAATAAAATGTAATCTCCGATAAGAAGACCTGAATGATTTATAGGGATTAAATAAGCTTATTATGGAATCATAGCTCAGACACAGTCACCAGATGAATACTTGTCTTAGAAGAGCCCATCTGAGAAGGGCACTTTCGCCCAAAAATATTCATTTAAAAGGTCCACTTGCCTAAAGAAGAATTCACACTGAAAAAGAGCAGCCACTTCAATTAAGGAAAAACTCGCCTTTAATATAGAGCCACTTCCTGAAGAGGTAGGAGATACTCATGACCTCAAGCTTAGTGAGGAGGGATCCCAACTAGAATCTAGATAGTGCCTCAACTAGAAGACGCATTTATTGGAGGCACTAACAAGATGCACTCAAAAAAGGTACTCATCGAAGGCAACCAAGGACATGTTAGAGATGAATGTCCATATGTAATCATGTGATTTTTGTTTATATATATATATATATATATATATATATATATATATATATATATATATATATTATATATATATATATATATATATTAGGTATAGCTTCTCCTATAGCTTTCCTAAAATTAAAAATGTGAGATTGGATGGGTATCTTTGGATTTCATGCTTTTTTACTTTTCATAAAAGGGAATAGACTGCTAGAACTTTCTATTTTAGTCGCCCATTAATATTTTCCTATTATTTGTTGGTTTCCATAGGTGTGAAAATAGTCTATATATTGTTAAAAAAACATTTTGGAGGTTTAGGAAAGCTGATGAATGCTCCACATGCTAAAAATTTCTTTGTTTTGGCTGCATTGATTGGCTCCACATAAATTTAAGATATTCTTATGCACATATTGATAAAAGACAAATAAATATCTACAACTCAAATAAGTTACTAGAGTAACGCATTATTACTTTTAAGTTTGTATTTATAAAATTTTAATTTATTTAAATTGCAACGTATAAATAACACTACAAGCCAAAACTGTTATCGACTATAATAAAATATATGAGTAGTGTAGGATATAAATAAATATCTGCAGCATATATATATATATTATGAAAATTCATTTTTATAAAACTTTTTTTAATAACTCGACTTCCAACATGTAGGTTGAAGCAAACACCTACAGAAGATAGATAATTAAAATATTTACAGATTAAAAACTAGTAATTTTTATTAAATTTCATCTGGAACTCTTTAAATCGCCTTCCTTCTGTTTATTATGCACTCCGTTCTCGTTGATTCCCAGCAGCATATTCCTCTTTTCATATACTTTGACAAATCTGTTCAACGCTTCCCTTTCGGTGTTCCATTGATTTTTTTCTTTGTTATTAATTATCTGAAATTAATTTTGATCTTTTATAATCTTTAGTCTTTTCTTAGCTATATAAGAATTTGTATTCATTTTAAAATAATTCTTTTTTTCAACAAAAAAAAAGTCATAGATAATTTCATTTTTATAAATTAAGTTATTGGAATCGATCCATAGACATTAAAGAAAGAAAGTAAAAAAGATTGATGGAGGTAGTGGACAAGCGTCAATAAATATTAAGGACGGTTAATCACAAATAGCATGTGAGTGCCAGATGCAATGCTAGGCGGATTGTAGAGTCGGGCAACTCGAAAGCTACGGTGACGTGCAGATGTTTTACGCACGTGACTTGTGACGTGTAAAGTTTACTGAAATAGTGCGAACACCGGTTATGATTTTTTAATATAATATTACTTAAAAAATATGATAAACATCTTTCATTTTAATTATATGTATAAACTAGGCTGGTTTTTTATTTTATTTTGAAAGAAGCTTGAACTAATAAGTGGAAAGAAAAATAGGCCCAAGCCACCACAATTAAAGGAAAAGAAACATCTACACCGAAGACAAGAAAAACCTCATAAACTAAATCAATAGTCCTGATAAAAAAGAAGAAACCTAACAAAAAGATATGGCCTGACAAGAATTATGATTTTGACTTTGAATGCCCCAATAAAATTCTTCAGACTTGCATATAAGACCATTGAAGAAGCTCACCTGGTTGCCTTAGGGCCATCCAATTTATTCGTGTTTGACACCAGATCTTACTAGCTAACCATCTCAATCAACATTTTATTTGAAATATGTATGAGAATGGAGAGAAGAAGATGTGATAATTAAAACTAAAGAAAGTTGCTTAAAAACTTGGTATGATGAGCAACAATAAAATCTCCATACAAGAGATTAAAAAAGAAGTAAAAGGTTCCTCATCACCTCTTAGCTATAGAGTTCTGGGAGCTATAAGAAAGATTACACCCTTTTTTTGTTGGAACATTTAAGTCAATTAAGGCAAATTCACACACACATCACATACATAAGGCTCAAACTCAAGTCCACTTGATTGTTGCTAAAGCTCCCAACCAACAGGCTAAGGTGAGCTGAGTAGATTGCAAAAAATAAAATGTACAACACTTTACATACTAACCTAGATAGGTGTTGTCTCATTATTGTTTGAGCTCAATAAAGTTGAATAATCATTTATGTGAGCTCTGTAGTGTAGGTGAGCTTGGTAGTATCAAGTAGTAGTGGGCGAGTTTATGAGCAAGCTCTTAACATCTGGCATTTAATGATTGGCTGGTCTGTGGGAGTCATCACACTCGTCGATGACATATACTAGTGATGAGGAGCTTGCTTCGGTTTGTTGTGGACTATGCAGACAATGATATGAGTTACACAAACAACTAGTGTGCAATATGAATATGCTTAGATTTTATTTAATATAAAAATAATAAAAGCCCATTAAGTACACAAGCACACATGGCAATCAAGTAGTAAAATGATAGAGAAGACTATAGATGCCACAAGGAAGTGTTATGCTTAATTATAATTAAATAACTACTATTTAATTTAAATGCACAATTTATCCTGCTAAATATAAAGTTGATATTTTTTACTTTTTATTACATAGTAGAGACTTTTAAGAATATTGGATACTACTGAACATAAATATTTTTGACTAATGAATAAAAGATTATATTTTAATTTTAGATGTGGATTAGTGCACATCTATTCCTAGATCTTTGTCAAGATTGCGGGGGTAAAAGTGGAGGTTTAAGGCCTTCCTACAATTATGCTAACTCCATAGCACCTAGGAGATTTAACATCCAATGTTTATGTATGACAATTTTTCATTTCAATAATCTTATTTATTCCAATATTCATCCATCGAGGCTATATATCACAACAGATATTAACTACATGAATGACAATTTTATGTATTAAATGAAGAATGAGACATATTGAAGATCTATATAAGTGATTCAAAGCACAAGAGTATATATTAGTACATATTATGTATTTATATCATTAGCCCAAAAACATTAAGATTTATCTAAACATTGAGAGCTCAAAAGCAAACTCATATTCATTTCATTCATAAAAAAAAAAAACAAGAATGATTAATATAAATATCACCCAGAATGATCAATTGAAATTCTCCACGCTACTTTTAACATTACTTATATAATATAAACTAAGATCTCCCAAATGAAAGTATCATGCACTTTCCTAGCCTCCCTAACTTTACTCTAAGGTGAAACTAGAGGGAGACACTATAAAGTACAAGACTCCAATGAAATGATAAAACTATTGAAAATCAATAATCAAGATTGAGATTATGATTTTTGATGAAAATAAAATATTATTTTTATGATTTTATCATTTTCTCCTAACATATATTGGATATTTCTGGTTGCTTTCATGAGTACTAATATTTCAGGAATATCATATATTACTCGATCCAGATTGTTGAAAACTTTAAGACAAGGTAGAATATGATTTCATGTAAAAGATTTTATATTTCTTTATTTTTATTTATTGAGTCTAAGTAGTATAATTGTAATTGGGTATCCATGCACAAACATACACAGGGGGAGTGTATAAAATTCTTAAATTAATCGTATTGTATGACATATAAACATACTATATGATTTCACTTAGTTTTTCTCCAGAATCTGATTACTCAAATCATGGCTTAATTTTTAATTGATTATTCTGTACGATATACAGTCGTATAGATGACTGATAATGTATGAAATTTAGTTCATATCAGATTGTATCTTATGAACCTGCTCTTTTTTGAACAGTTCATAATGTACAATGTCAATTCGTATGGATGACTGGCAGTGTATGAAATTTGGTTCATACCTAATCGTACCATACAAACTTTTCTTTTTTGAACTATTCATATTGTACGATGTCAATTCATACATACAACTGACATGTTCAAAATCATGTTTGTACCATATCATACCATATGAACTTGCTCATTTTTGAACTATTTGTCTTATATAATGTCAAGTCGTACAGAAGACTAACTATGTATAAATTTTAGGTCATACCTGATCGTACCATACATATTTGTTTATTTTTGAACTATTCATACTGTACAATATCAAGTAATACATGTGACCTACAATATATGAAACTAAGTTCATCCCAGTTCATACTAAACAGAGCCATGATTTTTGAATTATTCGTATCATATGATATATGATCGTATAGTATGAACCCTGGATAGTTCTCCTTAAAAAATAGTTTTTGGATAATTTTTCATGTATTTTCTATAAATAGAATCCTAAAACTGTCATCCCTATTCTTTACTTTGAGTTTTCTTTTGAGAGTTAATTTTGGGAGTGTGTTTGAGAGAGAGTTTGAGATTGAAGAGTGAGAGATCTAGTGAAAGGAAATTGTGATGGATTCATAAGGTTTCCTAAAGTTAGGATCTTTTTATTCTTCTTCTAAATTCATCCCAACTTCTTTGGAATCTCTTAAGAGAAGATCTTTAAGACTGGATCAAGGTTCTCTGCCTTCACCAGGAGGGTGAAAAAGAAGTGACGATTCTCTGCCTTCACCAAGAAGGTGAAAAAAGATAATTGGTTCTCTACCTTCCCTGGGAGGGTGAAAAATAATGCTTTGTTCTCTGCCTTCATCAGGTAGGTGAAAAATGGCATGTAGGTACTCTTCTTTCATTAGGTGGGTGAAAAAGGATGAGAAGGTACACTGTCATAACTTGTAGAGTGTAAAAGGTGACAGTTCTCTTCCACAATATGTTGGTGAAAGAGAGTTTTGTAAGGGCTTCCCCACCTTGCTTTAGGGGCCAAAGGAAAGTCACTATTATTTAGTGCAATACTTAGAGAAGGATTCTATAGGGAGTGGATGTAGGTTTAGTTGAACCAAACCACCATAAAATTTAGTGTTCTAATATTACTTTTTATTTTCCCTATATTTTATTTCATTACTCTTTATATTTTTAGTTGAAAGAAAATCCGTGAAAATAATCTCTATAAACTACTACATATTTCAAGATTAGTGTTTTAATTTTCTAAAAAGAATTAAAGTGGTTTCCCAAAAATCCAAGAAATGTATTAAAATAACCAATTCTGTTTGAATAGTTGCTATTTGAATGATTTATATTTGTGCAACTTATGTAATTTTGATGATTCCAAACATTATTGTTCAAATGTATAGTTATCTCCTAACAATTTTAGAAGATTTGCATTTGTTCTTGTGTGTACTAACATTTCAAGAAAATCAGACTCCAGACTACGATAACTTCAAATCAAATTCAACATGAGATATTTTGTTTATTTGAAGTTTGCATTTTCTTTGAATTAGTTTTGAAAGGGAGTGATTGTAATTGAGTGAATAAAATCTCACACACACAAATAAGGAGATCTTAAAATTCTATACTGATCGTACAGGATGATATTTATCGTATTGGACGATCTGTCTGTTATCTCCTATTGAGCACTTGGAACGAATAGGAACTTGCTCGAGAAAAATATTTCTAAGTCCTATTCGTCCAGGACGAATTTTATTATCGTCCCGGACGATGGGTTCTCTGTAAAAGTTTCGTCCAGACGAATTTTATCATCGTACGAGGTGACCAGTCCTCTGGAAAATTTTCGTCCCGACGAAAATAAATATCGTACCGGACGATCAGCTCTCTGGAAAATTTTCGTCCAGACGAAAATGAATTATCGTCCGCGGCGATTGGTCCTCTGGAAAATTTTCGTCCAGACGAAATAAATAATCGTCCAGGACGATCGACTCTCTGGAAAATTTTCGTCCAGACGAACATATTTTCGTCCAAACGATTAACCGACTTAGAATAGTTTTCAGCAGTTTCAAGAACCGACCTTGTAATAACCGTTCATACTGGACGAACCTAGTTCGTACAGAACGATCAGCTGTACGAAGTCATTTCGTACACATATACAAATGGGTCGTTTCAGATCGTTTAAGTAAAATCGTCCAGGACGATCCAGGATCGTACAGGACGATCCACTGCGTACAGAATTGGAAACTTGCAGTTTTTGGGCGGTTTTTCATGTCTTTTGTATAAATAGTCCAAATTAGACTGCCACCCAATCTTTTTGTCATTTGATCTTCATGCCTCTTGAGAGAATAGCCAAGGAGAGAGTGGAAGAGAGCATTCAAAGGAGGATTCCTACCATTGGAGAGAGAAAGCTTCACTTGGATTACTAAGGTAAGAGTCTCTACTTGTGAAATTGAATTCTTCACTCTTTTCTTTCTTCCTTCTAGATTCTTGTGAGAAGATCAGTCAAGGAGATCCGGTTCTCTGCCGACACTTGGAGAGTGTGAACAGACGAAGGGTTCTCTGCCCACACTAGGAGAGTGTAAAAGGACGAAGGTTCTTTGCCTACACTTGGAGAGTGTGAACAGCCATAGGATTCTCTGCCCACACTAGGAGAGTGTAAAAGGACGACGGTTCTCTGCCAGCACTGTGGATTGTGTAAAAGGACGACGGTTCTCTGCCGCACCGGGTAGTGGTGAAAAGAGTGTTTTGTACAGGCTTCTCCGCCTTGCTGTGGATGCTAAAGGAGAGTCACTTTGTGGTATTAGTGCAACACTCAGAGGGTGCCTCTGAGGAGTGGATGTAGGTCTGGTTATAGACCAAACCACTATAAATCTGGTGTCATTTACTTTATTGCTTTTACGTTTCCGCACTTTAAATTTCAGTTTTAACAACTCTGTGGTTGAAAAACATTTTTCTACAAACTTTAAAAGAAAATTTTATTTCGGTTCAACTTTATCATTAAGAGGGTTTAAATTTTTTTAAAACTACCAATTCACCCCCCTCTTGGTAGCCGTGGGACATTTACTTAGGCTTAACAACCTAATTACTGGACTCAACAAGAACCCCCCCCCCCCCCCCCCCCCCCCGCGCCACCCTCTTGGTTAGTCTTGGAACAGTTCTATATGGTCTAACAACCTATACAAACTTTCAAAAACTCCCTAAATAAAAAAAAAGTAAAAAACCATTTATAAAAGTGAAGAATAGAACTTAGGCACTACGATGCTTGAAAATATTGCACCGCAGTTACATAAAATGAACAAGCACCTTGGTGCTATAATGCTTGCTCTACTGCTATGCTAGGCTGACCTAATACGGATACTGGTTGAATTAGTGCATCTTTTGGTTGAGTCATGTGGCTCTTTATTTTAATAATTACTCTGTTATGGTTCTATAAAAGTTGAGTGCTGCAGTACTTTAATGTATAATCTGGATCTTCAGTGTTTCGATGATTGAAGTTCCAATGCTTATTTTCCTGAGACTCTAGTGCTGTAATGTTAATTTCTAGCATAGCAATGTTGTCCTTAACTCCACCATGTAATTGAATTTTCCTTAAGTTTATGAGAGGCTAGCAATGTAATAGAAGCTAGGTGGTGTTGATGATAATGTTGTGGCACTATTTTTGTGGCGCTGTGGCACTCATTCAATACTTGTAATTTTTTTCCTTCTCTTGAATTTTTTTTGCACAAATACAACTAAATAATATATTTTTACTAAATTTAAATAAACTAAATAGTACACATTTTATACTTAATAACTAGGCCTTATATCTTCTAGAAGAGAAGGTGAATGAGAAGCTGTTAAGGATAAGATGAACTCAGTGCTTGGATGGTCACGATAAGGTAAGTTTAGGGTCCTCTAGTTAGGCACTACCTTTAATTGGACTTGGATATGGTAGAATGAAAGCTTTGACCCTAGTGGGGGTGAGCTGTTGTGATGGTTAATTCCTTTCCATGAGGCGAGTGGCAAGTTACTTAGTCAATGAGGTCCTCCATTACACTAAGAGGGAAAACCTTTCATCATAAGCCCTTGAGAGTGGGGTCTGATATTCCTTGTGTGAGTTCCTCTTTGGGGTCAATTAGAAGAAAGTATTCTTTATGTAAGTTTCTAACTACTGGTTTAATATCTATGAAGAAATATGCAAGTATATGCTTAGCTCTCTGATTCACTTGACCATTTGATAAGAAAATGATGATAAGTACTAACTAATGATAAAACATTAATTTTGACTACCAAGTAATAATTGGAAAGCAAATGTAAATGTACTACCCTTTTTTTATTATAACCTGAAACATCAAGTAGATTTAGTATTAATTATGTGAGACTACCTTCTTCCTTAATTCATTATAAATAGAGGCTCTACTTTGAAGGATGTGGATAAATAAATGTTCCACTTGATTTGGTATGATATTTTTGTAGTCCAATTTATATAGTATAATATCTATTGCAAAAAAACATAAAATGTCACTCCACTATTGATTTGAAAAGAGAAACTATTTAGTTTCTTATTTGTATGCATCATAAGAAATGTTCAATTCTTTCCGAAGGATAAAAGAAATATTTATCTACCATTTTGTATATGAATGTAAAAACCAACATACAAAGCTATAGTCTATGTCCACATGATTCTTCTATTACCTTAAAAACAACCTAAAATAGGGTTTATTTTTTACTAGATTCTAGATTCTCTGTAGAGACATGTCTCTATAGTTAATTATATCTCAAAAGAGAAAACTCTTGATTAAAGTGAATACTAGTCTGTTTAAATGTATAAAGAGTTGATTAAAAGTTTGGGTTTTAAAAAAATTTTTAAAAATATTTAAATAATAAATTTTAGATTTAAGATTTAAGATTTAGACTTTAGAATGATTGGATAATCCTCTCAAGGATATGCATAACGGAGGGGTGTACAACCTGAGCTTTTGTTTGCCTAGAGTGAACTGCCAACTAATTATTGTGTATATGATTGTATGAATTATGTTTATTCTATGAATTAAAGCATGATTATGTTTTATTTATTATGTAATTACCTCTTAAATACACAAGTCCACATGTTGATCATGTAATAAATTGATTGAGAGACTATTGATCCCATGAGAAAGTGTTTTGTTAACATAAAAAAAAGAAGAAAAACTAATACTACCTACTATAGCTATAATGTTTATCTTACTGAATAAAAATTATATATCTACTGGTGAATATAAAAGAAAAGATAAGATACAAGTAGTTTAAATGTTTTGGACTAATAATTATGAATTAGCTATGTTTATAAGTAGACTTTTCTATGTTTGATGTAGATTAGACTATATACATCCTTAGATCATGGTCGAGTTAATAGGGATATGAAGGGAGATTTATAGCCTTGCTATAATGACTGTATCTCTATAGGTTATAAAACATTAAACATCCAATGTCTAGGCATACAAGAGTTCCATTTAAATACTCTTAATTATACAATATTCCTCCATTGAGGCAATATATAACATTGAATTTTAACTACACACATGTTCTTTGTATGCATTAAATTAAGAAAGAGAAATTTTGAAAACATCCATTATTCATTCAAAGTATAAGAGTGTATGAAAGGATACATATTATTAGCTCAAAACTAGGAAATTAGCTAGATATGGAAATACAAGAAAATAAAATAAAATTCATTGTTTTCATATAAGATAAAGTACAAGAGTAAAGGTGAAGTCAGATGTCACATGAATAGTACAATACACTCACTAAAAGAAGTATATTTTTCACCTCTGGCCTCCCTTAGACTTTACTCTAAGGGGGATTTACATTTAAGCCCTTAAGACTTGCTGAAAATTACTAACTCCCTCAAAAAGATATAACTCCCTACTAAAATGAACTAAAAAAACTATTTATAATGGTACATAAATTGACTCAGGCATTATGATGCTCAATATGGTGGCACTGTGTTGTTATAAAATGAACTAGTTCATTGTTGCTGCAATGTTGGGTTTGCTACGACATTGGACTGGCCTGACGCATCTATTGGCTGAACCGACATGCCTTTTTAGTCGGTGCAGATACTAATTTTTGAAATTACTTTGTTACAGTCCTAAAAAATTTTGAGATTATCAAAATATATTAAATACTTCATCATTTAGACGTAATTTTGAATGCTCAAAGTTATATAATTTTAATTTGAATAATCATAAACAATTGTCCTAATCAATCATCCTTGTTGTTGCTCAAATTGAACTTATTTACTACAAGTGTAATTGTAATATTGACTACTGATTTAAGATATGAATAATTATTTATAAATTATTTGTGCTTATAGTTAAATTATTAAATCATTAATAAAGCATATTATATATTAGTTCACGACCTTCTCCTATTTGACTTAAGTATTTAGAATACTTTTAGGAATTAAGTTTTATTTGATACCAATTTTTAACTGTTCATATTTCTTTTCCTTTCTTCCTTCTATATATATATATATATATATATATATATATATATATATATATATATATATATATATATATATATATATATATATATATATATATATATATATATATATATATATATATATATATATATATATATATATATATATATATAAGGACATAATATTATTTTTGAATATTTGATTGCTTTCTTCCTTCAAGCAATCCTAAATTGAATTACATAAGGATGTTAGTAGGCTCATTAATTATTTTTTCAAGTTTACAATGATTTTAATAATTTAATTTACATATAACCTTTCCCAAAACTAAATCATTCCATCTTTAAATCACTAGCTAGTGCTAAATAATATAGTATTTAAGTTCAAAGGAAGACAATAATTTAAATGATTTTATTTAGTTAATTACTATGATATCAAAATTAAAAAATATGATTCTTTATTCATCTAAATTACCACCTAATGTTTAATATTATTCAAAATTTTAAATAATTTTAATTAATTTTTTTATCTTGGCTAAATGAGTAGACAAAATGCAAGCGCTATGTAGAGGACATTTTTAACAGTTAAGCAAGAGTATAAATTTTACTTAAATATAAATTGAACTACAACACAACAAAAACAAAGGAATAAAATAGGTAATAGAATGAACATAACTGATTAGAAGTTAAAACATACATTTTTCATTTAAAGTTATATAAGCTTCATAAGGCATACATATACAATTACAAAGTGCCGAAGCACTTCAAGACTACATTGGACTAAAAACTACATCAAAATATCATTTATGGATATCATAGCCATCCATAACATTAATAAGGGACTCCCTAAAAAAGAAATAAAATGTAATAAAAAAGTGAAAAGTGCAATAACAATAAACTAACACAAACACTATCTCCTCCCTCTCTCTCTCTCTCTCTCTCTCTCTCTCTCTCTCTCTCTCTCTCTCTCTCTCTCTCTCTCTCTCTCTCTCTCTCTCTCTCTCTCTCTCTCTCTCTCTCTCTCTCTCTCTCTCTCTCTCTCTCATGCAAGCAAGCAATAAATAAATCAATAAAAAATAAACAAGAATCACTCAAAATTTCTATCGTCCTCTAGGTCATCATCATTTTTATCATTAGAAGGGTACCAAATAAAAGTGTTATACACAAGAGTAGTAGGAAAATGAAGCTGATTCATATTTTCAAAAAATGGGCTCATCTTAAATATTCCCACTAATGCTTCATTGAACTCAAAAGTATAGTGGTAATGTTTCTCCTACATATCAGCATAATGGGCATGCTAACTCTATCCATCTAGTCTCTCAAATTAGCCATATACTCATTTAATGATTGATGGGGGTAATGGAGTAACCTACAAATTTGTGAAAATAATTTTGGGCTCTATTAATCTCAAAATAATATTTAAGTTTTCTTTGACATAAAAATTTTAATAATCCCACTTAATATACACAAGTATACATTCCAAATTAAGAAATATAATGATAGAGTAGAGTGTAGATCTTAATAGGAAGAATGGTTAGTTGCAAATACTAGTACTTTCTACTATAATCATAATAATTATCCTACTCAATAAAAATAATTTTTTATGGAGATTCATCCACTTAATTTAAAATAAAAACAAAGTAAATGAAATACTATTTGGATAAAATATTTTGAAATGATGCAATGTAAATATAATAAGTCCAATCATATTTTTCTCATATGCATCACCAACTACTTAGTCAAGCTTGAAGAGAGCAAGGATAGATTAAACCTTCCAACCTCAATACCACTCTAAGCACCCATAGTCTCTCACTCTATAAAAATCCTAGCAGAGTGAGTAAAACATGTACTTTTTAAACCACCTCATTATAATTCATCATTATAAATAGGGTTGTCAATATTTGACCCAACCCAAAAACCTGACCAGAACACAACCCAAATATTTTGGATTCGGGTAAACCTGAACCCAAACCTGGTTAGGTTTGATTTAGAGATTTTGATCCCTTTATAAAATTGGGTCATATTTGGGTTGACTCAAAAACCCAAAATCAACCTGATTTGACCTATTTTTAATTAATTTAGGAGGGTTTTAAAGGATTGTTATGAAATAATTATATAATATTTCTAAAAAATAAAAAAATATTATTATCCAAATTAAATTAAGCTTGATTTATTTTAAATTAATTGAAGTAAATCTTACCTTAATTTGATTTAAGTTTTAATAAATCAAATTAAATAAAAAAAATTTAGAAAAATATACCCAAAGAGGGTTAGGTTTGGGTTGACCCGGATCCAAAGCTGGTTGGGTTCGAGCCCAGAAACCTACCCGTTTGAAAAAATGGGCCTGGTTTGGGCCAGGTTGAGTAGTGTCAGGTCAGTTCCAGGTTGGACTTGAACCCGACCCATGACCCAATTTTTATGTCCCTAACTATAAATTTGGTATATGTCAAGCACTATACATATGCTTGCATCATACAAATCCAATATACCTAGTTATACCTATTTTCCTATTTCAAGGCTCCATATTACACTTTATATTAACTACATATATAGCCACTATATACATTAAATGATAACTTAATATATTGAAAATATCAATAAATTATTGAGGAAGATAATTCATTACTACTCCATATTTCATTTACACAATCAATTCAAAATAAGGGAATTTAGTTAGACATGAAGAACATGTGAACCAAACTTATTTTCATTAATTAGATGAAACAAAGAAAGTTCATAAGAAAAAATATCACTGGATGGGTTCAATGATCTCGTTTACACTCTCTTTAAACTTACAGAATTATTTCCTCATACATTAACCAAACACTATTAAGAAGTGAATCTAGTGCTCCTTAAATTCCCTTAGTTTTCACCCCTAAGGAAATTTAAAAGAAGCATTACCAAGACTAAAATTAATTAAGTGATTAAACTCTCTTCCTAACATTATAAATGGACTTTTTATAGAAAAACATAAAAAATTGACTATGGCACCGTGGTGCTCTAGCCACTTGTGGTATAATGCCCATAAAATGGACTAACACCATAGCGTTGAAGAATTTCTTCCTCTGTGGCGCTTGCTGAAGTTGACCACCTATTTAATGAATTAATAGGTCACTTTGCTTGAAGATCATGTCTTGGTCAATTACAACTGTAGTGTTTTGGCTTTGTTACTGGTTGAGCAATGCAGCATCCATGTGGCACCCCCCTTAGCTTGGCAGTGCTGGAAATTGGCACCTTAATGCTATTCCGATAGAGACTAAGATTTATAATGCTGACTACTTTAACATTATGGTGCTATTAAATAGATACTTAGCACCACCATGTCCATATTGGGTGCTCTGGTGATGTCAATGAAGGCACCACAATAGTATAGAATTCGACGCTGTGGTGCTATAAGATACTTGAAATTTCATGCATTTCCTATATTTTTCCTACATAATACAATTAAAATGGCACAATTTTACTAGCAATTTAATATATAAAACATAAAATTATTTACACTCATTTAATCCTTCCCAGCTTAAACTCTTGCTTATCCTCAAGTAAATAAAATTTTGTAATTCTGATTAAGCTATTAACCAAAAATGTAACAATATACAATTACTAAAATATAAGATAATATTTCTTCATCTAGAATTATTAAAAATGAACAAGGTATACATCTAGTTTAGAAAAATTCTAATAGCTAATCAATCATTCTAGTTATAGCCAAATTTTGAATTATAAATTATTGATTTAGTCATTAACTTTTAATTATTGAAGTGAATAATTGAGTTTTAATGATTATATATATTGATAGTTAAAATTATACTTACACTAGTTTACCATCCCTTATATTAGCTATCCCATTATATCCTTTTAATTTATTTATAAGATTGTCTTTCCAATCTTAAGCTTTCTCTGATACCATTTTTATTTTTCTTTTCTTTAAGAATTATTGTATAGTACTTTTTTTCTTTTTCTTTTGTGGAGTACATAATTAATAATTTTGAATATCAGTGTCTGCTTTAGACCTTCATATACTAATGAATCTAACAGAAGGACTTGATGAGATTACTAATTTCATTTTTAAGTTAGCTTTGATATCAAATTTTAATCTACTCATATCTAATTTTTAATACAAATTATTTATCTTACAATTTTTAAAGTTAGTTTTTTAAATGTATACATTATCTATAATTTTAAAATTATTCAATCTATACACCTTTACTTTAATAATTTGTAATATTTTCTTATCCTAAAGTCTTATATCACCATTAAGAAAAATTCTAATGATAGTATGAGGTCCATTTCATCCAGCTTTTATTTTTTCATGACAATACTTCTCCTTATAATCAAATAGCATGACATCTTACCCTTAAAAGGGTTCTTACAGGAAAACTCTACCATCATGCATCTTTCACATTTCTTCTAAATATTTTTTCGTATCTTCCTATTACTGCTCTTCGAAAACAATATGGTAGTTTTATAAAATATTAGAACTTTACATTTGAAGAAGTGAAAAGGCATCCTCATTTTTGTATGACTTTTATTTTGATTTTTTTGAAAAGGACGATTTATGCTTGATCCGTCCCATCACTTAGAATTGAATTTATAAGAGAAGAAAGTAAGATTCTCATTAAAGGGTAGGTAAGGATTGAGACGGTAACTTCCTCCTAATAGGCTTTATAGATTTAAGCAAGAGGGAAGTTTAAAAATTTTGAAATTTTAATCATTATGGCCAGTCGAGGCGTAACGATGTTCAACATATAGAACTGCGGTGCTCCCTTCTCTCTAAGAATTTCTTAAACAAATTAAGAAAAACCTAATCTATAGGATATGGTTGCCTTCTTAATAGCACTGAGTTTATTTTCTTCAGTTAGACTAGATAACTAACTAGACCTAAGATTGGGTTGCCTCCCATGCAAAGTTTTTACTCTTCAGTAAGACTTGCTCAATTTTTAATTTGGCTAAGGTGAATGATTGATACTCTTTAATTGGGTCCCATTGGCATCTCTTTCCTTCTCCTTTTGATTAACTTTAGTGTTATTAGATAAGAATCCTATGGGCCAGCTACTCATAAAAATTGCAAGCTAACTTAATTGAGTTTTCATGTTTTTAAAAAGTTGCTTGATTTTGTAATTGAGTTCTCAATTACATAACTACATCTTTTAATGGCTTCTTTCTAGTTCCATAATAATTGCCTTGATTAAATCAAGGAGGATAAGCCGGTCTTGGATTATTACTAGCTTGATTTTAATTATTTGAATTCGCTCCTTATTTATTTTTACCAGAATTTTACTGATTTTCACCATTATTATTTGACCAACTTAAAATTGGGTAATTCCACTAACTTGGAGTATATGCATTTGAATAGAGATTATTTTGTCTTCCAATCAAATTTATATTTTCAATCCCTTGGATATCATAATCTTCTATTGAGCTTTTATCCTCCAACTGTAAAGATGAATCAGAAAATTAAGCTTAAAGTGCTCAACTTCTTTGATATTATTATAACTTATACAATCAAAATGGATAAAAAAATCATTTTACATACTCCTGTCACTCTCTTAGGATTCATCCTATTAGCAGGCCACTTAAAATTATTTGTTTCCATATCCTTAAATAATTCATAAACATCCTTATAAATTGATTTTTCTTCTATTTGAGTGTATGGTTCTAAGTAATATCATTCCTAAGTTTGGTAGTCTTAGAATGTGGGAAATACTTTTCTAGAAATTTATAGGCCAACTCATTCCATGTGGTAATAGAGCCTGGGGGTTAACCATGTTTTTATAATATATCTTAAAGACAATGGGAACAATCTCAAATTATTGGAAACACCACTAACACCATTATGCTTAATTATTGTATAAATTTTTAAGAAATATTCTAAATGCAGGTTAGAAGCTTCTATGGGAGTTCTCCCAAACTAAAAAATTTGTACCATCAAAATGATTGTAGATTTTAATTCAAAGTTATCAACTTGGATGGCAGGTCTATTTATGCTTTGATAAATTTCTTCAACCATAGGGTTTAAAAAATTCTTAAAATGTCTAGAATAATATAAGTCTTAAATAGGGTCAGCCGTTTTTAAAATCTTTTTCTAATTTTAGAAAGGGTTCACTTAATTTTTGAATAAAAATTTAGGTGTGGTTTCTTTTTATATATTCTAAGTATGCACCATAAATGTGTAACTAGTAAAATATAAATAAAAAAATAAATGAATTAATAGGACTAATTACGTAATTGATTAAATAATATAATATATTTCATAAATAAAATAATTTTTTTCTTGGCAATGGCGCAAGAAACTTGATAGGAGAGGTAAAATGATCTAATTAATTGTTAAATAAAATTAGGGCTCTATCAATCTTTAAGTAATGCATCTATTTTCTTTGATATAAAAATCATAAAAATCTCACTCAATATACATAAGTATACTTAAATTAAGTAATATAGTGATATAGTAGAGAATCGATCCCACAAAGAAGAATATTTACATACAAATACTAGTATTGTCTGCTATAATTATAATAATTATCCTACTCAATAAAAATAAGTTTTCATCAAGATTCAATTACTTAATTTAAAATTAAAAACGTTAAATGAACCACTATGTTGTTAAAATTTTTTTGGATTGATGAAATGTAAATATAATATTTTTCTTAATGATTATCTTTTATATTTATGCTATTTAGAGCATATGCATCATTGACTACTTAATCGAGCATGAAGAGATAATGGACAAATTAATCCTTTCATTCTTAATACCATATTAAACTCACATAGTCTGTCACTCTATGAAAATCTTAGAAGAGTAAGAAAAACATATACTATTTAAACCCCCTCATTACAATTCATTTCTAAATTTAGTTTATATAAAATATTATGCCAATGATTGCATCGTATCAATCCAATATACCTGACTACGCCTCCTTTCTTATTCTTAGGATCCATATCACACCTGATATTAACTATACATATAGCCACTATGTGTATTAAAGGAAGACCTGATATAATGAAAAAATTATTAAATTATTGATAAAGAGAATTTATTAGTACTCCTTATTCCATTTACACCATCAATAAAAAACTAGAGAATTAAGAAGAATTATACAAAAAGAAATAAAATATAGAAAAAAAGTTACCATTGGATGGGTGCAATGTTCTCCTCTATAGTTCTCCTTGAACTTATAAAAAAAATCCTCAAATATTAACAAAAAACTCTTATGAAGTGGACTTAGTGCTCCCTGAATTCCCTTAGTAGTCACTCCTAAGGAAAGACATAGAAGCACAATGGAGACTAAAATTAACTAAGTGATTAAACTCTCTTACTAATATTATAAACTAACTATTTATAAAAAATCACAAAAGATGAACTCTAGCATAGCGACACTCTAGACTCTTGCGCCATGGTGCCCAAAAAATAAACTAATGCCCCAACCCTGAAGTCCTCTACGATGCTTGTTGATATGGACCAGCTTTTCAATGAATTGATATATTGCTTCACTGGTACATCATGTCTTGGTCAGTTTTAACTGTAGCACTATGGAACTGCTAATTATGGAGCTCTAGTTTTCCATGTGGTACACGCCTTAGCTTAGAGGCGCTAAAAATTAGCATGATGGCATTGTGTAGATTGTGACTAGGTATTGTGGTGTTGACTCCTTCGACATCGTGATATTATGAAATAGAGATGGGGCATCACCATGTCCATATTAGGTGCTTCGATGGTGTTAATGATGGCACTGCGTTGGCATAGTGTTCGACACCACACTGCTATATGTTACAATAAATTTCATGTTGTTCCTATAATTTTCTAGAAAAACACCACTAAAACAACACACTTTCACTGGAAATTTAACATATAAAATATAACATTTTTTATAGACATCAAAGATCTTTGAGATTGGGCATTTGATGGACTACTACTAGGCTAACATGTCATTCTGTGAGCAGTAGGACTAACTCCCACTACTACATCAATCCTTTTAAAACTCCTAATTTTTCACTCTATGAGAGTGAAAATAGGAAACAACTTCTCTTCATTAAATTTACATAAAACTCTAGTAATTACACACAAGGAATAAATAAGAGAGTGGTGTCTTAAACCTATAGAAGGAAAACCCCTAATAATATACATGAGAATAGAATGAATCTGCTTTCTAGTATTTATTAAATGTCCCACTAAAATTGATTAATTTAAAATAATCAAGTCCCATGTGACCTCACTAATATTTTTAAATACTTTAGCATAATCATGATAAGTGCAAATTATGCATTGTTTTAATTATATTAATTTTAATAAAAATATATTATCTTAGTTATGTTTGCATAAAAATTATGTAGGTAAAAGAAAAAAAACTTACAAGCGTTGGATATTACTTCAGCACCGACAATGATTATGTCACAACACCATATCAATCAATGTCGAATCAATAATTTACTTGGTGGTGCTAAACTTTTGAATTTGTAAGCACCGCAGCGTCATTAATGTCAGTGCCATTGTGTTTCACAAGTGCTGTTGTGCCCAACATCAACACTATAATATTGGGTATCTAAGAAAAATTTGCATAGGGGAACTAACTATTCTAATGTCATTGTGACAGAATATTATTAAAAGTGACATAATGCTCACATTTCATTGCCCCATAGTGGAGCAGTTACAACTGGTAAGAGTTGTACTAATTTAATAAAGAGATACACAATTTTTGGTTGTAATTGTGCCACATTACTTAGTGCCAAAGTGGAGTTGACACTATAGCATTGAGGTGCAAGTTCATTTTTCACCACTGCAATGCCATTATATCAAGCGACATAATACATGAATAGGGACCACCCAAGAACTCTTGGTGCTTTTCTTGGTCAAAAGCAAGATAAAAAATTTGATGTGATTCTTTATGTTAATAGAACTTTTAATTTTGCATAATATAATTACACAACTACTGGAAAAAGAACTACTAGCCATTATTTTTTTCTTTTGACAAGTTTAGATAACATTTGATTGGTATAAAATATCTCATTACAAAAGGCATAAACCTAGATTGGTGAGGTAGATTATTTTATTACAAGAATTTGATGTACAAATTTTGGATAGGAAAGAAATTAAAAATTAAATTGCTGATTATTAGTTCTAAACTTTCTATTAAAAAGCATGCTTCAATTGACTTTGAAATTAATGAATATTTTCTTGATGAATAATTTTTTTGGTTCATATCTGAATAGACTATCATGGTATGCTGATATTATTAATTTCATTATTAGTTGTATACTTCCATGTGATTTATCGTCAATACAAAAGAACTTTTTTTGCATAATACCAAATATTATTTTTGGGATGAAACATATTTAGTTAAGGTTTTGCAATGAACAAATTTTTAAAAGATGAATCCCAAAGAAATAAATTGAACCAATAATTAGTAAATATCATGATTCTCATTATGAAGGACATTTTGGAGACTTAAGAATTGCTTCTAAAATCTTTCAATGTGGATCTTCTTGGCCTACTCTATTTATGAATCCTGATGAATATTTAGAAAATGTGATCAATGTTAAAGAGTAAATAATACTTCAAAAAATAAATGAAATACCTTAGAACATTATTTTGGAGATTGAGATATTTGATGTTTGGGGTTTATATTTATGGGACATTTTGAGCAATCCCATGGAAGTTTGTATATTCTAATTGTTATGGATTATGTTTCAAAACTAACTGATGGAGTGCAACCCTTAGAACTGATGCTTAGGTTGTGATAAAATTTTTAAAGAAAAATATTTATTCATGATTTGTAATACATAGAGTTTTAATTAGTGATGCAGCTAGCTATTTCTATAATAAGAGAATAGAAGCAACTTTAAGGAAATATAAAATTAATATAGGGTTGTAGCAGCTTATCATCAAAAAAATAGTGGTAATTTAATATTAGTAATAGGGAGATTATGTGAATTTTGAAAAAATAAAACTATCAGTTAGGAAGGATTGAGCTAATAAGTAAGATGATGCATTATGGGCCTACAGAACTACATTTAAGACTCTTATTGGTATGTCTCCTTATAAATAATTTTTGGAAAAGCTTGCTACCTTCTTGAAGAACTAAAGCACATGACATTTTAGGCTGTTAAAGAATTGAATTTTAATTTTTAAGGAATAAAAGTGAATGGATTAATACAATTGAATGAATTGAAAGAAATTAGAAATGAAGCTCCTAAAAATGCAATGTTTAATAAGGATAAAGTTAAAAAATGGCATGATCGTGAGCTTCTTAAGAAAGAATTTACCCCTCGACAGGATTTTTTACTTTTTAATTCTTGACTTATGTTATTTCAAGGAAAATTAAAATCTAGGTGGTTATGACCATTCTTTGTCATGAGAGTATTTCATTATGTAAATGTTTAAATTCAAACTAAAAAGTTTGTATGTTTATAAAGTTAATGACCATAGATTGAAACACTATTTAGGCAAGGATATTGATTGATTGAGAAGTATAATTGAGTTGGTTCATCCTGGAATATAATAATTAGTATATTTTGATAAAAGACCATAAACCTAGTGCTGATAGGAGGAAACCCACTTGTGCTTGTTACTTTTAATTACTATTAGTACCTTGTGATTTTTTTATGTTAGTTTTACATCTTACTAAATTTCCTTGTGTTTAAAATATTGCATATTATTATATATAGTTATTGCCCTTGATTTCATACTTAGTCAAAATAAAGTTATAATTAAAAATTATGTATATTTGGATAATAATAAAAACCTATATTATAGTTTGAATGAACAATATCTGGTAATTCTATCTTTGAAAAACCTAACACTTAACTATTCTGGTATATTTGGATGATTTAAGCTATTGACTTAATTTTAAATTTAGAAACTATACAATAACTTATATGGACAACTAAATTGAAAATGAATAAAGAAATTTAAGGATTAGATGTAAGTAGATTAAATTAGGAAATTCTTATTTAAACTTGAAAATATAATTAGAGGATTTATTGAATCGTTATATTAATTTAAAACAATTGCAAGAGAAGAAAAGTAAAAATTGAGATTCAAAATTATTAAGCACGTACTTTACAAAATAGAAAAGAAAAAAAAAAGAATAAAAAAAATACTAGATGAAAATGGTTCAAATTGAAAAGAGCACATTCAAAAATTGATATAAGTTATACCATGATTTCAATTGTATCTTACTATTTAACTAAAAAGGATAAAATAAGTAATCTAGTACATATGATAGTGACTCATGAATTCCCTACTTAAGCTATGAGCAACTAATCCTAAACTATATCATTCATTATATATTCAACAATTAATTTGATATTTTGAAAGATAATGAATAAATTTAAAATAAGTAATAACAAGGATGACTGATTAGGATAAATGTTATGTATTTTAAAATTTGAAATATAAATTCTTCATTCTAATTTTCTTCTATATAGTGTTGTATTATCCTATAATTTAGTAATTTAAAATTTTTAATGTTTACTTTGGCTATTAAAATGATTAAGGTGTGAATGTAGGTGTTGTTACAAATAAGCAAGAGTTTAAGCTGGGTGAAATTTGATAACTATAAATTATCTATTATTTTAGTTATGCCAAATTGAATAAACATATATTATTTTCATTGTGCTTGTACAAGAATTGTGTAGGATAAATAAAAAATTATAAGTGTTGGTAAAAGCAAAGATAATAGATATCAACTGTTGCAACCCATGACCCCGAGTTTGAGATTTTGATGATGCCAAATAATGAGTGTTTTGGAACAACTTTCATTGAATATTATTTTATTTGCTATTGTCCTTGAGTACTAACATTTAAGGAAGATCACAAGTGACTCAAGACGAAAGGAAGACTCAAGAACGGGTAGATTAAGAGTATGAGTCAGACATTGTATTTCTCTATTTATTTTATTTTTATTTTATTGAGTCTGGCCACAAAATGCATAAGAGTAAGAGAAATCATGCACACACACAGGGGAGAGTTTGGTTTTTAAATGCAAAATGTAATAGAATTTTCTCTCTGGAGATCGTACTGTATGATTTTAATTCGTACCGTACGATCCAAGCTATGTGGACGATTCCGTGAATAGATCGTACTGTACGAATATATTTGTACTGTACGATATGTTCAGATCCAAAACCCTAGCCGTAGTTTAGTTTAAGTAAGTGATTTTGCGCCGTTCGTACTGTACGAATAAATTCGTACTGTACGATCTATTTTAAATACTTACTTAAATTAACCCGTGATTAGTGCATGTAATCCAGGCCTAATTATATTTTGAACATCGTACTATACGATAGTGATCGTACTATATGATGAATAGAGACGACATCTGGTCGTCCAGACCATCATCCTGTACGAATAGTATTTTGCGGATCGTACCGTACGATATTATATCGTACAGTACAAATTGTTTTTAAACTGTTCGTACATCTTCGTACCAGGATGAAGTCTGTTTATGAAGATCGTACTTGACGATGTTGAATCATACTGTACGAACAGTAACGGCTACTTTTGAAATCAGAGGTTTTTGGAGCCCGTTTTAGATGTTAATCTTGTCCTTTTTCAGTAAGATTTTACAGAGAGGGTGAACGTGATTAGAGAGGGATTCCAAGGGAGAGAGCTCTAGAAAAGTTCTTTAGGGTTGAGAGAGGAAGGAGGAGGTGAGCGTTGTGAGGGAGAAGAGGTGTGAGGGAGATCACATAGTTGCTCCGAACTTGCTGCATCTTGCTCCTCCTGTGGCCCTAGAAGAATTTGAGGGATGATCTCCAAGGGAAAGGCTCGTCTACATCCGTGACCTCGAGGTTCTCTACCTTCTCCAAAAGGGAGAAAAATGAGAAGGTTCTCTGCCGTCGCCAGGAGGGCGAAAATTGAGTTTGGCACTCCGCCACGTCGGGTTGGTGAAAGGGAGGTTTGTAAAGGCTTCTCCGCCTTGCCGAGGGGGGGGGGGGGGGAAGGAGAACTATTTTTCGTAGTGAAAATCACGGAGCAGAGGGCTCTGGGGAGTGGACGTAGGTCATATTTTGACCGAACCACTATAAAAATCCTTGGTGTGTTTTTTCCTTATCGTCATTTACTTTTGCTTGCACTTATATTTTCATAATTATTGTGTGGTGAAATTTGTGGAAGAAAATTTGTTTTAGTTTTTGTTGTCAAATTTCAAAAATAACAAAAAGATTAGAACTCATGCTTAGGGTTACTTTTTATTGAGAAAAAGTTTTTCACAATTTACCCCCCCAATTGTCATTTAGTAATTTCATCAACACCAAGGCGTATCATAGCACCGATGCACACGAAATCAACACCACAAGATTAGGTGTCTCGAGAAAATTCATGTAGGAGCACCAACCTTATTAATGCCATGATGATAGAATGTCATATCAAATGCTATAATATTCACATTTTATAATGCTAAGGTGGAGCAGTTATAGCTGCTAAGAGATGTACCGACTTAACAAAGAGATGCATTGATTCGAACTAAAACTATGCCTTGTCACCCATCATTGCAGTGGAGCCAATGCTATTTTATCAAGTTGCTAGTTCATTTTTTACTGCAGTAGTTACACCATGTCTTACATCATGGCACTTGAATTTGATCTTGTACTTACAAAAAAATAGGTGTCAGTTCTTTTATTTGGAGAGTTTAATTCACTTCAAGAAAATTTAGTAGTTTTTAGTGTATTTCTTTAGTTGCCCCTTAGGGTAAAGTATAAGGGAGGCTATGGAAATGTAACATAGTATCTCTAGGAGAGTTTAGCCTTTGTTTGTATAAGAAAATCTATAGCTGGAGGAAGAAGGACAGTAAAGAAGATACTTTAATCCTCTTGGTGGTAAACTTTTTACGACTTCTCTTATACTTTGTTCTTCTATGAATTAAATAATTATGAGTTTACTTATTATTTCTTTTATTTTATACTAGATCTCTTATTTTTTGTTGTTGATGTTAAGAGCATATTAAGGCCTAATGTTGTCTCTTATTCTTTAATAAAAATATTAATTTTGTCAGTATCTCTCATTCTTCATTTAATACATATAATGACAATGCTTGTAGTTAACATTACCTAGTATGATGTATAGCCTCGATAGAGGAATGCAAAAATAATTAGGAACATTAAAATGGAATATTGGCATGCCTAGACATAGGATGTTTGAATATTCTAAGTTCTATAAAGATAGTAAAATTGTACAAAGATTAATAATCTTTATTTTTCACCCATATAAGCTCAATAGAGATCTAGGGATGCACATGCTCTCATCCACATCTATAATTAAGTGTCTCATTAGAAAAGAATATTTTATTTATTTGCATTAGTCCAAAATATTTTATTAAAATTGTATCAACTATATTACTAATTTTCCTTCAGTGGTAGAAACTAAAAAATTTTCATTTTTCTTTACATCAGGATAAATTCATATGATTGGAGTAAGCAACAATAGTCATGTTACAATACAGTAGAAAACATCCTCATGGGTTCTACACTATATTATATCACTTTATTATTTAATTTGGTATATACACTTACATAAATTAGTGGGCCATTATAAATTTTATATCAAAGAAAATGTAAGCATATTTAAAATAAGTGAGTTTTACTTTAGCTAACCAGTAAATTATCACATCTTACATTCCCATCAAGTGGCACCTTATTTAAATGTTGTAATTTCTAACAAGCAAACATTACGACACTTTAATCCCTAGCTCTACAAGGCTAGTCAAAATTTGCAACATACATGAATTATTAAAAAAAATTACATGTAATTATATTAGTCAAAACTATACTTAATAAGTATTTGGAAAACATTTTACATTATTAAAATTACACAAATAAACAATCACTTTAACTACGAAACTAAGTCCTAGCTTCAATAGATTTGGGTTGCCTCCTAAGCAGTGTTGTGTTTATAATCTTCGACCAGACTTGCCTATATTTATAATTTTGGAAATCACATCACAAGTGGTTGACACTAAGATCCTTTCATTTTTTCTTTGGAATAATTTTCATGTTACTGGGCAATGTTTCATAAGGTATACAACTAAAAGAGAGTTAAAGTAGCTGCCCTTGTTAACTTTTTAACTTATTCATTTAAGTAGCTTAACTTTGTAATTGAGTTTCCAATTGAATCACTACCTCATTCAAAGGTGACTTCCTATGTTTGAATTTATTTTTCTAATTAAAACCTCAAAGATAAGAAGTATTAAGGTTTACTACATGTTACTTAGGATTATTTTAATTTCCTCTTTGATTTAATTGATTGACATTCCATTGATTGTTATGTCCAGTATTATACTAATGTTAGGGTGTTTTCTTTAACCTTGATTATAGGAGTTAGAGTTGGTATTATTTTGTCTTCATATGACATGAACATTCTTAATCCATTGAGTATTATTCTCTACAACAAAATTTAAATCTTACTCTTCCTAAAGTACGTGTGATCCAGATCCTAAACTAACTTCAATACTATCTAACTTTTAGATATAACAACTAATTAAGCAGTCAAAATAGATAAAGCATCTAACTCATAAACTCCAACTACTCTCATAAGATTCACCTTAACAACAGGCCACTAAATATTATTTATTTCTTTTTTTTCAATTAATGTATTTCTTACATCAAATGGCTTAGACATTAAAAATCCTACAGCTATTACATCAATTATTGACCTATAGGATCCTATAAGCCCATTACAAAAATTCAAAATAACAAACCAATTAGGTAAAGCATGGTGATGATATTTTAAACTTCCTAACTCTCTCCCAAGTTTTATAAATTAATTTTCCTTCAAATTGAGAAAAAGATGTGATATCATTTCTAATCTTAGTAGTTTTGGAAGGTGGAAAATATTTAGCAATAAATTTATGTGCCAACTCATTCCAAGTGATATTAGAGCCTAGGGATAAGGAATTAAACTACACCTTCACTTTGACCCTTGGTGAAAAGGGAAGTAATTAAAGCCAAATAACATCATTTGTTGCACCATTATACTTGAATGTTGCACATTTCTAAGAAGCTAGCAAAGCGTAGGTTGTAATCATCAATAGGAGTTCCCCTCAACTGGAAATTATGAACCATTTGATTTTTTTTTGAGTTTTAGCACAAATTTATTGACATGGATAGTATATATATTAAGAACTTATAGAATTTCATATACTATAGTATTAATATACTCCCTAAGAGGTATATGATGGTCTTGATGTTGAATTGGTTTGGCCATACCTAAATTTAAAGCCTTATATATATATATATATATATATATATATATATATATATATATTATGAAGGTCCTCTCAATCTCTAAGTTAAATAATAAGGTAAAAAGGGAGATTTCTTCAAAGAGATAGAAGCTCCATCCATTAGAGAGAGAAGATCCACCAGTTAGAGAGAGAAAGGTTTGAAAATTCAAAATTTGTCACCCGAATTTCGTTCTTGTTTAACAGGAATTGCTTGGGATGATGGTGGTGGACTGCCGCTAGTTAGCACAGGCATATATTATGGAGGCGGAATGCCACCGGCATGCACAGGCATCAGTGACAAGGCCACCGTCGTTTGTTGGAATCTCGAAGTTAGATTTGAAATGTAATGGTTCGTTGTTTTTGGATTCCAAATAGAGGGTTCTAAATCAGTTGACAAAGTCATAAGGTTATTTGGTAATAAAGAAGGTTTATGATGTAACTCATAAATTGATCAAGCATGTGAAGGCCAAGGTAAGTTAGTTTCCGAAGCTGTGGATAATGTTACTCCTAGAATTGAGAAATCTTTTATATTTTCGAATGATTCAGCTATGTCGTCATTAGGAATGCAAATTTTTGTTAACCATTTTGATAATTCAAATGTAATCCCTGGACTTAGTCACAGTGTGATAAATGCAAATTCTCTGAATTTAGTTAATAATAATATTCATTCCATGCCGGGCGTGAAGAATGCTTTGAATGGAGATAAAATGTCTGATGGAATATCTATTACTATTGCTTGTATGGGTAATGTTAATCCATGGAGTAACAAACCTTATATTAAATTGGATTTCAAAGAAGATGTGGTGTTATCTGAAGATGGCAAAGCTGTGATGTTAAATGAAGATTTGGAGTTGTTGAACTCAAATAAACTTTTAAATTCTTTGGTCATAAAGGTGTTTGGAAAAGAATTACCATCCCATATGGTGGCTTGGGAAATAAGGAGACAATGGAGTCAAATTGGCCAATTTCACTTAACTTCTTTGGGTAGAGGATGGTTCTTATGTTAATTCAATTTCGAGGAAATGGTGAAAGAAGTTCATTCAGGATGCCCATGGTTTGTAAACGGGCATATAATAGGTATGGAGAGATGGACTCCTGATTTTTCTTCTTTATCCATGAAGGGGCTTACTTCTCCAATTTGAATTAGAATGACTCATTTCCCATTGCAATGTTGGGATGAGATAAATGTAGCACGAATTGCTTCAAGAATTGGTAAACCACTAATGTTGGATGGTAATATGTTTCAATGTCAGAGGAGATAATTTGCAAGAGTTTGTGTAAGGGTAAAGCTTGATCAACCTCTTCCGATAGGAGTATGGGTTGATAGCATAAATGGAAGGTTTTTTCAAAATGTGGAGTATAAAAAGATATCTAACTTCTGTTTTGAGTGTGGAAAGATTGGACATGTGAAAAATGAATGTGTTCAGAATTTACCTATTCCCAAGGAAGTGGAGGTTGCTGTTAAAGGTGGCGAGGGAACTAATGTGGGAAGGAAACAAGTAGTATTGAAGGATCCTTCTTATGGGCCATGGATACTTGTCAACAATAAGAAAAGTGGAAGATCCAGTCAAAGAAGCATTGTGGTTAAGCCAAACAATTTTAGATATGTAAAGAAGCCTGCTAAACTGGTGATGGTTGGACAAGAGGTTTGGTCTGATATGGCTTCTGGAATCAGTGAATCCTCTATTCCTAAGAATCTAATGAGATTAAATGTTGTGGTTGAACATTTAGAAGAAGGTGAGTGTATACTAGAAGGTGATATATCTGAAGAGATGAAGGGTAATGTTGTTGCTGTGGAACAAAACGACCCTCTTGACAAGAGTATAAATACATCTGGTAAAGAATTGGGTAAGAACTTTATAGCTAATATTTCTTGTTTATCAAATTCAGTCAATAAATTTGATATTTTGATTATGGTTAGTGGTGATATGTTGGAGGAAGGAGAGTTAGAAGGTAGAAATGGTAATTCTGGTCATGGAGGAGCTAATGTTGCTATGACTAATGCTAGAAGGGGTAAGGAGGAGACCCATATAGAAGGTCTTGGTAGGAATAATTTTGGAGATGAAAAGGCTAGGGAAGTTGGAACTGTTGGGGAGTTAAACAAGGTGAAGCTTGCAAAAGAGCTGAAGTCTCTTGGTCCAATCAAGATTGTTCCCAGGGGTAGAAATATGGATGGTGGTGGTAGTAAAAAGAAGGAAGGGGCCTCACCCCCTAGATTGAATTTATGAATTCCTTAGCATTTTGGAATTGTAGAGGGGCCAAGAGAAAAGAGGCTTCTCTCTATATTAAGGAGTTTATAAAGGATCATGGAGTTTTATTTGTGGGGTTGGTGGAAACGAAGATCAATGCTTTTGATAAAGTTTCCCTTGAGAAAATTTTGGGTCCTAATTGGGACTTCTTTCTGTTACCTTCAGAAGGTTTATCTGGAGGGATTATGTTATTGTGGAGATCTAATTTGTCTTCTTTTATAGTTTTAAAGAACTTTGAACAATGTGTTATTAGAGACCTTAATGTTTTCAACAAAGGGGTGTGGATGTTAGCAACTGTATATGGGAGAAAGGAGGTGGTGAAAAGGAGATGTTTATGGGGTTGTATTCAGGATGTGGCTAATAGAAGGTCTGTCTAATTGTGGGGGGAGACTTCAACAGTATACTATCTCAAGATGATATGAGAAGAGAAAGGAAATTTGTGTTCTCACAAGGTCTAAAGGAGATGGTGGACTCTATGAATGGGAATGACTTGCATGAAGTAGGGATTGTTGGAACAAGGTTAACTTGGTGCAATAATAAAAGTGGTGGAGGCTGAATTCTTGAAAGGTTGGACAGGTGTTTGCTCAATTCTTTTGCTATCAATTGCATTTAGGTAGCATTGGTGAGACATTTAGCCAGAATAGCTTCAGTTCATTATCCTATAGTATTGAAAATTTTTTACTCATAATTTAAACGTAAAAGACTTCTTATGTTAGAAGATGTTTGGTTGTCTTATAAAGGTTCGGCCCACATTATTATTAAAGTTTGGAGTAATGGATTTCATGGTGATGATATGGAAACACTTAATAAAAAAATGAAAGAAAGCTTTGAAGGATTTGCATTATTGGGGAAAGGATAAGTCAAGGTGTTCTCTTGAGAGAAGGATAAACTGAAAGAGGAGATCTTTCATTTTCAGGAGGAAGAAGCCAATATGGGTTGAAGATAAGCTTTGTGAACTGAGAACAAAAGTCAAGGAGCTTAATATGACTCTTGGCTGGTTGACTATGTGGTGGAAGCAAAGAGCAAAGGTGAGATGGTTTGAGGAAGGGGATGCTAATACCAAATTTTTTCATTCTTTTGCTATTCTAGGAGAAGTGGGAACTGGATATCTCAAGTGAAAAAGGCTAATAGAGAGCTTACCGAAGAACCTAAGGAAGTGGAGGAAGTCTTCTTCAGGTTTTTTTTTAGGATAAATGAAAGGAAAGGGATTACTGTGTAGATAACTGGCTGATACTGAATAGAATTATGGATGAAAAAGATAGAAGAAGGTTGAATGTAGATTTTTTGGATTTTGAAATAATAGAAGTTATAAAAATGCTGGGCAATAACAAAGCTTTCTTACATTTGTCAGAGGAAGGAGTATAGCTGATCGCTTATTATTGGCTCAAGAGGTTTCCAACAAGATCAGGGTTTTACAAAGGTCAAAGGATTTCCCATCTGCTCTATGCAGATGATGTTTTGTTATTTACTGATGCAAAGAAGAAAAGTTTAAGAGGACTGAAGGAATATTATTGATGATTACTACAATTGGACTGGACAAAGAATCAACTACCATAAATCTACTATGATTTGTGGGAAAAAGGTTGATAGAAGAAAGAAGAAGATGATTGAAGATTACATGGGTTTTAAGGCGGTGAATGAAATGGAGTACTTGGGAGTTAAGTTGAACTTAGAAGATTGAAGAAGATGGATTATCAGTCTCTCTTGGACAAATCCTTGAAGAAGTTGAACTCTTGGAGCAACAAATTCATCTCTTTGGTTGGAAGGATGGTGTTGGTAAATTCAGTTTATGTCAACTTCCCGGTCTTTATCAGCTCACACTCTCTCATTCCTTTAGGAGTTTTAAAGGAATTTGAAAGGTTATGCAGGGATTATCTATGGAATAAAGCTGTTGGTAGTCATGGGCTACATTATGTAGCTTGGAATGAACTTTGTAAGCCAAAACCTATGGGAGGTTGGGGGATCAAATATGCAATTTCTAGAGTGAAATCCTTAAGAGCCAAGTTTGCTTGGAAATTATTAGAGGTTCCTGATTCATTGTTGAATAAGAACCTGTTAATTAAATATGGAGAAGAGTGGTAGAATGATGATAATAAGATGGGTAATTCTCCTTCTTGGAAGATCATAAAAGCTGGGAGGAAAACTCTTAAAAAGGTTGTTAGATGGAAAGTGGTGACGAGTAGTAAAATTAATGTTTTGAAGGATGTGTGGATATTTGACAATAGCCTGATCAGATGGCCAACCTTTGTTGCAAATTTTGATGATGATAATATATACTTGGACTTCTTTATTCATGATGGAAGATGGGTTATAGATAAATTATCTTTATTCTTTGGAAGAGAGCTCATAGCTCTAATCAGCAAAATTCAAATTTCGAAAAGGGAGGATGGCGACTTCTTGGAGCTAAAACATAGATACTCTGGAAAAACAATTTCTGCATTGATTAAGGAGGAATTGTTGTATGAAGATCCTTGCTCTGATTGTTACTCGATTCCAGTGACTTGGATTTTTAAGTTAAAACTTAACTCACGTGTGGAATTATTTATGTGGAGGATGGGCAAATAAGCTTTACCAACTGCAGACTTATTAATGAGAAGGAGGCTTTCTAATGAGAATTTCTGTCCTAGAGGATGTGGAGTTACTGAGGATTTAGATCATATCACCACTTCTTGCCTTAAACTGGTGAAGGTTACTAATGTATTAAGGAGTTGGGGATTTATGATTCCTAAATACAATTCCTTCCATGACTGTTGGAGCAAATTGGAAAATCTTGCTGATACAAATTCGATGTTGGCCAGAATTTATAGCACTATGCTTTGGTTTTCATGGAAGTAACAGAAATAAGAGCAAGCATGGAAAATTAGAAAATTGTGATACTTTAACACTTCTACTATTTTGAGTTTTGTAAATTATAAGAAGTTCAACCTAATTCAATCAGACCACTGGGATGTTCATCAGTCCATGGGACTGCTTTTTGATTCTTGGCATCCCCCTCCACCCGGTTGGTATAAGATTAACATTGATGCTTCTCTCAAGAAGAACTATGAAGCTGGAATTGGTGGTGTCGTTTGAGACTTCAAAGGTAGATTCATCATGGCTTTCGGTTTCTATGGACTGCACTGGGATATTGCACAAGTTGAGCTATTAGCTATCAATTCTTTAAATAAGCTCCTTAAAGGTAAGTTACTTGATGCCATTGGTATTATAGTTGAAAGTGATAATTTTAATATCATCCAAATTCTTCAATTATATAGCAAAGATAAGAAGTTGGATGATAATAGTGATGAGGATCATGATTTCTTTTTGGGACAGATTTTAATAAGGTCGTCTATAATCATGTAAGATAAAATTGTAATAAGTTAGCACACCTTTGTGCTAACTTAGCCTTATCTTATGAGTTTTTTTGGGTCTATTTTTCTGAGAAGGATCTGCCTAATTCTTTTGTTCACTTGTTGAAGAAAGAATGTTTCTATGGTAGGTTCTACTCATTAGATTGTATCTAGATTTCTTTTTTTTTTTCTTCTTTGCTTTAATATATGCTTTTTATCATTCTTCAAAAAAAAAAAAAAAAAAAAAAAAAAAAAAAAAAAAAAAAAAAAAAAAAAAAAAAAAAAAAAAAAAAAAAACAAGATCAAGGGTACCAGCCTATGACAGCATGTGTTGGAAGACCCTTTACAAGATTATGTGTATCTTGGGTTTTCCAGATCAGTTTTTGAACTTGGTGATGGAGTGCATTATGGAGCAAAGATTTTCTATCTCAATCAATGGTGGGTTCTCCAAGTGGATTGTGGGGAAGAGTGGGTTCCGTCAAGGTTGTCCACTCTCACCTTTCTTTTTATTATTTGTTCTCAGCTGCTCACTAATGCCTTTTCTAAAGAAGGCAATGACTTAGGCATTAGGATGGCTCCAAATGTTCAAAACGTATTTCATTTGCTTTATGCAGATGATGTCCTCTTATTTTCTGATGCTAAGTTAAAAAGCATTAAGAAAGTAAAGAACATTTTATGCGATTATTGTGGATGGACTGGACAGAGGTTGAATCCTCAAAAATCAGCAATGATTATTGGCAAAATTTTTGAGGGGAGAAGGAAGAAAAAGATTGTAAGGATTATGGGGATTAAGCTGGTAGAAGAGATGGAATACTTGGGAACCAAGTTTGCTCTAAGGAGATTGAGGAAGGCTGATTTCCAAATTCTTTGGATAAATCCATGAAGATTCTTAATGCTTGGGGAAATAGATATATTTCTCTAATTGGAAGACTGGTTTTGACAAAGACTAGTTTTTGTAATCTTCCATTATTTATTATGTCTCATTCTCTTATTCCTTTAAGCATATTAAGGGAATTTGAGAAACTTTGCAGTAATTTTATATGGAATAAGTATGATGGAAGTCATGGGATGCATTATGTGGCTTGGGAAGAACTATGTAAATTGAGAATAATGAGTGGTTGGGGGATACACTCAGCTATGTCCAGTTTGGATCCAATTTGAGCAAAGTTTACTTGGAATCTAGTGGTGAATCCAAATTCCTTGTTGAACAGAATTCTACTGGCAAGATATGGTAATGAATGGCAGAGGAATGAAGCATTGAAGGGCGGTTCTTCAACATGGAAGATTATAGCTAGTGGATGGAGGGCTATGAGAAGTTTTACTAGATGGAAAGTGGTGAGAGGTACTAATATAAATGTTTTGAAAGATATATGGATCTTGGATAAATGCCTACTTAAATGGCCAACCTTTGTGGCTATTTTATAGGATGATAATACAAATCTTGATTTCTTTATTCAAGATGGTATGTGGAATATGGATAAGCTGCTTCTTTTTTTTTTGGGAAAAAACCAGTGGAGTTGATCAGCAACATATAGATTTGCCATGATTATCAGACGGTCTGCATGGAGCTGAAGAGAAAATTATCTGGAAAGTCTGTTTCATCGATGTTATGGGAAGAAGCTTTGAAGGAGGTAGCAGTGACAGATCCCAATTCTTTGATTCACAAGGTAAAAATGAATGCCAGGGTAGAGTTGTTCATTTGGAGATTGTGCAAAGGAGCAGTTCTAACAGCATAATACTTGATGAGGAGGAAGTTAGCTATAAGTAATCTTTGTCCTAGAGGTTGCGGTGAGGTTGAGGATATAGATCATGTATCCACTAAGTGTTCAAAGATGATAAAAGTCTGTAAATTGAGGGATTGGGGTTTTCCAATTCCATTATTAAGTTCTTTTCAGCATTGTATGGATGAGTTCAAATTATTGTATGAAGAGAATTTTCTATTGGTGAAGATGTATTTTGCTTTGCTATGGTTCTCTTGGAAAAATAGGAATAAGACTAAACATGGGAAGATTTAAGATAGTTGTCTCAATCATTGCTGCAAACGTGATTAGCTTTGTAAGCATTGATAAATAGAGCAAGGATATCTCAGATTACTGGGATGCTGGTTAGTCCAAGGGATTGTTTTCTGATTTCTGGCCTCCTCCTCCACCCGAGTGGTATAAAATTAATGTAGATGTAGCGTTGAAAAGTGATTATGGAGCAGGTATTGGAGGCATTGTTCGGGACTTCAAGGGAAGGTTTATCCTGGCATTTGGTTTTCATGGTGTGCATTAGGATATATCATAGTTAGAGCTCTTAGCATTCGGTGCTTTAAAAGAGGTATTGAAGGATTGTTTATTCAATGCAAAAGGTATTATTTTGGAAGGAGATAATAAAAATGTGATCCAATTTCTTCAAAACTTGTATAGCAAAGAGAAGGAATTAGGTGGAAGCATTAAAGATGAAGATTTCTCTTACTTAAATATTTGTAATAATGTTATTTTTCATTATGTTGATAGGAGATGTAATAAGGTAGTTGATTATTGTGCTAACCTTGCTTTTTTCCTTTGATTTCATTTGGGACTTCTTTTGTGAGAGTTCACTTCCTTTTTGTTTTGTTCATCTTGTAAAGAAGGAAAGTGGAGTAGTGGTTAACTCTCACTAGATTGTATCTAGGTTTTTTTTTGGTTTGACTTATTTAATGTAATTTGCATTTCTTAAAAAAAAAAGAAGAAGAAGAAGTTGAACAATAAGGTCTCCTTACTAGACCCACTACACATGAAATAACAAAGAAGAAATTAAAAAAAATAAAGAACAAAAATAGGCAAAAATTTTCTTTTTTCAAAATATATTTAAACAAAATAATAGGCATGATACAAGTTATAAGAAACAAGTATAAATAAATATGCAACTAGTTCAACAATATTAATAAAATTGTAAATTTGCATATAACTTTCTAGATAGTGGAGCAAAAATTTTGATGGTAGGCATGAGTGAATGAATTATGTTTATGTTATGGGTTAAAGTTGGGGAGGTTGTAAGACCTCGTTAAACTATCCCTAGGTGCACTAAGAAGGGAAGGGGGGGGGGGGGGGGGGGGGGGTGAATTTGTAGTCTTAAAAAATACAAAAAATAAAACCCTTTTTATTTTGAAAAATATTATAATTTATGAAAATTTCTAGTTATGTGATTAACACAAGTGGAAGCAAGTTAAAAAAGTTGATTTTGTTTTCAAAGTTTTCTAATACAAATAAATTAAGAGAGAAATATATATATATATATATATATATATATATATATATATATATATATATATATATATATATATATATATATATATATATATATATATATATATATATATATATATGCTAACACAAAATAAATTTAATCAAGTAAGATTAGTTTTTAAACTATAATTTGCAGTGATAATTAAACTAATGTAGAAAATTTAAAATGCAGAAAATAAAGAGCAAAAAACTAGAAAGAACACGCCATAAATTTATAGTGGTTTGGTTAGTCTTGTCCTACGTCCACACCCCAAAGTCCTCCTCTCCAGGTATTGCACTAAAAATATAGTGACTCTTTTTTATCCCCCACAGTAAGATGGAGAAGCCTTTATAAATCACTTTCATAAAATCTGGTGAGCAAAGAACCGAAAGCTATTCAGCCTCCTAATGATGATAGTTAGCCTTCGAATTATTTCTCACCCTCTTGGTGATGATAGAGAATCTTCAATCCTTTCTTACCCTCTAGGTGATGGCAGAGAACCCATGACCCTTGACCTTGGAGCTTCACTCCTGACCTTGGAGTTTCTCTCCAATGAGAAAACTCTAAGTACTCATAAAGGCAACTAAAGGAAAAAAAGGTGCAAGCTTTCCTTGAGCAACTGTGTGAAAACCCCTCTCACTCCTCCATCATGCACAACCTCACATTTTCCCTCTCCAAGCCTAAGAGCACTCTCAAGAATTCTCCCTTAGAGTTCTTTCAATATCCAAAAGTCTCTCTTGAGATAAATCTGAATTACTTAAGTACAAGGCATAAAAAAACCTTAAGTTTTTTAATAAAATTGTCACTATTTATACAGTACATTATGGGTTAATGCAGTATGATTAGTTCAAACTAAGGGGTTCATCTAGTATGATGGAATTATCATTCAGATCAATTGTTCAATTTCTACATACTTATCTACAATAAGTTCAAAAGTTCATGCAGTACAATTAGCTTAATCTCATTCTGCTCATACTGGACAATTACTAAGATGATTGAAAATCATATATTTTAATCATCTAGTATAACTAACATTATATTATATGATTAGTTAAAATGTCAAGGGTTCATTTTGTATGATTAGCATTATACTATACAATAAGTTCAAAAAATTAATGTTTCATCTACTACGATATCCGGGATGATCGACTTTTATATATGTTAATCATACAGTACGATCTTTATTATATAGTATGATTGGTCATATTTATTAAACCTTTATTTTATTTACTAATCATGGGGATTAATTTAAGTATGATTTAAAATATCATATAATACGACTTAGATCATATAGTATGATTAGTTCAATAATTGATTTTTAAAATACTTCAAAATTTGATTTTTAAAATACTTATTTAAATTATCTAGCGAGTAGGGTTTCCTATCAAAATGAATCATACTGTATAATTAATATCATAGAGTATGATTAGTTTGTTAGCATTAATTATAAAACAAGCTGTTAAACTGATGTGTCATTTAATAACTAGATTATTGACATAATATTCCTCTTATCGGTGGATGAGTTTATCAAACATTCAAGTAAAAGCTCATTGGCATGTTGCTATAACATTCTTAAGTCTAAAGGATAACCTTATAGTACTAGAATCATATCAGTGTTCTAAATGCTATGAAATTCTCAACTTTAGAGGCTATGTTGATCATATTGTATCTGGATGATCTATTTTTAAAATAGAATAATGCATGCAAAGTAGCAACATCTACCATATGTTTCAGCTTAGGAAATAGGAACTCATATTTAGGATAAGCTTTATTTAAATATCTAAAGTTAATATAGACATGGGTTTAACCATTCCTCTTCATTACTCTTAAAATACTTGCCAACCAAGTAGGATCTTTCTTTACTAAACTGAAATAAACTTTGATTAACTTTTTTAAATTTTTTTATAACTTATTGTTTAATTTTTCAGCTACATGTGATGAGGTGCTTGCTTTATGGGAATCATGTTAGGTATAATTTTATGATTGTAGACTACAACATCTGTAATTAATTTGTGCTTTTGTCATAACCTAAAGTAAAATAGTTTTAAAACTACAAAAGAAACTCGAACAAGTCTTTTTCTTTATCCACATTTAATAAAAAACTTATAAATATAGGATGAGCATTCTCATCATTGCCAAAGTTCATTTCTTTAAATTTATGTACATTTAATTTATCTCCTTTTTATGTTTTGGGGGAGGGCTGAGGGGGTGCGATAAGTGTAAATTATATAGTATTATAGTATTATATATATATATATATATATATATATATATATATATATATATATATATATATATATATATATATATATATATAATAATAATAATAATAATAATAATAATAATAATAATAAGTTATTTTAGAATAAAAAAACTTCAAAATTATAAAAATTCTAAGGAGTTTATAGTGTTGTAGGGTCGAGTTCTATGTTTAAAAGTGTTAAAATAACAAAATAGCCCGTGCCACCACATTATAAATGTTGTGGCATCAAAAATTCAGATGGCATAGCGCTATAATTTCTAATTCCTTGTCACCATTTTATGCCACTTGGGTTCTACTGCAGCTGAATGTCAATAGAGATGCGACATTATAGTTGCAACTTCCAAGGGCCACATTCTCTATGTGAAGAGATGTAACCGTTCACTAAGTAACCAATCCGTGTTAGTTAGTTCCATAGTGATGCAAAAGTTTTAGTTTTGTGGTGTTAGTTCACTTCAATGGCACGATGATGCTACTCTTTGAAGAACCACAACACCAAATACCTTTTTTGTGTTATCCTATAAATAGTTATGATGTTATGTTTATAAGGGAGTTCAGTCACTTGTGAAAAAACAATGCTTGTTTTTAGAGCACTTATCTAGGTCCCTCTTTGAGTAAAATATAAGGGAGGCTAAGAAAGTATAAGATATAATCATTTGTAATGTTTATCTTATGTTTCTTGAAGCAGCTTTTTAAGTTAAAGAGTATAGAGGAGAAAATTTGTTCGCTTATAGTGATATCACTCGTATTTTCTTTCTTCTATGAGTTTAATGAAAATGAGTTTGCTTATTATTTATTCTATATTTTTCTATTACTCATATTTTGGATTGATGATGTAAAGTGCTTGTTAAGTACTAATGAAGATTCTTATTATATAAATGTTATATGATGTTTTCAAAATTATCTCATTCTTAATTTAATACACATAATGAACATATGTGTAGTTTAAATATAATGTGATTTATAGCCTCAAAGGAAAAATTCAAGAACATCCAAGAATATTGAGAAAGGATGTTTGTATTCTATGATATATGATGTAAAATAATTTAGGTTCTTAAGGAGATAGTATAATAGTAGTGATAGTTCTTTTGAGGTTGTTAAACCTTGCTGAACTATCCTAGGCACAATAAGAGGAGGGATGAATTGATTATTTAAAAATTTCTTTATCAAAATTCCTATTTGATGTTTTTACAACTCAGATAAAAATTGAGATCACACAATGTAGAAGCTAGTGAAAATAAAATTCAAATACTAATTACTATTTATGTTATTTTTTTTATTTTTTTTCATGCTCATAAAAAATAATCAATATATATCACTATAATATAATTTTTAGATTTTAAGAAAATAATATCCAAAAAATAAAAGAGCAAGTAACGTAAATGAACACACCAGAAAGTTTACAGTGATTTGGTCAAACCATGACCTACATCCACTCCCTGGAGTACTCCTCTAATTATTACACTAAATTTTAGTGTTTCTCCATTAGCCTAAATAATAAGGCGGAGAATCCTTTATGTTATTTTTTCCAACAACATGGTGTGGTGATGAGTATAAATAATATTATATTTTATATGTTAAATTGCAAGTGAAATTGTGTTGTTTTAGTTGTGTTGTGCAACAAAAATAATGGAAAGGCATGAAATTCCAAGTATCATATGTTATCGCGGAGTAGGGCACTATACCACAATGACATTATCATTAAATTCACCTAAGTGCCCAATATATATGTGGAGGAGCCCAATCTCTAATTTATAGTGCCATAATATTGGAGGAATCAGCACTACAAAGCCATATCACTATCTGCACAGTACCATAGAGCAAATTTCTAGCACTGCCAAAGTCAAGTGGAGTGCCATATTGATGCCGCAGTGCTCAATTATCAAAAGGGTTACAACACTATAGTTGTAATTGAATAGGACATGATCTACCAATGAAGCAATGCATTGATACATTAAATATTTGGTTCACATCAGTAAGCATATCAGAGGAAGAAATTATTTAGCATTATGGTGTCAGTTCATTTTTTAGGTGCTACGGTGCAAGTGTTTAGAGAGCCATATTACAAGAGTCTATTTTTTGTGTTTTTATAAATAGTCCTTTTGTAATGTTAGCAATAGAATTTAGTCACGTAGTTAATTTTAGTTTTTATTATGATTCTCAATAATTTCCTTAGGAGTAATAATTAAGGGAATTCAGGGACCACTAGATCCACTTTATAAGTGTGTTTATGCTGGAATCTAGGATCTTTAGCATCTGATTTTGATGATAACAAACATTATTGATTCACTTTTTTATTTCTCTGAGAATAAATGCTTAATATAATTTATTTTACTATGCACTAACATTTTAGGAAATCATACACTACTCAAAACTACTGAAGACTTAATCTTGGATTGAATAGGATGTAAAGTTAAAAAGAGTCTAAAATTTTAACTTTCTTACAAATTTCTATTTCTTGAATCTAGCCACTTAAGGGTGTATGTAATTAGTGACCATGCACAAACACATAGAGGGAGAGAGAAAATTTTATGATATGTTTTTTTTTTATATAAAATTTATCATACTGTATAACCTATAATCTACTATATAATGATTTTTCCAAAAAAAAAATTTTAATTGCTAATTGAATAATTAATTTTTGTAAACTAATTATACTATACAATTCATTTCAAACAATAATCCCTAGCCTCCAGATAAATTAAGTAAGAAATTCAAAAAAATAATTTTTGAACTAATCATACTGTATGATCCTAATCAAACTATACCATTTTTTAAAATCTTATTTAAATTAGCCCCCATAATTATTCATTCAAATCTTTATTTAATTACTGATAGAAGCTTATATTGTATGATTGATAGAGATGAAATTTATTCGTCCCAAAGAGCATACAAAATGAAACCATAATTATTAAACTAATCGTAGTGTACAATAATAACATAGTATTAGATGACCTATTGAAAATCAACTAATACTGTATAATGAGAGTAGTACGAGATAATTTTTAATGTCTTAGGGATCATCCTGCATGAGTACAAAGAAATTAAATAAATCATATTGTATGATATGTTTACAAAATTTGAACAATTTGTCTGAATGAATTTTTGTATCGTACTAGATGGGTCTAGTTTTTGCGCTATTTGTATTGTACGATTATAGATTGTATTGTATGGTCAGAGATGGACAACTTGAATTTTTACTATTTTTGAAGACTAATACTAAAGAAATATTATAATAATCTCTTTGAAAAGTAAGAGAGAGTATTTTGGTTGGATGTTGAAGGAACTCTGAGAGAGAAGTTTTCTAGAGTTCTCTTCAGTGAGAGGGGAAGATGAAGGTGAGGTTGAGAGTGAGTGAGAAGTAGTGTGAGGGACCCTCGCTATTGCTTTAGGCTTGTTTGCTTCTTGATTCCTCCTATGGCCTTATGAGTCCTTAAAATTTCTCTTGGGAGAGAGGCTTCATAGTTAAGTCCTCTAGGTTCCCTTCCTTCTCCAAGAGGGAGAAAAAGAATTGAGGTTCTCTACCTTCTTTAGGAGGGAGAAAAGGACATACTCTTGGAGGGAGAACAACATTGAAATTTCATTGTCTTCACTAGGAGGGTCACATAGCTTCTAACACTCCGCCACACCAGGGGTGGTGGAAGGGATTTTTGTAAGGGATTCTCCACTTTGCTTTTGGGAAAAAAAAAAGAGATACTTAGTTTAGTGTAATACCTGGAGAAAAGGATTATAGGAAGTGGATGTAGGTCAAGGTTAACTGAACAACAATAAAAGTAGGTCAAGGTTGACTGAACAATAATAAAAGTTTTAAGTAAATTTTTTGGACTAGTTTTAAAATTATTTTAAGAAAAAAATTATATATAAATATTCCTATTGAGTATTTTCTAAAATTACTAATTCACCCCCCTTTTTGTGTGCCTCGGGCTAGATCATTGATGTTTCACAACTTCCTCAGACTTTCAATTTGGTGAATATTTTTGGAAGCAGTTATGTAAGTTCAAGGAGTAGTGTACAAAAGATCATTGAACTCATCTTGTGATATAATTTCTTATGTACTTTCTTTCTTTTATCCAATTAATAAAAATGAGTTTGCTTCACATGTTCTTTATGTCTAGTGAAATTCTCTAGCTTTGAAATGATTATGTAAATAGAATGTGGAGTGGTGGGAAAAAATATGTCTTACCACGCAGATTTTGATTTCTCCTATTTTGTAATCGAATACTGCATTAAGAATAAAGTACAATCTCAAGAGATTGACACAATATTATATAATGGATTCAATATCAAAATAAGGTTTTGAAAATTGATATTTCTATAATCAAACACAGTTCAAAGAATAACATATCATCTCAAAAGATGAACATGAAATTCTATAGAATATGTTTAAAGATAGAAATATATTTTTGGAAAAGTTTATTCATTCTTTTATTTAGATATGACAAGAAAATATTGTATCATCTCAAAAGACGAACATAACATTCTTCAAGATATCCTAAAGTGAGAATGAGTTTTGTAAATCTCATCATTTCTAAAGATGAATATAATAAGTATAATATTATATTATCTGAAAAGATAATAATAATATTATACAAATCTATTCAAAATTAGAAATGAGGTTTTAAAAAAAATATCTACGTTCCCAAAGATTCTTCCCTTGTTTTATACGAATAAAATAAGGTTTATTTTAGTCTGGGGTTCTCAAATCCCTATAGAGGCATGCCCCTATAGTTAATTACATCCTAGGAGGAGTGCCCCTAAGAAAACTCTCGATTAGAGCAGTGATTTCATACTCTTTGACTACAAAGTAAAAGACAAGGAACAGAAATAGGAATTTTCCAAGGTGAAAGCTCAATGTTGAACATTTATTAGCTAGTCAAAAGAAGAAAAGTAGGAGGTGTCAGATTCGGAGACAGAGACAACCTCAGTCTATCCTATATTGGGCTTTATATTTTAGGAGAAAATTTTTTATTTAAGTTGACATTTTATTAGAAATTTGGGATTTATATTTCTGGAGGGTGAGGACTTAAGATCTAAAAAGAATCTGCCTCAGAACCTAAATCTAATTTGGGTACTATAAAATAGTGACCCGAACCTAAGTAATGAAGTGCAAATCTGGACTTATCCCGGCCTGGATTGGGGAGCCAGCTAACTACCTAGGCGCTTTAAAACCATGTGTTCAGTCTCTTATGAAAGATGGGTAGGGATGTTATTTAGGTTTTAATGAATTGGGGGCCGACATCTAAGACAGACCCTAATTGGCTTCCCAACTAATGTAGGGTGAAAAATGTCTAGAAATGCTATTAATATTTTAGACTCTTTTTAATTTCTATCTAATGCAATGCATGCTAATTGACTCGAATGCATAAAATGAATATGAAGCAGTTTAAAAATTAGGCTTAGAAAATAGGTTTTTTCCTAGAGATTGCACAACTTCTCCTTGACAGAACTGCACCCTCATAGGTCAAGTGGTCTGCCAGAACCCGCAGGCGGGGAGGTGCCTAACAAGGAAGAGAAAGTATTAATATGCTTATGCTGACTCTCGGCAGTCCCGAACTTACTTCTTAGATCGTTAGAGTTACTATGTGAGCCTAAAAATTTTATTAGAATTTCAAGTAAATGAATTTTAAGCATACCCTTACGAAAAAAATCTCTCCGATTCGAATCCAGGCTAAAACAAAACACGACATGCAAGGTCCTAAAAAAAAATCTACTGCACAAACAATGTAAACAATCAATTTTAATAATCGAAATATAATGTCCAATGTCCAATGTCCATATTACACACAGAATTTTGCAGAAAAGTAAAGTGGCCGGGCACCACTAACAACAAACCGGGATTCTAATCCTAAGAATGACGCAAGTGATTTTTGAAATGGGATATACTGTTTCTTAAATCTTCATTTCTTCATCTTCTTTCTTCAATCTTCTTGTTCTGTCTTTTCTTCTTCTATGAACTTCTCGGGTCCGTCGGGTTCTGGATATCCAAATGAAAAGAAACTCATCCCTAACAGGGGTATTTTCTTTTCTATTTGGATATTGAATCATCCTAATTTGGTTTTCCAAATAAAAGAGAATAATCCTTTAAGGTATATTCTCCTTTCTTTGGATTCCAAATTGGATGTAATATCCCATTTTCAAAAAAAATCACTTTCACATTTATTGACTCTTGATATATTATATTTACATTACATTTCATTTCACAGAAAGGAAGAAAAATCTAGTCCACCTGCAGGGTTATCCTAAGCAATTTATAATAAAAATCATCCCACGCAGTTATATATATATATATATGCAATTGAATTTAAATGATTAAGCCACACTTGGCCACACTCTTCTTCATTTGGGGGCTAAGCAGCTGAAGCACCTGTAGCATTTATTTATTAATAATTAATTAGCCCCCTTTTTCTACCCTGCACGAGTGTGGCCACCTACAAAAAATTATGTTAACAATCCAGATCGCTCCTAACCTATGGGTAATCTAATCATCAATCAAACCAACATCACAGAGTGCAGTAAAAATAAATAAACAAACATACCAACATTTTACAACCAGCATGCAGTAAAAGTCGAGAAAAAGCCCGTCACAGTGCAATAAAGAAATAAACACCGGTCTAACCAAAAACTAGAGTCGGTTGATCTAACAAACAAATCTAAGTGTGTGCAATAGGTTATGTGGTTTTTATATGTCCTAGGTCAATTATTGGCTAAAGTTTTCTAATTGATTGAATACTAATTTAAAGATGTTTACTAATTCTAAAGTGAGATGTCACTAAATTTTCTATGTTATAAGTTTCTATCCTAAAGTGTGCATGCATCCTAAGTCTAGATTTTCTAAGATTCAGTCCTTAATTTTTGTCCTTATGTGTCACTACTGTTATATAGGATAAAAAATTTTGTTATTACTAACCCTTAGGACTTTGCGTGCGTGTAAAGGTTTAAGGATCTAAAATTAAACAAAAGTAATTCTAATAAAATTGAAGTTGCTACAAGGACCTAAAAGGGAAGGGTTCGCACAAACCACATCAAGGAGGCCCCTAAAGGTTTTCTAAGTTTAGAATACTCATAGTCACCAGGGGCTACGACCCGGTGGTCCCGCCCGTAGCACCTCTACCCGGCTGGATAGAGGCGACTGACGTCATTAGCTCCTTGTCCTTTTGTTCCCTCGATCGGTCTCATTCCTCGCAGTTTATGCAAATAAAATAGGAAAAAACAAGGATTAGAAAGTTCATTTAATAAATAATAATAAGATAATTGAAATTTATTGAAAATAAAAGATGTATCTTTCTTCGGGCTTGATCACCGGCTTAGTTGACTTTGCTTTTGAAGTTTTCCTTTTGAAAATACATTTTGTACTTTTCCAATATTTATCCCAATGCACAAGAAAAGGGAAAAAGAAGAAAAGAGAGAAAGAGGTAGAGAAAAAGATAGCTTTCTTTAAAACTTCTAATTTTCCAAACATATAATTTCACTCTTCCAAAACCTGCACAAATTCCATCTTTTAATGCAGACAAGTTTACTTTTAAAATTCACACACTTATACTTTACTTTTTACATACACCTTTAACCTTTCAAAACACACACATTTCCAAAATTCACACTCGACACTCTCCACTACAAAAATATTAGTTCCCAACACATTTCATTTTTCCAAAAATTCTTATATCTCACTTTTCAAAAAACACTTTTATACTTTTTAAAGCATACACTTTTCCACTTTTCAAATCACCCACAAGTAACACTTTTCAGAACATGCTCACACAAAAAACTTCACTTCTTACATATACGATTCCATATTTTCTAAAATACACACAATTTTCACCTTTCAAAAATATAAAATGTTTACCTTTCAAAATCATACAAATCCCATTTTTATTTTTTCAAAAACTCACACATTTCTATTTTCAAGATATAGACTTTACCTTTCTTTTTCAAAATATATAATTTCTACTCTTCCAAACTATCGTAAATTCTAACACATTTCATTTTTCAAAAAAGACTTATACTTTTTAGACAATACACTTTTTAAAAATACACATACTTTACTTTCAAAATCTACACATCTCACCCTTATACATTTCACATTTCAAGTCAAAAACAGACTACTCTTCAAAATTACTTAATCTATTTCTTCAAAAATACATATCTACCATTTTATCAGAGCATGGACTTTTTTCATATTAAAAAAAATATACAACTTTTCAAATCATATAATTCACCTTTCAACATACACTTTTTATTTCACTTTGTTCACATATATATATATAAATTACCTTTTTAAGATACATTTTACTACACTTCTTCAAAATATACTCACTTCTATGAATTTATCTTCATTTATTCACATACACACTTTAGCTTTTCAAAGCATTCATATTTTTCAAAACAAACATAAGTTCCACTTTTCCAAAACAAACATAATTTTCACCTTTACATACACTCCACATCTTGATCTTTCAAAAACATAAAATTCGTTTCACTTCCTACTTTCAAAACAAACACCTTTTGTTTTCTAAAATCTCAAAAATTCAATTCTCAAACTAAATACACGTCGCATCATATGGAAATCCAGAGAACTATGTCTATTCTTTTAGTAGAATAAGATGGAGAATGACACAAGAAAACGAAAGCCAATCCAAATCTAAATAACGCCTTCATGACATAACCATTCATTCTAAAAATAAGATAAAAAATGTCAAGAGGAAGAAGTCAAGGTCATTTTAACTTAGAAGAAAAATTCATTTCAGATTTCAAAAGATCAGGAAATTTCAAAATATTAATTAACTTCAATCATCTAGATCTAAACAAAAGAAATGTAAGTAATTAAAGAAAGAGGAAAAAAGAAGATGCAATGAAAAATATATCTAAATTAAAAGGGCTGGAGATCCGAGAGGAGAAAGGAGAAGAAAGAGATCAAGAAGAAAAAGATTTACTCAATGCCATTTTCTGCTAGAGCTTACCACAACGTAGGGCTGGCCGGCAATGTCCTAGGGTTGGCCAGACGGATTCTTACGATTTGGGAGGCGACATGAGCCTGGGGCGAGCAAACTTGGAGGCGTGCGGGCTTCTCATGAACAGAGAGGCAAATGGGGTTTCACGAACTAGGAAGAGGCGAAGGGGCTTCGTGCGGGTAGAGAGTAGGGGGAGTTCGGGATTTTTGGAATTACAGAGAGACGTGAGAATAGGGGGAGTTCGGTTCTTCCTTGGGAATTTCTCTACTGAGGGAAAAGGGGCGAGCTGGTTTCACGAATTAGAATGAGGGAGAGAGAGACGTGGGGGAGCAGTTGTGCTTAGGGGTTTGGGTGGTTTCCAAAATGCTGAGAGTTAGAGAGGGTGTGGGGGATGGTTTGGACCGGCCCTAATTGTATCTAAATCTCACACTTATGTTTATTGCACTTCAAATCGAATGGTTCATATTAATCAAGATTTAAAAATGAAATCAAAAGTTGATTGTAATTCAAAAGTTTAAGAATGATTTAGGGATTAATCTAGAAAATAATTGATAATTTAAAATATATATTTTGAGTTAATTTTAAAAATAGAAATAATTTTAAAATACTTAATTTATCTCATTTATAATGATTTGAATTTGATTGAGTCGAGGCGAATTGATTTTGATTTTGATTCGATTGATGAATTGATTAAAGCCCAATGATGTATCAATTTGATCAATAATAAAATAGATTAAGTCGAACGACATCGACGAATCATAAATCGAGCTTGATTTGAGTACATTTTGGAGTTGAATTGAAATTGGATTGAATTGATTTTGATTCGAGTCGAGTGATAGGTTCGAGTCGATGCTACGTCAATGGGCGTCCACCTAAGGGAAATCCTATGGGTGACATCTACGCTAGGTTATGGAAACCTAGGAGCTAGATATTGAATTCTGGAAGATTGACCTCGAATAATGAGGTCAACAAATGGACCCCCAATAGTCATGATAAACTTGCCAAAGTTTATCGTGCGTATTGGTGTTGACCGAAATGATCAACTAGATCTAGAGTTGAAGTTGAAGATTTAAGTATATGAATTGAAGAAATTTTGATTTTTGATAGAAAATCAAAATGAAAGTTGACAGAAATTTGAGTTGATTCAGTGATTTTGAAGTTGATGTCGGCATTGATGCTTTATCAAATAATAACTAAAGATATTAGTATCATTTGGTAAAGTGAAGATATGTAAAAGTTAAATGTAGTGATTTGAATGTAGTTTGAAAGGAATGTAAGAGTTAATGTAATTTTGATTTGAAAATGATTTTGATAAGACTAGAGTCTTCTTTCTAGTCCAAGAGAAAGGATGCCACCAAGTGGGTACTTATACCTAACTCAACAAACTAGAGGGCGTCTTCTAAGAAAAGAGAGCAACCTATGGAATAGATTGTATCTAACTTTGGAAGGTTTAAAAATTTAAATTTTTCACTAGGATGGTGCCACGAGGGGCGTTCTCCAACTCTAGCGGATGATCGTAAGGAATGGATGCCTAAGTGTGGGGACTCACACCTAACCTCAGAGGATCAGATTTAAGATTTAAGATTTACACTAGGATGGTGCCACGAGGGGCGTTCTCCAACTCTAGCGGATGATTGTGAGGAAAGGATGCCTAAGTGTGGGGACTCACACCTAACCATAGAGGATCGATTTAAGATATAAAATTTTACACTAGGATGGTGCCACGAGGGGCGTTCTCCAACTCTAGCAAATGATCGTGAGGAAAGGATGCCTAAGTGTGGGGACTCACACCTAACCTCAAAAGATCGGATGATCATATGGAAAGGAAGCCTAAGTGTGGGGATTCACACCTAACCATAGAGGATCGATTTAAGATTTAAGATTTAATGAAGAGAAGATGCCACTAGGGATGCTTATACTTCTCTTCGGGATGAAGATTAGGATGCCACTAAGGATGCTTACTCCTAACTTCAAAAATGTCAATAGGATGCCGTAGGAGGACTTATACCTAAAGACTTATTTTAGGGTGGTGAATTTTTAAAGTAAAGTTGATTTCTTGAAATCTTTGAATCTTTTCCCTCAACCACAAATGACATTGACAACTTGCAAATGTTCTACTAGAGATCATAAGCTTTTATATATGTCACTTTCTAGAGGGGAAAGAAAAAATATTTTGAAGATTGATAGACTTGAAAATCTTTTGATTAAAATTTTGTTTTATCCTTCATTATAAATGATCTTTATAACTTACAAATAATCCATTAGAAATTATGTTTTTATATCAGATCATCATATATGAGGAAAACAAAAGGGGAGTAGTTTGATCATCTTTGATAAGTAAAGACTTAACAAAGCATCTCGACCACCAAAGGAGAAATGCAAGATCTTGATTAAAGATTGATTCTCTGATTGAATTTGTTTCGATTAACTCAAAGAAAATCATATGAATTTTCTAGGGTTCTCATTCGCTTATATGTTATAAGAGAACTAAATGCAACATGATAAAATTTTCCTTAGAAAATTTTAACTTTTGCATGAGTTGTTCTAAAAATAATGAGTATATTTGAGTATCTTTTACAGTGAAAACACTAAGGAATATCAAATACTCACAATGATTGAGAAAAGTTTAATTTTCATCAAAAAGTGAAAGCTTTATTTTTCATTTGATAATTCTCTTATAATATTTGAAAGTGATCGTTTAAGTTTTAATCATCTTAACCCAATGAAAATGACATATGGGAAAAGATTCAAAAACTCAACGAATAATTGGTTGACTCTCACTAAATTAAATAGTTTGAATATGACCATAATGAGTTTAATCAAAATATCCATAACTTAACAATTTTCTTTAAAGAAAAATGTAGTTTCAAAGATTTTGAATTTCAATGCTATAGAAAGATCCTTTAATGGGGATAGAGTTGTTTAGACTCTAACATCCGATTCTAGTTTATGAAAAAGTGAAGATATACCTTGAATTAAATGTTATGTCTACTTGACGAAACCATCATAGACTCTATCGGGAATAGAATCCCTCCAATTTTAACATTCAAGATTAGTCAATAATGGACTAGGTCAAATTGTAGTTTGATTTTGTTTTGAAGTTTGACAAAGATTCAAACAAAGGTATCATCGACATCACTATGGATAGAACCCCTCATGTTCTAAAATCCTAGTTCAGTTAATAATAGATTTAAATTTGGACTTGACATCTACTCATAATGAATGAGAACATTAGGCAATTATCTCAAAACCAACAAAGGGATGTCCTTTAGTTTAGTTTCAAAATTTTGAATCCAAAGAAAGTGATTTTTATATCCATAAATATCACTGTAGGTTATCTAGCATCAGGATCTTGTCTAGAATCTCATTCAAATTGGGAGATGTTTAAAAGAGAGTTGAAGATATTTGGATAATGGTTTGTTCATGCATCTCAATTAGGTTAGTTATTAGAAACCTGATAATGCACAACCGTCACCATTATAATTCCAGTTAGATTGATCATCTTTGTGATTTTTCTTTAAAAAGATTTGAAGATATGAACTGACCTACTCAAGTTGCTAATTAGAGAGGTCTCAAGATTTAGATTTTGTTAACCCAGATCAAAGCTCTTTACAAGCAAAACTGAGGTTTCCTTCTTTATGTTTTCATTAAATTAAGAATTATATCAAAAGAAAATCAAATTAGAGGTAGAAATTCAATATTTCCAAATCTTGTAGATAATATTTATATTTTACATCTAATAGAACATCAATGCTTGATGATGAACCAAAATTTTGAATTCTCAAAATCAAGTGTTAAAAAATACTAAAGGATAAATAGGTCCTTTGATATTTAAGATTTAGAAAGGGAAGCCACTTTTTTTTTTGCTACACATTTAATGAATGTGTCTCTTTTTTTCTTTTCTTTTCTTTTCATTCTTCACTTTTTTATTTTTATTTTTTATTTTTTAAGATGCTTCCTTTATTTAAATCTTGAAAAGATTATTTCAGTTGTAAAATCATCTTCCAAGTATAAGAGTTTAAAAAAAAAAAACTCTTATACAAGGAAGATTGATTTACAAATTGGACCCGATCCTTATTGCATGAATAGACAACTTAGTTGAGATAATTATAATATAAGTTCATCAACTCGTAAGATGCTTATGAGATGTATAACAATAAAAATATGAATAAAACTTCCACCTCCTTCAATTTCAATTTCACATAAATCTTAATTCAAAAGAAGTTATTTATGGACTTCATAATGGGTGAACCCAAATATGATAATAATTTATTTATTTATTTTATTACTGAAAAAGGAAACTGTCAAAGATGTTATGAAGTCGACTAACTTAGTATCAATTCAAGAAATGACAATTTATTTTGATGGAAAATCACATGATAGAGGGAATATTAACCATATCATGGATTAACCATAATAAAGAACCTTGAATTGTCATAAGTTTTTTTTGACCAAACAAAAATTTAAGAAGATCAAACTTTAATAAGAACTGCTCATGAGTTTTCTCAAATGGAGTAATAAAGCCAAGAGTAAACTTAGCTAAAATATGATTTAAAAATATTACAATACGAGAAAACTTCAGACGGTAAACGAAGGCAGTTATATAATTGATTAGGTCATTTATCTTTATCGCATGCCTTAATATTCATTTTCTATTAGAGTTAAACCACATAGTAGAGAAAAAATTGTCGTATCCATGTAGTACTCTTAGGAAATAAGATTTATAGGCATATTAAACTTTAACCTACTAAAAGGTTTAAAGGTGAGGGAATTCAAAATATTTTCAAACTTCAATATATCAACCAATAATTATTCATTCCTAAGATTAGAAAAATCATAATGTGGTTGAATATGAGATTTGAATATATATTTGAATTTAATTCAGACGAATGCTAGGAACTTTAGCAAATTAGCAAAACTTTTGTGCTTTAAGGTTCCAAAAGGAAATGAGATTAAATATATCTTCATCTAAAGCGTTAATCCACTCAAGTGGAGGGAGGGAGGGAACACACTTTTCATTTTAGCATTAAAAATTATAGGTCTTATTCTTTAAGTGTTTAGAGGAGTCAACCACAATGAAGTTTTAATTATAATTTAAGGAAGATAGAGGTAAATTTCTTTTTAAAAGAAATCAACCTGTTATGTTTTCTAGCAAAATTATTTTTATAAGCTTAACTTGTATTCGAACCTTCAAACTTTTCTCAAATCAAATTGAATTTAATCTTGAAAATCTTGCATATATCAGATTTTGGACCCTGTCCTAGAAAACATATCAAGCTACAAAGGACATGTAACTACAATATGTTAATAGGACAAGCAAAAAAGTTTTAATTTGAATGTTTGAGCTTTTGGACCTTGTCCTACCACACATATTAAGCTATAAAAATATATAACTATAATATGTTGGTTTAGATAAGGAGAAAACTTTGATTTGATTTAAAAGCTCAAATTTTCTTAAGATTTGTCCAACCACAAATTGAGTTATAAAAATATATAACTGCAACATATTAGCAAGAACACAGAAGTTTAAAATTTTTGAAGACTTAAAATTATTCGGACCCAATCCAAATAATACATTAAGTTACTAAAAGAAGTAACTATACATATTTCTAAAGATTGGGCAAAGGATTTTGGACCCAGTGCTAAGTCAAACATCAAGCTACAAGAAAAATGTAACTACAACATTCGAATAAGCATAGGAATTTATTTTACAAAAAGGTCATTATAAAGGAGCTCCTCATTAGTTTTCTAATGGGGTCCAAAATAAGACCTCTAAAATTTTTTAGATACCGGCCAAATTATTCAAGAATGAAATGAATAAAAGAACCGGCGGAAGAAAGGTAGTTACAACCTATGCCAAACAAAAGTATACTACCGATTAAATGGTATAAAATACTGCTAAAGATGGAGAGAGGATTGATCCCCAGCGGAGTCGCCAGAAAAACCTTGGTGGGAAAAAATATGTCTTACCACGCAGATTTTGATTTCTCCTATTTTGTAATCGAATACTGCATAAAGAATAAAGTACAATCTCGAGAGATTGACACAATATTCTATAATGGATTCAATATCAAAATAAGGTTTTGAAAATTGATATCTCTATAATCAAACACAATTCAAAGAATAACATATCATCTCAAAAGATGAACATGAAATTCTATAAAATATGTTTAAAGATAGAAATATATTTTTGAAAAAGTTTATTCTTTTTTTTTATTTAGATATGACAAGAAAATATTGTATCATCTCAAAAGACGAACATAACATTCTTCAAGATATCCTAAAGTGAGAATGAGTTTTGTAAAATTCATCATTTCTAAAGCTGAATATAACAAGTATAATATTATATTATTTGAAAAGATAATAATAATATTATACAAGTCTATTCAAAATTAGAAATGAGGTTATAAAAAAAATATCTACTTTCCCAAAGAATCTTCCCTTGTTTTATACGAATAAAACAAGGTTTATTTTATTCTGGGGTTCTCAAATCCCTATAGAGGCATGCCCCTATAGTTAATTACATCCTAGAAGGAATGCCCCTAAGAAAACTCTCGATTAAAGCAGTGATTTCATACTCTTTGACTACAAAGTAAAAGACAAGGAACAGAAATAGGAATTTTCCAAGGTGAAAGCTTAATGTTGAACATTTATTAGCGAGTCAAAAGAAGAAAAGTAGGAGGTGTCGGATTTTGAGAAGCTCAGAGATAACCTCAGTCTATCCTATGTTGGGCTTTACATTTTAGGAGAAAATTTTATATTTAAGTTGATATTTTATTAGAAACTTGGGATTTATATTTCCGGAGGGTGAGGACTTAAGATCTAAAAAGAATCTGCCTCAGAACCTAAATCTAATTTGGGTACTATAAAATAGTGACCCGAACCTAACTAATGAAGTGCAAATCTGGACTTATCCCGGCCTGGATTTGGGAGCTAGCTAACTACCTAGGTGCTTTAAAACCATGTGTTCAGTCTCTTATGAAAGATGGGTAGGGATGTTATTTTGGTTTTAATGAATTGAGGGCCGACATCTAAGACAGACCCTAATTGGCCCCCCAACTAATGTAGGGTGAAAAATGTCTAAAAATGCTATTAATATTTTAGACTCTTTTTAATTTGTATCTAATGCAATGCATGCTAATTGACTCGAATGCATAAATTGAATATGAAGCAGTTTAAAAATTAGTCTTAGAAAATAGGTTTTTTCCTAGAGATTGCACAACTTCCCCTTGACAGAACTGCACCCTCATAGGTCAAGTGGTCTGCTAGAACCTGCAGGCGAGGAGGTGCCTAACAAGGAAGAGAAAGTATTAATATGCTTATGCTGACTCTCGACGGTCCCGAACTTACTTCTTAGATCGTTAGAGTTACTATGTGAGCCTAAAAATTTTATTAGAATTTCAAGTAAAAGAATTTTAAGCGTACCCTTACGAAAAAAATCTCTCCGATTCGAATCTAGGCTAAAACAAAACACGGCATGCAAGGTCCTAAAAAAAAATCTACTACACAAATAATGTAAACAATCAATTTTAATAATCCAAATATAATGTCCAATGTCCAATGTCCATATTTCACCCAGAATTTTGCAGAAAAGTAAAGTGGCCGGGCACCACTGACAACAAACCCAGATTCTAATCCTAAGAATGACGCAAGTAATTTTTGAAATGGGATATACTGTTTCTTAAATCTTCATTTCTTCATCTTCTTTCTTCAATCTTCTTGTTCTGTCTTTTCGTCTTCTACAAACTTCTCTGGTCCGTCGGGTTCTGGATATCCAAATGAAAAGAAACTCATCCCTAAGAGGGGTATTTTCTTTTCTATTTGGATATTGAATCATCCTAATTTGGCTTTCCAAATAAAAGAGAATAATCCTTTAAGGTATATTCTCCTTTCTTTGGATTCAAAATTGGATGTAATATCCCATTTTCAAAAAAATTCACTTTCACATTTATATACTCTTGATATATTATATTTACATTACAATTCATTTCACAGAAAGGGAAGAAAAATCTAGTCCACCTGCAGGGTTATCCTAAGCAATTTATAATAAAAATCATCCCACGCAGTTATATATATATATGCAATTGAATTTAAATTATTAAGCCACACTTGGCCACACTCTTCTTCATTTGGGGGCTAAGCAGCTGAAGCACCTGTAGCATTTATTTATTATTAATTAATTATCCCCCTTTTTCTGCCCTGCACGAGTGTGGCCACCTACAGAAAATTATGTTAACAATCCAGTTCGCTCCTAGCCTATGGGTAATCTAATCGTCAATGAAACCAACATCACAGAGTGCAGTAAAAATAAATAAACAAACATACCAACATTTTACAACCAGCATGCAGTAAAAGTCGAGAAAAAGCCCGTCACAGTGCAATAAAGAAATAAACACCGGCCTAACCAAAAATTAGAGTCGGTTGTCCTAACAAACAAATCTAAGTGTGTGCAATAAATTATGTGGTTTTGATATGTCCTAGGTCAATTATTGGCTAAAGTTTTCTAATTGATTGAATTCTAATTTAAAGATGTTTACTAATTCTAAAGTGAGATGTCACTAAATTTTCTATGTTATAAGTTTCTATCCTAAAGTGTGTATGCATCCTAAGTCTAGATTTTCTAAGACTCAGTCCTTAATTTTTGTCCTTAAGTGTCACTAGTGTTATATAGGATAAAAAATTTTGTTATTACTAACCCTTAGGACTTTGCATGCGTGTAAAGGTTTAAGGATCTAAAATAAAACAAAAATAATTCTAATAAAATTGAAGTTGCTACAAGGACCTAAAAGGGAAGGGTTCGCACAAACCACATCAAGGAGGCCCCTAAAGGTTTTCTAAGTTTAGAATACTCACAGTCACCGGGGGCTACGACCCGGTGGTCCCGCCCGTAGCACCTCTACCCGGCTGGATAGAGGCGACTGACGTCATTAGCTCCTTGTCCTTTTGTTCCCTCGACCGGTACCATTCCTCGTAGTTTATGCAAATAAAACAGGAAAAACAAGGATTAGAAAGTTCATTTAATAAATAATAATAATATATTTGAAATTTATTGAAAATAAAAGACGTACCTTTCTTCGGGCTTGATCATCGGCTTAGTTGACTTTGCTTTTGAACTTTTCCTATTTAAAATACATTTTGTACTTTTCCAATATTTATCCCAAGGCACAAGAAAAGGGAAAAAGAAGAAAAGAGAGAAAGAGGTAGAGAAAAAGATAGCTTTCTTTAAAACTTCTAATTTTCCAAACATATAATTTGACTCTTCCAAAACTTGCACAAATTCCACCTTTTAATGCACACAAGTTTACTTTTCAAAATCACACACTTATACTTCACTTTTTACATACACCTTTAACCTTTCAAAACACACACATTTCCAAAATTCACACTCGACACTCTCCACTACAAAAATATTAGTTCCCAACACATTTCATTTTTCCAAAAATTCTTATATCTCACTTTTCAAAAAACACTTTTATACTTTTCAAAGCATACACTTTTCCACTTTTCAAATCACCCACAAGTTACACGTTTCAAAACATGCTCACACAAAAAACTTCACTTCTTACATATACGATTCCATATTTTCTAAAATACACACAATTTTCACCTTTCAAAAATATAAAATGTTTACCTTTCAAAATCATACAAATCCCATTTTTATTTTTTCAAAAACTCACACATTTCTATTTTCAAGATATAGACTTTACCTTTCCTTTTCAAAATATATAATTTCTACTCTTCCAAACTCACATAAATTCTAACACATTTCATTTTTCAAAAAAGACTCTTATACTTTTTAGACCATACACTTTTCAAAAATACACATACTTTACTTTCAAAATCTACACATCTCACCTTTATACATTTCACATTTCAAGTCAAAAACAGACTACTCTTCAAAATTACTTAATCTATTTCTTCAAAAATACATATATACCATTTTATCAAAGCATGGACTTTTTTCATATTAAAAAAAAATATACAACTTTTCAAATCATATAATTCACCTTTCAACATACACTTTTTATTTCACTTTGTTCACATATATATAAATTACCTTTTTAAGATACATTTTACTACACTTCTTCAAAATATACTCACTTCTATGAATTTATCTTCATTTATTCACATACACACTTTAGCTTTTCAAAGCATTCTTATTTTTCAAAACAAACATAAGTTCAACTTTTCCAAAACAAACATAATTTTCACCTTTACATACACTCCACATCTTGATCTTTCAAAAACATAAAATTCGTTTCACTTCCTACTTTCAAAACAAACACCTTTTGTTTCTAAAATCTCAAAAATTCAATTCTCAAACTAAATACACGTCGCATCATATGGAAATCCAGAGAACTATGTCTATTCTTTTAGTAGAATAAGATGGAGAATGACACAAGAAAACGAAAGCCAATCCAAATCTAAATAACGCCTCCATGACATAACCATTCATTCTAAAAATAAGATAAAAAATGTCAAGAGGAAGCACTTAAGGTCGTTTTAACTTAGAAGAAAAATTCATTTCAGATTTCAAAAGATCAGGAAATTTCAAATTATTAATTAACTTCAATCATCTAGATCTAAACAAAAGAAATGTAAGTAATTAAAGAAAGAGGAAAAAAGAAGATGCAATGAAAAATATATCTAAATTAAAAGGGCTGGAGATCAGAGAGGAGAAAGGAGAATAAAGAGATAAAGAAGAAAAAGATTTACTCAAGGCCATTTTCTGCTAGAGCTTACCACAACGTAGGGCTGGCCGGCAATGTCTCAGGGTTGGCCGAACGGCTTCTTACGAACTGGGAGGCGACATGAGCTTGGGGCGAGCAAACTTGGAGGCGTGCAGGCTTCTCACAAACAGGGAGGCAAATGGGGATTCACGAACTAGGAAGAGGCAAAGGGGCTTTGTGCGGGTAGAGAGTAGGGGGAGTTCAGGATTTTTGGAATTACAGAGAGACGTGAGAATAGGGGGAGTTCGGTTCTTCCTTGGTAATTTCTCTACTGAGGGAAAAGGGGCAGGCTGGTTTTGCGAATTAGAATTAGGGAGAGAGAGACGTGGGGAGCATTTGTGCTTGGGGGTTTGGGTGGTTTCCAAAATGCTGAGAGTGAGAGAGGGTGTGGGGGATGGTTTGGACCGGCCCTAATTGTATCTAAATCTCACACTTATGTTTATTGCACTTCAAATCGAATGGTTCATATTAATCAAGATTTAAAAATGAAATCAAAAGTTGATTGTAATTCAAAAGTTTAAGAATGATTTAGGGATTAATCTAGAAAATAATTGATAATTTAAAATATATATTTTGAGTTAATTTTAAAAATAGAAATAATTTTAAAATATTAAATTTATCTCATTTATAACGATTTGAATTCGATTGAGTCAAGGAGAATTGATTTGATTTTGATTCGATTGATGAATTGATTTGAGCCCAACGATGTATCAATTTGATCAAAAATAAAATAGATTAAGTCGATCGACATCGACGAATCATAAATCGAGCTTGATTTGAGTACATTTTGGAGTTGAATTGAAATTGGATTGAATTGATTTTGATTAGAGTCGAGTGATAGGTTCAAGTCGATTCTACGTCAATGGGCGTCCACCTAAGGGAAATCCTATGGGTGACATCTACGCTAGGTTATGAAAACCTAGGAGCTAGATATTGAATTCTGGAAGATTGACCTTGAATAATGAGGTCAACATGGAGTACTAATGAATTAACTTCATTAATAATTTAATGATGTTCTAAGTATAATAGGTCTTCATTTAATACACATAATGGCCATAAGTGTAGTTAATATTAGGAGTAATGGGGAGCCTTGGAATAGGAAAGCAAGCACAAGTAGGTATTTTTGATTGGTATAAGACGAGCATAGGCATAGTGCTTGACATATAATAAATTTATAAGAGATGATCTGTAATAAGTATGTTTTAACAACACTTGATTTATTTACTCTACTATATTTTTATAGGGTGAAAGGCTATGAAAGTTTAGAGTGCTAGATGGTTTAATCTGTCCTTTGTGTTTTGAGTTGGGCTGAGAGATTGGGGTTGCCTATGTTCTTAATAACATCAATATACAAGAGAATAATTAAGAAACATAATTTATTTATATTCCATCAATCTAAAACATTTTATCCAAATAGTATTTAATCTAATTTTTATTAAAAATTATGTGATTGAATCTCTACTAAATTATTTTAATCGTAGTAGATAGTACTAGTTTTGTAAGTAAACCCTCTTGCTCATAGGATTAATACTCTACTCTATCACTATATTACTTGATTTGGCAAGCATACTTGGATATATTAAGTGAAGTTTTTATAATTTTTATATCAATTAAAATCTAAGCAATATATATGGATTCATAGAGCCCTAAATTATTTTCACAATTATTTAGGCTACTCCATTGCCCCCATAAAGTTTTTGACACCTTTGTCAGGAAGAATTTATTTTATTTGAAAAGTTTACTATATTGTTGAATAAATTACATAATTAGTCTTTATTTATTTTTTATTCTTTTATTTTTATTGTAATGATTGCACAATTGTGGTTTCATGATTAGAAGCCATTGAATTCAACAATTGTTAGATTTTGATTTGAAATTGAGAGAACCTTTTCTAAAATTATAACCACAATTTTATTTGAAAATTTATAATGTCATTTAAGACATAAATAATTCTAAACCTCTTAAGGATGCATGAATTAAAGTTCTCATTAAAACATTCAGTTCGTATGCTCTTTGGTAATTCTCTAGCAATCTAGTGTTTCCCTACGCGTGCTCCTAGTTCCCTCCTCGTGGCATGTTTTTTTTTTTTTCATTTTTTTCTCTGTGGTTTGTTTCATGGATTCTTACTTTTCTAATTTTTTGGCTTTTTTTTCTGAGATTTCTTTCATTTTTTCTTTCCTTGGGAGATGACGACTTCGTCATCATCGATCCCTTCGACCAATTTGTTTCCTGATGGAAAATCTCACACTTTCAAATATGTTTTGTCCAGTTCTTCTTCCTCAAGTTCTAAGTTCCATTTTGTTTATATGTATTTGAAGGGTTTCACTACTTTGATGTGCGATGACTCTATGGTTTCTCAGCTAGTTGCTCCTATTGCTTTAACCTTGGTTGGCAAGTTTCTCTTACGGTGACCAAATCTATATGTTATCCAAATTTTTTTTGTTAATTTAAAACTTACAGGTTTGTTTCATATCTATTTGCTTGATCAGCGGTACATTGAAATTCAACTCTTTAATAATCTTGATTATAGCCTCTTTTTTCTAGGCAATCTTAATGTACTCAAACCTGTTAGATGCGGTTGCTCAAATGGACCCCAAATTTTAATGTTCGTGAGGAATCTCCTATCGCTCCTGTGTGGATTTCCTTTCCAAATTTGGGACTTCATTTCTTTAATTTATATATTTTATTTGGTTTGGTGTCAATTTTTGGTAGCCTTTGTAGATTCACCAAGCTATCGCATATATCTCTCATCCGTATGTGCTGGGTTTTAATTGAGTTAGGTATTTCTAAGAAACATCCTAATGAGATTTGGATTGGCTCGGAGTTGAATGGCTAATTCTAAAAAGTGGAATTTAAAAATTGCTCATTTTTTGTTCTCACTGTAAAATGCATGGTCATGGTTTAAATGAGTGTTACAGGTTTGCCTTTTAATGCATAATTGCATTTCTTTTCAAAAAAAAAAAAAAATGAGTGTTACAGGTTACATCCTCATCTTTGTAAGGAGAAGGATTCAACCAAACAATCAAAAGAAATTATTGTTACTTTGGCTTCGCATGATAATGAGACTCCTAATCTTGAGGCGAATGAGGGCAATGTTCCTAAACTGTAGGATATTATTTATGAACCAATACAGTTTTCCATTATTCATATGGAACTCCCTCCCACCAATATCGTTGACCCTAATCATGTTCAGGGAGATAATATTAACTCTACCTCTTTATTACCTTTTTTCTATGAGAATATGGATGAGAAAATGTTGGCTATCACTAATAATAATGTTACATCATCTTCTATTACTCCTTGTGTTCTTAACAATAATTTACTTGTTATAGATTTTTTGATGATTAATAATACTTGTACTAATATTGTGAATTCTTAATATGCTGTGAATGATTGGGAGGATGTAGTCATGAGTAGTAAAGAGAGTGTAGAGGATGCCTTTGAGGAGGAATAATTGCCTCAGGAGGCAAGGAAGGAGGGTCAGTCCAATGATTGTATGATTCCCTCTATTCTTATTATCATAGTGATTCTTGTGAGTGTATTGGTGGCTCTGAACCTATTTGTCATTCTATGGAGGATTTTAAAAATATGATTAAGGATTATAAATTAGTTTACATTGGCTTATTGGTAATAAATTCACTTGGAACCGTGGTCATTTGTGGCAAAGGTTGGATCTATTTTTGTTTAATGATATTTGGCTTAATTCTTTTAATTCTATCTCTATTAAGCATCTTGGAAAAACTCTTTATGATCACTCTCCCATGTTAATTAGCCTTAAGACTAGGCACATGAATTTCTTGCCTCAATTTAGTTTAAAAAGCTTCTAGTTACTTCATGACTCTTTCTGGATGAGGTTCAGGAAAATTGGCAAGCCCCTTTACATCCTGATCGATCTACCCTATGCATAAAGAGAATTTTGTTTAAATTGATAAGATTTTAAAAAATCATCTTTTGGTGGAATCACAATTTTTTTAAAATATCTTTACCAATATCTTGAATGTTTAAGACAAAGTGAAACCTATAGAGCTTAGTTGTCAATTGAGTCCCTCTCATGAGAATTTCAGTTTGCTTAGAGATGCTAAAGATTGTCATTTTAAATGACAAGGTCAGGAGAAAGCTTTTTGGAAACAAAAAGTGGTTGTGAAGCATCTTATTGAAGGTGACAATAACACCAAATATTTTTATGATTTGTTCAAGAGGAAACATGCCAAGAACTCCATTAATAAAATCAATCGTGATGATGGTTATATTATTGAGGATATTGAGGAAATGCTAATTTGGCATTCAACATTTTCAAAATCACCTCAATAAGAATTTTAATTATGGACATATTGATAAAAGCTATATTATCCCTAATATTGTCTCCCAATATGATAATGATTTTTTCTCTAAACCCCCTTCCTTAGAGGAAATTAAAGAGATTGTTCATAGCATGAATGGTGACTCTGTGGTTAGGCCGGATGGTTTTACCACTAAGTTTTCTAAAAAGCTTGGCATATTATTAGTACTAATCTTTATTATGTTATTATGGATTTTTTTACTGGTAAAATTATGCCTAAAGTTTTTACCTCTACTTCTATTGTTCTTATCCCCAAAGCAACTTTGTTAGTAATTGGAATGATTTTAGATATATTATTTATTACGCCTTTTTTAGTAAATTGATTTCTAAATTCTTTATGAATCATTTAACTTCTATTATTCCTAAAATTATCTCTCCCTATCAAAAGGGTTTTGTTAAGGGCGGGCTATTGCTGATAATATTCTTTTGGCCCAAAAATTTTGTCATGACTTGGATGTTAGGGTTAGAGGTGGCAACATTATCTTGAAACTTGATATTTTTATGTCTTATGCACTTATTTAGATTTAATTAAACTTTTATTAGTCTTATCTTAAATTGCATTGAAGGATCCTATTTTTCTATAATTTGTAATGGCAAAAGCACTAGCATTTTTAAATACTCTCCTGGATTAAGATAAGGTGATCCTATCTCCTCTTCACTTTTCAGTATTGCTGCTGAGTATTTATCTAGAGGCCTTATGAACCTCTTTGAGAATCACCCTATCCTCTACTTTAGAACCTTGGATGGTTTTCTTATTTCTCATTTATATTTTGTAGATTATTTTATTATTTTTAGGAATGCCTCTTTAAATATGATAAATAGACTTTTGGCTTTCTATCATAAGTTTGAGATTTTCAGTGGTCTTTCTTTGAATAAGGATAAGTTTATTGTATTTCTTCCAATAATGGCCCCAATGGCCGCATTGTGGCTATCATAAAGCTCACTGGTTTTGTGCATGCTCATTTGCCTCGTAAGTACCTTGGGTTTCCTCTTTTTAAAGGTAAAATGAAAACTTTTCTTTTTGATGATTTGATTACTTCAGTGCATTACAAGCTTTTGTCTTGGGATTCTAATTTTCTTAGTTTTGGTGGTAGGCATATTCTTAACAGAAGTGTTCTTTGTTCTCTTGTTGTTTATATCTTTCAAATTCTTCAAACTACTTATATGGTTTGCAAAAAAAATTGATAAAATTTTTAATAATTATTTTTGGAAAGGGGCTTGTAATAATTCTAAAATTATTTGGTCTTCTTGAGACAAATGTTGTGGTGTATTGGATGAGGGCGCTTTGGAGTGTAAGAGTATATTTGACTTGGGCTAAATTTTTTCTTTCAAGTTATGGTAAACCTTTCATGCTAAAGTGAGCCTTTGAGCTAAGTTTATATGGGTAAGCACCCTACTATTTGCTTTTAGTAAAGGTGACTATAAAGTTTGGTAGAGACTTCACAAGGTTAAATGGTTTGTGGATCCCCAAATCTCTTAGGGGCTAGGTAGTGGGAACATTTTCTTTTGGCAAGATCTTTGGTTGGGTGCTCATTCTATAAATTCCATTACTAATATCTCCTCCACTACGACATTTAAGGTGAACTATTTCATTACTAATAATTATTGTAATTATGATAAACTTACTAACGTGATTCCTGACTCTATAATACAACAAATCTTGAACCTCCCCCTGAACACTAATTCAGATGATTTATTATTATGCAATTTGTCGAAGGACAAGGCTTTTAGATTAAAGGAGGCTTGGCATGCTTTTAGAGCTAAGAATGATGTTTGTAATATCTTTTCTATGATTTGGTATAAAAGTATTCATTCCATTGTGGTTACTTTCATATGGAGAATTTTACATAAGTTCATTCCTACTGATGATAACTTAATTAAAAGAGGTATTATTTTGTCATCCAAATGCCTATGCTATTATCATTTATAGAATATGCATCATGTTTTTCATTCTGTTCCTTTAGGTACTAAAACCTTGATTTACTTTGATGATATTTTCAAATTAAATTAAATTGTTTTAGTGCTACATTGTCATTAATTCTATGCTTAATTCTTGGTTTATCAAGTCTAAAAGACATATTAGAAATGTTATTCCTTGTCTTATTTTATGTTTTTTATGGTTGGATAGAAATAATTCCATTTTTAATGGTATTGGTATGAACCACCATAGAATTATTAAAAATGTGAAAGACAAGGTTAAGAACCTTTTTCTTGTTTATCTTCTATCTATCAAGAATGTTAAGAATTATTATTTTGTGGTGTCTGATTTGGGTCTCTAGCTGGAGGTTGAGTCCACTCCTTCAAAACCTAGGTATGTTTACTATATCAAATCCCCTTATAACTTGTATAAGCTAAATGTGGATGTTGTTGCTAAAGGTTCCACTTTGAGGTGTAGTGGGATTATCAGGGACAATCATGGGGGCTTTATTATGGATTTTATTTGTCCCTTTTAGAATTGTGATGTGATTTTTTCTGAGTTCTTGGCCATTCTCTATATGATTAGATTATGCACTTCTCTTGGTATTTCTAATATTGTGATTGAAGTTCATTTTACTTATAGTTTCCAATATTTAAAAAATGTTGATGATTCCATGTGTCATAAGCTCTATTTTAACTCGTCAGGGATATTAAACAGGTGTTGATCTTCATTAACTATTCCTTTTCTCATGTGTATAGGGAGGGAAATGCTTCTATCGAGTGGCTGGCCAATTTAGGGTGTGATTTGGAATGATTCACTGATATTTCTGCTCCTAATTTACCTGTCCCCTTAAAAGGATTTTTATGCTTGGATAAAATTGAGCTCCCCTATGTTAGGATTTAACATGGTTGGGTGGAATATTGCATCTTTTTTTTTGTGTGCTGGAGGTTTTTATCATTGTGTCATTTCTCTTTGCTGATTTGTTTTTATTTGGGTGCCCATAGTTTTTGTTGCTCGGTGTGCCCCTGAATGGTTATTATTAAGGTTTTGTTGGAAGGTGTTACTAGGGCATTTCTGTCTTTATTTTTGCAGGGCTTTATGGATATAATTTATTTAGCCTTGGCCTCCATGTGTTTGGGGGTCATTTTGTTTACTTGGTTTTATACTTTATTGTTGGGCTATGCAATCTTGATCATTTGAGCTGTGGTATTTATGTTGTTGGGGTTGCCACTTGGTGGATCTTAACTCTATCAAGTATATTTTTAGGTTTCATAATATCCCTTTGTGCTGCTCGGTGATCTTCAATAAGCTTATCCTAGATGGTTTTAGTTTTTTTTTTGGTGGATGCTTTCTGAGGCCTCTCTATTTCTGATTCTGCTAGGTGTGCTAGCCTTATTTTCTATACTTATGGCCTCCGTCTTTTTTTGGATCTTCTTTATTCCTTAGTTTTGCATTTTTTTGTCTGACTATTTTTTCTACTTCTTTGGATCGGTGTTATCTATGCTGGTGGGGTGGTATTTTATCTTGAATGCCAGTTGGGGCATTCTTTAACTATATTTTTTCATTCTATATTTTTCCTCTAGTTTGTCCTCCTCTACTGCATTGCTTGGATGTTGTGGTATATTTGCTATTTTACTTATCATAATGGTGTTACAAACATGTTTTTTGGATTATGATTTTGATGATAGCAAACAAATCTTGTTTCACTACGACTGCCTTTTTCTACTGACTTTTTAGGACTCAAAGATCGGATGGAAATAGAAATCAGCTCAAGACTGGGTAGATTTGGATTTAGTCAGTTTGTAATTTTCTTTTTTCTTTCTTGAATCAATTATAATTGCTTAAAGTGACTGATGTTAAGTAACCCTACACACACACACACTTGAGAGATTTAGAACTTGTGTTTTTACTCACATCATATCATCCTGGATGATCAAGCTCAAATCAGAAGATCTAATTAGGATTTCTTAGTTAAGGAAGTCATAATTAACTGATCGTCCTGGACAATACATATTTCTGCCAGGACGATATGCTCAATACAGAAAGAAATTTCCGCCATAATCAATTTAGGTATTCTGTATTTTTGAAAATTGGCCAGGATGATCATGAGATTGGCCTAGACGATATTACACAATTATGCCAAAATTCATACAGGAATCAAGGAAGTAATTAAGGATAAATGATATGATCACATCGTCCTAGATGATCGCAGGATCAGCTAGGACGATCTATTCAAAAACCCTTAGTTGCTTCTCAACGGTAAATATCGGCCATCTCAAATTCAGGGCGATACTCTGGATGATTTTCCTCTGATTTGAACTAATCGGCCAGGACGATCAAGAAAATTTTCAATCATCCAGTTTGCATTCAGTGCGATGCTCTAGCCGATCTTATGAGATTTGTACTGATCGGCCAGGATGATTTCAATATAGTCATGGACGATAAAGTCGGCAACTTGCATTTAATGAGCTCCTTTGAAGCTCTTCTATTTAAGAGCTCTTGTTCAACTTTTTTGAACATCCTTGGCTATTGTCTTGACCTGAGAAAACCTAAAGGAGAGAGAGAGGGAGAGAGAAAGAGAGAGAGGATCTTGTGAAGGGGAGCTTGTGAGGTGATTCACAAGGGTTACTCCAAGCATTGTTCCACTTCTTCTTCCCTAGAGTCGCTTGTCCATTGAAGAGTTAGGAGAGGTAAGTTTCAATAAGTGATCGTGGTTCTCTGCCTGCTTCAGGAGGAAGCCAAAGGAGTTGGGTTCTCTGCCATGCCGGGTGTGGAAAAAAGGAGGTGTTTTTATGAGGGCTTCTCCACCTAGCTGTGGGGGCTAAAGGAGAGTCACATTGGTAGTGCAATACTCGGAGGGCGCCTCCGGGGAGTGGGCGTAGGTCAAGTTGACTGAACCAGTATAAACCCTTGTGTTCTTTTTACTGCTTCTTCACTTTAATTTTCCCATTTATTTTTTTGTGGTGATTTTGGTTTGTGATAATCATTATTTTGTTTTTAAAGAATTTTAAAATACCAATTCACCCCCCCCCCCATCTTGGTTAGCCTCGGGACTAGTTCATAGGGCTTAACATCCCTAACGAACTTTCAAGTGGTATAAGAGCGGGATTCATAAAAAAAAAGTTTGAAATTTTTTTGAATTATGATCATAGGGCTTAACATCCCTAATCGTAATACAATTGAAAGATATTCTATTACACGACCTCCCTTGTTTGACAACCTTCCTTTTGATTTTTGAAAAACTCGCATGGCTACATTTTTGCAATCAACTGACTATCACATGTGGATGCTTATTAAAGAAGGATATTCTCCACCTACTCATGAAGTTAATGGAATTAAAACTAAAGTTGCTTTTACTGAAAGAACTACCGATGAAAGAGATTTAGCTCAATTGAATGCAAAGTGTTTGAATTATTTTTTCTATGATTTAAAGTCTGAAGATTACATGCGTGTTTCTACTTACTCTACTGTAAAAGAGATTTGGGATAAGTTGTGTATTACTTATGAAGGAACCAATGAAGTGAAATAATCTCGTTTGAATATTCTCTTGCATGATTACGAACTTTTTCGTATGAAACCTTCTGAATCAATTTCTGATATGTATACAAGGTTTACCCAAATTGTAACTTATTTGTATGCCTTAGGAAGACAACTTTCAAATTATGAAAAAGTAAACAAGATCTTATGATGCTTGACTTCCTCTTTTGATGCTAAAGTCACTGTTATAACTGAATCTAAGGATTTAAACGCCTATTCGATTGATAACTTACTTGGCTAACTCATTGCTTATGAGCAAGGAGTGAATCAAAAAAATCTTGATGCAGGTGAGAAAAAGAAGGAGAAAACAGTGGCACTGAAGGCCAACCAAAGGAATTCTGATTCTTCCGGGTCTGAGAGCGATGACATTTCCTTGATCATAAGGTAATTCAAAAGTTTTCTAAGGAAGAATCACAAGTATCATCAAAGTTGGAGAAAATGTAAGGATAATAAACATTCTAAAAGATCTTTTGATGTTGTTTTCTTTGAATGCAAGAAGCCTGGACATGTCAGAGCAGATTGCCCTACACTTCAAGATTACACAAGCAAAGAAAAGGGTGAGGAAAAACTTAGCTCAGGAAGGACAAAAAGAGACTTCAAAAAACATTTTGGGCGGATTCTGCAACTGATTCATTGGAGACTGAACCTGAAGACAAAACAACAAACTTATGCTTAATTGCGGCAGATCATAGTGATCAAAGTGATGAAGAAGAGGTCTATAAACCAACTTATGATCAATTATTCAAAATTTGTGAGAAAATTCATGCATCATACAAAACACTTAAGAAAACTCATGCTAGTTTGAAGTTGGAACTTTTAAATTGACAAAAAGAGCATGAAATTATTCTCAAAGAACATTCTACAATTGATTCAAATCATAATGCTCTACTTGATGAATTTGATAATTTAAATAAAAAGAATTCAGAATTAATTAATGAGCATGATGCATTAAAAGTTTCACACACCTCACTCAAATCTGATTTGAAGAAATCTAAAGAAATAGAGAACAACTTGAGGATTGATAATAATGCTTTAGAAGATACTAACTTGAGGCTTAAAGATGAATTGGACTCTATTAAGAGAAATTTGATGATACCCACTTTTGATCTATAGCCAAAACCTAAGAAGAGGCATTATAACACTAATCATTTAAGAAATCATTTTCCTGGAGTTAGATGTTTTTCGTGTGGCATGCTAGGACACATCTCACACACTTGCACTATTCACCGTAGTACACATTGGGTGTGGAGACCAAAATTGCATAATTCACAGCATAGCACACATGCATTACATTCTTCTTTTCATGAGAAGGGACCCGAACCTATTTGGGTTCCTAAGTCTGACAGTTGTTGATTCTTGCAGGATTGCTCTCTCCAAAGACCTCGTGAGAGCATAGGATACTTAGACAAACGGAGGCTCACAACTCATAACTGCTAAAACTTGCTGCTTAATAAATTCTTGAATTGCATTTTGATTATTGTTATGTTTTATTTTTGTGATAGTTTTTTTTGTTATTCTAGTCGTTTTTACTTTTGTTTTCTTTATGATGATTTTTCCTTGTCAATGATTAGCATTTCTAAATCAGTTAAAGGGAGAAAACATCATTGATGGTTTCCCTCCCTCTAACCTCTTTTGGTGATATAGTTTTCTTTTCTAAACAAAAAGTCTATCTCATTTTAACAAATGATTTTTGAAATTAAGATCTTTTTTATCTTGAAACAATAGTCTATCTTATATATACGATCCAAAGTTCTTATATATCTTTCAAGTTAATTGAAATATTGCCGTTACACTTATCATATGATTTTGATTTTCATTTTGTGGTTTGTTCTCCCTATGTTAGAAAGAGAGCTCCTCTTCTCTAATATCTAAAAGATATAATCACAACTAAGAACCTTTTTTAAGAGTTTGTTAAAGAGTTTTTAGCTTGCAAAAAAAAAAAAAAAAGGCCAATGACGCCAATTTGAAAAGAAAAGCATATACACGAAAGTGTATCAAAAATCAAAGATGTTAAAAAATCCAATCAAAGTGACAAGAGGCATAAAATGAGCCCACTAAATGCAAAGCTATCCTCTCTTTTCAAAACCTTTAAAACTTAGAAGGAATCATGGCTTATTTGATATTTTCAAAGGCTTAATTTCAAATTCCATGATAGAGACAAATTACTTTGGTATACTATTTTATAAGATATTTTATTTGTAACCAAGTTTTGAATGGATATTCTTTTTATCCAATTTATTCTAAGTTAGACCTCTTGTTTTCAAAAGACAATTTTTATCCTGAAAGAAGTCAGAGCTAGGGTAAATAGGATCGAATTTTCTATCATTTTTAGATTATGACATTGTTAACTCATTGATCTTTCAAATCTTTAAAATTTAATTATTTGGGAAATTCGTCATATACTTGCTTTGCTAAAAACAAAAAAATAGAAAAATTAAAAACCAAAAACTTCATTTTTTTTCTTTTCTTATTCTGTTTTTGTTGTATTTATTTTTGTTTAGGGTTTTCTTTAATCATCTCCATCTTTCCTTTATTTTCAAATTCTTGTCACATCATCCTGGTCGATACCTCTATCATCCTGGACGATATATTTTCTCTTCAAAATTCCATCTGCTGAATTTTTCTGAGCTTTCCATAACTCATCGTCCCGGATGATAGATTATCGTCCTGGATGATCCGATCGAACTCTGTTACAATCATCTTGATTGACTTGGCTGATACAATTTTCGTCCTGGCCGATGCATTTATGGTCATCGTTCTAGCCGATACACAAAATTTTCCCGGACGATCCACATGTCAGTACATTTAAATCCTTAAAACTGACCCCAGACGATCCATTATTGGACAATCGTCCTGGCTGATCCACTATTCGTCCTAGATGATACACGTGGCATAGATTTAAAATGTTTTAACTTTGACCGGTACGATCAATTATTGTGCATCGTCCTGGATGATACACCTAATCGGCCTGGATGATATGCTTTTTCAACGGTCGTCCGGCTTGACTCCTCGGGATGATCGCCTGTGTCTAATCATCCTGGACGATATCTGATCGGCCCGGTTGATCGGACCGCCTTTTTAACCAATCGGCTTGTACGCAATAATTAAACCAAATCATCCTGGACGATAATGCGATCGGCCTGGACGATATTGCTGTTTCTTTAAATACAGGCCATTCCCGCCATTGTTTTCACCTCAAAGCTTCTTCTTATCACATTTTTACTTACTGATTACTTGATATGGCTAATGGGAAGCAAGTTCGACGGGCTTCTAGAAGTTCCTCGAGGGCTACTCTGTACCCTCGATTCAGGGAAGTGGAGGATCAAACAGCTTACCATCGTTACAAAAAATGTGGCATCACCCTTTCCAGAACCATCAATCCTGTCCACCTTTCATATCCAATAATGGATCTCTTTGCTCACACTTCTCTCTGTTTCATTCTTACCCTCGCTGTCTCTTTTTCCTCAGAACTTATGTTAGAATTTTATACAAATCTTCGTATAAATTCTACTTTCACAGCCCTGACCTCCTATGTGAATTAACGCCCGGTCGAGATTACATATCAGGACTGTGCTAAACTATTACAGCTATCCACCACCGGGGATAAGATGCATATAATTATCTCAGATCCTGATTTAGACTGGCCCACGGCAAATCATTTTCTTCACAAGACCAACACACTCTTTCATGTTGGAGAGATGAGCTCTTTAGTCAAAGATGTTAGGATAATTCAACATGTCCTTCGCACCTCCATTATTATAAAAGCCGGGGACCGAGTCCACATCACTCCTCTGCTTTCTCTGACTACCTTTTTCATCATGGCCCGGAGAGAGTTTAATGTTACAGACTTGATTTTTTGATACATTGATCATTTAACAACTATTCATAATCCAAGCCATAGGAGGAACCCAACCTTGCTTTTGGACATCTCATAGCCTATATTCTTGAAACCAAATACAATCTTCAATATCCTGCTCATCACGACCTTAAGCTTCCTTGCTACTCAAACAGCTCTTTTAATATCCTTCACAATACTCATCTCCACCCAGGGGATGGGGAAGCTCAGGGGGCCGAGGAGGAGGAGGCTCCCGCTCCCATTCCAGATCTTGCTCCTCTTTTCCAGCACTCACAGTTTGACCAACTAGTGGAGAGATTTGATCGTTGGGACACCCATTTTGATGCTTACATTGCTGCACAGGAGCAACAACATTCTGAGGACATTTCCCGCTACAAGCAACACCGCACAGAGAACTTAGCCCGTTTTGACAGCTACATTACTCACCACCAGCAGCAGCACGACCAGGACATAGCTTGGTTCAATGCTCAGTTTACTATGCTAGTTAGCTACTTTCAGCAAGCTCCACCACCTCCACCTCCATCTAATGATCAGGTTCCCTCGTTTATGTAGTTTTAGTTTCTGTTTTTTGTGGATTGCTTTCTTTTTATGTATTGTGTTTTTAGTTGCTTTAGTTTATGTTTTTGGTTTCCTCCTTTTTGAGATGTCAAAAGGGGGAGTAATATGTTTGTACTTGCTCTTGTAGTATGTTTGTACTTGTTCTGTTCGAAAATTTGAAAGCTTGTTTAGTTTTGCATTACAGTTTTAGAATTATTATCGATATGTTTTCCATCATCAAAAAAGGGGGAGATTGTTACAAACATATTTTTTGGATTATGATTTTGATGATAGCAAACAAATCTTGTTTCACTACGACTGTCTTTTTCTACTAACTTTTTAGGACTAAAAGATCGAATGGAAATTGGAATCAGCTTAAGACTGGGTAGATTCGGATTGAGTCAGTCTGTAATTTTCTTTTTTCTTTCTTCAGTAAACTGTAATTGCTTAAAGTGACTGATGTTAAGTAACCCTACACACACACACACTTGAGAGATTTAAAACTTGTGTTTTTACTCACATCGTCCTGGACGATCGAGCTCAAAATAGAAGATCTAATTAGAATTTCTTAGTTAAGGCAGCCGTAATTAACTGATCGGCCTAAAAGATACTTGTATCGGCCAGGATGATATGCTCAATACAAAAAGAAATTGCCGCTATGATCAATTTAGGTATTCTATATTTTTGGAAATCGGCCAGGACGATCATGAGATCGTCCTGGACGATATTACACAATTATGCCTAAATTGATCCAGGAATAAAGGAAGTAATTAAGGATATTGATACGATCACATCATCCTGGACGACCGCAAGATTGTTCAAGACGATCTATTCGAAAACCCTTAGTTGCTTCTAGACGATAAATATCGGCTAGCTCAAATTCAAAGCGATGGTCTTGACAAATTTCCTCTGATTTTAATTGATCTACCAGGACGATCATGAGATCGTTCGGGACGATCAAGCAATTTTTCAATTGTCCAATTTTCATTCTGGGCGATGTTGTGGCCGATCTTATGAGATTTGTACTGATCGGCCAGGACGATTTAAATATCATCATGGACGTAAAGTCGGCAACTTGCAATTAATGAGCTCCTTTGAAGCTCTTCTATTTAATAGCTCTTGTTTAAAGTTTTTGAACATCTTTGGCTACTATCTTGACCTGAGAAAACCTAAAGGAGAGTGAGAGAGTGAGGGAAAGAGAGAGGATCTTGTGAGGGGAAGCTTGTGAGGGGATTTACAAGGGTTGCTCCAAGCATTGTTCCACTTCTTCTTCCCTAGAGTCTCTTATCCTTGGAAGGGTTGGGAGAGGTAAGTTTCAGCCAGTGATCGTGGTTCTCTTCCTGTTTCAAGAGGAAGCAAAAGGAGTTGGGTTCTTTACCTTGCCGGGTGTGGCAAAAAGGAGGTGTTTTTGTGAGGGCTTCTCAGCCTAGCTGTGGGGGCTAAAAGAGAGTCACATTGGTAGTGCAATACTCAGAGGGCGCCTCCGGGGAGTGGACGTAGGTCAAGTTAATCGAACCACTATAAACCCTTGTGTTCTTTTTACTACTTCCGCACTTTAATTTTCTGCATTTTTTTTTCGTGGTGATTTTGGTTTGTGATAATCGTTCTTTTGTTTTAAAGAATTTTAAAATACCAATTTACCCCCCTCTTGGTTAGGCTCGGGACTAGTTCAGAGGGCTTAACATCCCTATCATACTTTCAAATGGTATATGTCTACTATTGGATTGGATGGGGATCATGTGGTGACGGTTTTGGCTTGATGATTGGGCCTTGTATCATATGTTGAGGATCAACTGGTTAAGTAATCCATTCATTCTATCTTGTGATTATGCCATTGTGGGTTTTGAGAAAGCTATTTATTATCCTTGCTAGTTAGTGGATAATTTGATGGTTTTTGGTAATACCTCGTTGTGCCCTTTTAAAACCTATTTTGCTGATAACTAATAGGATTATCTTCTTGCTATCCTTTATTTTTATTCATGCTATTTTCATCTTAGGCATCAACTTTCTTTGTAGAATTCTCTTAGTGTAGGTGTTTGTTGTGGTGTCATTCTAGAAGGAGAGCTAGATCTCATTGCTATATTTTGATTCTTTCCTACTTTTTGGGTGCTCGTCCTTGTGCACCATAGAATCCATCTACGATTTTTAATACTTTTGCTTAGTAGGGACCTCGAGCTCTTATGTTTTTTTGGTTTTCTTTTTGTAGCTCTTCTGAGCATTAGTGAGCTTGAGGTCCCTTTAAGGTCTGTGTAATTTTTTCCATATTAAAAAAAAAACTTCTTAAGGATGCAAACCCTATGGTAGAAAAAATCATGAAAGCATAAACAGACCTACCATTCAAGCTAATATCATTAAATCAAAATATACAATCATTTAGATTGTACATAATTATCTATTTGGGGGAACTCCTAAAGAAGATTCTAACCTATATTTAACATATTTTGTAGAAATTTATGCAACATTTAAGTATAATGGTGTTACTGATTATGCCTTTAGACTTAGATTGTTCCCATTTTTTTTAAGAGACAAGACAAAATGTATTTAAATTTTTTACCCTAGGGTTCTAATACCACATGGAATAAGTTGTCACATAAATTTCTAGGAAAGTATTTCCCATCTTCTAAATTTGTCAAACATAGAAATAATATTATTTCTTTTACCCCAAGGAGAATATATTTATGATAGTTAGGAGAGATTCAAGGAGATGCTTAGAAAGTGCCCTCATAATGCTTTACCTAATTGGTTGCTAATTCAAACATTATACAATGGTTTGGTTGGATCACTTAGAGCCATAATTGATGTTGCTATTGGAGGTTCTTTGATGTCAAAGCCTTTTGAGGATGCTCATGTATTAGTTGAGGAAACAATGACAAATAATTTATAGTGGCCTGTTGATAGGGGAATCCTAGGAGAGTGACAGGAGTCTATTATCATGATTTTTTATCCATTTTGACTGCTTAAGTTACTACTTATTTTAATAAATTCAATGAATTAGAGGTTAATATGATCTTAAGAGATATAGTGCTATTGTGCAAAAATATTTAGCATCATAGCCCTACCCCACATAATTTGAATAAATATATTATAAAAGGAATATGAAGGAATCCTTAAAAAATATTATTCTATAGTTAGGATTGCAAATGAATAATAAATCAAATGCTCTATGGAAAACTGAATATTAAATAGGGAAATTGGCTAAGTTGATTCATTATCAAAACTTGGTCGAGCACAGTCACAATATCCAACTTAGAAGTGGCAAAGGGTTAGGAGACCCATATAAAGAGAAAGACCAACTCCAGGATAAGGATGATGTAAATGAGTAGCAAGAAAGTAGTTTTACCATTCCTTTAGCTATCAGAGAGAAATTATGTGGGATAGCTTTATGTGATTTAGGATCTAGTATTAAACTCTTGCCTCTATCCATCATTAAAAGGTTAAATATAAAAGAGATTTAACCTTCTTTTGTTACTCATCAATTGGTAGATATATCTTTTACTTATCCAAAAGGATTAATAGATGATGTTCTTATCAATGTTGATAAGTTTATTTTCCTTATTGATTTTATTGTTTTAGACATGGTGAAAGAAAGGAAAATATCTCTCAATTTAGGAATACCTTTCTTAGAAATAGGGAAAGTTATGATTGATGTTCAAAATGGAGAATTAACTCTGAGAGTTCTAGACCAGGAGGTGACAACTGGTTTATTGAAATCTATAATATTCCCCAAATAAAGGAATGAAGATTGCTTTAGGATGGATTTAGAGGACGTATAAGTAGATGATCTCAATGAAAAATTGTTGGATGGAGAAAAGATTGAGGAAAAAAAAGATGAGCAAGGAGAAAATTTATGTAATGGTCCCATTCAAATAAAATATTGAGAAGAGAATGGCAACAAATGACATTTAAATTGTTGGAAACTTCATACTTAGATAAAACTCTGAAACCAACTATTGAAGAGGCCTCAAGTTTAGAACATAAAACTTTATCATTTAATATTATTGATGAGCATTTGAACAAAAATTTGACTCTTCCTATAATCATTTCTAAAAATCTAGAACAACATCAAGAGATTGAATTAATTAAAATTTTAAGTAACTATAAAAAAGCTTTTGGGTGGCTATTACAGACATTAAGGGAATGAATCCTTCCATTTGTATGAGCAAAATCTTAATTGAAGTAAATTCTATACCTAAATATTATCTTCAAAGAAGATTTAATCTTTCAATGAAAGATATTATTAAAAAATAGATTCTTAAATGGTTAGATGTTGGGAATATTTACCCAATTTTTGATAGTTATTGGGTTCATCCCATTCTTTGTGTTCCTAAGAAAGGAGGATTGATGGTTATATCTAGTGAACATAATTAGTTAATACCCACTAGAATTGTCATAGGTTGGAAAAATTCTATTGACTATAGAAAGCTAAATAAAGCAATAAGAAAAGGAACCTAAATAAAGCAATAAGAAAAGATAATTTTCTTTGGCCATTTCTTATGCAAATGTTGGACAAGTTGGCAAGGAATGAATTTTATTGCTTTCCAAGTAGTTATTCTTGTTATCATCAAATTCCTATTGCACCTGAGCATCAAGAGAAGTCTACTTTCACCAGTCTCGATGAAACCTATGCTTTAGGAGAATGCCTTTTGGTTTATATAATACTCCAGCTACTTCTTAGAGATGCATGATGTCTATCTTTTAAAACTTAATTGAGTAGGGTATTAAAATATTCATGGATGATTTCTTTGTTTTTTGCAGTACATTTAATTTATGTATAGAACACTTAAATACTATTTTAAAAATATATGTTGAAACTAATTTAATGTTAAATTGGGACAAATGGAAATTCATGGTAACTGAAGGCATTTTCTTAGGGCATAAGATATCTTGGAAAGGATTGGAAGTAGACATTGTAAAAATTCAGGAGATTTGAAAAACTTCATCAATCCAATTTTGTTAAAGTTGAAAGTTTGTTGGGGATGTTAAACCCTTAAGAACTAGCCTGAGGCTAACCAAGAGGGGGGGGGGGGTGAATTTGTATTTTAAAATTTTTTTTTTAGAAAAGCACAACAGATCTTAAAACCAAATCACCATAGAAATCAAAGTACAAAAATAAATAAACGAGGAAGCAAAACAAAGAAAGATCACACCAATTTTATAGTGGTTCAGTCAATCTTTGACCTACGTCTGCTCCTCGGAGGCACCCTCCAAATATTGCACTAACTTTATTTCTCTCCTTTATCTCCCACAGCTAGGCGGAGAATCCTTTACAAAAGACTCCTTTTCACTAAACCAGTGCGGTAGAGAACAGACTCCTTTTGCTTCCTCCTGAAGCGGGTAGAGAACCTAGACCTTTGCTAAAGTAGAACTCCCAAGGATGAAGGATGAAGAATAGTGACGACGACTTGGAATCTTTCTTGGAGAAACCTTTGTGAACCCTCTCACAAACTCCCCCTCACAAGTTCCTCTCTCTCTCTCTCTCTCTCTCTCTCTCTCTCTCTCTCTCTCTCTCTCTCCCTCCCTTCCTATCCTAAGGCTCTCTCAAGTCAAGACAACAGCACTCAAGGTCTTAAGCATGAGAAAAGTTGGGTCCTCTAAATAGAATTTCAAGAACCGACATTATCGTCCAGGATGATATAAATATCATGCTGGCCGATCAGTACAAAATAAGCTCAATCAGCTTGGATGATTCAGGATGATCAGAAGAAAATTGATTACATCATCCCGGTTGATACAATATCATCCTAGACTATTAGTTGAAAATCCGAGTACAATCATCATGAACATCGCCCTGAATAGAGTATGGCCGATGTCAATCATCCATAACATCATCACGGACGATTCTACGATTAGCCCGTCCGATGTGATTATATCAATTAGCCTTAATTGCTTTCCGTAATTGCCTGATTAATTTAGGCATAATTATGTTGTATCGTCAAGGTCGATATGGAGATCATCCAGGATGATAATTTAAAATAAAGAATACCTAAATTGATCATGGCGGCTGATTCTTTCTGATTTGAGCCTATCGTCCTGGCCAATACACGTATTGTCCAGGACAATTTTCTTAATGATTGCTGCTTAACAAGAATGCCCTAATTAGGGTTTCTATTTTTAATTGAATCATCCTGGCTGATAAGAACATCATCCAGGCTGATGTGCTCAAAATAAAAAAATACAAAAAACCCCTCAAGTGTGTGTGTGCAAGGTTACTTAGCATCAAGAACCACTTTTACAATTGACTCAAGAAAGGAAAAAATACAGACTTGACTCAACCTAAATCTACCCGATCTTGAGCTGGATTTAGATATATTCGATCTTGTGGTTCTGAAAAGTTAGTAGGAAAAGCAATCATAGGGAAACATGAATGTTTACTATCATCAAAAGTCTAATCCATAATCTCAGATTTGCAATAATCTCCCCCTTTTTGATGATGGAAAATATAAACAGAGAAATTCAAACAGTTATGGTAGTAAATAGTTATGGCAGTTTAGTAAGAAAAATAGTTTACTAAATTCAAAGTATAAGATACATCATACTACTCCCCCTTTAACATCACAAAAAGGAGGGAACCACAAATAAAAACATAACAGAAACTAAAACAAAACATAAAAAATAAACTACAGTAAACTAAAACTAAAACTAGAAAAGAAACAAATTAGAAAATAAAATAAAAAAAATCAAAGAAACGAGGGCCCCTGATCATCAGATGGAGGTGGTGGTGTTGGTGGCTATTGGAAGGTGGAAAATGTGGCAAAATGTGCCCCAAACCAGGCCATGTCCTAGTCATGCTGCTGCTACTAGTGTGCAACATAGGCATCGAACCGAGCCACATCCTCAACATGTTGCTGCTACTGGTATGCAACATAGGCATCGAAATGGGCCACCCCCTCAGTGTGCTACTGCTATAGGTGTGCTACGAACGTGTCGAAGTGGGTCTCCAATTGATCAAATCTCTCCACCAACTGATCCAGCTGAGAGTGCTAGTAGAGAGGAACAGGTTCAGGAACAGGAGCGGGAGCAGGAGCCTCCTCCTCCTCTGCCCCTTGAGCTTCCCCATCCCCTGGGTGGAGATGAGTAATGTGAAGGGCATTAAAGGAATTGTTTGAGTAGAGATGTGGAGGATGGTTGGGAGGATTAGGATATTAAAGTTGGTAATTAGATTATAGAACATAGGCAATGAGGTGTCCTAGAGCTAGATTGGGTTTCCTCTTATGACCTAGATCGCGGATTGTTGTCAAATGTTCAATATAGCAAAACATTAGGTGAGTAGCATTGAACTCCCTATGGGATAGAATGTAGAAGGTAGTAAGTGAAAGAAGTGGAGTGATGTGGACTCGGTCCCCAACTTTTGGAATAATAGAAGTTCGAAGGACATGTTGGATTGTCCTAGCATCTTTGAGTAAGGAGCTAGTCTCTCTAACATGAAAGTGTGCATTTGTGTGACGAAGAAAGTTATTTGCAGTGGACTAGTCAAAGTCAGGATCAAAGACAAGGGTATGCAGCTTATCCCCAATGGTGGACAGCTGCAACAATTCAGCACAATCCTGATATATAATTTAAATAGGCTGTCGATTCACATAGGAGGTGAGAGCAATGTCGGAAGAATTTGCAGAGGTTTATGTAGAATTCAAAGAGAAGTTCAGAAATAAAGGGTACTACAAGGGTAATAATAAAGCAAAGAGAAGTGTGGGAAAAAAGATCTAGTACCGGATAAAAGAGATAGGCTGGATTGATAGTTCGTGAGAGTGTAATGCCACACTCTTTGTAACGGTGGTAAGCAGCCTGACCGTCTGCCTCTCTGAATCGAGGGTCCAGTGTTGCCCTAGAGGACTTTACAGAGGTTTGTCGAACACGTTTTCCTCCAACCATAAGCAGGAAAAGAGAAAGAAATAGTAAGCAATCAGGGAGTATAAGGATGTGTGAAGAAAACAAGGCTAAAATCTTGCTGTATTTAAAGAATCAGACGGATCGTCTAGGCTGATCGCAGGATCGTCCAGGATGATCCGGTGCAATTATTGTGAACAGCCTGATTGGTCAAAAAGGCGGTCTGATCTTCCAGGCCGATTAGACATAGGCCGGGATGATTAGACACATATGATCGTCCCGAGGAGTTAGGCCGGACGACCGTTGAAAAAGCAGATCATCCAGGCCAATTATTTGGATTGTCCAGGATGATGCTTAATAATGGTTCGTACCGGCCAAATTTAAATTGTTTTAAATCATGTGCCACGTGTATCGTCCAGGATGTACAGTGGTTCGACCAGGACGATTGTCCAAAAAAAAGATCCTCCCGGGTGATTTTAAAGATTTTAAATGTACTGACACGTGGATCATCCAGGATGATCAGGTGTATCGGCCAGGATGATTTTCATAAAAGCATCAGCCATGATGAAATATTATCGGCCAAGACGATCAAGATGATGTAGCAGAGGACGATCATATCGTCCAGGATGATAAAGGATCGTCCAGGATAACTAGAGCAAAAAAAGTCAGAATATTAAGTAGATGGAGTTTTTGAAGCATGGAAAGCCGATCGTCTAGGACGATATAAACATCGGCCAGGACGCATAAGTCAATACGATGTGACAAAAAATTTTAACTCAAAGGAGGGATGGAGATGATCACAGAAGGCCTAAAAACAACAAGAAAAAAAGAAAAGAAAAAATAACAATGATAAAATAAAAGTCAAAAAGTTTTTTTTTAATCAAGGCTTGAACATGATAAAGTCTCCATGTGATTGATTCTAAAAATTTGTAAGTTAATGAGTTAACAACTTCAAAAATCCAAATAAACGATAAAATATCCGATCATGTTAACCCAAATAAACTTCTTTTAGGGAAATATCTTCTTTTGAAATCAAAAGTCCTAACTTAGAAAAGCATTTGGATAAGAAAAAGAGATCTAATAAAGACTTGATTTCAAAAAAATGTCTTATAGAGTAATATATCAAAGTAGTTTATTACATCCATGAAATTCGAAATCAAGTCTTTGAAAATCTCAAGTGATACATAAAATCTTCTAAGTTTTAAGAGTTGGAGGAAAGGAAGATAGCTTACTTTTAATGGGCTCATTTTATGCCTCTTGTCCATTAAATGACGCACTTTGCGCATCTTATGATTTTTGATACGCTTTGTGTATATATTTTTTTAATTTGGCATCATTGCGCATCTTTTGTTTTTTTGGCTTTATTGGCCACTTTTTTTTTCATTATTTTTGAAAGCTAGATTCTTTTCTAAAAACTCTTAAATATTCTTAGTTGTCAGTATATCTTCCAGATATTAGAGAAGAAAAACTCACTCTCTAATATAGGGAAGAATAATTCACAAAATAGAATAAAAAATCATGTGAGAGATTCATTGATATGATAACGAGAAATCTTGAAGTAACATAAAAACTTTGACTATTATGGTATAAGCTAGATTACTGTAGCAAGATAAAAAAGATATCAATTGCAAAATCAAATTGTTAATTTGATATAACTTTTGGTTTTTTTTTTTTTTTTTTTTTTTTTGAGAAGATGCATAAATTGCATTTAAGAAGAAAAAGAAGTTAACCTAATACAAACTAGGCAAAAGAGGCTAATGATACCTTTTTCAACATGAAAAAGTATCTTATTAAAAGATAAATTTGTTATTTTAAACTTATTATAACAGTAATAAAATCCACTATCTCCTATTATGAAACTGTTGAGATGCAGGGGATACCAAAATATTAGACAACCCGAGGGTTGAATAGTATCCCAGAGTTCCCATCCAGTTAGAGAATAAGAAATAGTAAAGATTTCATAAGCAGTTATGCAAAGTTTAAAATAAAAAATTAAAGTAAGGAAAAGAAAATAAAAGCTAAAAATAAAATTACAATTCAAAGATAAATTCCAAAAGTTTGGAAGAACTATGCCAAACTTAACGACCATGAGCTCCATCTTCAAAAATATCTCACGTTTGTTGCTAACAACTGAAGAATCCTTCTCCATATTAATGGGATACAAAGGAAGAATAGCCTATGAGATTGTTCTTCTCTTTGTGTTCAGCAACTTTCCTTCTAGCTAATTCTTTCACCGGACCCAATGCTTGAAGTTCTTTGAATAAAACATGCTTTGAACCGGTTGAAACATTTTTCTTAAAAAAGTTTTTATCTTTCTTAAGAATAGTTTTTTTGAAATTCAAGTTAATAACTGAAGGAGGAGAAGAATAATCAATGATATTAGTGTAATTACCATTAGCACCAACATCAGCCGCCAATGTAGTTGATGTTTCAAAATCTGTATTTTGATTTCCCAAAATTTCAGCATCTTTAGGAAAATCGGTGGCCTTTGTATGAGTCAAACCATTAGCACCAACATCAACCGCCAATGTAGTTGAGGTTTCAAAATCTGTATTTTGATTTCCCAAAATTTCAGCATCTTTTGGAAAATCGGTGGCCTTTGTAGGACTCAAACCTGAAATTTGAACTTCCTTCTTTTCAGCAGAAGTTGCAGCCATAGGAGTAAAAACCAAAATTTGTTCTTTCTCAACCTTTTCCATGACCGTATCCATCGTTTGTGGAATACATGTTGGACTAACAGCTTTTATTCCATTTGAATTTGTTGTAGAAAAATCAGGATTTGATTCCTCAACAACCTGAAATACCTCCAAGATATGTGGGATTTCAAATTTTGAAGTTTGAAATCCCGAATTATAGCTGTTTGCATTCTTGGGTTCAGCCATAATATCCTGATTTTCAGCATCAACTTCAGCTCGTACTTCCAATTTATCCTCCACAAATCCCGAAATTTTGAATCCCAAATTTGAATTCAAATTGCTGTTGGGCTTTTGGATTCCATCTTCAACCTTGTTTCCAGAAACAATCTGAATTTCAGAAATGGTAGAATCTATTTTTCTGATTTCTTCAACATCAATCTTGTCAATATCGCCACCAACTTTTGGTTTATACTTTGTTGAAACCTTTTTAAAATCTGGAATAGATCTTCTCTTATTCTTGAACTTCACGTGCATCCAAGGTCCCAAAGTATCAACAGATTGAAATGAATTTTTAAGGATCTCTTCAACAATCGGATTTTGATTTTGAGTTGAATTGGGACACATAGAATCAATATGACCAATTTTCCCACATTTAAAGCAAAAGGAAGATAGATTTTCAAACTCAAATTTTTGAAAAAATCTACCATGAATTCCTTCCACCCAAGTACCAGCAGGGAGTTTAGAATTCAAATTAACCCGGATGCAAGCTCTAGCAAATTCTCTCCTCCCCCACCTAAACATATTACCATCCAATAAAAGAGGAGTTCCAATTCTAGAAACAATTCTAGTGATATTGGATTCATCCCAATAATGTAAAGGCAAGTGTAGAAGATGAACCCAAATTGGAGTAGAAATTCCATTCAAAGAATAAGGAGAGAAGGTTGGAGACCAAATGTCTAAGCCAACCACAAAACCCCCTACAAGCCACGGTCCCCCATTAAGGACTCCCTCCATGGCTTCATGAGTTTGAAAAGAGCAAAGGAACCAATCAAGACCAAGCAATGTAATATGAAAACTTCCAAATCTAGACCATTGCTTTCTTAATTCAATTGAACACTTCGAAAAAGGATAATTTTTTCTAAGAATTTTAACGACCAAGGAATTGTTCAAGATTTGAACATTTGATAATTCCTTCTCCTTATCCAAAATAACAATATTTTCCTCTCCCATATTATCAAGAATATCACTTGATTTTACTTTAATGTGAGGTTTTTTAGTCCACCCATTAGGGATATCCAATTTTGAAGAAGTAATTAGAATAACCATGTCCTTCTTCAAAATTTTAGCAAAACTCCCTCTTGAAGAAGATGCTTCTTTATCATTTGCTCCAACAAAGGAAGCCTTCAAAGGTTTAGGCATATCCAAAACTAAAATAATTTCCTTCCCTTTTCCAGAAATCGGCAAAGGTTTTTCCCTAGCATTTAAGCCTCCCTCTTTAATGACTAGAGGGGAATCCAAAATCCGAAAAGAAGAGATTCGATTGAAGGAGACTCTACCTTTTGAATCCAACATGAATGGACTCGCAGTAGATAGCGAATATTTCGTGTTCCGGTCATCCATGGATGACCGGCCACCATCTTCCATCTCCAACAATGCCACACGAATTCTTCAAGATCTTCTTCCAAATTCTTCCTAAATTTGTGGAGCTTCTCTCTCTACTTCTCTCACGCCCTTTAGCAGATATAGACTTTTGGTTAGAAAAGAAATTTTTACCACCAAAATAGGTTAGAGAGACACATAATCAACAGTGTTTTTACCCTTTAGCAGATTTAAGAGATGTAAAACATTAACTCCAAATTTTCAAAATAAAAAATAAGGCATAAGATATCAATTCAGCGATGATTTGAAACTGAAAGACAAAGCATGGCATATGGAAAACTAAAGTACCAAAAAAAATAAAAAAACAATAACTATAAATAAACAAAAAAAAAACTAGAAAAATACATCAAAGTAATCACCGGATAAAGTATCAGTAGAAATCAAGTTCATGCATTAATATCAATCACACCCAATCTTCTCCTTAAAGTGCTGAAATTATCGAAGGACAGTGGTTTAGAAAAAATGTCAGCCAGTTGATTCTCAGTCGCCACATGATGTAACTCAATATCTCCCTCACATGATCTCTAATAAAGGGATGCCTAATGTCAATGAGCTTAGTCCTTAAATGTTGGATAGGATTCTTAGAAATGCAGATGGCACTAGTGTTGTCACAAAGAACAGAGATGGTGCCTACAGGTAATCCTAAATCCAGTACTTGCTATTTTAGGCAAAGGACTTGGGCCACACAACTTCCTAAAGTAATGTACTCAGCTTCAGCAGTGGAAAGAGCAATAGAGTTTTGCTTTATGCTAGACCAGGAGAATTAAAACTGTCCTATGAATTGACAAGTTCCAAAAGTGCTTTTTCTATCCACTTTATATCATGTAAAATCAAAATCAAAATATATTATAATCTCAAAAGAAGTGCCTTTCCTAGGGTACCAGATTTCTAAGTTTTGGGTCCCTAAAATGTATATAAGAATTCTCTTAACTACAATCAGGTGGGATTCCTTAGGGTCAGATTGAAATCTAGCACAAAGAAAAATGCTAAACAATATATCAGGTCGGCTAGCAGTCAGGTAAAGTAAAGATCTAATCCCTCTATACTTCTTCTGATCAACTGATTTTCCATTTGGGTCCTTGTCTAATTGAACTACTGAGATCATGGGAGTATTAATTGGCTTGGCTTTGTCCATTTCATATTTCTTTAAGATGTCCTTTATGTACTTTGGTTGGCTCCAAAATGTTCCATCATTTAATTGTCTAATGCTAAACCCCAAAACGTTGGAAAATTCTCTCATCATATTCATCTCAAACTTCTTACTCATTATTTTAGAAAAATCATCACATAGCCTTTTATCAGAAGATCCAAAAATTATATCATTGACATAGATCTAAATAATGCGTAAATCATCTCCTACTTTCCTCAAGAAAAGGGTGGTGTCTACACTCCCCTTAAAAAACTCCCTTTCTCGTAAGAATGTGCTAAGCCTATCATACCAAGCTCTGGGTGCCTGATTTAATCCATATAAGGCCTTTTTTAATTTGAAAACATGATTTGGAAATTGGGAACTCTCAAAACATGGGGGTTGTTCTACAAACACATCATCTTTTATTTCCTCATTTAAAAAGACACTCTTAACATCCATTTGGAAATGCTTAAATCCCTTATAACAAGCAAAGGCTAATAGCACACTAATGGCTTCCAATTTAGCTACAGGGGCAAAAGTCTCCTCAAACTCTATCCCTTCTATTTGGTTATACCCTTTAGCCACTAATCCTACCTTATTCCTAACCACCACTCCATAATCATTCACCTTATTCTTAAAGACCCACTTGGTTCCAACTACACTTTGTCCCTTAGGTCTTTCTATAAGCTCCCAAACATCATTTCTAACAAACTGGTTCAACTCCTCCTGCATGGCTAAGATCCAAAACTCGTTAGTAAGGGCTTGGTTTATGTTGGTGGGTTCAGTCATTGAGATAAAGGCAGAGTGGTTCACTTCCTTCCTAAGTCCATGTCTAGTTCTAACTCCATCAAAAGGGTCTCCTAAAATCAGATCTTTAGGGTGATACGAAGAGTATCTCCAATCTCTAGGAAAAGTGTGTGAAGGTTCAACCTTTCCTCTAGATCTACATTTTCTTCTCCTTGGGTAACCTCTCCTACTCCTTTAGTGTTCTGGTGCTCTACCCCCTTCTCCAAGTTTTCAAATCCAGTGGAAATCTCTCCATCATTATCATCCTCAACTCTAGGCTTTCTAGGATCAGACTCATCAAACACTACATGTGTAGTCTCTTCCACCACCAAAGTCCTCTTACTAAACACCCTGAAAGACTTCCCAACACTAAAGTATCCTAAAAACACTCCTTCATCAAAATTTGGGTCAAATTTTCCTAAGTGAGACTTACCATTATTGTGAATGAAAACCTTAGAATAAAAGACATGAAGGTGGAAAAGATTGGGTGTCCTACCCTTAAGGATCTCATAAGGTGTCTAATCTAATTGGGCTCTAACATTCACCCTATTCAACACATAACAAGCTTTGTTAACCGCTTTAGCCCAAAAGTATTTTGAAAGTGAATACTCAGCAAGCATGGCTCTAGTGGCTTCCAATAAGGTCCGGTTCTTCTTTTCAACTATCCCATTCTACTGAGGGGTCCTAGGAGCTGAGAAGTTGTGGATGATCTCCATATCCTCACAAAAATCTCCAAATCTCTCATTTTCAAACTCTCCCCAAGGGTCACTATGAATGGTCAAGATCTTACAACCTAGATTTTTCTTAATCCAAGTGAAAAAGACTCTAAACTCATCAAATGACTTATTTTTGTGTGACAGAAGTCTAATCCAAGTAAACCTTGAGAAGTCATCGACAATCACAAAACCATAGACTTTTCCTCCCAAGTTGGCAGTGCTAATGGGTCCAAACAAATCCATGTGAATGACTTCTAAAGGTCTAGGGTGCTAATGTCCTTAATGGAGTGAAACGTGGAGTGGATTTACTTTCCTAATTGGCAGGCATTATAAAGGTGGTCTTTTGAAAACTTAAGCTTGGGGACACCTCTAACTAGGTCTTTTTGGGTCACTTTCCTAAGGGTTTTCATACTGCATGACATAATCTCTTCTGCCACAACCATGAATCATCAATAGCAGTTTTTAAGCAAAATGAAGCAGTACATTCAATATTATTTAAATAAAGTGTATAAACATTGTTGATCCGCTTGCCCTTTAAAATAGTGTAATTATTTAAGCTCATAATGCATGAATTTGCCAAAAAATTTATGATGAAGCCCTTGTCACAAAGCTAACTGATGCTGAGCAAATTTTGTTTCAGTCCATCTACAAGCCAAACATTTTCAATCAAAAGATTCTTTGAATTTCCAATTATACCTGCTCCTACCACCTTCCTGGTAGTGTTGTCTCCAAGAGTCACCTTGCCTCCTATCCTGGTCTCCAGCACTATGAATTGACTAGCATTTCCAGTCATATGTCGAGAGCATCTGCTGTCCAGGTACCTCATGCTCTAACAAGGCCCTTTGTAAGAGCTTGCCTGCAAAATTATCAAATGTTAGATTTAGGAATCCAAACATGTTTGGGTTCCTTCTTATCGAAAGTAGAATGCAATGCATGCTGTGGATCACGTAACTTGAGTCTCCAAACCCAATATAGGCTATTGTGAATGGTGCAAGTGTGTGCTATATGTTCTATCATACCACATAAAAAACATCTAACTCCAAGAAAATGATGCACTAATCTACTCCTATGGTGATGCTTTTTATGCGATGCATGAAATGAAGATTTTTTATTTTCAAAGGTTTTTAAATTTTCTAATTTTTTATATTCTTTTTCTAGCTCAAAATGGGATAATTTTAAAGAATCATGAGAATTAGTTAACTCAGCATGCTTTTTGTTTAATGCATCAAACTCATCAAGTAAAGCCATGTGATTTGAATCAATTGCTGAGTGATCTTTGAGAAGATTTTCATGCTCTTTTTGTAAATTAAAAAATTCCAATTTTAGGCTAGCATGAGTTTTCTTAAGTTTTCTATTTGATGCATGTATTTTTTCAGAAACTTCAAGGAGTTGCTCATAGGTTATTTCACATACTTCTTCTTGGTCAATTTGACCAAGATTATTGTCTGCCATTAAGCACAAGTTTGTTGTCTCCTTCTCAGGTTTAGTTTTAGAGGAATCTGATGCAGAATCAGCCTAGAACACCTTTTGGATTTTTTTCTTGCTCTTGTCCTTTTTGAAGTTTGGTTTCTCCTCACCCTTCTCCTTACTTGGGTGTGCCTTTAACATAGGACAATCAGCTTTAACGTGCCCAGGCTTCCTGCATTCAAAGAAAATTGTTTCATTAGAATTCTTAAAAATTTTGCTTTCCTTACCATTATTCAACTTTTGATGATTCTTGTGCTTTTCCTTAGAAAGCTCTTAAATTGCCTCTTGATTAAAGCAACATCATCGCTTTCAGACCCGGAAGAGTAAGTGTCCGAATCGTTCGCCTTAAGTGCCACCATTTTCTCCTTCTTCCTTTCACCTGCATTAAGATTTGTTTGGTTCACCCCTTGCTCATAAGCAATGAGTGAACCAATTAAGTTATTGATCGAATATGTATTTAAATCTTTAGATTCATATATTGTAGTAATTTTTGCATCAAAAGAGGAAGGTAAATATCTTAAATTTTTTTTTTACTTTTTCATAGTTAGAAAGTTCTCTTCATAATGCATGCAATGAAGTAACAATCTGAGTAAACCTTGTATACATTTCAGAAATTGATTCAGAAGGTTTCATACGAAAAAGTTCATAATCATGCAAGAGAATATTCAAACGGGATTGCTTGACTTCTTTAGTACCTTCACAGGTGATACATAATTTATCCCAAATTTTTTTACCAGTTGTGCAAGTGGAAACATGCATGTAATCTTCCGATTTCAAAGCACAAAAAAAAATAGTTCAAATATTTTCCATTTAATTATGCTAAATCCCTATCATATAGAGTCCATTCAGTAAAAGAAAGTGGAATAGTAATGCCATTTTGTTTTCTAGTTGGAAGTGTATAACAATCCTGAATAAGCATCCACATGCGATAATCAATTGATTTTAAAAATGTTGACATGAGAGTTTTTCAAAAATTAAAAGGGATATTATCAAACAAAGGTGGTTAGGCAATGGAATATCCTTCCACAGTATTATGATTTCCGTTGTTAGCCATGCATCAAAAAATCAAAAAGTTTTCAAAATTAGTTTTTATGAATCCCTCTCTGATACCACTTGAAAATTCATTAGAGATATTAAGCCCTTAAGAACTAGCCCGAGGCTAACCAAGAGGGGGTTGAATTGGTTTTTTAATTTTTTTTATCAAAGTACAACAAATCTTAAAACTAAATCACTACAGAAATCAAAGTGTAAATATAAATAAATGTGAAAGCAAATTAAAGAAAGATCACACCAGTTTTATAGTGGTACGGTCAATCCTTGACCTACGTCCACTCCTCAGAGGTACCCTCCGAGTATTGCACTAAATAAGTGTCTCTCCTTTAGCTCCCACAACTAGGCAGAGAAGCCTTTACGACAGACTCCTTTTCACCAACCCCAGAGCGACAGAGAACAGACTCCTTTTGCTTCCTCCAAAAGCAGGCAGAGAACCTAGACCTTTGCTGAAGTAGACCTCCCAAGAACCTCCCAAGGATAAAGGATGAAGAATGGAGACAACAACTTGGAACCTTGCTTGGAGAAACCTTTGTGAACCCTCTCACAAACTTGTTGAGTCCAGTAATTAGGTTGTTAAGCCTAAGTAAATGTCCCACGGCTACCAAGAGGGGAGTGAATTGGTAGTTTTAAAAATTTTAAACCCTCTTAATGATAAAGTTGAACCGAAATAAAATTTTCTTTTAAACTTTGTAGAAAAATGTTTTTCAACCACAGAGTTGTTAAAACTGAAATTTAAAGTGCGCAAACGTAAAAGCAATAAAGTAAATGACACCAGATTTATAGTGGTTCGGTCTATAACCAGACCTACATCCACTCCTCAGAGGCACTCTCTGAGTATTGCACTAATACCACAAAGTGACTCTCCTTTAGCACCCACTGCAAGGCGGAGAAGCCTTTACAACACACTCTTTTCACCACTACCCGGTGCGGCAGAGAACCGTCGTCCTTTTACACAATCCACAGTGCTGGCAAAGAACCGTCGTCCTTTTACACAATCCACAGTGCAGGCAGAGAACCGTCGTCCTTTTACACTCTCCTAGTGTGGGCAGAGAACCCTACGGCTGTTCACACTCTCCAAGTGTAGGTAGAGAACCTTCGTCCTTTTACACTCTCCTAGTGTGGGCAGAGAACCGTCGTCCTTTTACACTCTCCTAGTGTGGGCAGAGAACCAGGATCTCCTTGACTGATCTTCTCACAAGAATCTAGAAGGAAGAAGGAAAAGAGTGAAGAAATCTAATTTCACAAGTAGAGACTCTTACCTTAGTAATCCAAGTGAAGCCTTCTCGCTCCAGTGGTAGGAATCCTCCCTTGAATGCTCTCTTCCACTCTCTCCTTGTCTATTCTCTCAAGAGGCACGAAGATCAAATGACAAAAAGATTGGACGTGGCAGTCTAATATGGACTATTTATACAAAAGACATGAAAAACCGCCCAAAAACTGCATATTTTCAATTCTGTACGCAGTGGATCGTCCTGTACGATCCTGGATCATCCTGGACGATTTTACTTAAACGATCTGAAACGACCCAATTTGTATATGTGTACGAAATGACTTCGTACAGCTGATCGTCCTGTACAAACTAGGTTCGTCCAGTACGAACGGTTATTACAAGGTCGGTTCTAGAAACTACTGAAAACTGTTCTAAGTCGGTTAATCGTTTGGATGAAAATATGTTCGTCTGGACGAAAATTTTCCAGAGAGCCGATCGTCCTGGATGATTATTTATTTCGTCTGGACAAAAATTTTCCAGAGGACCAATCGCCGCGGACGATAATTTGTTTTCATCTGGACGAAAATTTTCCAGAGAGCTGATCGTCCTGGACGATTATTTATTTCGTCTGGACGAAAATTTTCCAGAGGACTGGTCGCCTCGTACGATGATAAAATTCGTCTGGACAAAAATTTTACAGAGAACCCATCATCCGGGATGATAATAAATTTCATCCTGGACGAATAGGACTTAGAAAAAAAATTTTCAAGCAATTTCCTATTCGTTCCAAGTGCTCTATAGGAGATAACTGACAGATCGTCCAGTACGATAAATATCATCCTGTACGATTAGTATAGAATTTTAAGATCTCCTTATTTGTGTGTGTGAGATTTTATTCACTCAATTACAATCACTCCCTTTCAAAATTAATTCAAAGAAAAGGCAAACTTCAAATAAACAAAATATCTCATGTTGAATTTGATTTGAAGTTATCGTAGTCTGGAGTCTGATTTTCCTGAAATGTTAGTACACACAAGAGCAAGTGCAAATCTTCTGAAATTGTTAGGAGATAACTATACATTTGAACAATAATGTTTGGAATCATCAAAACTACATAAGTTTCACAAATATAAATCATTCAAATAGCAACTATTCAAACAATCTCCCCCTTTTTGATGATGGCAAAATAATTATTATTTGTATGGCTTCAAGTTAAAACAAATCTCCTATCTCCTAAACTCCCCCTGAATTTATGAGTACATTAAAATAAGGAGGCATAAAGAACAATATTTTTGTTTTTCAAAAAATTTTAACACAAATAAAAAAAAAACTTGCAAACAGAACAATTAAAAATAGAAAACACAAAATACAATAGAAAACACAATAATTTCTCCCCCTTTTTGACAGCAACAAAAAGTGAAGAAGAAATAGACAAGAAATGTAAGGAATTATATGAAATTCATTTTTAAAGTTTAATCTAAATTGTGATTGACATAGGGTATGCAATTTTTAAACTAAAGATATTAGGTCAATCATAGAAATTCATAAAATTTAAGAAGTGATATAACATTGTAAGTAAGAAGAATTTATCAAAGACATGATTCAATTTAGACATTTGACTATAGAAAATCATTACAAGAGAGATGTATAAAAATTCTATATTTCAATGTTCAATATAATATAAATGAACATAATATCAATTTGAATTAAGAGATTGAACGAATTTGGAAAGAAGAGAATTACCTCATGTGGCGCTTTGCGCATCTTTTTCAAAATTTTGGGGCACATTTTTGTGCATTTTTTCTTGGTTGGGCTTATTTTGTGCCTCTTTTTCACTTTGCAAATTTTTGAGAATTCCTTTTGATTTTTGTACATTTGTACAATGTTCAAGAGTAATTGGACCAATTCTTTCCAAAATCTATAATCTAAAATTTCAAATATTTCTAGGTACATAAATATCTCTTTAGCATAGAAATACAAAATAAGAAAATATCTAAATTGCAATAGTAATATTAACTTTTATGTAGTCTAAATGAATAGACATGAATTTAAAAGTTCTAATTACAACAAGTTATATACAACTTATAAATTAAGAAAGTCTAGATTTTCTAATATAGATAATCTCAAATTACAATCGAATTTAAGCATTATGTAGATTAAATAATACTAATGAAATTCATAAACATTAACCACATTTCAAAACAAATCTAATAAAAACAAACTTTCATTGATATTAAAGAAACGGATTACATAAAAAAAAAACATTGAACTTAAAAACATAAAAACAAACACTTAACAATAAAACAGACAAGATAAAAACAAAAAAAAATACAACAGACACACATAAAAATATTTCTACTGTTCTGGAGGAGGAGGAGGAGGTATGCCGCCAAAGAGGTTGAAGTAGGAGGCCATCAACATTACATTGGTATTAATTTCATGAACTTCATCTTTAATATTACCAATGTCATGTTGCTGCTGCGTAAGTTGAGCATCAAATTGATCAAATCTTTGATCAATGTGAGTCTCTAATCTATCAAATCTCTCAATCAGATTCTGGTAATCTGATTGAGAAGCAGAAGCTTGCACTCCTTCTTCTTCTTCCTCTTCTGAAGCACTAGCATGTGCTTTTTCTTTTTCTTTTTCCTCCTTGAAGAGCAATCTGAATGATGCATCGTTATAGTAAACTGGCTCTTCATATTCTTCATCAGGATGCACTATATTGTATTTCTTTTCCAAGATATAAGTGATTAAGTGTCTTAATGAAATGTTCTTCTTCCTCTTCTGATCTGCATGTCCTATTTCTGAAAGCCCATAGATATGGTCTATGATGAGTTGGGCTTCGTCAATAGGATGTCTTTCCATGATTAAAAAGGTTAGAACAGAAAGGAGAGGGGTAATGTTAATCCTATCACCAGCTTTAGGAATAATTGAGGATCTAAGGATATGCTGGATAATTCGGGCATCTTGGGTCATACCGGAGACTCTAGCAACATGATAGGTTATGCCTATTTCTCTAATCACCCTATTGATTTGAAACCATTTGAAGGAGGTTTCTGACATTAGGGTGTGGGCTCTATATCCCTCAGTTCTTAAGTTTAAAAATGCACCAAGGTCATGCTTGGTGATCTCCACTTTTTGCTTAAAAACATAAGAACTAATGGTGGGGTGGTCAGAATTGAAACTCATGTTAGCTAGAAAGTAATGGTAGGTTTGCTTATTGTAGAAGTGGGTGAGAGAAAGAATGAACTGAAATTGGGTTGAGGCGAAGAGGTGCAATACCCATAATTTCAACTCTGTTTGGATAAGAATGCGAGACGGAGTGATTTTTGCGGATGCAAAACGAGGAAAAGATTCCTCATTTGCCTTGGAAAGAAAGTTGTCTCGGGCATTCCTATTTGGTTTCTTCACCAAAACCTTTTGTCTTTTGCTAGAGGAGGCCATTGTTGATTTGATGTAGAAAGGGATTGAAAAAGAAGTTTGGAAGTGTGATTGTTAAGTTTGAAAGCCTTCATATTTAAAGAAAAACGATACGTTCGTCCTGGACGAAAAATTATCATTCGTCTGGACGATATAATTTCGTACAGACGATCCGATTCGTCCAAAATATAACGGCTTTTTGTAATCAACACAACTTACGATGCGTCCCTTCGTACAGGCTTTTTGACTTGACCGATAATACAGACGAAAAAATTTCGTACAGACGATCAAAAAGTGAATCGTTTTAATGACTCTTGAAAACCGTCCCCTACAATGAACCGACACATGTTCGTCTGGACGAACGAAAATTTCGTACAGACGAAGTTCATATTAAAAACTGTCTTATCCACTCAACCGCTGCATTCAATTGTCCCGACGTTTGAGAGAAAAAAAAAACATTCGTCCTGGACGATCACAGATCGTACAGACGATCTAATTAAAAACTGCTCTCAAAACGGTTAAAATTCGCGCAAACTGTTCCTTCACACATCGTCCCGTACGAAACTAATTTCGTCCTGGACGATTTCCTCCAAAAAATTTTTAATTTAAGAAAATCAAACAAAACATTCAAAAACACAGAAAACATAAAACAAAACCATAAATATAAAAACAATTCATTCAAAACACACAAAATTTTATAAAATAAAAAACAAAACAAAACACAACAAATATCAATGTTGCAAAGACATTTTGGTTAAGCATTCAAATCAATAATACCAAGCCTTGTTCTTAAAGTACTGAAGGTATCAAAGGCTAAAGGTTTTGTAAAAATGTCTGCAAGTTGATTTTCAGTTGAAACATGTATGAGTTCAATTTCTCCTTTGGATACATGATCCCTTATGAAATGATGCCTTATATCAATGTGTTTGATTTTAGAATGTTGAATAGGATTTTTGGAAATGCAAATAGCACTAGTATTGTCACAATAAATTGGAATAGTGCCTATAGTTAATCCTAAATCAATCAACTGTTGTTTTAACCAAAGTACTTGTGCCACACAACTTCCTAATGCAATGTATTCTGCTTCTGCAGTAGATAGTGCCATTGAATTTTGTTTTCTACTAGACCATGAAACTAATGAATTTCCAATGAATTGACATGTTCGAGAAGTGCTTTTCCTATCCACTATACAGCCTGCAAAGTCAGAATCTGAGTAACCAATAATTTCAAATGAAGAGCTAAACTTAGGATACCAAATTCCTAAGTTTTGAGTTCCTAGTAGATATCTTAAAATCCTTTTCACTGCTGTCAAATGTGATTCTTTTGGATCTGATTGAAATCTAGCACATAGGCAAACACTGAACATAATATCTGGTCGGCTAGCAGTTAAGTAAAGTAAAGATCCAATTATCCCTCTAAATTTCTTTTGATCAACATATTTTCCCTTAAGGTCCTTATCCAACTGAACTGAAGAACTCATTGGTGTACTAACAGGTTTAGCATTGTCCATTTCATATTTTTTGAGGATGTCCTTAATATATTTAGTTTGACTAAGAAAAGTACCATCCTCAAGTTGCTTAATGCTAAATCCTAGAAAGTAATTTAAATCTCCCATTAGACTCATTTCAAATTCACTACTCATTGTTTTAGAAAAATCATCACAAAGATGCTTATTTGAAGATCCAAAGATGATGTCATCCACATAAATTTGAACAATAAGTATATCCTTTCCAATTTTCCTCAAAAAGAGAGTTGTATCCACACTTCCTTTTTCAAAAGATCTTTTAAGTAGGAAGGTGCTCAACCTCTCATACCAAGCCCTAGGTGCCTGTTTCAATCCATATAATGCCTTTTTTAATTTGAAAACATGATTTGGAAATTTAGAATTTTCAAAACCTGGAGGTTGTTCTACAAAAACATCTTCCTCAATTACCCCATTTAAAAAGGCACTTTTGACATCCATTTGAAACAATTTAAAACTTTTAAAACAGGCAAAGGCTAGTAAAACCCTAATTGCTTCAAGTCTAGCTACAGGGGCAAAAGTTTCCTCAAAATCAATTCCTTCAATTTGATTATACCCCTTAGCTACTAATCTAGCCTTATTTCTAATGACTACTCCTGAGTCATTCATTTTATTTTTGAACACCCACTTGGTTCCAACAACACTTTGATCTTTTGGCCTTGTAGTTAGTTCCCAAACTTTATTTCATACAAATTGATTTAACTCTTCTTGCATGGCCAATATCTAAAATTCATCTTAAAGTGCTTGATCAATGTTAGTGGGTTCAATAGTTGAAATAAAGGCTGAATGATTGACTTCCTTGTTTAATCCACGCCTAGTTCTAACACCCTCACTTGGTTCACCTATAATCAATTCCTTTGGGTGGTTTTTAGAAAATCTCAAATCTCTAGGCAAAGGGCCTTCTCTTTTTAAATTTTCTTCCACATTTTTTTTCCAAATTTAATCTATCAATCTTTTGGGAGTTTTCTTCAATTTCTTCTTCAACAACATTTGGCTCTTTCATGTTTCCATTTTCATCAAAAACAACATGTGTGGTTTCTTCAATGACTAAAGTTCTTTTGTTGAATACTCTATAAGATTTTCCAACACTTGAATATCCAACAAAAATTCCTTCATCTGATTTTGGATCAAATTTTCCTAAGGCAGATTTTCCATTATTATGTATGAACACCTTGCAACCAAATATATGCAAATGAGACAAATTTGGTGTTCTACCTTTTAGCAACTCATAGGGTGTTTTATTCAAATTTGATCTCACATTCACCCTATTCAGAACATAGCATGCAGTGCTAACCGCCTCAGCCCAAAAATATCTAGGAAGCGAGTATTCTGCTAACATTGCTCGGGCGGCTTCTATTAATGTTCTGTTCTTTCTTTCAACTACTCCATTTTGTTGAGGAGTTCTAGGTGCAGAAAAAATTGTGATCAATCCCCTTTTCTTTACAGAAATCTTCAAATCTTTCATTTTCAAATTCTCCTCCATGATCACTTTGTATAGAGATTATTTCATATCCTAGTTTTCTTTGTATCCAAGTTGAAAAATTTCTGAATTCCTCAAATGATTCACTCTTATGAAAAAGAAATTTAACCCAGGTGAATCTTGAAAAATTATCTACTATAACAAATCCATATACTTTTCCTCCTAGACTAACAGTGCTTACAGGTCCAAAAAGATCCATGTGTAGAATTTCTAAAGGTTTACTGGTCCTAAGATCTTTATTGGACTTAAAAGAGGACTTCACTTGTTTTCCTAATTGACATGCATCACATAGATGGTCCTTAGTAAAGTCTAGTTTAGGTATTCCTCTCACCAAATTCTTTTGGGTAATTCTTCTAAGATTTTTCATACTAGAATGACAAAGTCTCCTATGCCAAAGCCATGATTCATCAGAAACAGTTTTCAAACAAAAAGCAGTAGGAGATTGAATACAATTTAAATCTAGCATGTAGACATTGTTCACCCTTTTTCCATTTAAAACAATTTTCCCATTTAGGCTAATTATGCAGCTAGTAGGAAAAAATTTTACATTATAGCCCTTATCACATAGCTGACTTATGCTAAGCAAATTATGTTTTAAGCCTTCAACTAATAAAACATTGTCTATGAAAAAGTTTTTCAAATTTCCAATCATACCTGATCCAACCACTTTCTTTGTTGTATTATCTCCAAGTGTAACCTTGCCTCCACTCCTGGCTTCCAGCGTTATGAATTGAGCAGTATCTCCAGTCATGTGCTTTGAACATCCGCTGTCCAGGTACCATATACTCTCGCGAGGTCTTGTGTGAGAGTATTCCTGCAAAATTCTCAAATGTTAGACCTGGGAACCCAAACTAGTTTGGGTTCACCTTTATGAAATTTATAATCAGATGCATGTATGATATGTCTAGGTTTATGCATCTTAGTTCTCCACACCAAATTAGGTTTCATCTTTAAAGTGCAGGTGTGAGATATATGTCCCAAAAATCCACAATTGTTACATTTAACATTAGGAAAAATATTCCTATGTTTTCTTTCATATGATTGTCTTCTAAGGGATTTCATGAATTTAGGATAATATTTAGGATTTGTAAAATCTTCAAGTTTAGGGGGGTTCCTATTATCCTCGAGAGCTCTTATAGTGAGTTTGTAAAATGAATTCATATCCTCCAAGATTCGATTGGTATAATTGATTATATATGTCTTGCTCTCAGATTCATCCTTAAATTTCTTAAATTCTTTTTCGAGTTCAGCATGGGATGATTTTAAATTCTCAAAATTTTTATTCAAGTCATCATATTCATCAAGTAGTTTCATGTGGTTGCTATCAATTAAAGCATGATCTTTCCTAAGGATTTCGTGTTCCTTATTAAGCTCTTCCAATTCTAAAACTACACTAGCATGCATCTTTTTCATTTTCCTATATGCATCATGCATGTGTTCAGAAACTTCAAACAATTCATTATAAGTTAAATCACATACCTCTTCTTGATCTGTTTGTTCAGCTTTATCTGCCATCAAGCAAAGGTTGGTGACTTTTCTTCTTTTTCAGTCTCAGATGAGTCTGAAGCTGAGTCCGCCCAAAAAACCTTTTGAAACTTCTTCTTGCCCTTCTTTACCATTGGTTTCTCCTCTACCTTCTCCTTGCTAGGAGTGGCTTTGAGTTTTGGATAATCAGTCTTTATATGACCTGGTTTCCTGCATTCATAACAAATCACTTCATTAGAAACCTTGCCATTTCTGTTATACTTACCTCTATTCCATTGCTGGCGTCTCTTCTGCTTCCTCTTTAAAAAGCTTCTGAATTGTCTAGTCATCAGTGCAATATCGTCTTCATCCTCAGGTTGTGAGTGTTCACTTTCTGACTCTTCCACATTTAGTGCAATATTCTTGTCCTTTCTTGGTTCACCTGCATCAATCTTTCTTTGACTTTGTAATTGCAGTAATTTTAGCATCGTATGCAGTAGGTAAACAACGAAGAATCTTATTGACCATTTCAGCATTAGTTAATTCCCTATCAAGTGCATGCAAAGAGGTGACAATTTGAGTGAATCTTGTGTACATGTCAGATATAGATTCATTAGGTTTAATGCGAAATAATTCGTAGTCATGTAACAAGATATTGAGTCTTGATTGCTTAACCTCATTTGTCCCTTCATAAGTAATACAAAGTCTATCCCATATGTCTTTTCCGTTTTTACAAGTGGAAACTCGCATGTAGTCTTCAGATTTTAAAGCACAAAAGAAACTATTTAAACATTTCGCATTTAATTGTGCTAAGTCACGTTCTTCTATAGTCCAATCTGCATAGGGTGTATCTACCCTAATTCCATCAACTAATCTAGTTGGTTTTGAGTAACCTTCCTGGACTAGCATCCACATGCGATAATCAAGTGACTGTAAGAAAGTAGACATGCGTGTTTTCCAAAAATCAAAAGGAATATTGTCAAACAGTGGAGGTCTAGTGATAGAGTAACCCTTAGGTGTGTTTCGGTTTCCAAATGTAGCCATCTACGTTAATCAAAAAGTAGTTCAAACTTATGATTTTGAAACTATGCTCTGATACCACTTGTTGAGTCCAGTAATTAGGTTGTTAAGCCTAAGTAAATGTCCCACGGCTACCAAGAGGGGGGTGAATTGGTAGTTTTAAAAATTTTAAACCCTCTTAATGATAAAGTTGAACCGAAATAAAATTTTCTTTTAAAGTTTGTAGAAAAATGTTTTTCAACCACAGAGTTGTTAAAACTGAAATTTAAAGTGCGGAAACGTAAAAGCAATAAAGTAAATGACACCAGATTTATAGTGGTTCGGTCTATAACCAGACCTACATCCACTCCTCAGAGGCACTCTCTGAGTATTGCACTAATACCACAAAGTGACTCTCCTTTAGCACCCACTGCAAGGCGGAGAAGCCTTTACAACACACTCTTTTCACCACTACCCGGTGCGGCAGAGAACCGTCGTCCTTTTACACAATCCACAGTGCTGGCAGAGAATCGTCGTCCTTTTACACAATCCACAGTGCTGGCAGAGAACCGTCGTCCTTTTACACTCTCCTAGTATGGGCAGAGAACCCTACGGCTGTTCACACTCTCCAAGTGTAAGCAGAGAACCTTCGTCCTTTTACACTCTCCTAGTGTGGGCAGAGAACCGTCATCCTTTTACACTCTCCTAGTGTGGGCAGAGAACCGGATCTCCTTGACTGATCTTCTCACAAGAATCTAGAAGGAAGAAGGAAAAGAGTGAAGAAATCCAATTTCACAAGTAGAGACTCTTACCTTAGTAATCCAAGTGAAGCCTTCTCACTCCAGTGGTAGGAATCCTCCCTTGAATGCTCTCTTCCACTCTCTCCTTGTCTATTCTCTCAAGAGGCACGAAGATCAAATGACAAAAAGATTGGGTGGCAGTCTAATTTGGACTATTTATACAAAAGACATGAAAAACCGCCCAAAAACTGTATATTTTCAATTCTGTACGCAGTGGATCGTCCTGTACGATCCTGGATCATCCTGGACAATTTTACTTAAACGATCTGAAACAACCCAATTTGTATATGTGTACGAAATGACTTCGTACAGCTGATCATCCTGTACGAACTAGGTTTGTCCAGTACGAACGGTTATTACAAGGTCGGTTCTAGAAACTGCTGAAAACTGTTCTAAGTCGGTTAATCGTTTGGACGAAAATATGTTCGTCTGGACAAAAATTTTCCAGAGAGCCGATCGTCCTGGATGATTATTTATTTCGTCTGGACGAAAATTTTCCAGAGGACCAATCGTCGCGGACGATAATTTGTTTTCGTATGGACGAAAATTTTCCAGAGAGCTGATCGTCCTGGACGATTATTTATTTCGTCTGGACGAAAATTTTCCAAAGGACTGGTCGCCTCGTACGATGATAAAATTTGTCTGGACAAAAATTTTACAGAGAATCCATCGTCCGGGACGATAATAAATTTCGTCCTGGATGAATAGGACTTAGAAAAAAAATTTTCAAGCAATTTCCTATTCGTTCCAAGTGCTCTATAGGAGATAACTGACAGATCGTCCAGTACGATAAATATCATCCTGTACGATCAGTATAGAATTTTAAGATCTCCTTATTTGTGTGTGTGAGATTTTATTCACTCAATTACAATCACTCCCTTTCAAAATTAATTCAAAGAAAAGGCAAACTTCAAATAAACAAAATATCTCATGTTGAATTTGATTTGAAGTTATCGTAGTCTGGAGTCTGATTTTCCTGAAATGTTAGTACACACAAGAGCAAGTGCAAATCTTCTGAAATTGTTAGGAGATAACTATACATTTGAACAATAATGTTTGGAATCATCAAAACTACATAAGTTGCACAAATATAAATCATTCAAATAGAAACTATTCAAACAAAACTCCCCCTCACAAGTTCCTCTCTCTCTGTCTCTCTCTCCCAAGGATCTCTCAGGTCAAGACAGTAGCACTTAAGGTCTTAAGTATAAGAAAATTTGGGTCATTTAAATAGAATTTTAAGAACCAACATTATCGTCCAGGATGATATATCATCCTGGCAGATCAGTACAAAATAAGATCAATCAACTGGGACAATTCAAGATGATTAGAAGAAAATTGATTACATCATCCCAGCCAATACAATATCGTCCTGGATGATTAGTCCAATCCGAGTGCAATCATCCTGAACATCGCCCTGAATAGAGTATGGCCGATGTCGATCATCCATGACATCATCCCAGATGATTCTGCGATCAGCCCGGTCAAGGTGATTGTATCAATCAGCCTTAATTGCTTTCTATAATTGCATGATTAATTTAGGCATAATTATGATGTATCGTCCAGGATGATATGGAGATCATCCTGGACGATAATTTAAAATAAAGAATACCTAAATTGATCATGACGGATGATTTTTTTTTATTTGATCCTATCATCTTGGCTGATACACGTATCGTCTAGGATGATTTTCTTAATGACGACTGCTTAACCAGGATGCCCTAATTAGGGTTTCTATTTTTAGTTAAATCGTTCTAGCCGATAGGAACATCGTCTAGGCTGATGTGCTCAAAATAGAAAAATTCAGAAAACCCCTCAAGTATGTGTGTGCAAGGTTACTTAGCATCAGGACTCACTTTTACAATTGACTCAAGAAAGGAAAAATTACATACTTGACTCAACCTAAATCTACATAATCTTGAGCTAGCTTGAGCTGTATTCGATCTTGTGGTCCTGAAAAGTTAGTAGGCAAAGTAATCGTAGGGAAACATGAATGTTTGCTATCATCAAAAGTCTAATCCATAATCTCAGATTCACAATAAAAGTAATTAGAAGCATCTTAGGACATGCTAGTTTTCATAGAAATCTTATAAAGGATTTCTCTAAAATTTATAAACATTTGTGTCATTTGCTAAAGCAAGATATTCCTATTATATTTGACTATGCATGTCATAAATCTTTCATTACTCTAAAGCATCTTTTGACTACTGCTCCTATTATTATTACTCCAAATTGGTCTTTACCTTTTATAGCGATCTGTGATGTAAGTGATGTTGTTGTTGGTGTAGTTCTGGGGCAAAAGAGAGATAAAAAATTCTATGTTATATTTATGCTAGAAAATTTTTGAATTATGCCGAATCTAATTATATAAGCACTAAAAAGGAATTTTTAGCTGCTATTTTTTTCTTTTAACAAGTCCAAATTTTATTTGTTTGGAACAAATGTTATTATTTACACTAATCATATTGCCATCAACTATCTTATGACAAAGAAAGATACCAAACCAAGATTGGATAGGTGGATTTTATTGTTACAAGAATTTGATGTCAAAAATTTTGGTAGAAAGGGAACTAAAAATCAAGTTGTTTATCATCTATGTACACTTGAACAACATATTATATGATGTTGAAATTATTGAAAAATTCCTTGATGAATAATTATTAGCTCTCTAGTTGATCAAATATCTATAGTATACACACATTGTCAATTTTATTATAAGTGGAATACTTCCTTATGAATTATTTGCATCTCAAAAAAAGGAAGTTGGCGTGATACCAAATAATACTTTTGAGATGAACCCTTCTTTTTTAAATCTTTGAATGATCAAATCTTAAGAGGATGTGTTCCTTGTTGCAATTCATAACCCCAAGTCTGAGATTTTGATGATGACAAATAATGTCGTCTAATTTACTATTCATTGAATATCTTTTATTTCTACTATTTTCTGTGAGTACTAATATTTCAGGGGATAACAAGTTACTCAGGACAACAAGAAGACTCAAGTTTGGGTAGAATAGGAGTGTGAGTTTGTAACAGTGTAATTTCTTCATTTATTTTATTTCCTCTTTTTTTGAGTTTGGCCACAAATTGCATGTAAATCTAAGCAACCATGCACACACACAAGGGTAGAGGGTTTTTTAAATGTTGATTTTTTTCTTCTCTCTTGATCGTACTGTATGATTTTCTATTGTACTGTACGATCTAATCTGGCTGAAACGTATTTCTGTGAATAAGTCTTACTGTATGACTATAATCATACTGGATGATGTCTTACCTATCAAAAACCCTAGCCACCATATTTAATTTAATAAATTTTTATAGTCGTACCTTCATACTATACGATGTATTTTGAATACTTACTTAAATTAACCCGTAATTAGTGAAATAAATGAAGGATTAATTTTTGATTGGTCATCATATTGTACGAACCAGTTCATAATATATGATGAACTGAGGCTATTTTTTATCATCCCGGACTTCATCTTGGATGATACCTTGATTTTTCCTAATAGTACTATACAAAGTAGATCTTACCCTATGATGTACAGAGATGAGTTTTGATCAGCTCGGACTTCATCTTGGACAACGAAGTAGGTTGTACCCTACGTTGTATAGAGATGAGTGCTGATCATCCCGCCTATCATCTTATACGAACATAAGAGTTTTCCATATCGTAATGCACGAGTTTATATCATACGGTATGAACTTATTCAAAAGTTTTGACTTGCTCGTAAACCTTCGTACTAGGATGAAGCTTGTTTATACTAATCGTACTGTATGATATGTAATCGTACTGTACGATAGTAACGACTAATTTGAAATATTTCAGGGTTTTTGGAGCCCGTTTTAAGTATCAAAAAGTTATGTTTTTCGCATGTGACTATGAAAGAGGAATGTGATTAGAGAGGGAATCCTTGGGAGAGAGATCTGGAGAAGATTTTAGGGTTTGGGAGAGGAAGAAGAGGGTGAGCTTGGTGAGGGAGAAGTGGTGTGAGGGAGAACACACAGTTGCTCCATTCTTGCTGCACTTTGTTCCTCCTATGGCCTGAGAAGATCTTGTCGGAGGCTCTCTAAGGGGGAGACTCTTCTACATCCATTTCCTCTAAGATACTCTGCCATCTCTAGAAGGGAGAAAAATGAGAAGGTGCACTGTTGTCGTCAGGAGGGTGTCAAAGCACTTGTCGAGGGGGCAAAATGAGAACTATAGTATTATAGTAAAATTCCCAGAGTGGAGAACTCTGAGGAGTGGACATAGGTCAATGACCAAATCACTATAAAATCTCTGGTGTGATTTATCCTTTACCGCTTTTATTTTTATTTGTATTTTTTTTTTCATTATATTTGCTCGGTGATAATTGTGGTAAAAATCATTGGTTCAAATTGTGTTCAAGTACTTGCTTCCGCAATAAATTTTTATGGTTAAAATTTGGAAACAAAAAAAATTATTAGAACTCCTATTTAGGATTTTTTTTATTGCAACAATTTTTGTAATTCACCCCCCCCCCCCCCCTCCTGGCATATCCAGTAATTTCAATTGGTATTAGAATGAGGTTTCAAAAATAGCATTTTAGAAAATCATGAAAATCAATCAAGCCTCGTTTTGGTAATCATAATACTGTGGAGGGTTACTCAATAACCCGTCCACCCCTTTTCGATAATATCCCATTTGTTTTTTATAAAATTTGAATGTCTACTTTTTTACAGTATATTTATTACTGCATGTAGATGTTAGTTAATGATGGTTACGCTGCACCGTTTAAACTTTTGAATGGAGTGAAAACTCAAGTATCTTTTAATGAATGGAGCAATGAGGATAGGGAGTTAGCTCAATTAAATGTGAAGTGCTTAAACTGTTTCTTTAGTGCTTTAAAATCTGAGGGCTATATGAGAGTTTCTACCTGTGCTACTGGTAAGAAGATTTGGGATAGACTGTGCATCACGTACAAAGGAACTAGTGAAGCTAAATAGTTTAAGTTTAACCTTCTATTGCATGATTATGAACCCTTCCGTATGAAACCTAGCGAAACAATATCTGACATGTACACTAGGTTCACCCAAATTATGACATCCTTGCATGCATTTGGTATAGAAATTTCAAATTTTGAGAAAGTTAACAAGATACTTAGATGCTTACCTAGTTCCTATGATGCTAAAATTACTGCCATCACTGAATATAAAGACCTAAACATTTATTCCATTAACAATTTTCTTGGGTCACTCATTGCATACGAGCAAGGAGTGAGTCAAAGGCAAAGTGATGAAGTGAAAGGAAGAAGGAGCGGGCAGTGGTGTTGAAAGTAATTAAGTTAGAAAGTTAAAGCTCTGTAGGGGAGAAAGAAGATGACATAGCCTTGATGACCCAACAGCTCAAGAACTTTTTGAAAAGAAATTAAAGGCATCATCAGAACAATTGGAATAAAGGTAAAAGCTTGAGGTTTACTAAAGTTTCATCTGATACAATCTATTTTGAGTGCAGGAACCAGGTCACCTTTGAGTTGATTGCCCCAACTTAAAGAGCCAGCTAGCTAAGGAAAAAGGAGAGGACAAAGCCAAGTACAAGAAAGGGAAGATGAAGACACAAAAAGCATTTTGGACCGACTCTGCCTCAAAATCATCAAAAGAAAAAGCAGAGGAGGAGGTAATAAAATTGTGTCTAATGGCTAATGATAATTTTGACCAATTAGATCAAGATGAGGTATGTCAACTTTCATATGAAGATTTACTACTTATTTCTGATAAAAATTTATGACTCATATAGGAAATTGAAAAAGATGCATGTTATTCTTAATATTGATTTTAATACTTCACAAACTAAGCATGCTAACTTAGTTAAAGAACAATCTGATTTAGATGGAGATCACATGTCCCTGCTTGATGAGTATGATGCATTAAATAAGAAGCATATTGAATTAACAGAAGTGCATGAATCCTTAAAAACCATGCATGTTGAACTAGAAGAGGCTTTTGACATACTAGACAAACTTGTATTGGAGGTAGATCACAGTGAACATTTGTTAAAACATGAAGTTTATAAATTAACATATCAAAATAACACATTTAAAGAAAAAATCAAAGAATTAAAAAATGAAAATGCATCACTCACATTAGCCCAATCTAGCAAACCCCCAACACTGCATGCATCACAAAACTTTAGGAAGAGGTAACACCACTCGTATACGTTAGTAAACCCATTTCCTAGTGTTAGGTGCTTCTCTTGTGGCATGGTAGATCATATAGCCTGTACATGCACGATTCACCGTAGGACACACCTGGTATGAAGACCTAAATTGCATCCATTATAGCATAACATGCATACATCTCATTCATGCAAGCATAAGGAGAAATCCAAACTCACTTGGGTTCCCAAATCTAAGCCTTGGATGAAATTGTAGGGATGCTCTCACAAAAGACCTAGTGAGAACATGTGGTACCTGGATAGTGGATGCTTACGACATATGACTGGAGATATGAAGAAGTTCATTTTATTGGAAACGAAGACCGAAGGCAAAGTAACATTGGGATACAACACCACCAGGAAAGTCGTTGGCTTAGCTATTGTTGGTAATGCTAAGATTTTTTTAATTGAAAATATTTTATTAGTTGATTTTTTGAAGCATAACTTACTTAGCATTAGTCAATTATGTGATAAAGGTTTTGACATAAAATTTCTCTCTGATAAATGCCTAATTAGTTTAAATGACAAACTTATTTTAAAAGAAAAATGAATGAATAATGTTTACATGTTAGACCTTGATTCTATTGATAGTTTAAATTCATTTTGCATGAAAAAAATTATAGATGACTCATGGCTATGGCATATGAGACTATGCAATGCTAGTATGAAAACACTTAGAAATATTACTAAGAAAAACCTAGTTAGAGGCGTACCTAAGTTAGACTTCACTAAGGACCATCTATGCGATACCTGCCAACTAGGAAAATAAATCAAATCTTCCTTTCATTCAATCAAATATGTGATCACCTCTAGGCCATTAGAAATTCTTCACATGGAGTTATTTGGACCCGTTAGCACAGCTAGCCTAGGAGGGAAACATTATGAATTTGTGATTGTAGACGACTTCACTAGATTCACTTGGGTAAGATTCCTAGCACATAAAAATGAGTCATTTGAGGAATTTAAGATTTTTTTTCACTTAGATTCAATGAAATTTAGGATGTGAAATCTCAACAATCCATATTGATCATGGTGGAGAGTTCCAAAATGAAAGATTTGAATCATTTTGTCAAGAGATAGGAATAAAACATAATTTCTTAGCCCCTAGAACTCCACAATAAAATGGAATAGTAGAATGAAAGAATAGAACCTTAGTAGAAGCTGTTAGGGCAATGTTAGCTGAGTACATCCTTCATAGATACTTTTGGGGAAAAGAAATAAACACTGTGTGTTATGTCTTAAATAGGGTGAACATTAGATCAAAGCTAAATAAAACTCCTTATGAACTCCTTAAGGGTCAGACACTGAATATTTCATACTTACATGTCTTTTTTGGGTGCAAATGTTTTATCTTAATCAATGGCAAACTTCCCTTAGGAAAATTTGATCCCAAGTTTGATGAGGGTTTCTTCTTAGGTTATTCATCTATAGGTAATTCCTATATAATCTTTAATAAGAGAACCCTTATAGTAGAAGAGTCCACCCTTGTAGTATTTGATGAGTCAGATAAGCCCTCTGAATCTAAAATTGAAGAAGGTGAAATAGAGGCAATTCAAGGAGTCGATATTATGACCTTAAGAGAAAGGGTAGAACCTCAGGAAGATTTTCCTAGGGAATGAAGATATTCCTCTAGTCATCTTAAAGAGTTAAATTTAGGAGACCCTTCAGAAGGTGTAAGAACTAGGCATGGACTTAGGAATGAGGTTATTCATTCAGTATTGATCTCTATGGTAGAACCCACGAGTATAGATCAAGCTTTAGGAGATGAATTCTGGATCCTAGTAATGCAAGAAGAACTGAACAAATTCACCAGGAATGTTATTTGGGAGTTAGTCAAAACACCTAAATAATAGAGTGTAGTTAGAATAAAATGGGTTTTTAAAAATAAGGTGAATGACTTAGGAACCATAATAAGAAATAAAACCAGACTAGTAGCTAAGGGGTACAACCAAATTGAGGGAATAGACTTTAAAGAAACCTTTGCCCCAGTTGCTAAACTAGAAGCCATAAGAGCTCTCTTAGATTTTGCTTGCTATAAGAACTTCAAACTATAACAAATAGATCTAAAGAGTGTTTTTTGAAAGGGGTAATCAAGGAGGATGTCTATGTTGAGCAACCCCCCCGGATTTGAAAGTTTGCAATTTCCAAACCATGTATTTAAATTAAAAAAAGGCACTTTATAGATTAAAACAAGCACCTAGAGCCTGATACGAAAGACTTAGCTCATTCTTATTGGATACAGGATTTGTAAAGGGTAGTGTAGACACTATACTCTTCTTACAAAAGGATAAAGATGAAATTCTCATTATTCAGATCTATGTGGATGACATCTTATTTGGATCTTTAGATAAATATTTATGTGATGAATTCTCAAAAATAATGAGTAATGAGCTTGAAATGAGCATGATGAGAGAAATAAACTACTTTCTTGGCCTTAGTGTAAAACAAATGGATAATGAAACATTTCTTAGCCAAATAAAGTACATTAAGGATATTCTAAAAAATATGAAATAGATAATGCTAAACCCATGAACACTCCAATGAGCTCAACAATTCAATTAGATAAAGATCCGAATGGAAAATCAATAGAACAGAAAAAAAAAAATATAGAGGAATGATTGGATCTCAATTTTACCTAACTGCAGAAGACTGGACATAATTTTTAGTGTGTGCCTTTGTGCCCATTTTTAAGCTGATCCTAAAGAGTCTCACTTAAATGTGGTCAAGAAAATTTAGATATCTACCAGGCACCCCGAACATAGGAATCGTAGGGTACTCAGTTTCTAATTTTACATGATATAAGGTAGATAAAAAAAGTACCTTTAGTACCTGCCAATTAATAGAACAATCTTTAATTTCTTTGTCCAGTAGGAAGTAAAATTTGACAGCCCTCTCAACTGCCGAAGTAGAATATATTGCAGTAGGAAGCTGTGTTGCACAAGTACTATGGTTAAAGCAACAAATTCTTGATCTTGGATTATCTATAGGAACCATCTCAATCATGTGTGACAACACAAGTATAATTTGCATCTCTAAAAATCCAATTCAACACTCTCAAACAAAACATATATACAATAGACACCATTTCATAAGAGATTGTGTTGCTAAAGGAGATATAGAATTACATCACATCGCCACAGGAGATCAATGGGTAGACATCTTCACGAAACCATTAGCATTCGACACCTTTAGCACTTTGAGGATGAGATTAGGTGTCATAAAAATTAATGTACATAAAAAAATATTTTAAGGTTATTCCTGATCATAACACACTCACTACAACATACTCGATATTTTACACTTTCCTTATCGTACTATATGATTTACTATCATATTGTATGATATATCTAATCACACAATACAACCTAGACATAAACTTTATCTCTATTTATTGTACTGTATGATACACATCATATTGTACAAAATAGGTGGCACTTCATTGAATTCGTTTCGTACGACATTATTGAACATCATTCGGTATGATATCACCTATTCGTACTGTAAAATTTGACCACCTTTTTTAAAATGATCGGTTAGATAATATTATTGCCACATCATACTGTACAATAATAGATCATATTATACAACTTGAAAACAATTATATAAATTGGCTAGATCTGAAGCCTATTCCACTCATTCCTCCTTCTCTCACTCAGTATAAGCTGCCTTACCAAAATGTCGAGCTCTAGCAAGCGGGGTCATCTAGTCGTTAGAAGCTCAACTTCCTCACACCTATACAATGACCATTTCCTAAACACCAATAATGAAGTATCCTATTGCAAATATAAGGCCAGCAAAATTACACCATCTCAAATGTTAAACAAAGCTGCACTAAATTTTGAGGTAATGCCTCTATTTGCCTCCACCACTTTGCAATTCCTTTGACTCTAGCCTTCCCATATAATTCAAAACTCCTACTCAAATTTCTATCCAACCTCACAATCAACATCGAAAACTATACCCTCACCTCTTTCTTCTGCCAACAACATGTTGAGATCACTAGAGCAAACCTTGCCCAATGCATTGGGCTCTCCACTGATGGTCCTATAGTTAACTCATTTCTTACCAATGACTTTGGCTGGAGTGCTATGAACTTAGTTCTTAGGAATGTCACCTTCTACCAACACTAACCACTCATTCAATCCCTTAATCAAAATTCCAGGATCATTCAACACGTACTTAGAACCTCAATAGTACCCAAAGCTGGCGATCGAATTCATGTGACCCTGAGTTTATCTATCAACACCTATCTTATCATGTCCAACATCAAATTCGATGAGGTAGATTTTATTATCGATTACATTCAAAATATGATCTTAATTCACCTCCCTACCACCCGTAGATAACAAAATATTGCCCTTGTCCACCTTATAGGGTGCACTCTTCAAAATAAATATCAGTTAACCTATCCCGGTGAACCCGATAACCTAACTTTTTTCTATACGGATGCCTCCTTCCATATTTTGTTTCATCGAGGGCCAGAGCTAGTTGAACCTAACTTTGATGAAGAAGAAGGAGAAGCTGCCCCAGCAACTGCTCCAACTCGACCACGATGGCATGCAACACCACGAGCACCTGCACCATCCTACCCTCACGATGATTTGGTCGAATGCTTTAACTAATTTCAGAGTCATCTTGTCACACACATACAAGAATAGCATCAACAACATGAGGAAGACATATGGTGGTTTGGGGAATGCTTAACTTCAATTGATTAGCGCTTCAACACAATCCTTTAATATTTCCAACCACACTCACCTCCTCCTGAAAGTGATCAGGATCCTCCATTCTGAAGTGTACCTATTTGGATAATGTTCTTTCTTATAGTTGTTTGTCTCCTCTTTTTGGAGATGTCAAAAGGGGGAGAAGTCTTACTGTAGTTAGTTAAGTATGTTGTAGTCAGTTGTCTTGCTTATATATTCTTGTTATCTTTCTTATGTATTTTTGCTTATATTTAGTTAAAAGCATTTTTCTTTTTTTATCTATTTCCTGATGTTTTAATTGAAAAAAAAAAAAGAAAAAAAAAATTGCCATGCAACATTATTTAACATCATAGAAAAGAAGGAGATTGTTACAATCTGACCCCTAGTCTGAGATTTTGATAATGACAAATAATGTCATCTAATTTACTATTCATTGAATATCTTTTATTTCTACTATTGTCTATGAGTACTAACATTTTAAGGAGATCACAAGTTACTCAAGACAACAAGAAGATTCAAGTTTGGGTAGAATTGGAGTGTGAGTTTGTAACATTGTAATTTCTTTATTTATTTTATTTTATCTTTTCTTGAGTCTTGCCATAAATTGCATGTAAATCTGAGCAACCATGCACACACAGGGGAAGAGGGTTTTCAAAATGTAGATTTTTTTCTTCTTTGTTGATCATACTGTATGATTTTCTATCATACTATATGATCTAATCTGGCTAAAACATATTTGTATGAATAGGTCGTACTATACGATGTGTTTCCTATAAAAAATCCTAGCCACCAGATTTAATTTAAGAAATTTTTATAGCCGTTCGTACTATACGATGTATTTTGAATACTTACTTAAATTTTTGATTGGTCATCGTACTGTATGAATTAGTTTCTACTATACGATGAACCGAGGCTATTTTTGATCGTTCCAGGCTTCATCCTGGACGATACCTTGATTTTTTCTAACCATACTATACGAAGTAGATCATATCCTATGATGTACAGAGATGAGTTTTGATCATCTCGGACTTCATCCTGGACGATACCTTAATTTTGACTAATTATACTGTATGAATTAGGTTGTACCCTACAATGTATAGAGGCAAGTTTTGATCATCCCAACTATCATCCTGTACGAATAGAAGAGTTTTCCCTATCGTACTATATGAGTTTTTATCGTACGGTATGAACTTATTCATAAGTTTTGACCTGTTCGTAAACCTTTGTACTAGGATGATGCTCATTTGTACTAATCGCACTGTATGATTTGGAATTAAAATGTATGATAGTAATGGCTAATTTGAAAAATTTTAGGGTTTTTGGAGCCCGTCTTAAGTATCAAAAAGTTATGTTTTTCACATATGACTATGAGAGGGGAACATGATTAGAGAGGGAATCATTAGGACAGAGCTTTTGAGAAGATTTTGGGGTTTCAGAGAGGAAGAAAAGGGTGAGCTTGGTAAGGGAGAAGTAGTGTAAGGGAGATCACATAGTTGCTCTGTTATTGCTGCTTTGTTCCTCCTGTTGCCAGAGAAGACCTTATGGGAGGCTCTCAAAGGGAGAGACTCTTCTACATCTATGTCCTCTAAGGTACTCTTCCTTCTCCAGGAGGGAGAAAAATGAGAAGGTACATGCCATCGCTAGGAGGGTGACATAGCACTTGGCACTCCGCCACACTGGTTGGTGAAAGTGAGTCTTGTAAGGGCTTATCCGCCTTACTAAGGGGACAAAAGGAGAACTATAATTTTGTAGTGAAATTCTCGGAGTGGAGGACTCCGGGAAGTGGACTTAGGTTAAGTGACCGAAGCACTATAAAATCTCTGGTGTGTGATTTTTCTTTTATCGCTTTTATTTCTTTTGCATTTTATTTTCATTATATTAGCTTGGTGATAATTGTGATAAAAATCATTGTTGCAAATTATGTTCAAGTACTTGCTTCTGCATTAAATTTTTATGGTTAAAATTAAAAAAAAATTATTAGATCTCCTATTTAGGATTTTTTTACAACAATTTTCACAATTCACCCCCCTCTTACCGCATCGAGTAATTTCGTTCCTGATGAGGAAATAAATTCCTTTATTAGTGATTGTCATGACACAAACTATGGGGGGCATTTTGGAGGATTTAGAACTACTTATGATATCCTTCAAGCTATATTTTATCGGCCTACCCTATTCAAGGATGTGAAGGAATATATTGGAAGATATGACCAGTGCAAAATGGTAGGAAATACAACTTAAAAAAATGAAATGCCAATAAATTATGTTTTCAAAATAGAAATATTTTATGTTTGGTGATTAGATTTTATGTTACCTTTTAGGTCATCACATAAAAAACAATATACTTTCATTACTATGGATTTATGTATCTAAATGGATTGAAGGTGTTGCAACCTCCAAATTTGATGCACAAATTCTAATTAATTTCTTTAAAAAAATATTTTTTTTTCTTGATTTGGGATGCAAACATATTTAATCAGTGATAGAGGAAGTCATTTTACTAATAAAAGAATAGAAACTATCCTTATGAATTTTGGAATTTTCAATAGGATAGCTACTGCTTCCCATCTGCAGGCTAATGGGAAAATTGAAATTAGTAATAGGGAAATCAAGAGGATATTGAAAAAAAAAAGTCAGTTCTAATAAGAAAGATTGGACAATTAATTTGGATAATGCATTGTGTGACTTTAGAGCTGCATTTAAAACTCCAATTAGTATAAATCCTTATAAATTAGTTTTTGGTTAAGCTTATCATATTCATATGGAATTAGAGCATAAGGCATTCTGGAAAATCAAAGAATTGAATTTAAAGTTTGGATGTGTCAAATAAAAAGGACTGTTACAATTGAGTGAATTAAATAAAATTAGAAATGAAGCTTATGAAAATACAAGAACTTATAAAGAAAGAGATAAAATATGGCAAGATAAAAAGCTTCTTAAGAAATAATTCACTCATGGTTATGATGTTTTACTTTTTAATTATAGATTTAAGCTATTCCCAAGAAAATTAAAATCATGGTAGTCAGTGCCATTCACTATCATAAAAATATTTTCCTATGGGACTGCAGAAATACAAGATAAAAAAAGCTTGCATATTTAAAGTAAATGAACAAAGATTGATAACCTATTTAGGAGGAGATATTGGTAAACTAAAAGAAATAATTGAAGTGGTTCATTCTGAAAGAAATGATTGGTATAGTTTGCTTGAGGACTTAAAACTTAGTGCTTTTAGGAGGCAACCCATCTATGCATTATGCTAATACCCATCATGATATGAATGTTATGTCATATTTTGTGTTCAACTTATATTTTATGAGTCTTTTATCATTCTTATGAAAACATTAGTTTGTAGTGTTTATTTATGTATTTTATTTACATTTTAACACATTCCCTTCATGCTTAAATTGCTATTGTCCTCCAATTACTTTTATTTTTTTATTATTTATTTAACCCTTATAAAAATGATTATTAAAAATTATGAAAATTTAGAGTAATAATAAAACCCTAGATCCTAATTTTAATAAATTTTATTTATACTTCATAACTTGAAAAAACTAATATTTAACTCATTCAACAATTTTAGCTATTATCCTAATTTTAATTTATAAGCTATACTTTTATGAAACTAATGTTTAAAATTATAAGATGAATAATTAGTATAAAAAATTAGATATGAGTAGATTAAAATTCAAAATCATAGTTATCTTGAAGATGGAATTAGTAATCTCATCAAGTCCTTACATTGGGATCAATAATATTATATGAAGGTCTAAAGTAGAAGCTAATATTTAAAATCATTAATTATTTACACAAGAAAAGAAAAATACTTTGATTTGGTGAAAGTACATGATTGTAATTTAGGAGAATTGGGAAGTTGTTTAGAAGATCTACTTGCTGCTACATCAAGATTGACAAATTCTACAAAGCAAAATGTTTGGAGCAGAAAAGAAAACATAAAGGTAGATAATCTAGATTTTGGAGATTGTTTATCGGAGAATGGGTCAGCTATTAGGCTGCATGTTTAAAATGAGTTGGAGAATTCCATAAAACTTCAAAACTCATTAGTAATCAAGGTTTTTGGAGGCAATGTCCCTTTTCAAGTTGTCAACACTGAGTTAAGGAGGCAATGGGCTCCTTTTCAAAAATTTCACCTCACAATGATGGGAATGGACTAAGTACTTTGTTTGTTCTATGACAACGATACATTAGAATCTGTCTTCTCCAAAGAGCTTTGGTATGTAAATGGGAAGATTATTAGGATGGATAGATGGTCGCCAAAATTCTCTCCCACATCCTTAAAGGGTTTGACTGCTCCTATCTAGATTAGGATGCCTAATCTACCATTACAGTGTTGGGATGAAATTAATATTTATAGAATTGCATCCATGGTAGGGAAGCCATACATGATTGATGGAAACATTATTCAATGGGGAAGAAGGGAGTTTGGAAGGATTTCTGTTCTCATTAAATTGGATGCTCAATTGCCTTTAGGAGTATGGGTAGAAGGAAACTCTAGAAAGTTCTTTCAAAAAATAGAATATGAAAGAATACCAAATTTTGGCTTTGTATGTGGAAGGATCGGACACATAAAGAAAGAATGCTTAGAGAAGAATACTAAAGAAAATATTGTTCCTATTCCAAAACAAGTGGGAAGCTCATCAAAACTAATGGATGAAGATAGTTCAAAAAAAAAGAATAACTTTGTAGTTGAAGTTACAAGAGATGCAAAGGAAGGATATGGGCCATGGATACAACTTAGCTATGGGAAAAGAAGAAATAAAAATCATATTTTCAGGAGGATCAATCCACGTCCAATGGAGGCAAATGTGAATAAGAATCCTGGAATTCTGATAGAAAATCATAAAGGAAGTAATGCTGATGTTGATAATAATACAATGGTGGAAATTGCTATGGATCATGGGAGTGAAATAGATAAAGGTTTACTGTCAAAAAATGAAATGCCCTATGTTCCTAGTAAATATATAAACCAATAGAAGGATGTTGATGCTGGATTGACTCAAGAAATAACAGATATTTCACTTTATGAAAACAAAAAATCTGATGGTATGTTTATCAAAACATCTAATACTGTTAATGAAAATAAATTCAAAATTTTAGATGGTTTGGTTATGGAAGGAGAGATTTTCTTCACAGAGGAAGTAGTTACTACTATGTCAGATGAATCGAATGAGATTAAAAAAAGAATTAGATGAAATCTTCAAGAATAATATGGAGGAGATGAATGTTGAAGTGGTTTCCAAGGAAGTTGGTTCTTCTAATATTAAACGAAAAGGCTTTAAACAACTCAAAGGTTTGGGTCCTATTAATTTGGCTCCAAGGAGTGGGAGAGTGGTAGGTGAGAATAAAGATAAGTTGGGGACTTTATCCCCTCATATCCAATGACTTCTTCCATAGCTTTTTGGAATTGTAGAGGATCTAGAAAGAAGAAAGCTTCTCTATATTTGAAGGATGTAGTAAATGAACATGGTTTATTTTTTCTTGGTTTATTGTAAACTAAAATTTCAAATATTAAAAAAAAAGGATGTTGATTTGTTAATTGGTTCAGAGTGGATTTTTTTTTTCAAGTTTCTTCAAAAGGCTTGCAGGAGATATTCTTGTGATTTGGAATTCTAGTATTGCCAACTTTCAAATTTTAGAATCCTCTCCCCTATTTGTTATTGGAGATTTGGAGGTTCCAAATAAAGGAAAGTGGAGGATTCCTTCAATTTATGGAAAAAAGGATGTTTATAAAAGTCCTTATGAGCAGGATGTCTTCTATCATCCTTAAATTAATTTCTGAAGAACAAGCATTATTCTTGAAAGGGAGATCCTTATAAGATCATGTGTTGATAACACAAGAGGTTATTCATAAATTCAGGTATTCTAAATCCTCTAAAGGTTTTGTTTCTTTCAAAATTGATAAGGAGCAGGCTTATGACTCGATGGGGTGACCTACCCTGGTGAAAGCTTTAGTTTACTTTGGATTCCCTTCTAAAATTTCTAAGCCTATTTTGGAGTGTGTCCAAGATTCGAGGTTCTCTATTTTGATTAATGGTAATTTGTCTAATTGGATAACTGGTAAAAGTGGTTTCTGGCAAGGATATCCTTTATCTCCATTTCTATTTATTCTCTGTGCTCAACTGTTATCCAATGCATTTAGACAAAGAGGAGGATCCATTGAAATTTGGGTGTGTTCAAATGGACCAAGGATATCCCACTTGTTGTATGCAAATGATGTAATTATTTTCTCTGAAGCCAACTAGAAGGTAGTCAAGGAGATAAAGGCTATCTAGGATAATTTCTGTGGATGGATCAGACAAAAGATTAATACCAACAAATATTGTATGCTATTTGGTAAAACAGTTAGTAGAAGAATAAAAAAGTTAATCTCTAGGATTATGGGTTTCAAAATAGTCAAGGAATTATCCTACCTTGGGGTAAAAGTGTCTCTAAGAAGGCTAATATGAGAGGATTTCCAGTTTATTGTTGATAAGGTCTTGAGGATGACAAATATATGGGGAGGAAAATTGATCTCCTTACCTGATAAAATCTTGCTAGTCAAAACTATTTTCCTATCTTATACTACTTTTAATTTCTCCAATTCTTTGGTTCCTAAAAATGTTCTTGTTGAGTTTGATAAGATTTGTAGAAGATTTATTTGAAAAAAATCAAATGCTAGACATGGAATTCATTATGTGAATTGGAGTGTTATGTGTTTGCCGTTGAAATGGGGAGGTAGAGCTCTTCACTCTTATTCTAGTAAAGTTGGATCGTTGAGAGCTACGATAGCTTTGAAGTATGCTAAAGAGGAAGGCTCATTGCTTCACAAGGTGTTTTTCTCGAAATATGGAGGCTTATTTGTAAATGATACACTGAGGAGGACGGGTTCTCCTGCCTCAAAGATCATGATGGATTTAAATCATTAAAGCCTATAATTAGATGGAGCATCACTAATGGCGAGTCAATTGATGTATTCAATGACACATTGATTTTGGACAAAAGCTTAAGCAAATGGCCTACTTCTGTTATTTCTCATGATAATATCAACTTCTTGGTGGAAAACTTCATTGCAAATGGTAAGTGGAACGTGGAAGAAATCTGTAAACATATAGGGAAAGAGCTTGTGAATCAAATCTCTTAAATCAAATTTGTTCTGGAATGGAAGAAGACAAGGTGGAATTGATTTATCCAAGATCTGGGAAGTCCATTTCATCCCTTGTATTCGAAGAATTAGCTAAGCAAACTACTCCAAAGTAATTCTGGAATTGGTTAAATAAAATCAATTTGAACCCACGGGTGGAAGTATTATGGTGGAGAATTTTTAATAATGCCCTCCCTACTTTTCAATTTATTGCTTATAGTAGATTGCAAAGGGATTTCTAATGTCCTAGAAATTGTAATGAAGCAAAAGATGATGAATATGTTGCAGTAAAGTGTAAAAAGCTAATGGAAGTTTTAAATCATCTTAGTAGTTGGGGGTTTGCTATTCTGGTATTTAACTCATCCGTTAAATGTTGTAGCTAGATGTCCAAACAGAACTCATTTTTGGCTAATTTGTATTGTAATATGGTGCTCTTTACATGGAAATCAAGAAACAAGTTGATTTATAGATGGAGTGAAGATAGCTCATTGCTCCTTGCTTCAAATGCCATGAGTTATGCTTCTATCTCTCCATATGGTATTGGTAAAAACTCAGGTATATGGGATTCTACCTAGCCTTCTAGGTTGTCCAATTTACATTGGCATCCTTCTACACTCGATTGGATCAAGGTTAATGTTGATGTTGCATTACTTCATTCATATAAAGCTGGAATTGGAGGGGTGTTTCAAGATTACAAAGGTAGATTCCTTTTGGCTTTTGGGTAATCGTATGTTCATTGGGACATATCAATATTTGAGTTTTTAACTACTCAATCTATTAAAGAGGTGATCAAAGATTGGATGTTTAAATACAAGGTAATTATCATTGAAGGAGATAAAGCTAACATTATAAAGTTTCAACAAGAGGAAAAACCAAGCGGTGATTTGAGGTTCGAAGCTTTTCATTCAATCAAAGAAGTTCAATCATGTTATTATTAATTGTATAGATAGAAGATGTAATATGTTAGTGGATTTATGTGCTAACTATGGCATTCTTAGTTCTTTTCATTGGGATGACATTAGTTTGAATAAGGTTCCTCCTTCATTTATATCTTTGTTAAAGGAGGAATCTATTGTTTATAGTCCTTAGTTAGTATTCATTTCTTAGTATTTAATGAAATTTGTTGCATTTCCTTCAAAATAAAAAAAAAAGAATTATGAAGTAGTTCTAATAAAAAAGAAAAGAAAAGAAAAGAATCAATAGAAAAGGATGAGTACATTCAAAAATTGGTATCAATGAAATTTTAAGATTGGAAATATAATCTTAGACATAAAATAAAAGGATAAGATATGAGATCTAACACATGAGATGGTAAACTAGTGCAAGTACAATTCTAACTGCCATCATATCTAATCATTAATACTCAATTATTCACTTCAATAATTAAAAGTTAAAGATTAAATCTATAACTTATAATTTCAAATTGGGTTGAAACTAGAATAATTAATTATTTTAACAATTAGTATTTTTTCAAACAAGATGTATAGCCTTGCTCATTTTTACTAATTCATGGTAGTGATGTATTATCCTATATTATAATAATTTTATATTATAATTTTTTATTTTATTAATAACTAATTAGAAATATAATTTTTTTTTTGCTTGAGGGCAAGCAAGTTTAAGCTCGGGAGGATTTGGTGAGTGTAAATAATGCTATGTTTTATATGTTAAATTTTAGTGAAATCATATTTATTTAGTTGTGATGTGCAGGAAAAATATGGTGAAGGCATGAAATTCCAAATATCTTACAGCGCCATAGCATCGGACACTATACCATCGCGGTGCTATAATTAATACCGTTGGAGCGCCAAATATGGATATGGCATCGCCCAATCTCTATTTGACAGTGTTGTAGTGTTGGAGGAGTTTGCGCTCTGACACCAATTTATAATGCAACCAAGCTGAGGGAGTGCCACGTGGATGTCGTAGAGGCAACCATCAGTAGTGCCACAATGCTACAGAGTTAATCAACCAAGACATGATCTACTAGTAAATTACCATATTGATTCATTAAATAGTGCGTCCATATTAGCAAGCACCATAGAGGAGGAAATTCTTCAATGTTGTAGTGTTAGTTCATTTTTTTGGGTGTCACGATGCAAGTATCTAGAGCATTACAATGCTATAGTTAATTTTATATATTTTCCTAAAATCACTTAGTTATAAATATTCCATTTGTAAATGGAATGTGGAATAATAATAAATTCTCTTAAACAAAAATTTGATAATGTTTTCAATATACATGGTCTTCATTTAATGCACACAGTAGCAATTTGTGTAGTTAATATCAGTTGTAATGTTGAGCTTAGGAATAGGAAAATTAGCACAATTAAGTATATTAGATTGGAATGATACAAGCATAGGCATAGTGCTTGACATATACCAAAATTATAGATATGAATTATAATGAGGAGGTCTTAATAATACATGCTTTACTTACTCTTCTAAGATTTTCATAGGGAGATAGACTATGGGAATTTAGAGTTGGTATTATGGTTGGAAGGTTTATTATGTCATTTGTCTCTTCATTCCCTATTGAGCAGTCGGTGGTGCATATGCTCTAAACAACAACAAAATAAATGAGAATAATTAGGAAACATATTATATTTACATTCCATCATTCTAAATTATTTTATGCAAATAGTGCTTCATTTTATTTTATTTTATTTTAATTCATATGATTGAATCTTCACCAAAACATAGTTTTATTGAGTAGGTAATTATTATAATGGATTAAAATATTATTTGTTTAATACGATCTAGGTTCATAAGATATGATGAGGTAAAAAATATATTCCATATAGTATGGATTAAAATCTCGTAATACGATTTGTTCAGACTTTGCATAATGATAATACTATACAATCATTAGATTATATGGTACAATTAGTTCATTCATCTTAAGATTATACAATATGAACTATTAGAAGACTGAAAATTGTCTCTACTAATAATCCAGTTGATCTATATCATACATTATAATTAGTTATAAAATCAAGGTTTTATCCCCGATGATCCCTGGATAACCATTATTCATCTCTTCAAATTTTCCAGTATGATCTTCTTTATACTATATGATCAACATTATTTATTAAAACTTGATCTGATTGACTAATCACTATGATTAATTTATGCAACATTGTAAAAATCATATAGTATGAATGAGTTCATATAGTATGATCTATTTAAAATTCAAACACTAAAATAATTGCCTAAATTTAATAGGCAGCTATAGTTTCCATATTAAACTGGACATCTTGTATAATCCTTTTTCAATAGTAGGATTAGTTTAAAAACCTTAATGACTCAATTAGCCATTTTAATTATATTTCGAAATAACTATTCATATAATATGATTCAGTTCATATGATACTAGTTTTTTCAAAATTTTGAAAATCATTTTCTCACTCCACCGTGTGTGTGTATGTGTGGTCACCAGGTTAGCATATGACTTTGCATGACTTTAAGTTAAGAAATATAAATATAAAGAAAAGAAAAAACATATAATCTTGCAAAGCATTATCCTTTTTTACCCAAACTTTAGTCCTAAAGCTTTCATAGTATGATGTATGATGTACCTAAAATATTAGTAAACATAAAGTAGATATACCTTATTCATACTAGGAGAAATATAGAGACAATCAATAATATTTATTTTCATTAAAATCATAAGCTCAAGATCCTAGATTGCAAATAACTTCCCCTTTTTTATGATGGTAAACATTATTGGTTAAAATTGCAAGTATTTGAATTTTTTGTTAATCTCCCCCTCACTAAATAAATTACTTTAAAAATAGGAGAAAATTTTGTATTTATTTTTTAATTAGTATTTTAACTTTTTTTTTAAATGCAAAGTAGAATCAACATAGTGAAAAAAAATATAGAAAAATACAAACTGAACAAAATAACATAGGAATAAATAAAATCAAACAACTAAGCACCTACTCCCCCTTTTTACATCACCAAAAAGGATAAATAACATAATTTAAGAAAGAGAATGTTTTTGAAATTCAAATTTTTTCCTTCCCATTTTTTATTGCTATTTTTTAGGAATTGAAGTGAAAGATGGTGGTGGAGGGCCGCCGTCCATCTTTTGCTACATCGGCAAAGTCTTCTTCTATTGGAGGTCTTACAAATCTATTATTGGTTGGAAACAATCATCTAGTTGCTATTCCAAATTAGAGAAATTTGGATATGGTTAATAAGAGTTTGAGAGGCCCTTTGGTGATCAAGGAGAATGTTGGAGAGGTTCCTGAGAAGGGTTTTCAAGTGGAGGGAAAAGGTATGTCCAATTCTGAAGAAGTTGAAATTGTTACCTCGCAGCTGGATAAGAAATCATCGGCACTGAAATCTAACATTCCTTTTGCTTCGTCATTTGAGATGAAAATTTATGTTAATAGATTTGGGAATTCAAATACAGTCCCTGGATACAGTGTGATAAATGCAAATTCTCCTACCTCTGTTAACATAAATTTTCATGTCACTAATAGTTTGGGCTCAGAGGAAGGTTGATGTTGAAATGCAATCTAGAACTATGAATGAGGGGGATGGTAATCCGTGGAAGAAAACGCTATATATCAAATTGAATTTTAAAGATGTAGATTTGGTATTGTCGGAGGATGGAAAAAGAATAAAAATGAGAGAAGACATAGAGATTTTGAACTCTAATAGATTGATGAACTCATTAGTAATCAAGGTGTTTGGGAAGCAAATTCCATTGCATATTGTGGCATGGAAAGTGAGACGTTAGTGGAATCAATTTGTAAATTTCCATTTTAAAACTCTTGGAAAGGGTTGGTTTTTGTGTTCCTTCAGTTCTGCTGAGATGGTGGAAGCAGTTCTTTCTAGTGGACCATGGTTTGTAAATGGCCATATTATCGGAATGGATAGATGGTCGACTACGTTCTCTCCATTATCTATGAAGGGCATAACCTCTCCTATATGGATAAGAATGCCTCATTTACCTTTTCAATATTCGGATAAGGTTAATGTGGAAAGGATTGTTTCTATGGTTGGTAAACCACTAATGATGGATGGAAACATGTTCCAATGGGGAAAAAGGGAGTTTGCAAGGGTTTGTGTGCGAGCGAAGCTTGATCAACATCTTCCCTTAGGAGTATGGGTGGAGAGTAACTCTAGGAGGTTTTTTTAAAAAATAGAGTATAAAAAAATATCCACATTTTTTTTTTTTTTGAATGTGGTTTGATTGGGCATGTTAAAAATGATTGTAAACAGAGAAATTCTGTTATAAAGGAATAGACTGAAGTTGCTAAAAATTCAAGGTTTGACAAGGAGGTGGAGAGGTGTCAAGAGGTAGATATTGATTCTACTTATGGCCCGTGGATCATGGTTAATAGAAAGAATAATAGAAGATCTGCTCAGTTGAAGAATTTTGTGAAGGCCTCGAATATGACGTTTGTAAAGAAGCAGGCGAAGATAATTGTGGAAGCTCACGGTGGGATATCAGAAGTGAGATCAGTGGTTGCTCATGGTGGGATTTCTGAAGTGAGATCAGTGGTCCATGATATAGTAGTTGATTTGGAAGTGAAGAATTCAATTGCTGATGTAAAACAAATCGAGGAGGGTGAACTAATCTTGGATCATGAGCTCCTTATTAGAGAAAATCAATCTGATGCATCTAAGGAGGTTATTATGCATAACACTGATATGGTAGAGAAATATCTTGGCGCTTTGGGTATGGTCTCTCCTCATACCATCTTGTTTTTACCTTTAAATGTGAATAAATTTGATTTTTTGGATGTGGAGGACGTGGACAAGGAGGAGGTTGATGTGAATAATAAAAATTTATGTGGTAGTGGGATAAATTGTCATAGTTCTATGGCTGATGTTAGTGGGATGGGAGATTCTAATGAAGGTGGTAGTAAAATATGTAATGAATTGGTGTGGTAAAAGAGATTGGTTATAATGGGGATTTGACAAAATTTAAGCTTGCAAAAGAACTCAGATCCTTAGGACCTATCCAAAATATTCCTCGTGATAGAATTTTTGATGGGGGAGTATGAAAAGGGAAGGGGGCTCTTTCACCAAGAAGGTTTACTGAATCAATTGCCTTTTGGAATTGTAGAGGGGCCAAGAAGAAAGAAGCCTCTCTTTATATGCAGGATTTTATAAAAGATTTTAATGTTTTTTGTGGGGTTGGTGGAGATTAAAATTAACTCTTTTGATAGAGTTACTTTTGAGAATACGAGGGGTCCTGATTGGGATTTTTTCCTTCTTCCTTCACAAGGTTTATCTGATGGAATTATGATCTTATGGAGAACATATATGGAATCCTTTTCTGTGGTAAAGACATTCGATAAATGTGTTATAAAAGATCTTAATGTCTTCAATAAGGGTGTGTTGATGATTATAACTGTTTATGAGGGTATGGAGGTTCATAAAAGAAGATTGTTATGGGATTGTATTCCTGAGCTATCCCATAAGAAAGTTCCTTCGGTTATTGGTGGGGACTTCAGTTGCATTTTTTCCTAATAAGGCAAAAAGGGTGGAAGAAAGTTTGTATTCTCTCAAGGTCCCATGGAAATGGTACAATTCATGAATGATAATGATTTTCATGAAGTTGGGATTGTTGGGCCAAGGTATACTTGGTGTAATAATAAAGTTGGAGGGGGATGAATTCTTGAATGATTGGATAGGTGTTTGCTTAATTCATTGGCAATTAATAATATCCAAGTTACAATTGTTAGGAACATAGCCATAGTGGATTCGAATCACAGTTCAATTGTGTTGAAAATATTTGATTCGGTGATAAGGAAGAGAAGGAGTATAAAGTTTGAAGATGTATGGTTATCTTTCAAAACATTAGCACATATTATTTCTAAAGTGTTGAAGAAGGCTTATGAGGGAGATGACATGGATGTTCTAAATAAGAAATATAAAAGAACCTTGAAGGATTTGTTCTAATGGAGTAAGTTCAAATTGAAGGAATTCTCTAAGGAGAAAGATAGATTGAATGTGGAAATTTTTCAACTTCAAGAGGAGGAAGATGGAGATGGTTGGTTGAATGAAGACAAGTTATGGTTGCTTAGATCAAAGTCAAAGAGCTGAATATCAATATTAACTATTTGAATACTTGGTGGAAGCAAAGAGCCAAAGTTAAGTGGATTGAAGATGGTGACTCTAACACTAAATGTTTCCATGCTTTTTCTAATGCTAGAAAAAATGTGAATTGGGTTACTCAAGTGCAAAATTCAGATGGTGTTCTTACCGAGGATCTAAGGGAGGTGGATGAGGTGTTTTTCAAATTCTTTAAGAGCAAATGGAAGGGTAGGGTGTGTTGTTTGGATAACTGGCCTTGCCTGTTGATTGTGTTGGTAGAAAAAGATAGAAAAGGATTAGAGAAGAATCTTTCTGATAATGAAATAAAAGAGGTTCTTATGTGGTTGGGTAATAATAAGGCTCCTGGATGTGATGGAATGACCTATTCATTTTTCAATGCTTATTGGAGTATCATTGGAGATGAAGTCTGTAGAGCGGTGTAGTAGTTTTTTCTTTGGGGCAAAATGAGTAAGGAGTGGAAAGATACTATTATTGTGCTGATTCCCAAGTCGTCTAATCCATTGACTCCTAGTTTTCATCCTATCAGCTTATGTAATTCTATTTACAAAATTATGGATAAGGTGTTATTGAATAGATTCCTTATGGTTATTCCTAAGATTATTTCTAAAGAGTAGGTGGCTTTTGTGAAAGGGAGATCTATCTCTGATCAATTGTTACTAGCTCAAGAGGTGTTCAACAAATGAAGGCATTCTAAAGCAAACAATGGTTATTTAGTTATCAAGTTGGACATGGAGCAAGCATATGACAGCATGTGTTGGTCAACTCTCAAAAAGATTATGATAAACTTAGGATTTCCTATCAAATTCGTCAGCTTTGTAATGGATTGTGTTTCAGGACAAAGATTTTCTATCTTGATCAATGGTTCTAACTTCAAATGGATTATGGGGAAGAGTGGTTTTCGGTAAGGTTGTCCACTCTCAACCTTTTTATTTATTTTATGCTGGCAACTACTTTCTAATGCTTTCTTAAGTAGAGGGTTGGATGTGGGTATCAAAATATCTCAAAAGGCTCTAAGAATTTCACACCTACTATATGCAGATGATGTATTGTTATTTTTTGATGTGAAATTAAAAAGTGTTAAGAAGATGAAAAACATTGTCAAGGACTATTGTGATTGGACAGGTCAAAAAATCAATTATCAAAAGTCTTCTTTGATTTGTGGAAAATTTTCTTTGAGAAGGAGGAAGAAACAAATTTTAAGGATATTAAGGTTCAAACTTGTGGAATAATTGGAATACTTAGGGATTAAAATTGCTCTAAAGAGATTGAGGAAAATTGATTTCCAAATTTTATTGGATATATCAATAAAAAAACTAAATGCTTGGGGAAAGAGGAATATTTCTCTTGCCGGAAGATTGGTTTTGGTGAAAATAGTGTTTCTTCCTCTCCCTTTATTCCTTATTTTGCATTCTCTTATTCAATTGAGAATTTTGAAGGAGTTTGAGAAGCTTTATAGAGATTTTGTCTAGAATAAAAATGATGGAAGTCGTGGGATGCACTATGTTGCTTGGGAATTGCTATGTAAATTGAAGTCTTATGGATGATGGGGAATCTAGTCTGCATTGTCCAGGATAGGGCTGCTAAGGGCAAAGTTTGAATGGAAGCTATTGGAAGATCGGTCTACCATGTTGAACAGGAATTTGCTGGCAAGGTATGAAGAAAGATGGTGGAATAATGATGATATTAGAGGTGATTCTTCTTTTTAGAAGATCAATTCTAGTGGTTTGAAGGCTCTTAGAAAATTTTTAAGGTGGAAAGTTATTGAATGCTCTAACCTTAATGTATTGAAGGATTTTTGGATTATGGACAAGAGTTTACTTAAATGGAAAACCTTTGTTGGAGTCTTTGATGATGACAATACAACTCTTGACTTCTTTATTCAAGATGGAACTTGTGAAAGTGATAAGTGGAGTGCAGATTTAACCTAGTTTGCTTGAAGATTGCATGGAATTAAAGCTTAAAATGACTGGTAAATCCATCTTAGTTATGCTAATGGAAGATGGCATGAAGGAAGGGATGAATATGGATCCTGTTTCATGGTTTCACAAAATAAAATTAAATGCTCAGGTGGAACCTTTTATATGGCGAGTATGCAATGATGCAATTCCAACATCATAATTTCTATATAGTAGAAGGTTATATGAAATTTTTTTATGTCCAATGCGATGTGGAAAGATTGAAGATGTCAGTCATATTACTACTAAATGTTTAAATCTTTTGAAGGTGATTAATGTACTAAGAAGATGGGGGTTCAGTATTCCAAATTTTAGAAATTGGCAGGATTGTTTGCATGGTCTTATGAGGTTAGCTGGATCAAATTTGTTGATTGTGAGAATTTCACTATTGTGGTTTGTATGGAGTAGCGGAAATAAGGTGAAGCACAGTAGAGTTGAAGACAGTGAGGTGATGATTGCTATTTTGGTTCTCAGTTTTGTTGGCACTTCTAAACAGGGAGTAATCCTCTCGGATCACTGGGATGTTCCTCAGTCCGTTGGACTGTTTTTAGAAAACTTGACTCCCCCTCCACCCGAGTGGTATAAAATAAACATTGATGCTTCACTTAAGGATACTTATGAGGCAGGCATTAGTGGTGTAGTTCGGGATTGTTAAGGAAGGTTTTTGTTAGCTTTTGTTTTTGGAAAAAATGCATTAGGACATTGCACATATGGAGATTTTACATTTTAGATCTTTGGATGGTGTATTATAAGGATGGTTATAAGATGCTAAAGGTATTATTGTTGAAGGTGATAATTAAAATGTTCTCCATTTTCTTCATAAGTTGTACAACAAATTGAAGAAAATGAAGAGGAATATGGAAGATAAAGATATCTTGTTTTTTAGTAGTTACAATAATGTTATTTTTCATTATGTTGGTTGTAATTGAAATAAGTTAGTGGATTATTGTGCTAACTTAGCTTTATCTTTTGATTTTATTTGGGATTTGTTTTGTGAGAGTAATGTTCCTTCTTCCTTTGTTCATTTAGTGAAGGAAGAAAGTGATAGGTTGGTATTCTCTCATTAGATTGTATCTAGGCTTCTTGGTTCTTTTTTATTTTAATGCATGTTTGCATTCCTCAAAAGAAAAAAAAAAAAACATTCTAGAAGTACGATTACCCTTGATTAGGTGATGGTTATGGCTGGAAGTAGTGGTGAAGACTAGAAAACTACTTGCTGAACCATTCCCTATTGGTAGTATGCTTCTATGGAATCTACTAGTGGCTTTGTAGGAGCGCTCCACATGTTCATGTTGACAAAACCCTCTACCATAGTAGTGTAAAGGTTAGACTGAGCTACAAGGGCTGGTCCTGGTATAAGAGCTGGTGCTTAAATAAGGGGTAATTATGGAGGTGTAACTCCCCTTCTTGATCTAACTCTTACGCTTCTTCATGCTCATCATAATAGTGTTGATGCAAGAAGATGTGAAAGGAGACATTGGAGTAGAAGATACAGTACATGTTAGCTTGTATGGGATACATAAGTTGATATTTTTGGTTTAATATATATGCAACTAGATGTCCTTATTTAAGGTTAAGCTTAAATCAGGTTGATCATATGTTAAGAGAAGGTATTAAAAATAGCAAATAAGCATGTGGGATTCATCAAATAAATGGTAGAAATGATTAAATATGTGACCATTGATAGAAGTGGGGTGATGATATTGACTTAATCTCCAGCCTTAAGAAGAATTAATGTTTTGAGAACATACTAGACATCTTGGTCATTTTGTGTAATGGATTAAAAGGGGATGGTATTGGTTCAAAAAGCATTCTTAAGGGTTAAATTGATAGTGGTCCAATCATAGTCGCTTCTATAGGCTAAGTTGTAATAGCTAGTGTTAGGAAAGTTGCTATTTGCATATTTTACATTATTGCAACTTGTATAGTTTTGATGATTCCAAATATTATTGTTTTATGTGTTGTTATCTCCTAACATTTTTTGGAAGATATGTTTTTGCTCTTGTGTGTACTAATATTTCAGGAAAATCGAACCCCAGACTACGAAGACTTCAAATCAGATTCAGCATGAGATACTCTGTGAATGAAGCTTGTACTTTTTATTTGAATTAAATTTAAGAGGGAGTGATTGTAATTGAGTGAATAAATTTACACACACTTAAAGGAGATCTTGAAAAAAAATTTGTACTGATCGTACGGGACGAACATTGTTCGTACGAGACGATCAGATCAGTTATCTCCTTGTAAGAGCAATAGAACGGACAGGAACTGAACTGGAAAATTTTTCTAAGGACTGATCGTCCAGACGAAATCATTTTTCATCCCAGGACGATGGGTTCTCTGTAAAATTTTCGTCCAGACGAAGTCCATTTCGTCCAGGACGATGGGAACCGACTATGGCAGTTTCTGGAAACGTTCTGCAGTTTTCGGAACAAACTTTTGATATAACTGTTCGTACCGGACGAAATTTTTCATCCCGGGACGAACCAATTTCGTCCAGGACGAAATTGGTTCGTACAGATGAACAAATGGTTCGTACGGGACGATCCGGTGCGCAGAAAAACATGTTTTTAGCAGTTTTTTGAGCGGTTTTTCATGTCCTTTCTATATAAGGAGTCCTAGAAACTATTACAAGTGCCTTTGGAGTTGTTTTCTCTTGAGAGGGATCATTGAGAGTGAGAGTTTGGGAGAGATTGTAAGAGTGAAGAGTGAGAGATCAAGTGAGGGGTTTGTGAGGGATTCACAAGATTACTTGAAGAAGAAGATCTCTTTGGTTCTTCCCATCTCCTTTGAAGGCTCTCAAGTGAATTTCAACAACATTGGTCCGGTTCTCTGCCGACACTTGGAGAGTGTAAAAGGACGACAAAGTGTATCTTTGACAACCATTGTGTCTTTGTTCTTTGGGAGAAAACTAGAAGAGAGAACTTGAAAGGGAGAGAGGAAAGGGTGGAGTTTGAGAGGGAGAAGATCCTTGGAGGGGATTTCAAGGGAGTGTGAAGGGGATATTCACACGGTTGCTCCGGCGAACTTGCACTTCAGTACCATCGGATTCAAGGGTCGTCTTGAGGGAAGTTTTGGCGAGAAGAAGATCTCTTTGGTGTCAAAGAACCCGGCTACTCCGCCGCACCGGGGAAGGTGGAAGTGATTTTGTACAGGCTTCTCCGCCTTGCTGTGGGGGCAAAAGGAGAGTCACTTTGTGGTATTAGTGCAATACTCGGAGGGTGCCTCCGGGGAGTGGACGTAGGTCAAGGTTTGACCGAACCACTATAAATCTGGTGTGTTCTTTCTTATTTTTCTTTCGCATTTAATTTCATTGCAAGTTGTTTACTGTGATTGAAAAGTTTATTTTTTAAACTTTAAATTTAACTTGCATTAATAATTAAAAAGGTTTTCTAAAAATCCAAGAGTAGAAGTATAACTTTTAAATTACCAATTCACCCCCCTCTTGGTTAGCCTTGGGACATTTAGTTAGGCTTAACATCCTAATTACTGGACCCAACAGCTAGTATTTTGAGTTTTCTAATTTTTTTCATGAGTCATTATAAATCCAAATCATAAACCATCTTCACCATGGTATTTTTATTGAAGTATTTTTCTTACATAAACTTTTTTTATAATTTTTGGACACTGGTGAAAATTCTTAAGAAATTAGTACCTATCAGTACAAGTAAGGATTTTAGAACCATTATGTGTCCATTTGACAAACTGATTTTATGAATATTTTTTTAATAACATGATTTATTTTATGGATATTTTCTATAATTTTAAAATCCTAAAATGAATTATTTGAATTTTTTACTAAAAGAAATTTATTAAATAAATAATATAATATTAAATTATTTTTTAAATAAAATATCTAATTTCAATAATAAAAAAAGCTTTTAAATTTCTTTTCCCTTAAGCTTTCGGCTAATAGAGCATGTTGTATGGAAAATGTGAGAAAAAAAGATAAGAGAGAGAAATGAAAACTTAAGCTTTGGAGGCTGTAGAGAGATTTTTGTCACTCGAGCCAGTTGAAAGATTTTCTCATCTCACTATAAGGTATCTTTACCCTATTTCTAATTTCAAAGATTTTGTATTTTTTTTATTTTTCTTATCAAATTTTTGTTTTCTTTATTGAAAAACATGAATACTTTTTTATTAGTAAACTTTCACTACATAACTTTTTGTATGTTATAGAGATCATGATTATTAACATTTTAAATATTTATTTGAGATTTTGCATCGGGAGATTTTAAAAAAATATCAATTTTTATCTTACCCAAAATTTATTTTACACTTTAAAAATAGTAGTGTAGCATAACAAAAGTCTTAAAACATCATTTTATATAATTCCTGTTATTTCAAAAAAAAATTAAAATGTGTAATTTTGTCTAATAGAATTCTTTGTTATCTACCGTTATGACAATTTGGTATCTTCTTACTTAAGTTCAATTATATATTATTATTACAATGCATTGAAAATGAATGTTGATATGTGCTTTAGTAATAGTTGGTCACTATTACAATTATAGTATTGTGACAATAATATGTCTGTGTAAAAGATAAGTAAGGATTGGTTAACTTATTGGTTGGAGACTAATTGACCTGTATTGGATGGTTGGCTGATAGGCTTTCCTTCAAATATTATGGTTTGGTGTTATCCTCTACTAATTCATGTGATAAATTGATTGGGAGTTATAAGGAGATTATTTTTGTGTCGTCGGGCAATGGGTGACGACTCTATTTACTGAGCCAACTGTTTACGAACACTAAAACTAACACTAAAAAAACACTGTGATAGCCAGAAATTCTTACTAGTTTTGTTTGACTACTAAAATGCATGTTCCTAAGGAATTATTCTTATTATTATATGGATTTATTATTACTGCATAGATTTATTATTATTTCTTTTTTCTACTGCTCTTACCACTAGATTATTACAGTTACTAATATAGATAATGTTGAGAGAGTTACTACTTAGCTTTGTATGTTTTACACTCTTACAACTTGTATATTTTCTATGATTCTAAATATTATTATTTTGATTATTATTTTCTCCTAACACATTTTAGAAGTTTTATTTTTTCTCTTATGTGTACTAAGATTTCAGGAAAATCATACTCCAGATTATTGAAGACTTCAAAATCAAGATCATCTTAAAATGTTTTATAATTTGGAGTCTATATTTTTCATTTTATTGACTCTAAAAGTGTGATTGTAATTGAGTAACTTAGCACACACACACCGGGGGAGAGTTTTAAAATTCACATGTTTTTAACTGTTCATACTAGAGGATACCCATTCATACAAGATGATCTGATAGTTGTTCTTTCCGAATGAGCAATGGAACGAACAGGATTGGTAAAAAAAATTTCTAAGTACAGTTCATCCAGATGATATTTATCGTTTATCCCAGGATGATCGGCTCTATTTTTGCCAAATGAACAACTCGTCCAAATGATATTTATCGTTCATCCCAGGATGATCGGCTATGTTTTTTCCAAATGAACTATTCATCCAAATGATATTTAATATTTGTCCCAGGACGATCGACTCTATTTCTGGCAAATGAACTATTCGTCTAGATGATATTTATCGCTCATCCCAGGATGATCTTCTCTGCTCTATAAATTTGTAATCCATCCTGTATTTTCGTACCAACGAACTTTGGGAATAACTGTTTGTACTGGACAAACCCTGTTCATACCAATTTGCATTTAGTTCGTACGCATAAAATTCGATCGTACGGGATAATAGTGGATGCTAAAAAATTGAAAATTATAGTTTTTGGATGGTTTTTTGTGTCTTTTCTATAAAAGGTCCACTTATGACTGTCATGAAATCTTTTTGTCACTTTATCTTTGTGAATGGTAAAGGGGGATTGAAGGAGAGAGCAAGAGAGAGTGTTTGAAGGAGATTTCTTTCTATTAGAGTTTGAAGGGTTTACTCAGTTACTCAAGGGTATAGATCTCTATGTATACTTTGCTTTTATTTCACTATTTTTTATCTGGTCCCTCTAAATTCCTAGTGTGAAGATCTTTCAAGAAGATTTAATTCTCTTTCAACACTCAAGAAGTGTGAACAGCTGAAGATTCTTTGCCTACAATTGGAAGGTATAAAAGATAATGGTTCTCTGCCAAGACTTAGAGGGTGTAAAAGGATGATGGTTCTCTACCGCACCGGATAGTGGTGGAAGATAGTTTGTAAAGGCTTCTCTGCCTTCCTGTGGGGGCAAAAGGAGAGACACTTGTGGTAATATTACAATACCTGAAGTGGGATACTTCAGGTAGTGGATGTAGGTCGTGTTTGACCGAACCACTATAAATCTTTGTGTCTTTTATTTTCACTACTTATTTTACTTTAATGCACTTTTATTTTTTTTGGTTGAAAAATAGCTTTTTAAACTTGCTACAAAGAATTCATCGGTTTCTAACTTTTAAAGATCCAATAAGAGGAAATATTTTTAAATTACCAATTCACCCCCCCCCCCCCCCCCCCCCCCCCCCCCGCCCATCTTGGTAAGCCTTTGGGACATAAGCTTAGGTCTAACAACCTAACTCATATTCAACAAGTTTTAACAAGTGGTATGAGAGGTTTATTTCAAAACCAAAAGTTTAGACTACTTTTTGATTAACGACCATGGCTATATTTAGAAACCAAAACACATTAGAAGGTTATTCTATAACTATACCTCCCTTGTTTGATAATATTCCTTTTGATTTTTGAAAAACACGCATATCAACATTTTTACAGTCACCAGACTATCATATGTGGATATTAGTTCAGGAAAGGTATACAAAGCCAACTAAATTAGTTGACAGATTTTGAGTTGAAATTCCCTTTGCAGACTGGACTGTAGAACAACGTGAACTAGCATAACATAACGCTAAATGTTTGAACAATTTCTTTTGTTCTCTTAAATCTGAAGATTACATGCGGGTTTCCACTTGCAAAAGTGGAAAGAACATATGGAATAGACTTTGTATAACATATGAAGGGACTAACGAAGTTAAACAATTCAGACATAATATCTTGTTGCATGACTATAGACTTTTTCATATTAAACCCAATGAATCCATTTCTGACATTTATACAAAAATTCACAAAAATAGTCACTTCTTTACATGCATTGGATAGGGAACTAATGAAATATGAAATGGCTAATAAGATACTTAGTTATTTTCTTACTACTTATGATGCTAAGATAACTACAATTATAGAGTCTAAAGACTTAAATGTTTACTCTATTAACATTCTTCTTGGATCACTAATTGCTTACGAGCAAGGAATGAGTCAACAAAAGATTGATGTAAGAGAGCCACAAAAAGAGAAAAATATTACACTGAAAGTGGAGGAGTCGAAGAGTGGTCTATCATAACCTGAGGATCAGGACGACATCACGTTGATGACTGGACAATTAAGAAGTTTTTTGAAGAGGAAGCAAAAAAGACGCCAACAATATAACTAAGGTAAGTTCAATATGAATGTCAAGGTTTCTAATGACGTGATTTGTTATGAGTGGACGAAACCTGAACACATTAAGTTAGAATACCCAAAACTCAAAGCCACTCTTAGCAAGAAGAAGGTAGAGGAGAAACCAACTATGAAGAAGGGCAAGAAAAAATTCCAAAGAGCTTTCTTGGCGAATTCTGATTAAGACTCGTCAGAGACTGAAAAGGAAGAGGAAGTCACCATTCTATGCTTGATGGCTGATAATCTTGATCAGTTCGATCAAGAAGAGGTGTGTGACTTAACTTATACTGAATTTTTTGAAGTCTCTGAAGGAAATCATGATGCATATAGGAAACTAAAGAAATGCATAATAGTCTGAACTTAGAATTACAAAAACTACAAAGAGAATATGAAATACTTATGAAAGATCTTGTATTAATTGAAAGCAACCACATGAAATTACTTTATGAGTTCAATGATTTGAATAAGACTAATGAAAATTTAAAATCATCCTGTACAAAATTGGAAAAAGAATTTAAATATTTTAAGGATGAATCAAAGAGCAAAAAATATCGGTTGAATTATACTAATTATGTGTTGGATGATATGAATACATTTTTAAAATTTAAAATAAAAGCTCACAAGGAAAATAGGATACCCCCAAGATTTGAAGATTTCACTAATCCTATTTTGTATCCAAAGTTTATACAATCCAGGAATAGATAGAGTAGTTATAAAAGATTGATAAATCTATTTCTTGGGGTTAGATGCTTTACTTGTGGATTAATTGGACATATAGAACACACCTATACTTTGGATAGAAAAACCCATTTGGTGTGGAAGCCTAAGATGCATAAACCTAGACATATCATACATGCATCTTTTTAAAATTTTCCAAAACGTGAACCCAAACTTATTTGGGTTCCTAGGTCTAATATTTACTGATTTTATAGGAACACTCTCACAGAAGGCCTTGAGAGAGCATATGGTACCTAGAAAGTAGTTGCTCAAGACATATGACTGGAGATACTAAGCAATTATATCACTATAAGCTAGAAGTGGAGCCATGGTTACACTTGGAGATAACACCATAAGGAAGGTGGTTGGATCAGGTATGATTGGAAATCTAGAGAACTTTTTTATTCAGAATGTGCTACTAGTTGAAGGATTAAATAATAATCTTTTGAGTATTAGCCAACTATGTGATAAAGGTTGTAGCGTTAAATTTTTTCTTACTAGTTGCATATTAAGCTTGAATGGTATTGATGTTTTGCATGGTATACAAGTAAACAATATTTATATGCTAGATTTAAATTATATTAAAACGCCTACTACTTTTTGTTTGAAAACAATTTTTGATGAGTCATGGCTTTGGCATAAGAGACTTTATCACTTTATCAAAAAAAAACTTAGGAGGATTATCCTAAAGAACTTAATATGAGGTATACCAAAACTAGACTTTACTAAGGACCACCTTTATGATGCTTGTAAACTAGGAAAATAGGTGAAGTCCTCTTTTTAGTCCAATAAGGATCTTAGAGCTAGAAAACCATTAGAGATTTTACAAATGGATCTTTTTCAACTAGTTGAAACTATAAGTCTAGGAGGAAAGGTATACGAATTTGTGATAATAGATAATTTTTCAAGATTCACATGGGTTAAATTTTTATATCATAAGAGTGAATCATTTGAGGAGTTTAGAGAATTTTCAACTTAGATTCAAAGAAAATTAGGATGAGAGATTTTGACGATTCAAAGTGATCATGGTAGAGAATTTGAAAATGAGAAATTTGAGAAATTTTATAAGGAGAAAGGGATTAATCATAATTTTTCTGCACCTAAAACCCCTCAGCATAGTGAGGTAGTCAAAAGGAAAAATAGAACATTAATAGAAGCCACTCTAGCCATGCTGGCAGGATATTCACTTCCAAAATATTTTTGGGATGAAGTGATTAGCATGACATGTTATGTTCTGAATAGGGTGAACATTAGATCAAGTTTTAAAAAAAACACCCTATGAGTTACTTAAGAGAAGAGCACCTAATTTATCATATTTGCATGTTTTTGGATGCAAGGTGTTTATACATAATAATAAAAAATCTGCCTTAGGAAAATTTGATCTAAAATCTAATGAATAGATTTTTTTGGAATACTCTAATGTTGGAAAATCTTATAGGGTATTCAATAAAAGGACTTTAGTAGTTAAGGAGACCACACATATTATATTTGATGATTCTGGTATTTTAGAAGATCCTATTATTGAAGAGGATGAGATAGAAATTAACTCCCAAAAGATTGAGAAAATAAATTTGGATGAAAATTTGGAGATAGAAAACCCTTTGCCTAGAGATTTGAGATTTTCTAAAAATCACCCAAAAGATTTGATTATAGGTGAACCTAATGAGGGTGTTAGGATTAGACATGGACTGAACAAAGAAGCAAATCATTTAGTCTTTATTTCTATGGTAAAAATCATAAAAATTGATCAAGCACTTTCGAATGAATTTTGAATTTTGGCAATGCAAGAAGGATTAAATCAATTCATAAGAAAAAAATTTTGGGAATTAATTGCAAGGACAAGGAACAAAGTGTAGTTGGTACTAAGTGGGTATTCAAGAAAAAAATGAATGACTCAAGAGTAGTCATTAGAAATAAGGCTAGATTGGTGGCTAATGGGTATAATCAGATTGAAGGAATTGATTTTGAGGAGACTTTTGCCCCTGTAGCTAAACATGAAGCAATTAGGGTTTTGTTAGCCTTTACCTAATTTAGAGGATTTAGGTTATATCAAATGGATATTAAAAGTACTTTTTTGAATGGAGTGATTCAAGAGGATGTTTATGTTGAACAACCTCCACGCTTTGAAAATTCAAAATATCCAAATCATGTTTTCAAATTGAAGAAGGAATTATACGAATTGAAAAAGGCACCTAGGGCTTATTGTGAGAGGTTGAGCACCTTCCTACTTGAGAGATTTTTTGAAAAAGGAAGTGTGAATACAACTCTCTTTTTTAAGAAATTAGGAGAGGATATACTCATTGTGCAAATTTATATTGACGATATTATCTTTGGATCTACAAATAAAAATCTTTATGATGAACTTTTTTAAATAATGAGTAGTGAACTTGAGATGAGCCTAATGGGAGATTTGAGTTACTTTCTAGGCTTTAGTATTAAGCAAATTGAGGAGGGTACATTTCTTAGTCAGTTGAAGTATGTTAAGGACATCTTCAAAAAGTATGAAATGGACAATGCTAAACCTGTTACTACACCTACGAGTTCCTCAGTTCAGTTAGATAATGACCTAAAGAAAAAATCTGTTGATCAAAAGAAAATTTAGAAGAATTATTAGATCTTTGCTTTTCTTGATAGCTAGCAGACCCAATATTATGTTTGGTATTTATTTGTGTGCTAGATTTCAATTATATCCAAAAGAATCACTTTTGATAGCAACGAAAAGGATTTTAATATATCTCTTGGGAACTCAGAACTTAGATATTTGGTATCCTAAGTTTAGCTCTTTATTTGAAATAATTGGATATTCAGATTTGGACTTTGCAGGTTGTATGGTTGATAGAAAGTGTACTTCTAGAACATGTCAATTTATTGAAATTTCTATAGTCTTTTGCTCTAGAAGAAAATAGAATTTTGTAGCCCTATCTACTGTTAAAGTTGAATACATTGCCTTATAAAGTTGTGTGACATAAGTACTTTGGTTGAAATAACAGTTTATTGATTTAGGATTAACAATAGGAACAATTCCCATTTATTGTGATAACACTAGTGTCATTAGTGTTTCTAAAAATCTTATTCAACATTCAAGAACCAAAGATATTGACATCATGTATCATTTCATAAGGGATCATGTATCCAAAGGAAAAATTAAACTCAATCATGTTTTAACTGCAAATCAACTTGCAGACATTTTAACAAAACCACTAGTCTTTGATAATTTTAGTACATTAAGAATAAGGCTTAGTGTGATTGATTTGAATGCTTAATTAAAATTTCTACAATATATAAATGTGTTTTTGTGAGTGTGCTTTTGTGTTTTTTAATTTACTTGTGTGTTTTTCTATTTTTATGTTTATTTTCTTTTTTGATTTTTGTCTGTTTGTTTTGTGTGTTTTTAAAATATTTTCACATTGAAATTCATGTTTTTTTTAGCAATGATAAGAAAGATTCTAACTGTGAAATTCATCAGGACAAAATTTATTTCATACTAGAAGAATCCTATAGCGTATCAAAAGTTGAGATGAACGGTCTACGTGCAGTTTATCAATTTTTATAAAAGTTAATCCGTATGATCCACAGATCATCTGGACGATGTGTATTCATTCGTATGTACACATGTACATGTTTATATAGATAGAATCAGTTTTATTTCTGATCGTACATACGAACATGTGGCATTCTGAGTGGGGGATGATTCAAACCATCATAAAAATGATCTTAAATAATGGATCATCCTGAAAGACCACTTGTTCATTTGTATGATTTTTTGGTCAAAAAGTCTATATGAGAGGACGCCTAGTAACTTGTATGATTATAAAAAGTCATTTCATTTTAGATTCATGCATTCACACATCTGAAATTTTCCTTCATACATATGAATGCAAGCATCATATAGGACAAAACCCTTTTCATCCGTACGAAAGGTCTTTTTTCTTTAAATAGAAGGGCTTTAGAACTCAAATTTTATTCACTTTAAAAGCCTTTTCTAACCTTCTTTTTCCTCAATCTTCAAATGGAAAGCTCAAGCAAAAGGACTAGACATGCTAAGGAACTCACTAAGGGACCTTCCCTAGGAATGCCAATAAAAATCTCCTGTCCAAAGCGATCAAATAATCTTTTCTAGGTTTGTCTCAGCAAAAAGCACCCCTTCTAAAGTTCTTATTCAGGAGAATACTATTTATAAAAAAAATGCCACTTTTTGCCTCTACCCAATTTGCTTTTATCCTCACTCTGATTCACTCTTACAATAAGGAAACTTTCTACTATTTTCTTACAAACATGACTTTCAACTCTGATCAAAATAGGATTATATCCTATGTTCTGTGGAAGCATGGAGAAATAACCAAGGAGGATCTGGGAATTTTCTTAAACTTAAGGACTCAAGGGATTACAACTTATACCTTAACATCTGCCTCTGACTTTGATTAACTGAGGTAAATTGAGTGTTTAGAGGGGTTAGATAAGTATGTCATATGCATAGGGTAAACACCTTACACCAAGATGCTAGAATCTTCCAGCATGTTCTTAGGACTTCTATTTTTCCAAAAGCTACTGATCGCATAAATATCACTCCTCTTCTTTCCACTGTAGCTTATCTGATCATTATTGGCCAACCTATTGATGAAGTCCAACTCATTCTTGACTACCTTTATGGGCATTCTAAAATTGATCATGTATCCCATAAGAGAAAGAAGAACATAGCCTTCGGACACCTTGTTGCATACATTCTTAAAAAGAAGTATGATTTAGTTCATCCTAATGTGACACATCTAGAAGAGCTCATCTTCTATAATGATGGTTCATTCTGAGCTATCTTTACTAAACATGATGAATGTTTTGACACTAAGGGAGAGGAAAGAGCACCTGCACCTACACCTGCTGGTGGACCAGACTTTTAGGAGATGGTTCATCACTTTGATCATCTCGAGAGCCAATTTGATCGATGCTTTCATCAAATTGAGACTCATCTACAGCAGTAGGATGCATAGTACAAGCAGGACATGGGCTGGATACAAGGTCAATTTGACTTCGTGAGCTCAAATATGGATATGATGAGTAGCTATTTTAATTTCTTCAACAAGACACCTCCTCCAAATCAGGGCCCCTCAGAATGATGATTGTACTTATTTTGTGTTAGTCATTATCGTACTTATGTGATGTGATGTGTTTGGAGTTTTTGTAACCATATTCTATTTGTGTTTTTATGTTAGTTGTTTTTTATTTTCAAGATGAATTGATATCAATCGTGCTCAAATGTATTATCATTTACCTTGATATCAATAAAAACTATATTATCTTATTTTTAATTGTTTTAGATCTCTTTCAAAAATGTTTTGTTAGCCTATATGATTATCCTGACATATTTGATCTCATAAGTGATATAATTTAGAAAGCAATACAAAATTTAATTCATTAGAAAATCTAATTTTTCAAAAATTTTAAGTGAACTTATAACTCCCTCAAGTTAAGGATATCATTCTCATATTTGTTTTTAGGCATACAAAATTTGAATATTATTATTGCATTCCTGATGTCTTATTATTATATATTTCTTTTTTCAATATAATTATTCTTGTACTTAGAAAAATTTGAGTTTGTAGATTATTAGTTTTGGAAAAGAACAACTTAAAAAATTAAAAAATATATAAATGTACAAAAATTGAAAGAATGTGCAATGGTTCGCAAAGTGAAAAGAGGCACAAAGTTAACCTAAATTTAAAAAGGAAGCACAAAGTGTGCCACAAATACTGAAAAGATGCGCAATGTCACCACAAAGTATATGTTCTTTCCTTTATCTTTTAATCTTCAATTTCAAATCAATCTAATAATCAATTATAATTAATATTGGAACTTGACTTACATTATTTTTCATTTCATCTATTTTTCAATAATTTTGCTTATTAAATTATTTAGTCAGATTCATGACCTCGATATATTTATCTTGTCATTGTTATATCTTAATTTAAATAATATGAATCTTTATTTTTTCTTTAATAATTATTCATCTTGTTATTTCAATTATAACTTCATCTCTTTCAGGATCAATTATCAAAGGCTTCTCATATGACTCCTTATATTTTTATAGTTTGTTTCTTCTTCTCTTTTTGCTATTGTCAAAAAGGGGGAGAAATATTATTTATCTTTGTTTGTTCATGTCTTCTCGTGTCTTATTTTGTCTTGTTTTGTTCATGTCTTCTTGTGTCTTATTAGAATTTTTTTGTTCATGTTTATGTTTTTTTATTCTCATTTTCTTCTCAGTCTCATTTTTTGTGTGATCGTCTTTGTGTGTGAAAAACTTTAAAATTAAAAAATTTGTTTGTTCATAATAGGTGCCCCTTATTCTCACATGCTTATTAATTCAGAGGAAGTTTAGGAGAAACTTAAGATTTTCAAATTTAGTTAAACAATAATTTAGGATTTTCAAATTTTTACAAATAATAATTATTTTTCCATTATCAAAAAGGGGGAGATTGTTGAGAGAGTTACTACTTAGCTTCGCATGTTTTACACTCTTGCAACTTGTATGTTTTTATGATTCCAAATATTATTATTTTGATTATTATTTTCTCCTAACGCATCTTGGAAGATTTGATTTTTCTCTTGTGTGTACTAACCTTTTAGGAAAATCATACTCCAGATTATTGAAGACTTCAAAATCAAGACCAGCTTAGAATATTTTATAGTTTGGAGCCTATATTTTTCTTTTTATAAGTCTGAGAGTGTGATTGTAATTGAGTAACTTAGCACACACACCCGGGGAGAGTTTTAAAATTCACAAGTTTTTAACTGATCGTACAGGAGGATACCCATTCGTACCGGACGATCTAATAGTTATTTTTCCCGAATGAGCAATGGAACGAATAGGATTAGCAAAAAAAAATTTCTAAGTACAGTTCATCCAGATAATATTTATCATTTATCCTAGGACGATCAGCTCTATTTTTGCCTAATGAACTAATCATTGAGACGGTATTTATCATTTGTCCCAAGAAGGTTGGTTATATTTTTGCTAAATGAATAGTTCATCCAGATGATTTTATTATTCATCCTAGGATGATCGGCTCTCTTTTTTCCAAATGAACTATTTATCCAGCTAATATTTATCATTCGTACCAGAATGATTGGCTCTATTTTTGCCAAATGAACTATTCATCCAGTCGATTATTATCGCTCGTCCCAGGACGATCTTCTCTATTCTATAAACATGTAGTCCGTCCTGTATTTTCGTACCAACAAACTTTAGGAATAACTATTCGTACCAGAAAAACCATGTTCATACTGTACGATGATCTGGTATGAAGGCAGTTCGTACCAATTTGCATTTAGTTTATACATAACAGTTTTTATACTGTTCATACATACAAAATTCAATCGTACGGGACGATCGTGAATGGTAAACAATTGAAAATTAATGTTTTTAGATGGTTTTTTGTGTCTTTTCTATAAAAGGTCCACTTATGAGTGTCATGAAATCTTTTTGTCACTTTGTTTTAGTGAATGGTAAAGGAAGATTGAAGGACAGAGCAAGAGAGAGTGTTTGAAGGAGATTTCTTTCTATTGGAGTGTGAAGGGTTTACTCAATTACTCAAGGATAAGGATCTCTGTGTGTACTTTGTATTTACTTCACTCTTTTTCCACTTGTCCCTCTAGATTCCTACTTTATTGCACTTTTATTTTTCGTGGTTGAAAAATAGTTTTTAAACTTGCTACAAAGAATTCATCAGTTTCTAACTTTTAAAATTCCAACATGTAGTCCGTCTTGTATTTTCATACCAACAAACTTTAGGAATAACTATTCGTACCAGACAAACCATGTTCATACAGTACGATGATCAGGTATGAAGGCAGTTCGTACCAATTTGCATTTAGTTTATACGTAATAGTTTTTATACTATTCATACATACAAAAATTGATCGTACGGGACGATCGTGAATGGTAAACAATTGAAAATTAATGTTTTTAGATGGGTTTTTGTGTCATTTCTATAAAAGGTCCACTTATGAGTGTCATGAAATCTTTTTGTCACTTTGTTTTAGTGAATGGTAAAGGGAGATTGAAGGACAGAGCAAGAGAGAGTGTTTGAAGGAGATTTCTTTCTATTGGAGTGTGAAGGGTTTACTCAATTACTCAAGGGTAAGGATCTCTATGTGTACTTTGTATTTACTTCACTCTTTTTCCACTTGTCCCTCTAGATTCCTACTTTATTGCACTTTTATTTTTCGTGGTTGAAAAATAGTTTTTAAACTTGCTACAAAGAATTCATCAGTTTCTAACTTTTAAAATTCCAATAAGAGGAAATATTTTTAAATTACCAATTCACCCCCCCCCCCCCCCCCCCCTCTTAGTAAGTCTTTGGGACAGAAGCTTAGGTCTAACAATATAACTCATATTTCAACAAGTTTCAACATATACTAATACTATTGGATACTACTAATTCACTGTATTGATATTATGCATGTGATATACTAAGCACATGATATAGAATAACTGAATAGCATGTATACACTCTTATATGATATTACTACATTGACATGATTTTAACAATCTTTATTAATATTTAGATTTTATGCTTTATCTAATTTCTATATGTATATAATAATTCCTTTATAGAATTGACTCTCATACTGGTTTACTACTTTACTGGATTTTATGTCATAATGCTTTATTATATACAGATTTTACTGCTATTACATATGAGTTTTATTTTTTTGAACTAACAATATGATCATATAAATAAAACTACTATGATATGACTGTTGACGTGCATATTGTCCATTTGGTGTGTTCTGAATTTAGTTATAGGTTTTGTTGACCTGTTGTGCATTTTAACTTCATTATACGTGGTTAAATAATTTTAGGTCAGGGTGGGGGAGCAAGAGTATGAAGCTAGTCAAGATTCTTCAGGTTATGTTACTTATTATTATAGTCATGAGTAGTGTATATAATGTTTTAGAATGAATACAAATGTGTACATTAATTTTTTAAAATATAAAATATATTTTGCTATTTATTACTGATAGATGATATTAGATAGCTCTGGTTATTGATTATTAAAAAGATTAATGAATAATTCTTCCAAATTAGATTATAGGGCATCACATAAGTTATGTGGTCTAATTCCTTCAGGGGATAGATAGAGGTATTCTTTTAGGTCCTATTGTGTTATTTCAATAGGATACTTATATACATAGAAGGTCATGGAGGAGAAATTAGCTTGCACTCTAAGGCTTGAAAAAAAAAATAAAAAAAGTTCAAAGTTTAAGGAAAGGCCTGGGTCAAGAGGAATTGAAAAGTTATGGAGGCAAAGAGGTCCATAACCTAATAAATAATGATTGCTTGGTTCAGAAGTCAAGAATGTTTAATGTGGGCTTCCTTGAACTATTACTATGCTAATTCATCCTTGATTTTTTAAAAGTTGTTATCAATAAGATGATGAGAGGAATTTCTTACAGAATATGAGCTCACTTACCCATACCATATGGATTGTTAAGGATGAAGGCTTGAATGTTTATGTGAAAAAAAGGCTAAAAGTGATGTGATTCAGTCCTTAGAAATCTTTTATTTTTATAGATTTTTCAATAAATCATACAATGCAATTGAGGATCATATTCGACAATCATAAGAGTTTAATTAATCTAGATGATCTATCAAAATAAGATGGTCAAATCATAAGTATGATTAGGATAATACTGTATGATCTTCATAATTGGTGTTTGTCTCGAGGAGTCATTTATTATGATTATATAGTATAAAAAGGTGTTCAAATAGTACAAAGATGTTTTAAAATTCATATCAATTGATTAAATTTTTCTAAGGGTTACTAACACGTGGATCGTATAGTATAAATAGGCAGTCGTGCAATAAGATCATCAATTATTGATTAGATATGGACTATTGATTTCATGTGTGGAGAGAATATCAAAATTGTGTGGATCATATAGTGTAAATGAGGTTCGTATAATATGATGTTAATTTAATTTATTTTTATTTTTATTTTGATGAGTGGTGTGTGATGATCATGGAGCTTCTACTTATTAGGAATAATTAAACATACAATCCAAAAAAAAATAAAAAATATATATAATATAATATAAAAAACATGTAACACACAAAATATAAAATTACAAAAGTTGTTGATTTACTCTTTCACTGAATCAAGCATGAATTTCAATTTCACCTAGTTTAGTCCTAAGTTTTCTCAATGTGTCAAAGTTTAGTTATTTGGTGAAAATGTTTGCCAATTGATCCTTAGTATCATATGATGCAGTTTTATATCACCCTTGACTAAGTGATTTCTAATGTAAAGTTGTCTAATATCTTTGTACTTAGTACAGGAATATTGAATTAAATTTTGGAAAAGCATATAGCATTAGTGTTTTCACTCATGATTGGAATGGTCTCTATAGATAAACCAAGGTTAAGGATTTGTTTCTTTAACTATAAGACTTAATCAACACATCTTCCTGCTACTATGTATTCTGCCTCAGTAGTGGATAGAGCTATTGAGTTCTTATTCATACAGGACCAAGAGACTAATAATTATCGTATGAATTAATATCTTCCTAAAGTACTTTTTCTATTTATTCTATACACTGCAAAATCTAATTATGGGTATCTAAAACTTTTAAATGTGGAACTCTAACTAGTATATAGAATACCTAAATTTTAGGTGTCTATAAAGTATCTAAGGATTATTTTAACTATTATTATATGGGATTCTGTTAGATTAGCTTTAAATTAAAAATAAAGATAAACCCTAAACATAATATCAGGTCTGCTAGCAGTTAAATATTTAAGGTATCCTATTAACCCTTAAACATTTTTTGATCTACTAATTTTCCACTTGTATCCTTATCTAATTGAATGGTAAAGCTCATGGGTGTATTAATTACTTTAGAACCTTCTATCTCATATTTATTTAGAATTTCATTACTGTATTTACTTTGACCTAGAATGGCACCATCATCCCTTTGCTTTATACTAAATCCAATAGAATATGTCAATACATGCATCATTCTCATCTCAATTTCTCTACTCATGTTTTCTGAGAAATCATCATAAAGATTTTCATTCATTAACCCAAATATTATATCATCAATATATATTTGAATAGTGAATAGATCATCACATACCTTCTTTAGGAATAGGGTGGTATCTAGGATACCCTAAACAAAAGGTCTATCTATAAGAAATGAGCTATGTCTTTTATACCATACCTTAGGTACTTGTTTTAACACATATAATGCCTTTTTTAAATTATATACATGGTTAGAAAAGGTGGAAATTTCAAATATAAGAGTTTGTTCTACATAAACATCATCCTTGATAATCACCATTGGGAAAGTACTCTTTGCATCCATTTGATATAACTTGAACCTCTAAAGAAAGAAAAGGGTAACAACGCTCTAATGGTTTCTCAGTTAGTTACAGGGACAGAAGTCTCCTCAAAATCATTGCCTTCAATTTGAATGTACCCCTTAACTACAAATTTTTCTTTATTTCTAATTACTATTCTAGAATAATACATCTTATTTTTTGAATGCGCACTTGTTACTTACTACACTTTGGTCTTTAGGTCTACTAACTAACTCCCATACCTCTTTCCTAATAAATTGGTTTAAATTTTCTTGTTAGCTAAGATCCATAATTTATCAGATAGGGCTTAAGCTTCCACTAATGTTTTAATTTTTTTTCTTTTAGCTATTCCATTCTACTAATGGGTCCAAAGGGAAATAAGTTATGTTCAATTCCTAGCTCCTTACAAAAAAGATTCAAACTTGTGATTATCAAATTCTCCACCATGATCATTATGGATAGTAGAAATTTTACATCCAAAATTTCTTTGAATCCAAGTCGAGAACATTTTAAATTTGTCAAATGATTAACTTTTGTGAGATAGGAATATAACATAGGTGAATCTAGAGTAATCATTAACTATTTCATATCCAAAGGTTTTACCATCTAAGTTGGTTGTACTAACAGGCCTAAACAAGTACATATGCAAGATCTCTAATGGTCAAGAAATGGTAATGTCCTTAATGGAATTAAATGATGATTTTAATTATTTTCCATATTGACAAGCATCACATAGGTGTTCTTTAGAGAATTCTAACATGGATATGCCTCTAATTAAGTCTTTTTAAGTTATTTCCCTAAGTGTCAACATGTTTGTATCACATAGTCACCTATATCATAGCCATGGTTCATCAATAATATTTTTTAAATAAAAGGAATTTGAGTAATCGACACAATCTAAATTGAGCATATAAATAATATTCATCCTTTTTCTTTCTAAAATAATCTCTCCATTTAAGCTAATTAAATATTTAATAAATTGTGATTTTTCATCAAATCTTTTGTCACACATTTGACTAGTGCTAAGCAAGTTATTCTTCAATCCATCTACTAGTAAACATTTTCTTAATTAAACTTTTAGAGTTGCCAATCAAACCTATACTCATCACCTTCCTAGTTATGTTGTCTTGTAGTGTAGCCATTCCTATAGAGCTAGCCTCCAATGTGATAAATTGCTTAACATCCTAGTCAAGTGCCATGAACATTTACTATCCATGTACCCATGTTCTTACTAAGCCTTTTAGGAGATGATCCATCATCCTGATCAGAATAATTAAGATTATTATTTCTCATAAGACATAATTTTTTTACCTCCTCCATTTTGTGTTCTGAAGAGTCTAAGATAGAATCTTCCCAAAAAGCTTTCTTTGTCATTTTCTTCCCTTTTTAAAATTGGAATTTTTCACCCTTCTCTTTAGTAGGGTGATTTTTCAGTTTGGGGAGATTAGATTTCATGTGTTCAAAATAAATAGTGTTAAAGGAAACTTTAGTACCTTAACCTAAGCTACCTTTGTTCTAGTGTTAATGACATATGTCCTTCCACTTCTTAAAGCTCTTGAATTGTCAGGTCATCAATGCTATATCATCATCTTCATCTACTGCAGAGCCATTGCTATCAAAATCATCATCCTTTATTGCTATAGTCCTCTCCTTCTTCCTGTCAATACATCAAGTAATCTTTGACTAACATTTTGCTCATAGGTAAGGAGTGTGCCAATTAGATTATCAATATAATATATATTTAAATCTTTTGATTCACATATTGGAGTAACTTTAGCATCTTAACTTTTATGTAAATAACATAGAATTTTGTTCACTTTTTTAGAGTTTAATTATTGTCTACCTAAATCATACAGGGATGTCACTATATAAGTAAACCTAATGTACATGTCTGAGATAATATCATTTGGTTTCATATGAAATAATTTATAATCATGAAACAAAAAATTTAAATGAGATTGTTTGACATCATTAGTACTCTCATAAGTGATGCATAACCTATCCCAAATTTCATTGCAAGTAGTACAGGTACAAACTGTCATATAATATTTATATTTAATGAACAAAAAAATAATTTAAATATTTGATGTTAAGTTATGCAAGATCTCTATCCTGATTGCTCCATTCACTTAACAATGTTTCAATTTTTAACCCATTCACAATCTAAATGGTATGGAATAACATTCTTGTAGCATATTCCATATGCGATAATCAATTGATTATTAAATAATAGACAAATGAATTTTCCAAAATTAAAGGTAATATTGTCAAATAATGGTGGAAAGGTTATTGAATAACCCTCCACAGTATTCTTATTTCCAAAATAAGCCAAATGATCATTTCTTAGGGATTTTTAGATCACTAATTCTGAGTTTCTCTTATACTAATTGAAAGTTCAATAGAGTTTGTTAACCCTTAATGAACTGCCTTAGGCACACCATGAGGTGGGTGAATTGGTTATTTAAAATTTTCTTGATTAAAAATCCTTTTTGATATTTTAAAACACATAAAATTTTATATAACATAATGTGAAAGCTAATGAAAATGAAATTCAATTATTGAAGACTATTAATTTTATTTTTATTAATTTTATGCTTAAATAAAATAATCCGCATATATCACTATGATTTTATCTCAATTTTTTAAAAAATAGAAAATAGGAAATAAAAATGCAAGAAATAAAAATATTGTTAAAACAGAAAAGCACATCATAATTTTATAGTGGTTTGGTCAATCCTTGACCTATCTCCACTCCCTAGAGTCCTACTCTCTTGGTATTTCACTAAATTTTTAGTGTCTATACGTTATCCCCTATAATAAGGTAGATGAGCACTGACACAATCTCTTTCCCCAATTAGTGTGATAGAGCACCAAAATCTTTTCACCCTACTGGTGAGATAGAGTACATTGAATCCTTATTTACCCTCCTAGTCAAGCAAGTTATTCTTTTATCTTTTTTGACCCACATAGTGAAGGCTAAGATCCTTGAAGATCTTATATCTTAAATTCCTTCTGCCCCAAAAAAACAAAAAGATTAGCATAGACACTTGGAGGAACCAAGGTATAAGCTTCCCTGGAGCAACCACATAAATTTCCTTACCCTACTTCTCAATCTCACAGAACTTGTCTTTCTCCCTCTTTATGTTCTAAGTCATTTTAAGGAACTCTCACAAAACTCTCTTGATAACCAAATATTTTTTTAAAGTTTAATGAGAGTGTTTTTATGTGAGGTCTTCTAAAACGTCTAAAATTTAAATTCTACCATTTTCCTCATACAATACGATCTAGGTTTGTAAAGTATGATTAGGTCAAAAAACTACTTCATCCTTTATTTCTTAAATAGTCATGACATAATATATTTAAACTTTATGTATTGATTATACAATATAATCATTGGATTATATGGTATGATTAGTTCATTTATCTTTAAATCATATAGGATAAACTCTAGGATGAATAAAAATAATATCTCTCAATTATCCAAATGATCTACACTATATAGTATGATTAGTTTAAAAATTAAGTTTTTGTCCAGGATGATGCCCGGGACAACCATTTTTTATATCTGCCAATCATCCATTATGATTTTCATCATATTGTATAATCTACCATATTATTTATCCTTGATTTGATTGACTAATGAAATAAATTATTTTAAGAATCATTTTAATTATCATATAGTATGAATGTGTTTATAATATTCAAAATTCAAATAATAAATAATTTTGTAAATTTGATTGGCGGCTAGTATTTTTGAATTAAACTAATTATACTTCACAATTATTTTTGCAGTGTGACTAGTTCAAAATTCTTAATTACTCTATTAGCCATTTTAATTAAATTTTTTTTAACAACTGACCATACTATACAATTTAGTTCATATAATACAATTATTTCAAAATTTTGAAATTCATTTTAGCCCTCCCTAGTGTATATGTGTGTGATTGTTAGGTTAGCATGCACCATTACATGACTTTGACTCAAGAAGTATAAAAATAAAGAAAAAATATATAAACTCTTGCAAAACATTATCCTATTCTACCCAGACTTATGCTTGAATCTTTCATTACACGATATATGATTTACCTGAAATATTATTACATATAAAATCAAATTTGTGCTATAAATACTTGAAGAAATAAAAAGACAATCAATAATGTTTGTTGTAATCAAAATAACATGGTCAGTATCTCATAATACAATATGTTGGAGGTCAATAGATATCTTTTTCACTACTACAAGTTTGAAAGAGATCTAAGGATGTGTATTCCCTGAATCACATCTATAATTAAGGGTCTCATTAGGAAAGATATGAAATTTACACTCCTAATTCTAAAACACTTTTATAAAATATTATATCCAAATTCTTACTATTTTTTTAGTGATATAATCTCCAAAAAAAACTTTTATTATTTCAATAGGAGAATTATTGCAATTAGAGTACATGAGTAGTTTGTTTTAAGTTAGTATGCTTTCTCATGGGTTCAACACTATACTCTATCACTTTATAACTTGATTGTAGGTTTTTAATATTTTTATATAAAAAGAAACTTAACAATAATTGGGGGTAATAGTGCCTTAGATTTTTATACAATTAAAAAGTTCACTTCAAAACCTCCATAAGGGTGTAGCCCTAACTTTAGAGTCATCCATATAATCTAAAATCTCTAAATAAAATATGTTAAAAGATTTAACATTCCCTATAAGGAGACTATTGATAGTTTGTTAGGGATGTTAGGCCCTTATGAACTAGCCCAAGGCTAATTAAGAGAGAGAGGTGAATTGGTATTTTGAAAAAAATCTTTCAATCAAAACACAAACCAAACTAAAATTCAACATAAAGAAAACACAATGCTGAAATAATAATAGAAAGAATACACCAGATTTATAGTGGTTCGGTCAAACCTTGACCTATGTCCACTCATCGGAGGCACCCTCCTAGTATTGCACTAAACTCAGTGTCTCTCCTTTTGCCCCCATAATAGGAGAAGAAACCCAGACAAAATCACTTCCACCTTCCCCGGTGTGGCGGAGTAGCCGGGTCCTTTGACACCAAAGAGATCTTCTTCTTCCCAGAACTTCCCTCAAGACAAGCCTTGAATTCGATGGTACTAAGGTGCAAGCTCGCTGGAGCAACCGTGTGGAATCCCCTCCGCACTCCGTTGAAACCCCCTCCAAGGATCTTCTCCCTCTCTCAAACTCCACCTTTTCCTCCCTCCCTTTCAAGCTCTCTCTTCAAATTCCCTCCAAAAGAATGAAGCTACAATGGATGCCAAAGACACTTATGAAGTTCCTTGTCAAAGCTTAAATATAAGATCTCAAAATGAGCTTATTAATTATAACTTGTGAACTTTATCATCCAGGCCGATATGTATATCGTCCTGGCCGATCAGTGTAAATTAAGCCCAATCAGCTAGGATGATTTGGGACGATCAGAAAAAATTTATTCATATCAACCAAGTTTATAATATATCATCATGGCCAATCAATACAAATCATGGAATATCATCCTGAACATCGCCCTGAATAAGAGATGTCCAATGTCCAATCATCCAGTGGAATGTCTCGGCCGATCTTGTGATCCTCTAGGATGATGTGATCTTGTAATCAAATCATAATTGCTTTCCTTAAAAACTAGATTAATTTAGGAAAAATTATGCTGGATCAGCCAGGCTAATGCCGGGATGATGCCCGGGATAATGTCCAAAAATAAGCAATTCCTAAATAGATCTGGCGGCTGATTCTTTCTGATTTTAGCCTATCATCCTGGCCAATACAAAATCGTCTAGGATAATGTTCTTAATAACAGTTGGCTTAATAATGATTCCTTGATTAGGGTTTCTATTTTTGAACCGACCATCCAGGCTGATATAAATATTTTCCCAGATGATGTTATAAAAAATAGTAAACTCTTGGAATTAGGCAAAAATTATCCCCATGTGTGTGTGTTTGTGTGCAAGGTTACTTAGCATCAGGAACCATATTATTTACAATAAACTCAAGAAAGGGAAAAGGTACAAACTGACTCAGACCAAGTATACCTAATCTTGAGCTGGTTCCAATTGCATTCTGATCTTGTGGTCCTGAAATATCAGTAGGCAACGCAGTCGTAGAGAAATAAGAGTGTTTGCTATCATCAAAATCATAATCTATGAATTCAGATTCACAACAACTATAATATTCTTCTTTATTAGAGGTGACTAAGAAATGTTCGTTATCATCTAATGGACTAAAAGTAATGAATCCAACACCTAATTTTAATTTTTGTGTATATTATTTTTTATTCCATAGGTTTTCAAATTGTTGAGCTTCACCTCTTGTCTAAGTTGTTGGTAATAAACCATGTTTATCTAAGTTTTTAACCCACATAGTGTACTAATCAAGAGATTATTCTACTAATTTTATCATAAGTGGATCAAAAAGGTTTGCCTTAGTTTCAATAGTTTTGGTGCTAGAAGAAAGAAATTTAAAGGGTTCAAAATCCAAAACCAAAGTAGGAGCCGCTTTGGCTACCAAACTAGCTATACTATTTTGAGATAGTGAGGTCAGTGTTATGTTCTTCACCTACTTATAAGGCTTCTCAAAGTTTGATGTATTTGGATAATTTTTATTAGTTGTTTAGACCATTTTCTCATTGTTCTATACCTCTAAAGATACTCAAAACTTTAATTTTTTTAATCATGAATTTATATTTTATAACCTGCTTATTTTTCTTAAATATATATTATTTATCCTTTGAACTAGACCCAAAATCAATATGTACTACAAGCATCTTTACTTGTATATACTATTTTTAACTTTTTTTTCCATTAATTTTGCTTTTCTTTATCTATCCCTCAGGCTTGTTAAGCCATTCTACCACCTCTTTGCATAATATTAAAAAACTTTCTTATGGCCAAGATGCACTTCCTTTTCTTCTTTTTTATTTTCTTATCCTCTTTATTTATCTTTCTTCTTTTTATTTCATTTAATTGGTTTAAAGTTTTTTGGGAATATTTTATGTTACTTAGGTAGATAGTAAGTATCTTCTTCATAAATTTTGAATTCATGAATTGAGAATGGTTGAATATCTCCCTTAATATAGTGTTTTATACCATCATAATAAACTAATGAAGGGTGGAAGAGATTAAAAGAGGCATCTAAATCTATGATATATAATTAATCTTTAATTTTTAGATATCTTACTAATCAAAATTGAGTTGGTGAGTTTCCACTCTTAGCTAGGAAAGTATTTTAGGAGACATAATGTTGATGATGCACCTAGAACAATTAAGAAACAAGGAAGTTTAATGTTTGCCACATTCACAAAAACACATGGGGGACATTTATTTTTAGTGGTTTCTAATAAAGAGTCCATATTAAAAAAATATATCTCTATAATCTCTTTACAATATAAGTCTTCTTAAGATTGCATTGATGCTAATTGAGCCATAATTTTTTTTTTTTTTTTTATCAAGAAGAGCTTTTATCAAAGCCTTTCTCATTTCTTTATATAGAAAAAGAGCATCTTAAATACTCAATTTTTTAGTAAACTTTATGGTTTGAGCTAATACATTGTAATTATGTTGGGGCACCTCATGATTTTGTTGCAAATTTGGATCCAAATAGTTTTATTTTGATGATAACAAACATTATTATTTCTTTACCACTAGTATTATTGAATATCTATTTTGTTTGCCCTACTTAATAACCTTTCAAGTCCACAAAGATCACTTGCAATGCAAATTAGCTCAATATCAGGTATTAGGGTTGAGTGTACTTGTAATTTTATTTCATTGTATTTTTATCTTTCTTGAGTCAAATATTTAATATACTGGACCCAAGATAAGTAACCTTGCATACAAACACACAGGGGAAGAAATTTAGTGAGTTAGAGAATTTTTCTATTTTTGATAAATCATACATGATGATATTAGATCATCCTGGATGATCAGTTTAAAAATAAAACCCTAATTAGTGCATCCAATTTATTGCAAATTATTAAACTAATCATTTTGAATGATCCATATCATCCAGGATGATCAACTTAAAAGATGAACATAATCGCTAATTACAATTTAGGTAATATTTTAAGCTTCAATTTTTGTTTTAATCGTATAGGATGATATGCATCATCCTAGATGATTTTTGACAATCATACTTTAAATTGATCCAATGATTAAGAGAGTAATTATGGTTAAATTGTTTAATTAAATCATACAGGATGATCCATCTAGATCGTACTAGACAATTTAGATAAAAAACCATAACTTTACGCAAATCATCCATGAGGATCATCCTGGACGTCGTGAAATGTTTTTGGGATAATATGGAGATCGCCACCCATCGTCTAATGTTAGACTGGATAATCAATATTGTATTTTGAATTAATCATCCCGAAATATCATAAGATTATACTAGATGATCTATATAAATACTCATACTGATCGTACATAACAAAGGTGATTGTTTTGGCTGATATGGCTATTTTGTACTAATCATAAAGGATGATCTTCAATCATCCTAGATGATTAGTTATGTAGAATTGAAAATTAGGGCTTTTGTTGGAGGCTCTCTATTTAAGCAATGGTATGAACCCTTGGGTTAATCTTTTGTTGTGGAGTTGATCCAAGAGGGGACTTAGAGAAAGAAAAGGGAGAGCTTATGAGAGAGAAATCCTTATGTGGGGGAGTTTGTGAGGGAATCACAATGGTTAATCCATGCAAGGTGTTTGTCATCTTTTTTAGGTTCCCCACTAGTTCCTTAGTAACTCCAAGGAGATCATCTTCAACATTAGATCAAGGTTCCCTGCCTACTCTAGGAGGGAGTAAAAGGATTCTTGAGTTCTCTTCCTTCACCAGGTGTGTTAAAAAGCATTCCAAATTCTCTGCCTCACCGTGTCGATGGAAAGATTTTGTAAGGGAATGACCACCTTGTTGTGGGAGCAAAAGGAGAGTAACTTCAATTTAGTGCAATACTTAGAGAGGGAGTCTCCAAGGAGTGGATGTAGGTCAGATTTGACCAAACCACAATAAAATTCAGTGTGTTCTTTTCTTCTTATTTTCACTGCATTTTATTTTTACACTTTTTCTTTGATTTATTCTAAGATAAAAATATCTGACCATATTGCTATTGTGAACATTATTTTTCTTCTGCATCAAGAGCTATTGTTTTGTTTTAAAATATGTAAAAAGATCAAAAATATTTTCTTTTTGTTTAAGAATTTTAAAACTACCAATTCCCCCCCCCCCCCCCCCCCCCCCCTCCTTTTGGTTAGCCTTGGGCTAATTCTTTAAAGTTTAATACCCCTCACAAACTTTCAAGTGGTACCAAAGTATGATTCATAAAATAAAGTTTTAGAAAACTTTTAAATTTTAATCCATGGCTAACTTTGGAAATAGAAATACCGTGGAAGGTTATTCAATCACTAGACCACCTTTTTTTAATAATATACCATTTGATTTCTTGAAAACTTGCATGTCCACTTTCCTATGATCAATTAATTATTGTATGTAGATACATGTTCAAGATGGTTATTCTATGCCCTTTAGATTAGTAAATGGAGTTAAAATTGAAATACCTTTTTTTGAATGGACTATCGATGATAAAGATCTACACAATTGAATGCAAAATACTTGAACTATTTTTTATACCTTAAAATCTGAAGACTATATGCGTGTTTCCACTTGTTCTACTAGAAAAGAAATTTGGAGGAGATTATGCATAATATATAAAGGTATAAATGAAGTTAAATAATCTAGACTAAACATTTTTTGCATGACAATGAATTTTTTTGCATGAAACCTAGTGAATCAATTTCTGAGATATATACTAACATTTTTTGCTAATTTACTCCACCGGTAATTTCTTTACACCGCTAGTAATATACCAGCAGTTTACCGACGGCCGACGGCGGTTATCCGGTGAAAGCCCGGCGATGCCTACCGCCGGTAATACCATCAGCTATGATCGTCGGGTAACCACTGGCGGTGAACCGAAGCTTGACTGGCGATTTTTCGAACGCACGATGGTCGCTGTAACCGCCGGCATGTCGTCGATACAGTGACTGCCGGTTAGCCACCAGAAAGCCTCCGCCTAATCAAACTGCCAGAAATACACCACCGGTAAATGTTTCCTACGCCATTTTTACCGGCGGATTGATAACCACCAATAAGCCGCCGGTATATTTGAAAACTGACGGTTTCATAATATATGCCGCCTGAAAAAACAGCCGGTTTTTGGCATTTTTTCTGTAGTGTAGGTTAACACAAATTATTATATTACTACATGCCTTAGGAAGAAAACTCACAAATTATAAAAAAGTTAACAAGATTATGAGATGTTTACCTTATTCCATTGATACCAAAATAAATTCCATTATTGAATCTAAGGATTTGAATATTTATTCAATTGATAACTTACTTGGATCACTAATTGCTTATGAGCAAAGAGTGAACCAAAGGCAGCTTGATGCAGGTGAGAAGAAAAAGGAGAAAACTATAGCCTTAAATGCTAATGATTCTGACACTGATTCTTCTAGTTTTAATAATGATGACATCATATTGATAATAAAGAAATTTAAGTTCTTCTTGAAGAAAAAGAAAAAGTATCATCATAAATGGAATAAAGGTAAGAACCATAAGAATTCCAAAGTTTCTTCTGATGTTATTTATTTTGAATGCAGGAAGCCTAGGCATCTGAAGTGTGATTGCCTAACTCTAAAAGCTTACCCAAGCAAGGAGAAGGGTGAGGAGAAACTTAAGTTCAAGAAGGACAAGAAAAGAATCTAAAAGGATTTATAGGTAGACTTAGCATCAGACTCCTCTAAAACGGAAGCTAAAGAGGAGGTAGCAAACCTATATTTAATGGATGATAAACATCTTAATCACTCTAATCAAGAAGAGATATGTGAGCTTACTTATGATTAATTACTTCAAGTTTCTAAAAAAATCATTCTTCATATAAGAAGCTCAAGAAACTATATGCTAGTCTTAGAACTTATTTTTTTAACTTTGCAAAAAGAGCATGAGTGCCTGAGAAAAGTTCATTCGACTTTAGGTAGAAATCATATGACCTTACTTGATGAATTTGATAAATTGAATAAAAAGCATCTTGATATAACATATGAGTATAATTCCTTGAAAAGTTAACATGTTGTGCTAGAAAATGCATATAAGGACTTAGATACTCTTGCAACTAATTTAGATAGTAGAGAGAATGTTTTGAAAATTGAAAATTCAATTCTTAAAAATGCAAATAAATTTTTAAAATCTAAATTAACTGCTTTCAAAGAAAATAATAAACCACCCATGATTCTTGAGTTTCATAATTCATCAAATCATCAAACATCAATCAAACCTTGGAAGAGGAACTATAACTCAAGTAGATTAGTAAACCCTTTTCCTTATGTTAGATGTTTTTCTTATGGCATGCTAGAACATATATTCCCTAATGCACCATTCACCATAGAACATGTTTAGTGTGGAGACCTAAAGTTCAAAATTTATAGCATAATATGCACGAATTTCATTCTTCTTTTCATAAGATGGGACCTAAACCTATTTAGGTTCTCAAATCTAACATCTGATGACTTTGTAAGGGTTCTCTCACAGAAGGCCTCATGAGAGAATGTGGTACCTAGATAGTGACTGTTTAAGTCATTTGACTAGAGATGCAAATCAATTCATTTCCCTAAAGGCCAGGGCAGGAGGCAAGGTAACACTTAGAGATAACACCACTAGGAGAGTGATGGGGTCAGGTATAATTGGAAACTCTAAAAATTTCATCATTGAAAATGTTTTAGTTATTGATGGCTTGAAACATAACTTACTCAGCATCTGTCAACTCTGTGATAAAGGCTTCAGCATAAGCTTTCTATCTTCCAGTTGCATAATAAGCTTGAATAATGACGTTGTTTTATAAGAAAAAAATATCAACAATATCTACATGCTTGATTTAAACTGTATCAAGTTGGACACTGCTCTTTACTTAAAAACTATTACTGATGAATCTTGGTTGTGGCCTAGGAGGTTATTTCATGCTAGTTTGAAATGCCTTATAAAAATCACTCAAAAAGACTTAGTGTGAGGGATACCCAAACTAGAGTTCACTAAGAATCACATGTGTGATGCCTGTCAGTTTAGAAAGCAAGTCAAATCCTCGTTCCCCTTAATTAAAGATATTTTCACTAGCAAACCCTTATAAGTCCTTCACATGGATCTCTTTGGACCTGTCAGCACTGCAAGCTTAGGAGGGAAAGTCTTTGTGTATGTGATTATTGATGATTATTTAAGGTTTACTTGGGTTAGATTCCTATCTCATAAAAGTGAATCATTCAAGAATTTTAAGTCTTTTTCCACTTGGATTTAGAGGAAGCTAGGTTATAAAATTGTACGAATTCATAGCGATCATGGTGGAGAATTTGAGAACAAAAATTTTGAATCTATCTATAAGGAGCAAGGGATATATCATAATGTTTCAGCTCGTAGGACCCCTCAACAAAATGGGGTAGCTGAAAGGAAGAACAGGACCCTGGTAGAAGTCGCTAGAGCCATGTTTGCTGAATACTCACTTCCAAAATACTTTGGGCACCCAACCTCTCTCACCTTCATGTCTTTGGATGTAAAGTGTTCATTTTGAAAAATGGGAAGTCTCAAATAGGAAAGTTTAACCCAAAATTTGATGGAGTGTTCCTAGGTTACTCAAGTGTTAGGAAATTCTATAGAGTCTTCAATAAAAGAACACTCGTAGTTGAGGAGACCTCTCATATTGTGTTTGATAAATCAGATAATTTTGGAGGGTCTCAAGTAAAAAAAGCGAAAGTTGTAGAAGTCACCTAAGGATTGTAATCTATAAATCTAGAGGATAGAATAGAGTCTGAAAAAACTTTGCCTAAAGTTGGAGATATTCTCTGAGTCATCCTAAATAACTAATCTTAGGAAATCCGAATAAAGGTGTTAGAAAAAGCATGGACTTAGAAAAGTGGTAGATCGCTTTGCCTTCATTTCAATCATAGAACCTACTAAGCTAAATCAAGCCTTATCTAATGAATTTTGGATCTTAGCCATGCAAGAAGAACTAAATCAATTTGTAAGGAATGATTTTTGGGAGCTAGTTGGAAGACCTAAGGACCAGAGTGTGGTAGGAACAAAATGAGTTTTCAAAAATAAAATGAATGATTTTGGATTAGTAGTGAGGAATAAGGCAAGATTGGTGGCTAAGGAGTATAATCAAATAGAAGGGATTGATTTTGAAGAGACTTTTTTCCCTTAGCTAGTTTGTAAGCTATTAGAGTGTTACTAGCCTTTACTTATTTTTAGGGATTCAAACTATATCAAATGGATGTTAAGAGCGCCTTTCTGAATGGGGTAATAAAGAAAGATGTATATGTTGAACATCCCCCAGGCTTTGAAAAAATTTTTGCTTGATTTGAAATTTTTATCAATAATATTTGTCATCATCAAAAAGGGGGAGATTGTTATGAATCTGGATCCAAATAATTTTATTTTGATGATAACAAATATTATTATTTCTTTACCACTGCTATTATTGAATATCTATTTTGTTTACCCTACTTATTAACCTTTCAGGACCATAAAGAACACTTGTAATGTAAATCAACTCAAGATCAGGTAGATTAGAGTTGAGTCTACTTATAATTTCATTTCAATATATTTTTTTTATATTTCTTGAGTTAAATATTGAATATGGTGGACCCATACTAAGTAACCTTGTACATAGACACTCAATAGGAGAAATTTAGTATGTTAGAGAATTTTTTCTATTTTTAACTAAATTGTATAGGGTGATATTAGAACGTCTTGGATGATCAGTTTAAAAATAGAAACCCTTATTAGGGCATCTAGCTAATTACAAATGATTAAACTAATTATATTGGTTGATCCATTTCATCCAAGATGATCATCTTAAAAGATGTAAATAGTCACAAATCATAATTTATGTAATGTTTTAAGTTTCAAATTTTATACAAGACAATATGCATCATCCTGGATGATTTTTAAAAATCATACCTAAATTGATCTAGTGATTAAGAGAGTAATTATGGTTAAATTATTCAATTATATCATATAGGATGATACATCTAGATCATACTGGATAATTTAGATGAAAAAAATATAACTTTACTCTAATGTTCTAGGAGGATCGTCCTGGATGTCCTTAGACATTTTCAGGATTATATGGAGATCGCCACCCATTATCCAATATTATATTGGATGATCAATATGGTATTTCAAACAAATCATCCCAGATAATCATAAGATCATACTAGATGATCAGTATAAAAACTTGTACTGATCATACAGAGTAAATGTGATCGTTTTAGATGATAGAGTTATTTTGGACGATCAATTACACATAATTGAAAATAATGACTTCTTTTGGAGTGTCTCTATTTAAGCAATGGAGTTAACCCTTGGGTGAATCTTTTATTGTGCAGTTCATCCAAGAGAGACCTTAGATAAGGAAGAGGGAGAGCTTGAGAGAGAGAGAGATCCTTGTGAGGTGGAGCTTGTGATAGAATCATAAAGGTTATGTCGTGTAAGGTGTTCATCATCATCTTCGAGTTGCTCCACTAGTTCCTTGATATCTCCAAAGAGATCATCTTCAACATTAGATTCAGGTTCTCTGCTCACTCCAGGAGGGAGTAAAAGGATTCTCAAGTTCTCTACCTTCACAAGGTGGGTGAAAAAGGATTCAAGGTTCTCTACCTCATCATATCGATGGAAAGATTTTATAAGGGCTTCTCCGCCTTACTATGGGAGCAAAAGGTAAATTCAGTTTAGTGTAATAATTGGAGAGGGAGTATTCAAGGAGTGGATGTAGGTCAGCTTTGATCGAACCACTATAAGACTCGGTGTGTTCTTTTCTTATTATTTTCACCTCTTTTTTTTTTGCACTTTTTTTGTGATTTGTTTTGAGATTGAAATATTTGATCATATTGCTATTGTGAACATTATTTTTCTTCCACACCAATAGTTATTATTTTATTTTAAAATGTTTAAAATAGATCATACATTTTTTTTGATTAAGAATTTTTAGAACAACCAATTCACCCCCCCCCCCCCCCTCCTCTTGCTTAGCCTCATGCTAGTTCTTTAGGGTTTAACACCCCTCTCGAATATTCAAATTTATTATATCTTGACACTGCACTTGCTAAAATAGGGTTGAAGTTTATGACTATCCATGATTTATTTTCTTTATATGTAGTATATTTCTATGGTGGTAGAGCTTTCCTACTATAATGATTGACTTGTACTACTTCTTTAGTAGAGGATGAAATAAAATTATCTTCATGAATGTCAATTAGTTCCACATTTTCTTCGAGTAGATTTTTAGAATATAAAATTTATATTTTGATATCGATTGGTCTAACTCTGAATATCTAGAATAGGGGACATTTTCATCATAGAAGTATTCCAAATATTCTTTAAATTTGTTAAGGTTTACTTAATTATCTTGGGAATTGTCATATATTAAACTATATGAGTTTTTCACACCAATTTTTTTGAGGTAGATAGGACATATTCTAAATCTTCCTTCATTAATTTCTTAGTCCCATACAAGATAAAATAGAATTCATACAAGATAAGCGACATAAGGGATTTATCTCCCCCATCTGTAGAAAGTAAAACTTTACCATATACATTTTTTTTATCTTCCTCCTATTGAGGTAAAAGAAGCCGATATACCAGATCTCCTTATGCTCTCAAGATAGACTCATCTCTAGGTCTTTTTTAAGAACTATGAGATCAACATGGATAGAATTCTCATATCCCAAAGACACCTAAAGAGAAGAATGATGCAATTTGTTTGGTATTCTTTTATATATATGATCAAAGTTACATCCCATCCTCATCGAAGTTTAAAATATGGAAAGGAATAGAGGGTTCACCTTAATACATTTGTAATATCCCTAGCCCGAATCTACCAAGTACTTCTTAGAATTCATAACTATTCTAAATTTATTATTCCTTTCAAGCCACTTCTTGAAAGTAATGAATTTTTTAGCTCATGTCCCAACATGCAGTAGAATTGGGTTTCCAGAAATTGCTCACCTCTCCTAATCTCTTAAGGTAAAGTAGTTTGAATTTAGGTTTTTAGAAGATTATTCAAAATTCTATTTATTGCTTCCCTTTCAAAAGAATAGACTTTTTTTTTTTTTGACATAAGCCTTAAATTTTTATCTATTTTTTCTAAATTTTTGTTGGATCAAGGATTATATAATTTATCATTCAAAAATTTTTAAAGCTTGTTTATCTTGTGCCAAGCCTGTTGGATAATTTACTTGAACTTTCATGAGTTTTTAGCTTTATCTACTATCAAAACTAACTTAAATTTTATCTATAAGACTTTCTACATTTGAGTTTTTGAAAATTAAGATAAGATTGAGATGCATCCTCTTGATTTTTTAAGGCATTAAGAATGTTTCAAATACATTGATTCTAAATCAACTAAATAATAATTCTATTGAACTATATATATTTATGAAAAATATTTATATAGCCAGATGTTCCTATAATTAAGGTTTAAACTTCATTCTATGATTTCTTTAATAAAAAATATAATAAACTATGGATTCACAAGCTTCTTCCTAAGAAACACCATATCCTCATTGTCACATGATTACACAGACTCAATATGAATGGAATATATCTTGATCATTGTATAAGGAACCTCTTTAATTTGTTGAGCAGCCATTGTAACAATTAACTCTTCCATTTTCTACTCCATTCTTACTATTATTGAGATAGTCGCTACTTAGTTCTTGCCTGTTTGATATTCTTGCAACTTGTATGCTTTTTTATGATTCCAAATATTATTGCTTTGATTATTATTTCTCCTAACATATTTTGAAAGAATTGTTTTTCTCTTGTGTGTACTAACATTTCAGGGAAATTATACTCTGGATTAATAAAGACTTTAAATCAAGATCAGTTTAGAATTTATTATAATTGAAGTATGTATTTTCCATTTTATTGAGTCAGAGAGAGTGGGATTATAATTGAGAAATTGAGCACACAAATTCCAGGGGAGAGTTTAAAATTCATATTGTTTAAACTGATCATACTATACGATATCACTTCGTACGGGATAATCTGGTTAGTTATTTTCCTCGATGAGCAGTCAAATGAATAAAAAAGAATTTTTTTTTTATGTATGGATCATACGAATGATCCCAATTCATACGTGCACAAGTATAAATGTCTCAGGTTCCAGGTTGCATAAAAATAATTTTTTTAAGTATGGATCAAACTATACTAACCCAATTCGTACATGCTTTCACAAGTACGAACATCTCAGGTCCATTCTCACTCAAAAATATTTTTTCTAAGTATGGATCATACGGGATGAACCCAGTTCATACAAGCTTTCATGAGTACGAACGTCTGGGTTCTAGGTTACATAAAAAAAATTTCTAAGTATGGATCATACTAATATGAACTCAGTTCCTACATGCTTTCATGATTACGAGCATCTCGGGTTCAAGGTCACATAAAATAATTTTTCTAAGTATGGATCATATTGTACCAACCTAGTTTTTACAAGCCTTCCATACTACAAAAATGTGAGGTCCCATTTCATCCTAACATTTTGTATAGATGAATTTTGAAATTTTCTAACTATTCATCCCGGAAGAACTTCATGTTGCAACTTGAGCCTATGAGTTTATGCTTTTCATAATAACAAATATTACGGCTCACTTTTTGTTATCTATTTATATTTATAATATATTTTTCTTTCTATGTTTACTAACATTTCAGGATTACAGTGCACCTTACAAGACTCATGTTTTGGAAGAACTTATTCTATTTATAATTTTCTTTAATGAGGTTTTTGGTTTGTAAGGGTATTTTCTTGCTTGTAACCTTGCTCACTTATTTCTATTTCAGAGTTTACTTTTTTTGGTAACATCATCCGGGATGATATTTATATCATCCTGGATGATTGGTTCAAAAATAAAAACCCTAATCAGGGCATCCTGGTTAAGGCAGTCGTCATTAAGTACATCGTCCTGGATGATTTTGTATCGGCTAGGATGATAGGCTTAAAATAGAAAGAATCAACAACTATATCTATTTATGTATTAGTTATTTTTGGACATCGTCCAGGGCATCGTCTAGGGCATCGTCTAGGATCAGCCTGGATGATCTAGCAAAATTATGCCTAAATTAATCTGGTTTTTAAGGAAATTAATTAAAATTTGATTGCATGATCACATCATCCTGGATGATCTCAAGATCGTCCAGGATGATACACTAGATGATTAGACATCAGACAGCTCTTATTCAAGACAATGTTCAGGATGATATTCTATGATTTATACTGATTGGCCAGGATAATATCCTGGATGATATGAACAAATTTTTTCTGATCATCTCAAATCATCCAGGCTGATTGGGCTTAATTTACACTTATCGGCCAGGAAGATATACATATCATCCTGGATGATAAATTCGGCAAGTTGAAATTAATGAGCTCATTTTGAGCTCTTCTATTTAAGCTTTTACAAGACACTTAGTAAGTGTCCTTGGCAGCCATTAGAACTTCATCCTTTTGGAGGGAACTTAAGAGAGAGATTAAAAGGGAGAGAGGAAATATTGGAGTTTGAGAGAGAGAGAGAGAAGATCCTTGAAGGGGGCTTCAAAGATGTGTGGAGGGGGATTCCACACGGTTGCACCGGCGAGCTTGCACCTTAGTACCATCGAATTCGAGGCTTGTCTTGAGGGAAGTTCTGGGAAGAAGAAGATCTCTTTGGTGTCAAAGGACCCGCTACTCCGCCACACCGGGGAAGGTGAAAGTGATTTTGTAAGGGTTTCTCCGCCTAGCTGTTGGGACTAAAGGAGAGACACTGAGTTTAGTGTAATACTTAGAGGGTGCCTCCAAGGAGTGGACGTAGGTTAAGGTTTGATTGAACCATTATAAATCTGGTGTGTTCTTTCCTTTATTATTTCCGCACTTTAGTTTTCTTTGTCAAGAATCTTGGTTTATATTTTTTATTATGAAAGATTTTTAAAGTACCAATTCACCTCTCTCTTGGTTATCCTTGGGACTAGTTCATAAGGGCTTAATATCTCTAACGAACGCTCAACTGGCATCAGAGCGAGATTCATAAAATTTAGTTTTTAAAAACTTTTGAATTTTGATCCAAGGCTAATTTTTATAATCGTAATATTACATAAGGTCATTCAATCACCAGATCACCTTTGTTTGAAAATTTTATATTTGATTTTTGGAAAATTTGTATGATCACTTTTTTGTAATCAAATGATTTCTAAATGTGGCAAATGATTTTAATAAGTTATTCTGTATCATCACGTATTTTAGATGGAATTAAAACTAATATTTCTTTTGATCAATGGAGTAGAGAAGAACAAATGAATGCTCAATTGAATGCTAAATCTTTAAACTATTTTTTCTTTGCTTTAAATTCTGGTCATTTTATAATTGTATCCACGTGCTCTACTGGAAAAAAAATTTGGAATAAATTACAAGCACTAGTGAAATCAAGCAATCCATGTTGAATATTTTAATGCATGATTATGAACTATTTTGCATGAAACCTTTTTAGATAATCTTAGACATGTATAATAGGTTTATTCAAATTTTGACATCATTGCATACTGCATATTTTAGGTAAAGGGTTTTCAAACTTTAAAAAAGTTAATAAAATTCTATATTGTCTACTTGACAAGTTTAATGCTAAAGTTGTTGCTATTTGTGAATTAAAGAATTTGAATGAATATTCTATTGATAATTTGATTGGCTCACTAATTACCTATGAATAAAGTTTGGGTCAAAAACTTTTGGATGTAGGAGAGATGATAGTGTTAAACACTAAAAATATAGAGGAAAGTGGCTTAGTTGGTGAGGAAAGTGATGACTTGTCAAGCAAATTAAAAAGCTCACCAAAGCATAAGCATAAATAAAAGTGGAATAAAGGTAAAAATGGTAAGAATGTTAAGATTTCTTCTGACGTTGTTTTCTTTGGATGTAGGAAGCCTGGACATATAAAAAATCAGTGCCCAAATTTGAGAACTCTTTCTACAAAAGAAAAAGGTAAAGCTAAGCAAATCATAAAAATGGTAAATAATAAAAAGAAAAAAATCTCCTAGGAAGACTTAGCTTCTAAATCATCAGACCATGAGCATGATGATGTTTAAACCATTATTTGTGTGCTTTAGTTTTTTGTGTTTGCGTGCTTTGTTCGTTTTTGTGTATTTTATGTGGTTTTTTTTATGAATTTATTCTTTTTTTCTTTTTTGTTAATTTTTTAATTTTTTCCTTACTTTTTTTATAGTGTTTTCTCTAATCAACACTCATAAATTACCACTTTTTAATAAAAAAAAAATTGAAAAATGAAAAATCTACCGCCTGTTTTATTTTAATTCTTATGTAAGTTGTGGTTGATTTCTCTAAAAATAGTCAAAGAAAGGTAACTCATGATTTTGACTCTCAATCTTTATTTACTAAAAGAGGTTATTCTACTTTTGATTCAAAATATTCATCATATTTTAAATTGGATTTTGAAACTGAATCTTTTTTATATCCCTACATTTTATCTATCACATACGAATCTTTTGCAAGTTGTTGAATCCACCTCATTATTTTCTTAATCAAGTAGTTCATTTTGTCAATACTATGGGTTTGCTTTTGTTTTTAAAATTTCAAAAAGGTAGCATCTTTGATTTAAAAAAAAATGGCCAATGACGCCAAAATAAAAAGTGGCAAATGACGCCAAATCAAAAGATGCGCAATAACGCCAAATTAAAAAAGGATACAAAAGTGTATCAAAATGTAAAATATGCGCAAAGTGTGCCAAAAACCTGACAAGAGGCATAAAATAAGCCCATAAAAAGTATGCTTACTTTTTCTATATTACTTAAAGCTTAAGAAAACCCTTGATATTTTTGATACTTGCGCTTCAAAATCATGATTCCTTATTCAACAATTCTTGCGTTAATATTCTATTTGATATGTTCTATGAAAGGAGTCTTAAAAAATTAGTGATTCTTTTTCTAATTTATTCTTTGATTTAGATATTGAATTAAAAAATTTTTGAGCCTTTAAAAGAATTTGAGCTTGGATTAACAATTTCTGATTTTCTTATACTTATTAGATTATGTGGAATCAATCCATTCCTTACTAAGTTTTTGAATAAAATTACGAGGTAACTTTTTCTTTTTTTAGACTTTTTTTGTGCCCCTTCTCTTTTTGATAATGTCAAAGGGGGAGAACGTACTGTTATATTTGTATCTTTTTCTTCAAAAATTAAAAACAACAAAAAAAATTTAAATTTCCCCTATTTTTTAAAGTTTTATTTTACTAAGGGGGAGATTAAGAAATTTGTTTTTTCAAATCCAACCTATAATATTTGTCATCATCAAAATGGGGGAGATTGTTGCAACTCAAGCCTATGAGTTTATCCTTTTGATAATAACAAATATTATGGCTCACTTTATATTGTCTACCTATATTTGCAATATATTTTTCTTTTTATATTTACTAACATTTTGGGATTACAGTGCACCTTATAAGGCTCAAGTATTGGCAGAACTTGTTCTATTTGTAATTTTCTTTAATGGGGTTTTTGGTTTATAAGGGTGTTTCTTCCTTATAACCTTGATCACTTATTTCTATTTTAGAGTTTACTATTTTTTATGTAATCATCCTGGACGATTGATTCAAAAATAGAAACCTTAATATAGGCATCCTACTTAAGGCATCCGTCATTAAGCACATTATCGTGGATGATTTGTATCAGCCAGGATGATAGGCTCAAAATAAAAAGAATCAACTGCCAGATCTATTTAGGTATTAGTTATTTTTTGACATCATCTAGGGCATTATCTAGGGCATCGTCCTAGATCAACTTGGCCGATCCAGCACAATTATGCCTAAATTAATCTAGTATTTAAGGAAAGTAATAAAGATTTGATTGTATGATCATATCGTCTTGGATGATCTCAAGATCATCCAGGATGATACACTGGATGATTGGACATTGAACAGCTCTTATTTAGGGCGATGTTCAGGATGATATTCCATAATTTATAATGATCGGCCAGGATAATATTTTATCATCCTAGACGATATGAAAAAATTTTTTCTGATCATCCCAAATCATCCTGGCTGATTGGGCTTAATATACACTGATCGGCCAAGACGATATACATGTATATCGTCCTAGATGATAAAGTTAGCAAGTTGAAATTAATGAGCTCGTTTTGAGCTCTTTTATTAAATATTTGATAAGGAACTTAGTAAGTGCCTTTAGCAGCCATTGTAGCTTCATTCTTTTGGAGGGAACTTGAAGAGAGAGCTTGAAAGGGAGAGAGGAAAGGGTGGAGTTTGAGAGAGGGAGAAGTTCCTTGGAGGGGGTTTCAAAGGAGTGTGGAGGAGGATTCTACATGGTTGCTCGGGCAGGCTTGTACCTTAGTACCATTAGATTCAAGGCTTGTCTTGAGGGAAGTTCTGGGGAGAAGAAGATCTCTTTGGTGTCAAAGGACCCGGCTACTCCGCTACACCGGGAAAGGTGAAAGTGATTTTATAAGAGCTTCTCCGCCTAGCTATGGGGGATAAAGGAGAGACACTGAGTTTTGGGTAATACTCAGAGGGTGCCTCCGTGGAGTGGACGTAGGTCATGGTTAGACCAAACCACTATAAATTTGGTGTGTTCTTTCCTTTATTATTTTTGCATTTAATTTTTGCACTTTGGTTTTCTTTGTAGTGAATCTTGATTTATGTTTTTTATTGTGAAAGATTTTTAAAATACCAATTCACCTCTCTCTTGGTTAGCCTTGGGACTAGTTCATAACGGCTTAACATCCCTAACAAACACTCACTTCATTCATACCGGATGATGATCGGGTACAAAATGATTTCATATCGATTCACAACAGGTTCATACGCAATATTATTTGAACTATTCGTATATACAAAATAAGAATCATATTGTACAATCGTGTATGCTCAAAATTGAAAAATTTAGCTTTCTAGATAGTTTTTTGTGTCTTGTATATAAAAGGTCCATTAAAAAGTGATGTAAAAAATATTGCCTTCGTGATTTTTCAAGGGAAATTAAAGGAGAGATTATGAGAGAGATTTCTTACTAGTGGAGTGTGAAGGATTCTCAAGGTTACTCAAAGGTAAGGATCTCTTTATTATTTGTATTTTTCACTCTTCCTCTTTTCTTTCTAGATTACTTATGAGAAGATCTTTTAAGAAGTTTTGGTTTTATGCGGACACTTGGAGAGTATAAAAAGTCGATGGTTCTCTGTCGACACTTCGAGGGTGTGAAAGGTAACGGTTCTTTGCCAATACTTGGAGAATATGAATAGCCGAAGGTACTCTGCCTATACTTGGAGGGTGTGAAAGGACAAAGGTTCTTTACCTACACTTAGAGGGTGTAAAAGGATGACAGTTCTCTGCCGCACTGAGGATTGGTGGAAAAGAGTTTTATAAAGGCTTCTTTTCCTTACTGTGGAGGCAAAAGGAGAGTCACTTTGGTAATAGTACAATACCTAAAGAGGGTGTCTTCAGGGAGTGGATGTAGGTCGTGTTTGACCAAACCACCATAAATCTTTATATCGTTTAAATTTCTGCTGCTTACTTACTACAATTTTTATTTTATGGTTGAAAAAATTATTTTCAAGTAATTTTAATTAATTTGCTACAAATCGTCAATCAGTTTCAAATTTTAAATCTAAGAGAATTTTTAAAATTATCAATTCACCCCTCCTCTTGGTTAGCCTAGGGACAATATCTTAGGTTTAACAACCTATTCAAGATTCAACAACTATTTGTTTATATTTTTAACTAAATTTATTTAAAAGATTGAAAGCCAGATTAGGAACATATAACTCTTCTTCTTCTTCTTCTTCTTCCTCCTCTCACTCTCTATATACAGAGGATTTACTTTTATTTTACGCTTATCCTTTTGTAATGATCGTGTATCCACCATGAATACACTTTCATTAATTTCCCCATCAAGATAATTTCAAGCTACTATCTCATCAGCTTCTTGTTCATCTATCTTCTATTTAATTTTCTATAAATAATTCCTCATATCCTCAATAGATTTTTTTGACATATTGTGTGTGGAAATTAGGGTATATTCTTTCTAAGAGGAAAACTCTACTTGAACTTTAAAATGTTTTCTTCTTTCTTCTAATTCACTGGGTTTGTTGACAACATGTGTAGTAGAAGTGGCAACTTTTTTAGGCTGCCAAATATTCTTCTCACTAGATAGTGGTTTTGACTATTTGTTGATTTTAGTCATATTATAATAGGATGAGAAGATGATTTACTACGTTTGAAATTATCTCAATCAATCCTTGGTGATTGATGAGCTAAAGATAAATGGGAGATCTTGGTTACATCACTCTTTAGGTATAAAGACTTTGTGGGTACAAACGGACTATACTTCAGATAATGCAAAGCTTTATATTTTTATTATTAACAAGAAAAAATTATGATTAACTTAATAGAGTCCTATTTACTCCTTTTCATAATGTATTATTATTGATGAATTTAGATGTTTCAAATCTCTTGGTTGGATTCTTCTTTTCTCGGGTGGAGGTATAACCCTCTCTCTACACGAATCAAACTCAACCTAGGTAGATATCACCCCTTTCATTTATTTTTAGAAATTGTAGCTTGGATTGATCATAACTATTTGCACAGTTAAGAACTAATTTATACAACAAACTTCTAAACCTTCTCTTTCTTTCAGATAGGGAGACTGTAACAGGTACTTTAGATAAAGAAATAAGAAGGAAACAATATGCTATTCAGATAATATTTCCTTCTCTAATTATGTGGGAAAACTAGTTGAATCAATTCTAACTTGATATGATATAATTATAGAAAACTTTAGATTTTATAGATTCCAGTTCATTAGAATTCAACCTAGTTATCTCAGCTACAACATTCAACATACTTTTCTCTTCCACCATTTTAACTTTCTCAGTCCTACACCTTAGATGATTTTTCCTCATTCACCTTTGTAATTTGGTCATTTTCATATTGGTGGAGGATGACCCCATCTCAAACTTGCTCAGATTAGGGAGCTCAGACACTATAGTATATTTTCTTTTTTAACCAACAAAAAACTTTGGAAAAGTTAGGTAGGAGAACACTTAAGCCTTATAGCATTGGAGTAAATACAGACCTGTCCCTAGGTAGAGCTTTGATAGAGACAGCATGAATAGATTCAATCTTAACCACACTAGGTTGTGGCCCAAAGAAAGTAAGATGAAAATTATCAATTTAACCAATTTGAATGTTAGTGATCACAATAGATAGACTCTAATTAATAGTCATGTTGATGTCTTGGAAATGGAGAAGATCAATTTTCTAGACTTCTTTTTTGACATTAACTAGAGTTGTATATTAATCTTCAAAACTCAAAGATTTTTTTGGCAAGATGTAAGTATGAAGAACATATTGAATAAAATTTATTGAATCCCCATATCATAATTAAATTTAGGTAAATTAAGATCTTTGGGCTTTAAACGTTTTTAATGACTTTGGATATGGACTTGATTTGAGAAAAGATAGACTAAGGAATGACATTAATTTAGGAATTGAATTTTGAAAAGAATTTAAATTAGGACCAAGTCTAAAATATTAGTTAAAGTTATTAAGTTAGTATTTAAGTTTAATTTTGATTATTTGATCTCAAAACAAAAAAAAAAATTGAAATGGATGAGAAGATTGAAATTTGATTTGAGTTTGAATTTCACAAAATCATTGGACTAGGATCCTTGTCCATATATCTTTAGATTTTGAAGATAAAATGTGATATATTTTATATATAGATTTAGACAATGACTTCAGTGAAGCAACTATATAAAATACTGGAGAAAATATTATAAATTATAATTTGAAGCTTGAAATTGATATACACATTTAAGACTATACATATACAAAAATATAAGACTACTAAACAAGCAAAAGTGCATGAATATAATTATGCAGCACTCCTACCAGAACTAGGAGAAATTCAGTAATTCAGTTGGCCAAGTCTAATTTGTTTTTAGGATGAAACCAAGTAATCATGGGATATGCTTGCTCACGTAAGCATAGACTCATTGCTAAAATGTAAATAAACATACAAATGTATTTACAAATACAAGATTATAAATGGGTAGAATCCCTACTAGACCTAGGACCTATTTAATATTTTAATTGGCCTAATCCACTTAGTTTCTAGGATGAAACCAAGAAACCATAGGATACGCTTACTAAAGTAAGCATAAAATGAAAGCTAAAAATTAAATTAACATATGAATTGACATGTAAATGCAAGACTATAAATAGGTAGAACCCATACTTTACCTAAGACTTTTTTTTTTTTGAAAATGCCAAAGGCAAAGATTAAACCAAAAAAAAAATAGATACAACCTAGAGAGTGATAGAACACCTATCACACTCCTCTTTAAGCAAAGCAAAAAAACTAGGAGGGATCTTATTGCAATAAAGATCCTCCCAAATGAAGTCCTCTACTAAAGCAAAATTAGCACGTAAGTCGGCTAAACGATTACATTCTCTATGAACGAAATGAAAAAGAAACATACCAAACTCCTCCAAGAACAAAAGGTCTTCAATCTCTTCATTCTTATGAGAAGCTTTATTTAACGATCTTTGAATATACTTAATGACGTTCTGATTATCCCCTTCAATGATAATCCTCTTAGCTTCAAATTTTCACATATTGTGAAACAGTTTCAAGGCTCGAATAGCCATCAGTTCCAGCAAACCGATGTCCCAATGAACACATTTGATTCTGAAAGCAAATAAGAATCTTCCTTTATTGTCTCTAAAAACTCCAGCAATCCCGGCCTCATTAGAATCAAGAAGTGCAGCATCAAAATTACCTTTAATCCACTCGGGTGGAGAGGGTGCCAAGAAGAGTTGGACAGCTTACAAAGCTGGTTAGCACCCCAGTATCCGAGAAGATCCCACATTTTGATGAAGCAACAGCAGTCTCAATTTCCTTAGCATCCGTAAAACCCATACTCAATTCAATGCCTCCATGGGTAACTTTATTTCTACTCTTCCACGAGAAGTAGACGGATGTACAGTAAAGATTAACCAAAAAAGGGTTAGAGGAAGCCAAAGTCTTTAAACCATTGATACAATCACACCAGCCTTTGTATATAGGAATGAGAAAACCCCAATTATCCAAGGCGTCAAACAAGCTGACGAATAAACCACACTTCCTTGCAAAATGTTCCTCATCCTCAGCAGCTAGACAACCTCTTGGACAGCCATTAGAATGGATAATTCTCATATACAAAAGAAATCCCAAAGTTGGAATGCCTTTGTTAAGTAATCTCCACCAAAAACATTGCACCCGAGCAGACAAATTACTTTTTTGAGCCATTTCCAGCAGTTTTTACTATTACAGTTAGCATCTTGAACAGGCATAGTCAAGGTTGCTAATGATTTCCCTCAAAATTTGTACAAAAGTTCTCTGGAGTCCGTCCCATCTTCAATCTTCACCTGTAAAATCAATTTGATTAATTTCGGACCAAAGTACTTCTTAAGCTCCACCAAGTTCCATTCTCTATTCTGGATGAACATGTTAAGGCTGGGAAATTCATCAGCGGTGACATTGACAAATGTAGGCCAATTGAGAATCCTTTTATTTTGAATCCAAATATCTTCAAGAAGATCAATGGAGTCTCCCGTAGCCACTTTCCATCTAGAAAGAGGTTGTAAAGACTTCATGCCGTTCAAAAGAAATCTCCAAGCAACCGAGCAGTTTTGCTTCCTTGCTCCACTACAGATAACATTCATGTGTTTCGCTCTTAAAGTTCTATACAGCAAAGAGTTAGACTCCTTAATAAACTCCCAAGCATATTTAGATCTTAAAAGACCCATCATAGCAACGGGAGAAAGAAGTCCCGCTCCACCTTCGGCAACAGGTTTACAGAGCACCTCCCATGAAATGTAGTGCATTCCTATATCATTGTCTGCTCTTTTCTAGATAAATTCTCTACAAATCCTCTCCAAGATTTTTAGAATACTGATGGGAATCAAAGAATGAGATACATAGAAGACCGGGATAGCTAGCAAAACGGATTTAACTAGCACGATTCTACTCGGAAGTGAAAAATTTTTATTACCCCAGCTATTGACTTTAGTTGCTACCCTCTCGATTAAGAAGAGAAAATCAGAAGAAATCATCCAGCGTAAACAAAGATTAATCCCCAAGTACTTCATCTCCTGCACCACCTTAAAATTAAGGATTTTGGATAAAGATTTCTTCTTTGCTCTATTCATCGATTTCCCAAACATTATGGCAGATTTTTTAACATTAACAGAGAGCCCTGTCCAGCTTCAATAATCCACAATGATCTTATTAACAACTTTCACTTGCTCACTATTGGATTCAGAGAATAGAAGAACATCATCAGCATAAAGAAGGTGGGATATTTTATGAGCCACCGCAGCCACCTTGATTCCCAAATTGTTCCCATTATGGTGCAAGCTGTTAGATAATAGTTGGGAAAATAAAATGAACAAATAAGGAGAGAGTGGACAACCCTATCTAAAACCACTTTTAGCTTCAATCCAATTTGATTGAGTCCAATTGAAAACCTTGGGTAGGTAACACATTCCATAAGAAGTTTGGAAAAAATAGTAGGAAACCCAAAGTAGTGAAGAATACTTTCCAAAGACCTCCAAGACATACAATCATATGCTTATTCCATATCAATTTTCACAACCATCAATCCTTTTTTTTATTTAGAAAATCTGAATTTATTAAAAATTTCTTGCACCAAAAGGATATGTTCCGATAAGGATCTACCTTTAAGAAAAATAGCTTGGTTTTTCGAAATCAAATCATTGATAACCAAATTAAGTCTATTTAAAAAAGTTTAGTAATGATTTTGTAAATAGACAAAAATAAACTAATAGCATGAAATTGAGAGGGATCTACCGGATTTTGAACCTTGGGAATAAGGACAATGAATGTCTCTTTCCACTTCTCATTCATTTTACCCGTTGAGATGAAATGAAAGATAGCCTCCTGCATGTCATGAGCAATTATTTTTCAATAACCCCTGATAAAGGAATAAGAAATTCCATCAATCCCTGGAGAAATATTGCTACCAAGGTTGGAAATGACTTTCTCTACTTCTTCATTTGTGAATTCGGCATCTAGTAAATTCACACTTTCATTGCTAAGAGGATTTAGTCTGTTAGGCCATCCCGTCACATTGCATTCCCGCTCCTTCCATTTTTGAGAAAAAAACCTCAAAAAAACTTGTTCAATCGTTGTTTGTTCTTTTACAAGGTTACACGTATCATCCTTGATTTGTTTAATGAAATTACCATTCTTCCTACCATTTGCAAAAGCATGGAAAAACTGAGAGTTAATATCACTTTCCTTAACCCACTTCAATTTCATCTTTTGTCTCCACCAAATATTTAACCTTGCAAGAGTAGTATTCAATTCATGTACTTTTGACTTGAGCAGAATCATATATTGCTCATATATCCCGGTCCCGTTAGCTTCTTCCATTTGCAGATCATCCACCACTTTTGTAAGTTTTTCTTTAAGCTCTATCAAGCTTTTATGTTTGGACCTATTCCAAAAGAACAGAGTTCTCAACACAAACCGAAATTTCTTGTTTAATACCTACATATGATCAGCTTTAAATTGTTTGCTCCATGCTTTCTTGACAACGTGAAATGCCGCAGGATAAGAAAGCCACACATCTTCAAACCGCAGTATTTTAGGATGCTGGAAATTTAGCTGAAGAACCACTGGAAAGTGATCAGATGCAACCCGAGCCACATGTCGATTAACAGTATGTGGAAGAGCTTCCAAGGCCTTAGAGTTGAGAATACATCTATCTAGTCTCTCCCAAATCCGTATACCTCCACTCTTGTTATTACACCAAGTTTATTTAGGCCCAACAACTCCCACATCATGGAGATAAAAAATGTTCATGAATGAATTCATCTCTTGAGGATCAAGAGAGAATTTAAATTTTTTACCTCCCCTTTTGTCATCTTGAGACAGGATGCAATTAAAGTCACCTCCAATAACATATGGTAATTCCAAAGAAGAGTGGGATCCTAAGCACTCCCACAAGCTCCTCCTACTGTAAACATATCTACTCCCATACACAATAGAGATAATCCAAGATCCTTTATTAGCTATACAAAGTTTCCCAATCACACATTGCTCATTTGCTGATATTAAAGAAAATTTGGCCAAGTCAAATCTCCACATCACCATAATCCCACCAAACAAACCATTAGAGGGATAAAGAAAGAAATCCCAATCTTTCCCCATGTGCTTATTAAAATCCCATTTCTCCAAAGAATCAATTTTAGTTTCCACTATGCCCACATAAATAGCATGCCAACCTCGAATTACCTCCTTCAAATATAGAGGGGCCTTGAAAGTTCGATGGGGATGTTAAGCCCTATGAACTTAGTCCCAAACTAACCAAGAGGCAGTGGCGGATCCAGCCCTTTTTTTTAGGGTGGGCAAACCCGATATATATAAATATAAATACAAAAATATAGATATATTTCACTAACAAAATTCAAAACAAAGCATTATATTTCATCATAACTTTTGAAATTAAAAAGAAAATTACAGACTTTGCATTCTACTTTGCATTTTCTGATAATGTTGCATAATGACTTCATTCGAAACAGAATCAAAGACTTCTTTTTCAATATATGGCACTAGACAGTCATTAAGCCAGGCATCACCCATTTTGCTACGAAGTCGATGCTTAATGATCTTCATTGCAGAAAATGCTCTCTCCACCGTAGCAGTAGCAACTGGTAACGTCAGTGCAAAAACAATAAGTTTATAAACTAGTGGATACACAACATTTTTTTTTATCCTTTACCATCTGTTTTGCTAGAGCAGCAATGCTAGTTAAAGAAGTAAACTCCTCGCTAGTACGCATATCAATAATATAAGTTGATAGTTGATGCTCAAGAGACACAAGATCAATCATAGAGAAATCTGCTGGATATAATTCTGCAAGACGAATTAATTTTCCCTTGTCATAAGCAGAAAACATATTACTCGGATTTAGACATGTCACACAAAGAAGTAACTCGGTGCTGCTTTCTGAGAATCGGTTATTCAATTCCTGAAGTTGCATATCAATAACCGTGTAGAATAAATCTACTTGATAATGATGAAAGTTTGTAATATCTTCACATTTTCTTACAGATCGTCCACGAGCCTTGAATTTAGAATCCATATTTGGAACTTCAATTTCAAAAACATTGCAAAAACGTGACACTTCTTCAAGTAAAGGCACCCATCCACTTTCCCTCATCATTTGCAATCGTTGTTTGGACACTTGTACCAATTTCATTGCATTTATAATATCTTGATCCTTTCTTTGTAATGCTTGAGATAATTCATTTGTAATCCCTAAAATGTCAATCATCAAATGCAATGTTAAGACAAAGTCAAAAGATTCCATGGCATTTATTAAAACACCAGCTTCAACTGATTGTTGATCATGTATTCCCTCTTCCTTCACAATTTCTAGTACTTCAAGTACAGAAGCATACATTTTTGTAAGACTGATTAATGTTTGGAAATGTGAATTCCAGCGGGTGTCACCAGCACGATGCAAATTGGTTTCTTGGTTCAAACCTCGACCAGCATCTAACTCTCCACTGCTTAAATGAAAAAGAATTTTTTCACGTTGAATATTTTTTAGTGTATCATTCCTCTTGCATGAAGCTCCAACAGTGTTTACAATTCTTGAAGTCATCTCAAATAAATGTTTTACTTGCCAATGATTTTTTGCAACTGCCACCAAACATAATTGGAGTTGATGTGCAAAACAATGAATGTAGAATGCTTGAGGATTATCTTTTAGAATGAGTGCTTTCAAACCATTGAACTCCCCTCGCATATTTGATGCTCCATCATAACCTTGTCCCCTTATTCTGTGTAAACTTAACGAATGTTTTGCAAGAAGTGATTCAACTGCTGCCTTGAGTGTTATTGCATTTGTTGAAGTAACATGAGTAACACCTATGAATCTCTCAATTACTTGGCCCAACTTATCAACATATCTCACCGCAATTGCTAGTTGTTCTTTTGTAGACACATCACGAGATTCATCTACTAGAATGGTTAAGTATGAATCACCAATATCATTCATGATTACAGCCAAAGTCTCAGCGGCAATCGAAGCACAAATCTCTCTTTGGACTTTTGGTGCAATCAATTTTAACTTTGCATTTGCATTTTCAAATGTAACATTTTTGACTTCTTCATTATGATTTGCAAGAAACTGAAATAGTTCTACATAGTTCCCTTGATTATTGGAGCTAGAAGATTCATCATGCCCACGAAATGATAGGCCTTGGCGAATAAGAAATCGAACACAATCAACAGCTGCAGTTAACATAGTGCGATATTCTTTTTTTTGCTTCTCTTCTTTGCTCGACCATAAAGCGGAAATACTATGCTCTTGATGCTTCATTAAAGCCTCACATTTATGTCTTGCCTTGTTGTGTACACTGTTGTGATCTCCAACATGACTCAAAAGCTTCTCTTTTCTCTTCCAATTCTTAAATCCCTCACCAACGAATGTATCTCCACCGCCTTTGCTAGTATTAACTTGCTCTTGAGGTTTAAATAAATAGCAATAAAGGCAAAATACTGCATCTTTCTGAATACTATATTCCATCCAATCAGGAAAGTCTTCAAACCATTTTGAGTTAAATCTACGTGCAATGTTTCCTATTGTTGTTTGAGGGAATTGATGATTTTTGGGTTGATGCGGCCCCTTCAATAAATAAGCTCTTCGAACTCCATCACGATCATTTACATCATAACTCCAGATGGATGGTCGAAGACCAGGATCAGCAGGTAGATTGTCAATATCAATCTCGACACGTTCTTTTCGCTTCAAGAATCTTTCCATTTCGCAAACGGCTAACAATGAACTCTCCAAATTAGCTAACATTGTTACTCTAATAAAAAAATCAGTGTAATTCAAGCACTACAATATATATATTATAGCTAACATTGATATTTGATACTCTAATAAAAATCTAGTGGAGAAAAAAACGCTTAATTTGCAGTTAGAACAAATGGAAAGGTTGCATAGAATGCTCTGTACATACAAAGCCAGAATCTCGAGTGATTACAGGGAAAGCCTTTAGTTTTCCATCTGACGACCCAAACTCACCCAATGTAGGCTTTTTTATGGCTAACTTGCAGCAATTTCAGTTTTCCTTTAAAAAGGCATGTCTTCCTTTTTCAGTTTTTTGTAGAGAAAAAAAGAAAGTTTTTTTATGAATTATGGCTAACTTGCAGCAATTTCTTGAACTAAACTATGAGAAAGAAAAATGGCAGCAAACAAGCAAATCTTGAACTAAAAAAATTACTTGCTAAAATATGAGAAAGAAAAATGGCAGCAAACAAGCAAATCTTGAACTAAAAAAATTACTTGCTAAAATATGAGAAAGAAAAATGGCAAAGCAACAAGCAAATCTTGAACTAAACCTTTCAGTAATCAACTAAACCACAACCATGATTCTGCTTTAAAGTAAAACTGAAATTTCAAAACTTACCTCAGTCCTCAGCGAGACAGCGATGCGAACTGGGAAGAGAAGCCAGCGGGCAAGCCAGCGGCTGCGATGGCTTCGTGCCTTCGTGAAGACCTTGCGAACAGCGGCTGCGATGGCTTCGTGCCTTCGTGAAGACCTTGCGAACAGCGGCTGCGATGGCTTCGTGCCTTCGTGAAAACCTTGCGATTTGCGAAATGCGAACAGACGGCGCGGGGCAACAGGTCCCGCTTAGGGCAAAATAAAATTTGTAAGGGGGGGCAAATTTACAAAAAAACCCATTCATTATATTAATTTATCCACTCAGTAAGGTTTTTTTTTTTTTTTAGGGTGGGCATTTGCCCACCCTTGACAATACTGGGGTCCGCCCTTGCCAAGAGGGGGGGGTGAATTGGTATTTTAAAAACTTCATTTTTAAACAAAGAAATAAAGTCACATAAACCAAATCACACCACGAAAATAATGCAGAATTAAACGTGCGGAAGCAAGAAAAGAAACACAGAGATTTATAGTGGTTCGGTCGACTCAACCTACGTCCACTCCTTGGAGGCACCCTCCAAGTATTGCACTAAACAAAAAGTGACTCTCCTTTAGCCCCCACGGCTAGGTGGAGAAACCCTCACAAGAACCTCCTTTTTGCCACCCAGCAAGGCAGAGAACCTATCTCCTTTTGCTTCCTCCTGAAGCTGGCAGAGAACCTGAACCAAAAGCACAACTCCTTACCTCTACCGACCCTTCCACGGACGAGAAACTCTAGACGAAGACGACGCAGAGAGATCCTTGAAGCAACCCTTGTGAAACCCCTCACAAGCTCCCCCTCACAAGATCCTCTCTCTCTCTTCTCTCTCTCTTTCTCTCCTCAAGGTCTTCTCAGGTCAAGGCAGCAGCCAAAGGTCTTGAAAAACGTTGAACAAGAGCTCTTTAAATAGAAGAGCTTCAAAAGAGCTCATTAATTGCAAGTTGCCGACTTTATCGTCCAGGCCAATATGGACATCGGCCTGGCCGATCAGTACAAATTAATGAAGATCGGCCAGAGCATAGCCCTGGATGCAAGATTGGACGATTGAAAATTAGCTTGATCGTCCAAGCCGATCTCACGATCGTCCTGGCCGATCAGTTCAAATCAGATGAAAATCGTCCTGACAATAGCCCTGAATATGGGCTGGCCGATTTTGATCGTCCTGAAGTAACTTAAGGTTTTTGACTAGATCGTCCGGGCCGATCCTGCGATCGTCCAGGACGATATGATCGTATCAATCAACCTTAATTACTTCCTTGATTTCCTGAACAATTATGGCATAATTTGTTAATATCGTCCAGGCCGATCCGAGGATCGTCCTGGCCGATAATTTAAAGATATGCTATACCATACTTGTCTATGGCGGTAACTTCTTTCTGTTTTGAGCTTATCGTCCTGGCCGATACACGTATCGTCCAGGACGATCTGTTAACGTAGGCTGCCTTAATTAAGAATCCTTAATTAGACTTTCTGTTTTAAGCTGATCGTCCAGGCCGATCGAAGAAATCGTCCTGGCCGATATGAGTAAAAACAGAATTTCTAATTCTCTCAAGTGTGTGTGTGAAGGGTTACAAAGCATCAGTCTTTTTGACTATTACAAGAGGACTCAAAAGGTAAAAAATAAAAGTACAGACTGACTCAACCCTAAACCTACGCATTCCTGAACTTGGCTCCTTTTTGATTGTCCAATCGTCGATTTCTGAAAAGTTAGAAGCAACAAGCTGTCCAAGAAAAGCAGTGTTTGTCAATCATCAAAACATAAGACATGAAAAATAGATTTGCAACAATCTCCCCCTTTTTGATGATGGCAAAACACATTAAAAGGATTTAATTACACCCATGAAAGAAAAAAAATAACCTCATAAACTTCTCCCCCTTTTGACATATCAAAAACGAGGGTACATGAAAGCATAGTAAAAGAAATTCCCCTTTTTTTTTTTTTTTTTTTTTTTTTTTTTTTTTTTTTTTTTTTTTTTTAAGCACATCAATGATATAGTATGCCATGTGATTATTTTAAAAATTTGTGAGTTAATGTGTTACCAATCTCATTTAATCCATAGAATAGGAGAATATCCGTTCATGGTTTACCCTTAGCCAAAACCGTTGTCTTAGGGTAGAATCGTCTTTTGAAATCAATGGCCTAACTCAAATAATTAATTGGATATGAAAAATAAACTCTACCCACCACTTGGCATAAGGAAAATATCTCCATAAAACAATGAGGTAGATTTGTCACAATCGAACGATAATCGAGATCAAGCCTTTGAGAATCAAAACTTCTAAGTTCTAAAAGATATAAAAAGAGAGAATAGCTTGCTTTGGAGTGGGCTCATTTTATGCCTCTTGTCAATGTTGTGGCGCTTTGCGCATCTTTTTATAGATTTTTCAATTTTTTGGCGTCTTTGCGCTTCTTTTGTTGGCATCTTTGGCCAAATTTTTTTTTTTATTTTTGCAAGCTAGATTCCCTTTTAGACTCTTTTAAAAACTTAGTTGTGAATATATCTTCTCAGATATTAGAGAATAGGAGCTCTCTCTCTAACATAGGGAAGAATTATCACAAGCAGGATTAATAATTGAAGACAAGAGTAACGAGGGATCATGATGTGACAAAAAAACTTTAATCATTGTAAATACAAGATAGATTTGCTTAAGCAAGCTTTAGAAAGGATCTTAGTTTCATAAACAATCTTTTATTTTAAGATAGACTTTTGATTAGAAAAGAAAACTATGCCACTAATACTATGTTAAGGAAAGAGACACAATCACAAGATATTCATACTATCTAGGTGATTAAGTGGATGAAAATATATTAACTACAAATTGTTAAAGACAAGACAAGAGATATCATATCAGTGAAGATCTAAAACTAAGGTACGAAAAAAAAAAAAAAAAAAAAAAAAAGACAACAAAAAACAAAAAAAAAATAAAAAGAAAAAAGTTTCATGCATTTATGTCAATCACACCCAATCTGGTCCTTAAAGAACTGAAAGTGTCGAAGGCCAGTGGTTTAGTAAAGATGTCTGCCAGTTGGTTTTCAGTTGTCACATGGTGTAACTCAATGTCTCCCTTAGTCACATGATCTCTAATAAAGTGATGCCTAATGTCAATGTGTTTAGTTCTTGAATGTTGGATAGGATTTTTAGAGATGCATATGGCACTAGTGTTGTCACAAAAAATTGAGATGGTGCTTACATGTAATCCTAGATCCAATACCTGTTGTTTCAACCAAAGAACTTGGGCCACACAACTTCCAAGGGCAATGTATTCAGCTTCAGCAGTGGAAAGTGCAACAGAATTTTGCTTTCTACTAGACCAAGAGACCAAGGATTGTCCAATGAACTGACAAGTTCCGGAGGTGCTCTTTCTATCCACCTTGCATCCTGTAAAATCAGAGTCAGAAAAGCCAATAATTTCAAAAGAAGTGCTATGTCTAGGGTACCAAATCCCTAATCCTTGTGTCCCCAAAAGGTATCTAAAAATCCTTTTAATAGCAGTCATGTGGGATTCCTTAGGGTCGGCTTGAAACCTAGCACAAAGACAAACACTAAACATAATGTCAGGTCGGCTTGCAGTTAAGTAAAGTAAAGATCCAATCATACCTCTGTACTTCTTCTGATCAACAGACTTACCACTTGGGTCCTTATCCAACGGAGCACTAGAAGTCATGGGAGTGTTAATTGGCTTGGCTTTGTCCATCTCATATTTCTTCAAAATGTCTTTTATGTATTTTGTTTGATTTAGAAAAGTGCCATCTTCCAATTGTTTTATGCTAAACCCCAAAAAGTAAGACAATTCTCCCATTAAACTCATCTCAAACTCTCTACTCATTGTTTTAGAAAAATCATCACACAAATTTTTATTAGAGGATCCAAAGAGTATATCATCAACATAAATCTGAACAATGAGTAAATCATCTCCAACTTTTTTAAGAAAAAGGGTGGTGTCTACGCTCCCCTTGACAAACTCCCTCTCTAGTAAGAATGTGCTAAGCCTCTCATACCAAGCTCTAGGTGCTTGTTTTAAACCATACAAAGCCTTTTTTAATTTAAACACATGATTTGGAAATTGAGAACTCTCAAAACCTGGAGGTTGTTCTACAAACACATCTTCTTTTATCTCCCCATTTAAAAAGGCACTCTTGACATCCATTTGAAAAAGCTTAAATCCTTTATAACAAGCAAAGGCTAATAGCACTCTAATGGCTTCCAATCTAGCTACAGGGGCAAAAGTCTCCTCAAAGTCTATCCCTTCTATTTGATTGTACCCCTTAGCCACTAATCTTGCTTTATTCCTCACCACCACTCCTGAATCATTCACTTTGTTCTTAAATACCCACTTTGTTCCAACTACACTTTGTCCCTTAGGTCTTTCCACAAGTTCCCAAACATCATTCCTAACAAATTGATTCAACTCTTCTTGCATTGCTAACATCCAAAACTCATCAGAGAGGGCTTGGTTAATGGTGGTGGGTTCAGTCATAGAGATAAAGGCAGAGTGGTTCACCTCCTTCCTAAGTCCATGTCTAGTCTTAACTCCACTAGAAAGGTCTCCTAAGATCAAATCCTTGGGGTGACTAGTAGAGTATCTCCAATCTCTAGGCAAAGTGTGTGAAGTTTCTCCCCTTTCATCAAAAGTTTCTATTCCTTGGGAGACTCCTTCTACTCCTCCATTGTTTAGGTGCTCACTCCCCTTCCCCAAATTTTCTACTCCTCTTGTAATCTCTCCAACATCATCATCATCTACTCCATGCTTCTTATGATCAGACTCATCAAAAACTACATGGGTTGTCTCTTCCACCATCAAGGTTCTTTTGTTAAACACTCTAAAAGATTTCCCAACACTAGAATATCCCAAGAATACTCCTTCATCAGATTTAGGATCAAATTTTCCCAAGTGAAACTTTCCATTGTTGTGAATGAAAACTTTACAACCAAAGACATGAAGGTGGGAAAGATTTGGTGTTCTACCCTTAAGGATCTCATAGGGTGTCTTTTCTAATTTGACTCTAACATTCACCCTATTCAACACATAACATGCTGTGTTAACCGCTTCAGCCCAAAAATATTTTGGAAGTGAATACTCAGCAAGCATGGCTCTAGCGGCTTCCACCAAGGTCCGGTTCTTCCTTTCAGCTACTCCATTCTGCTGAGGAGTCCTAGGAGCTGAAAAATTGTGGCTAATCCCTTTCTCCTCACAAAAATCTCCAAATCTTTCATTTTCAAACTCTCCCCCATGATCACTATGGATGGTCAAAATCTCACATCCTAGCTTCTTCTGAATCCAAGTAGAAAAAGTTTTAAACTCCTCAAAAGACTCATTTTTATGAGAAAGAAATCTAGTCCAAGTGAACCTCGAGTAGTCATCAACAATCACAAAACCATAGACTTTCCCTCCCAAACTTGCTATGCTAATGGGTCCAAACAAATCCATGTGAAGGACTTCTAAAGGTCTAGAGGTGCTAATGTCCTTTATGGGGTGAAAAGAGGAGTGAATTTGCTTTCCTAGTTGACAGGCATCACAAAGGTGGTCTTTTGTAAACTTAAGTTTGGGGACACCTCTAACTAGGTCCTTTTGGGTCACTTTCCTAAGGGTTTTCATACTTGCATGACAAAGCCTCCTGTGCCACAACCAAGAATCATCAATGACAGTTTTTAAGCAAAAAGAAGCAGCACATTCAATGCTATTTAAATCAAGCATATAGATATTGTTTACCCTCTTTCCCTGCAAAATGGTGTTGTTGCTTAAACTTACAATGCATGAATTTGTGAAGAATTGTACGATGAAGCCTTTGTCACAGAATTGACTGATGCTGAGTAAGTTGTGCTTCAATCCATCTACAAGCAAAACATTTTCAATCATAAGGTTCTTGGAATTACCAATTATACCTGCTCCTACCACCTTCCTGGTGGTGTTGTCTCCAAGAGTAACCTTGCCTCCAGTCCTGGATTCTAGTACAACAAACTGGCTAGCATCACCAGTCATATGTCGAGAGCATCCACTGTCCAGGTACCACATACTCTCACGAGGTCTTTTGTGAGAGACTTCCTGCAAAATTATCAAATGTTAGTTTTAGGAACCCAAGCAGGTTTGGGTTCCTTCTTATGAAGAGAAGAATGCAATGCATGTGTGGTATGCTGTGGATCATGCACCTTAGGTCTCCATACCCAATGTGAACTATGATGAATTGTGCAAGTGTGTGAGATATGTCCTAGCATGCCACAAGAAAAGCATCTAACTCCAGGAAAGGGATTTCTTAAGTGATTTGAGTTATAATGCCTCTCTCTAGGTTTTGGCAATTGATTAACAGTAGAATTCATCCTAGATTTCTTACATGCTTCTAAATCACTTTGAATCTTCAAGTTTGTGTTTTCTAAAATTTCATTTTCAATCCTCAAATTTTTTTCTATTTCTTTTGACTTCTTAAACTCAGATTCAAGAGATATGTGTGATATTTTCAATGCATCATGCTCTTCAACTAACTTACCATGATTTTTATTTAATTCATCAAATTCATCAAGTAAAGTCATGTGATTTGAATCAATTGTTTGATGGTCCTTAATCAAAATTTCATGCTCTTTTTGTAGATTTAAAAGTTCTAATTTCAAGCTAGCATGAGTTTTCTTTAATTTTTTATATGATGCATGAATTTTTTCGGAAACTTCAAGAAGTTGATCATATGAAAGTTCACATACCTCTTCTTGATCAATTTGATCTTTTCCCATGAAACACAAGTTTGTAGTTTCTTCCTCTGGTTCAGTCTCAGAAGAATCAGTACCAGACTCTGCCCAAAAACTCCTTTGTTTTTTCTTGTCCTTCTTAGACTTTGCTTTCTCATCAATTTTTTCTTTGCTTGATTGATCTCTAAGCTTAGGGCAATCAGTTCTCACATGTCCAGGTTTCCTGCATTCAAAACAAACAACATCAGAAGATCCTTTAGTATGTTTATGATCCTTACCTTTTCTCCAACTTTGATGATGCTTTTGTTTCTTCCTTAGAAAGCTTTTGAATTGCCTTGTGATGAAGGCAACTCCATCGCTTTCAGACCCGGAAGATTCAGAATCCGATTTGTGTGCCTTCAATGCAATTGTTTTCTCCTTTTTCTTCTCACCTGTATCAAGATTTCTTTGATTCACCCCTTGCTCGTAAGCAATGAGTGAGCCAAGCAAGTTATCAATAGAATAGGTGTTTAAATCTTTAGATTTAGTAATTGCAGTAATTTTTGCATCATAGGATGAAGGCAAGCATCTCAAAATTTTGTTAACTTTTTCATAGTTCGAGAGTTCTTTTCCTAGTGCATGCAATGAGGTAGCAATCTGAGTAAACCTAGTGTACATGTCAGAAATCAATTCATGAGGTTTCATACGAAAAAGTTCGTAGTCATGCAAGAGAATGTTTAAACGGGATTGTTTAACTTCATTAGTGCCTTCATAAGTAATGCACAATTTATCCCAAATTTCTTTACCAGTTTTGCAAGTTGAAACACGCATGTAGTCCTCAGATTTTAGAGCACAGAAAAAGCAATTCAAACATTTTGCATTCAATTGAGCTAAATCTCGCTCATCAAAAGTCCATTCGGTAAAAGCAACTTCAGTTTTAAAACCGTTAATTTCACGAGAAGGTGGAGAATAACCTTCTTAAATAAGCATCCACATGCGATAATCAGTAGATTGTAAAAAAGTTGACATGCGAGTTTTCCAGAAATCAAAAGGTAGGTTATCGAACAGTGGAGGTCGGGTAATAGAATACCCTTCCGTAGTGTTGCGATTCCCAAAGTTAGACATGGATCAAATTCAAAAAGTTTTTAAACTTTAATTTTCGAATCAAGCTCTGATACCACTTGAAAGTTCGATGGGGATGTTAAGCCCTATGAACTTAGTCCCAAACTAACCAAGAGGGGGGGGGGGTGAATTGGTATTTTAAAAACTTCGTTTTTAAACAAAGAAATAAAGTCACATAAACCAAATCACACCACGAAAATAATGCGGAATTAAACGTGCGGAAGCAAGAAAAGAAACACAGAGATTTATAGTGGTTCGGTCGACTCAACCTACGTCCACTCCTTGGAGGCACCCTCCAAGTATTGCACTAAACAAAAAGTGACTCTCCTTTAGCCCCCACGGCTAGGTGGAGAAACCCTCACAAGAACCTCCTTTTTGCCACCCCGGCAAGGCAGAGAACCTATCTCCTTTTGCTTCCTCCTGAAGCTGGCAGAGAACCTGAACCAAAAGCACAACTCCTTACCTCTACCGACCCTTCCACGGACGAGAAACTCTAGACGAAGACGACGCAGAGAGATCCTTGAAGCAACCCTTGTGAAACCCCTCACAAGCTCCCCCTCACAAGATCCTCTCTCTCTCTTCTCTCTCTCTTTCTCTCCTCAAGGTCTTCTCAGGTCAAGGCAGCAGCCAAAGGTCTTGAAAAACGTTGAACAAGAGCTCTTTAAATAGAAGAGCTTCAAAAGAGCTCATTAATTGCAAGTTGCCGACTTTATCTTCCAGGCCGATATGGACATCGGCCTGGCCGATCAGTACAAATTAATGAAGATCGGCCAGAGCATAGCCCTGGATGCAAGATTGGACGATTGAAAATTAGCTTGATCGTCCAGGCCGATCTCACGATCGTCCTGGCCGATCAGTTCAAATCAGACGAAAATCGTCCTGACAATAGCCCTGAATATGGGCTGGCCGATTTTGATCGTCCTGAAGTAACTTAAGGTTTTTGACTAGATCGTCCGGGCCGATCCTGCGATCGTCCAGGACGATATGATCGTATCAATCAACCTTAATTACTTCCTTGATTTCCTGAATAATTATGGCATAATTTGTTAATATCGTCCAGGCCGATCCGAGGATCGTCCTGGCCGATAATTTAAAGATATGCTATACCATACTTGTCTATGGCGGCAACTTCTTTCTGTTTTGAGCTTATCGTCCTGGCCGATACACGTATCGTCCAGGACGATCTGTTAACGTAGGCTGCCTTAATTAAGAATCCTTAATTAGACTTTCTGTTTTAAGCTGATCGTCCAGGCCGATCGAAGAAATCGTCCTGGCCGATATGAGTAAAAACAGAATTTCTAATTCTCTCAAGTGTGTGTGTGAAGGGTTACAAAGCATCAGTCTTTTTGACTATTACAAGAGGACTCAAAAGGTAAAAAATAAAAGTACAGACTGACTCAACCCTAAACCTACGCATTCTTGAACTTGGCTCCTTTTTGATTGTCCAATCGTCGATTCCTGAAAAGTTAGAAGCAACAAGCTGTCCAAGAAAAACAGTGTTTATCAATCATCAAAACATAAGACATGAAAAATAGATTTGCAACAGACCTCCCTCTTATTCACCCCTCTACAGTTCCAAAAAACAAAGGAACTCATTTAGTCACCGAGGGGGAAGGTCCCCCAACCTTCTTTCTATTATTCCCTTCTTGATTTGTAAGTCTAGAGGATTGATTGAGAGGTCCCAAAAACTTCAGTTCCTTCTAAAGTTTGGTTTTAGGCTTCCCAATAGTTTCCAACTCTTTATTGTCAGAAACTGTAGGATTTTCAACATTAGTTTTACATCCCCCGAATTCTTCACTGTTAACAAATTCTCCCTCTTCCATCTCCAGCTTTTCGGTAGAATATTTAACAGAATTATCCCTTTCAAAAATTCCCTCTTCAATTTCACCGAGAATATCAAATTTATTGCTATTCTGAAAAGAAAATTCAGTGGGAGAAGGAATTACCGAATTGCACTCTGAAGATCCAGTTCCATTTAGTTTCTGAAAACCCAACTCATCCAGCTCCCCATTCGAAGACATCTCCAAGGCCCTCTCAGCATTAGCAACTTGAGAATTCTCTTGGACATCTTTCTTCTTAAAAATCTGTTTGAAACCTTTTGTAACCGGATTGGAATTAGCCTGCCTAAGTTTTATATATTGAACCAATTTTTTTTCCTGTTGATGACGTGGATCCACGGTCCATAGGCAGACTCTTCCTGAGAAGCTTCAAATTTCATGCCATCCTCATTACAGCTACCCTCCTTCTGAACAGATCCACCCACCGCGCTTCTAGTTCCACAAGCAAATGATAAGTGACCAACAATGCCACAATTGAAACACAGAGAAGAGATCCTCTCATATTCAACGCTTTGGAAAAACTTCCCATTAGGACCTTCAACCCACACTCCTAATGGAAGTTGTTTATCAAGCTCCAATCTAACACAAACTATTCCAAATTCCCTCTTGCTCCATTGGAACATATTCCCATCAATAAGAAGAGGAGTGCCAATAAGGGAAGCAATCTTTGCCACATTGATATCATCCCAACAAAAAAGAGGGAGGTTAGGAATCTAACCTAAACCGGAGAACTTAAACCTTTCAAAGAGGATGGAGAGAAATCCGAGCTCCATCTATCCATCCCGATAATATGTCCTTTAAAAAACCAAGGTCCTCCCATCAAAACATTCTCCATAGTATATCTCTCATCAAACAAACATAACATCCAGCTTAGACCCAGGGAAGTCAGGTGAAATTTATCGAATTGATTCCATTGACGTCTAAGCTCCCACGCCATCAATGGAATAGAAATATCAGCTCCAAAAGCCTTCACCACTATAGATAGATTCAGACGATCAGAATTGGCCTTAACATTTGGCTCAAACAGTTTCACAACACTACCATCCTCTGTTAGGCAATTTCCTATAGTATTAGAATCAATTTTAATATGATTTTTCTTTGACCATGGATTTGAGCCCACCTTATCTCCTCCACTAACAAAATCATTAGGTTTATTAGCCAAACCAGGTTCAATATTGGCAATTTCCAAACATTTGAATAACATCCTATAGGGTTTGGAATTGAAGAGAGATCTGCCGATCCATTGATCTCTTTTACAGAATTACCAAAATGATTAACAAAAATCTTCATTTCAAAAGAAGAAGAAATTTCACCATCGGTGGGATTGATTTTAATGCCAGATACAGGTGAATCAGATTCTTCCCTGGAATCGATGATACCTTTCCCTTTGCCTGGAACAAGAACAGAGGAGATCGACTATGGAACAGCAGGTTCACGGATTACCAGATTCCCATTCCTAGCCGAACGACAAGACATCAACAAGTTAACGACTCCGAAGCCATCCGTAGCTTCGCCGTTTGCAACCACCGCCAGGCCAACCGCCGGCATCCCAGATTAGCCTACCAAAAATGAACAACGAAAGATTTGAAAAGTTACCTTTTTGGCAGGTCCTGCAACCTTCTTTTTGCTACTTTACCTAAGTCTGATTTGGCTAGTTTGCTTAGTGTTTTGACAAAAATAAGTAACCATAGGATATTCTTACTCGCATAAGCTTAGACTTAATATTAAAATTTAAATAAACATACAATTGAACATGTAAATATATGATTATAAATGGGCAGGACCCCTACCTGACCTAGGATAAATTTAATATTCTTATTGGCCTAGTCCACTTGATTTATGATGAAACCAAGTAACTATGGGATATTATTACTCATGTAAGTATAGAATTAAAAAAAAAATTAAATTAATAAACCAATACACATGCAAATACTGGACTATAAATTGGCATAACTCGTACTAGACCTAGGACCAACTTTATATTCTAGTTGGCCTAGTATGCTTGGTTTTTAGGTTGAAACCAACTACCAATGGGATATGCTTACTCATATAAGTACATAATCAATGCTAAAATTCAAATAAACATATAAATAAATATTTAAATTTAAGACTATAAATGGACAGAACCCCTACCTGACCTAGGATGGATTCAATATTTAAATTGGCCTCGTCTACTTTATTTTCAGGATGAAACAAAGTAACCATGGGATATGCTTACTCACATAAGTCATACACTGGAAATTAAATATACATACATGTATGCAAGACTAAACAAACATATATATACAAGGCAAAACTGGTTAGAAAATACTTGGATATATTATAAATCATTTTTTAAAACATTTTATACAATGTTACACAATATATGAATATATAAGACTAAAATTTAAATAATTGTTCATTTAAATAAAAATTTTATAGCCTAAATATTTAAATCTATATGTATTTTGGAAATTTTTAGTCTTTGGTAAAGATGGATAGGGAAATCTATCCCCAGCAGAGTCGCTAGAATAATTTGTGGACAAATTTTACTTATGCCACACCTTATTTGCTTTAAATTATTTTTAAGTTTCTTTTGTCAAATATGCATAAATTAATATTACATTATTCCAAAAGGTAGATATTGTTACACTATCAATTAGAGAAGAAAAACTTATAATTTATTTTCATGACCAAACACAACTTAAGGAATATTCACTTTATCCGTAAGGATAAAAAGAATACTCATTAAGCATTTTAATCATTAAACTAAATAAATGAATTTATTTTCATATTCAAACTACATAAGAAATATTCAATACATCCCTAAAGATAAAAAAAATCACTTATAATTTTAATCATGAAACTAAATTAATGAATTTAATTTCAAAATCAAATTGCATAAGGAATGTTCAATTAATTCCTAAGGATGAAAATAATATTTTTTTAATTATTTAATAATGAAACTAAATTCATATATTTATTTTTATATTCAAACATATAAGCAATTTCAATTTACCCCTTAGGATGAAAAGAATATTCATTTACCCTTTGATTATGAAATTAAACTAATATTTAAAGCTTATATCATCATTCAATGAAGACTCTTTAATATGTAAATGATTACACACTAAAATGATGTACGAACAATAATGTATTAATAAAACATTTATTCATTGTTAATTTCATAGTACAACATAGGGTGTGCTGTAAAGTAAAGGTGGGTAGGCAACACTAATAATTAACTTAGATTCCTACTCAAATACAAATACGGATTTGAATATTATTATTTATTGTAGTCTTCATTCTTCCAGCTTTTGAATCTTCTATAACATTCAAAAAGATGATGATCTTCAAAGAAAGAAGAAATGTTTCCTTTTTGAATCTATACATTTATATAAATAATTAATTTTAATCTTTATAAATCTTGACACTTTTTTTTTTGGGTAAACCCGGGGCAAAAGCCCATGTATTAGATATCAAAATTAAAAATACAAGTAACCTGTAAGGAAGAAAACCAACTGTAAAAACCAAAAGAACAAAAGACAAAACAAACTGAGGATACACCAGGGAGACAATACAATGAAAAAGACTCAGGAAAAAAGGTCAGATCCTGTCAACATAAAGATTCAGTCTGAAAGCATCCAGAAGAAGGCGGTTGCTCCGGTTGCCCATCAAAACAATAGCCGTCACAGAGCCTCCAGCCACATCGAAAGCGCACAAAAGATGTGCCAGGTTGCTAGAGCAGCCCTCCATGGCATGAAAATAAGGATCTGAACCAGTCATCATCGTCAGATTGTAGAATTGCCTCCACCGGTAGCAGCCATCAGTATGGAAATCAATAAATCCGTATACCCAAGAAATGAGCATCATGTTCTTCAAAATGGAACAGGATTGGACTGAAGAGAAAAACCAGCCACAATCAACAAAATGATCTTCCCAGGTCTGAAAAAGGAGCGGAGCCAAAACCAGGACTCCCAAAAATTCAGTATGCCAGGCTTTACAGCAAAAAACAGAAATATAAGCACCCATAATATCTTTCCCGTGAGACCATAAGCATCTAAAAAGCACAACTAGATACCAGTGAATCTTTGGAGTAGATTGTCTTTGTTTTTCCATCTAGAAATTTTAAATCTAATAGCAGTTGTGATGTTGCAAATCAGTCTAACCGAATTGGTTCTCAAATCAGAGAAATGCCATCTGTTTCTCTCGCGCCAAAGGTGATACAAAATACAGCTAACCGATAAGCAGCAAAAATCCTTCTCCAAACAAGTAAAGTAATTGGAATTGGTAAAAATTTCCAAAACCTGAGTTAATGTAGGCCTCAACAAGAAACAATTTACATCAGGTAAGATGAACTTTAGAAAGTTAAAAGAGAAGTCACAAGCAAAAAAGAGGTGATTGTGATTCTCAGCAAAACCAATGCAAAGAGAGCATAAGTGGGGCACCTCAATACCCCTCATCAGCAAGTTATCAGCAGTTTTAAGTTTTCCGAGCACAGCCATCCAAGTAAAACAAACGAATTTAAGAGCATGCTTCTTATGCCAAATAGAAACAGACCAGTCAACTTTCTGTAAATGGGCATGAAATTGCTCAGTAAAGGACTTAAAAGCCCACGAAGGGGAACCATTCCAAAGGATGCCAGAACTTTCATTGATAGCAGAATTTAAAATAGCATCAGTAAGCAGATTAGGGAAAGGGGAAGAGGAGATCCCAAGTCCCATTAGAGAATAAATGTTTCACAGTGAAATCATCACCAGCCACAATGTTAAAATGGTTAGCAATAATATCTCCATTTATCCACGGGTCCCACAGAAAAGAAAACTCACTATCAAGAGACACAGAAAAGGAGATATTCTCTTTAATCAAAGTTGCAGTAGCACAAATTTTCTTCCAGAAGTTAGACGCCCCAGGAGAAATCGGCCTCCAAGGAGAGACAAATTTTGCTTTGTACCAGTGGGACAAAAGGTTTTGAGAATTATAAAACCTGCCAATTATGGAGCAAAAAACCCCATGGTAAAGAGCCTCAAAGGAGGGGAGACCAAGCCCCCCATAATGTTTAGGCAACATGACTTTAGACCAGGCAATGAGATGCAACTTTCTTTCCCGGATATTAGTATGAAATAAGAATCTAGAACAAAGTTTGTTGATGGAGGCACAACAAGACTTAGGTATAATGGATCCTCTAATCCAATAAGCAATAGTATTTGCAATGGTAAATTTGAGGAATTGAACTCTGCCTGCAAAAGAAAGAAACTTGTTTTTCCAACCATCAAGAAAAGAAGAAATCTTGCTCAGTAGTGGTTGGAAGTGAGAGATTTTAAGTTTTTTAGTAGAAATGGGAAGACCCAAGTATAAAAGAGAGTTGTTCACTTGGTCAATACCAAGTGCCCCACAAATATGAAGCTTCTCAGGAGCATTGTTTGAGAACAGAATAGAGCTTTTGGCAGCATTCACATGAAGTCTAGAGAGAGAGCCAAAAAGATTTAGGCAATTGCTAAGACAAACAGCATTGGCCCGAGAAGCTTCACCAAAAACAAGGAGGTCATCCGCATACATGAGATGATTTATATTGATCCCTTTACAACATATCCCTTTAAAAGTAGAGCTATCTGAAGATCTAATAAGGATATTAGAAAGCCCATCCATAACTATACAAAAAAGTAAGGGAGATAATGGACATCCTTGACGAACCCCAGAAGAGAATTTGAAGAATCCTTCAAGAGACCCATTAAGGCAAACAGAAAAATGAACCTCTGAAATGCAGCTTTTAATCCAAGAGACAAAAATTTCTGGAAAACCCTTTTGAAGAAGTCTAGCAATCAGAAATTCTCTTGACACAGAGTCAAAAGCTTTTTTGATGTCAAGTTTTGCACAAAAACTTTTATGAGAGCCTTTAAAATCCCTTAGAATTTCAGATGCTAAGATGATGTAATCAGTGGAGCATCTGTTAGCAATAAAACCAGATTGGCTTTCATGGATGATGAGAGGAAGCACCTTCTTGAGTCTTTCAGCAATAATTTTTGCAATAATTTTGTAAAAAACATTACAAAGAGAAATGGGCCTGAAATCATTAATGTTAGAAGCATGAGAGCATTTGAGGATCAGAGTGATAACAGTGACCTTAACACCTTTAGGAAGAGACCCATAAGTGAAAAAACTGTTAACAGCATCAAAAACTTGAGTACCAATGATGTGCCAAGTCTTCCTATAGAAAGCATAAGAGAAACCATCCGGCCCTGGTGTGGAAGTAACTTTACCATCAAAAATAGTAGATTTGACCTATTCAAAGGAGATAGGAGCAACCAACATACTCTGAAAATGAGAGGGGACCAAGTTGCCCGTAGGAAGGTCTAAAGGTAAAATGAGTGGAAGAGCTATAGGATTGTATAACATCTTAAAATGATTCACCACCGCCTTAGAAATGTCATTAAAATTAGAAAAATGTCCATCCCTAGTAGTAATCTCCTTAATAATATTCCTGTTGTTTCTGTTTCTGATTTTGGCATAAAGAAAACCAATATCCTCCTCCCCATGAGTAAGCCAAAGGGCCTTAGCTCTTTGAGTAATCCAAGAAGTCCAATTAGCTTGTAAGGAAGCAAGCTTCTCATTGATACATTTCAGTTTGTAGTTTAACTCCAAGTTGAGAGGTTGAGATTGTAGGTCGAATAAACATTGGTTCTGCATATACTTGATCTCATTGATGGAGTTAGAAAGATAGGAGGAAGAAGCCCAAACCCGGTTTTTGAGAGCCCTCTTGAGGCTATGTAAGCTATGGTAAAAGGAAGCTAAAGGACTTCTGACAGTCCTAAAAGACAAAGCATTATGAACATCATCCCAAAAGCCATCCATATTAGTCCAAAAGTTTTTGAACATAAACCGAGTAGAGATGGGTTTGGCATTGGTTGGGACCAAAATTAAGGGAGAGTGATCCGATCCCAAAGGGTTTTCCACTTTGTAATAGGCTAATGGCAAGAAATCAAGAAAAGCCGCATTAACCAAAACTTTTTCAAGTTTAATGTGAATCGGGTCAGCAGCCCTTTGATTAAACCAGGTGTAGAAAAGCCCCGTGGAAGAAAGATCTTGCACACCACAGTTGAAGATCAAATTTTAAAGTTCCCCTAGCCGGCTAGAGAGAAGGGAAGAGCCACCCGCTTTTTCTGATTCTAAAATAATTACATCTATATTTGTATTTATGTTTACATTACTGCCTAGAAAATCAAATCTTGACACTTTACAACTCAATCTAACTATATAAGAATCTAAAATAATTACATCTATATTTGTATTTATGTTTACATTACTGCCTAGAGATATTTTGCTTTTACATGAATATAATAGAGAGCAATAATATAAAAGAATTGTATATATGATATTGATCGAGTCCATGTGTGTATAGACAACTAAAACAACATAAGTGCCTACTCCACATGTGTACCAATAGAAATATAAATATTGCATTCAAAGAATAGAAAGTAAACACACAAAAATGAGTACCCTCTGGGTTAGGTACTCCAAGAAAAAAAATTTCAATCACTAGCCTAGCCTAGGAAAGAGTTGGTTGTCCCAAAAAACCATTTAAGTGTGTGTATAATGATGTGTAGTTTGGATAGTTTCTAGGTTCTATTTGTAGAAAGTTATGTGTAATTGATTTGGTTTATTTAAGTTCATCAAAGGATGGTTTTAATTCAAGTACATAATGATTTGGACTTAAAACATTTTACTTTAAGAGGTGTGTTGCTTATTATAGTTGTTTAACTTTAGACTTTATAGAACATAATGCTCAAAAAGTTCTAAGTGCAAGAAATGATTGATTAGTAAGTCCTAGGCCCATATTTATAATGCTATCAAACCTCCAAATTTTAAAAAGATAGGTTGCAAAGAAATGTTCATTTTAATTAAGTGTTTTAGTCTATAAGAGCTCCAAATCAAATACAAATTTGACCTCCTAAAAGGAATCAAGCACAAGGGTTTGAAGGCTATAATTTTTAACTGTTTTAAGAATGATTTTTAATTAATTTGGTTCATTGATTACTGATTTATTAAGTTTAAAATTTATTACTTATATTATTTCAATTCAATAATAGTTTTGTCATAATGGCCTTGAGGACCAAGGCCTCCATATGATATGGAGGCCCACAACTCGACACAGTCCAATCTAAAAACTTCATTGATAAAATAAAATTTTAAATTATTATTATTGTTTATCTTATTTTAATTTATTGAATTAGGGATTTACTAAATTTTTTTAATTATTTATTATATTATATAATAAGGTTTGAATAATTTATTGATTTATAAATTTTGTAATAATTTCTTAAATTTTATATTTTTTATAAAAAAATGCCATCATAGTATATTGCCATTAAGTTTATTAAATTTTGATTTATTTTATAATTAGTTATGAAATTTAGAAGTTTAACTAATTTAACATCATTTTTAGCGAGCTCGAGCTTACTTCTTAACATCGTTAAAATTGCTATGTGAGTTAAAAAAATTTAATTTCGTAAAAGTAGATGAATTTTTAATCGTACACTCATAAGCCTCCGATTACGTTCCAAGCTAAATCAAAATCGATATGCAACCAAAAAAAGGTAGAAAAAGATGTCATTTCTAATGCACAATCAATGTAAATAAAATTAATTAAAAATAAATTTTCAAATTTAATATCCATTTGGTAAGTATTACTTAATATTACCACACAGGGTCTACAAGAAAAGTAAAGTGGTCGGGTACCACTGACAACAAGCCCATATTTCTATTCCTAAGATACAAGTGGATTTGATAATGGGTCTTTGACTTTTTTTTTAAATATTAGATTTTAATTTGAGTTGAATTCATTTGAGTTTTATCAATTTGTATTTTTCTAGAATAAGTTATGATTTTTTGAAATTTGAATATTTATTGATTTATTTAATTAATTTAATTAAAGGGCCTTTAATGATTTGAATTCAAATGGACTCCAAACTTCTTGAAATCGTCTCCTAAGATTAGAAATAATCTAAAGACGTATTCTCAAGTGTTTAAGAATTTTTGAAATTTTTAATAATTTTTAAATAAATAAATGAAATAATTAAAAAGTTTAATTAAAATTAAATTAAACTTGAATTTGATGTCAAATCAAAGAGGTTTTCATTTTGTTAAGTTAAGGTTTTAATTCTGGTCAATTTGAAAAAAATTTTGTAATTTTTTCAATTAAATTTGATTTATTAGAATTTTTAGAAATTTTAATGCTTAATTAAGGTCTTTAGCTTAAGTTAATTAATTAAGGGGCTTAATGGTTTCAAAAATTAGTGTGAAATTTTCTTAAGGTTATAGATGTCACTAGGTTCAAATTTCATGCTAATAAGAGGTGTATCCTAATTTTTAAAAATTTTCTAAATTTTTTAAATATGTCTGAAATTACTGTCCTTAAGATATCACTAGGTTAAGTAGGTTTGAATTAATATTTTTCTAACCCTTGGACAAGCACATGAATGCACATATAATCACAATCAAGTTCCTAAATGTAGGAGAGCCTAAGACTAAGTGAGTGTGTGCAACCTAACATGTAATGATTAAATATAAGACATGTAGTTAAAAACTAGATTAGTGAACAATCAAGATCTGATTGTGTTGTGAATCTGATTTCTGGGAATAGAATTTTGATGATAGCAAACATTCATATTTTTTTATGACTGCCTTTCATACTGACATTTCAGGTCCACAAGATTAAGTGTAACTCAAGCCAGCTCAAGATTAAATAGACTAGGATTGAATCAGTTTATAATCTTTTACCTTTTCTTGAGTAAATTATATCATTGTGGGTCATAGTGCAAAGTAACCTTGCACACACACACTTGAGGGAAAAATTTTGATTGTTTTAGAGTTCTCTATTTTTGATCATATCATCCTGGACAATCGCAATATCATCCTGAACGATCAGTTAAAAAAAAAATCCTAATTAGGGCATCCTAGTTAAGGTAGCCTTCATTAAGCACATCAGCAAGGATGATGTTATCATCATCCTGGATGATTGGCTCAAATCAGAAAGAATCATTCACTATATCAGTTAAGGAGTGTTATATTTTTGTACATCATTCAGAATGATGTCCTGGACGATGCAACATAATTATAATTAAATTAATTTAGTGATAAAGGCTTCATTGAATGATCATATCATCTTGAATGATCGTAGGATAATCTGGGATGATCTGTTAAACAAAACCTTAATTCTTCTTGGATGATTTTTAATTGGCCTGGTTCATTCAGGGTGATTCTCTAGACGATATATACTAAAAAAAACTAATCATCCAGGGTGATCAAAGATCGGCCCAGACAATCAAGTCATTTTTCTGTTGTCCAGATGTCCAGTTAGTGTGGTAATCAACCCCTAGAGTAAGGAAGAAAAATATGAATGAAATACACTTAATCAAATAAAGTAATTTTTTCATCATCTAAACATCTAACCAGGGCAATATGTTGGATGATGTTTGACTAATTAATCTAATCATACAGGATGATATACTATCGTCCTGGACGATATGAATAAATTTCCTTTCGATTGTCCCAAATCGTCCTAGCTGATTGAACTAAATTTGTACTGATCGTGTAGGACGATCTCCAGATGGTCCTAGACGATAATATTGGTTTGTTGCAATTAAGAGCTATTCCGAAGCTCTTCTATATAATATCTCTTTTTCTACTAAAAGAGTATCTTTTGTTGTTATCTTTACCTGAGAGAGCCTAGAGGAGAGGGAGAGAAAGAGAGAGAGAGAGGATCTTATGAGGGGGATTTTGTGAGGGGTTTCACAAAGGTTGCTCTAAGCAAGGATCCAAACTATCTTCTCCAATTATCATCCCTAGTCCTTGGAGATTTGAGAGATATCCACTTCAACAATAGAACAAGATTCTCTGCCTGCTTAAGGAGGAAGCAAAAGGAGTCGGGTTCTCTGCCTCACTGGCGTTGGTGGAAAGGAGGTTTATAAAGGCTTCTCTACCTTGCTATGAGAGCAAAAGGAGAGTCACTGAGTTTAGTGTAATACTCAGAGGGCACCTCTAGGAAGTGGACATAGGTCAAGTTAACTAAACCACTATAAATTTCTGTGTTCCTTATTACTATTTTTTCGCGTTTAATTCATGCACTTAAATTTTTTTGTGGTAAATTTTGGTTTGGTTTGTGTTTATGTTTCTGATTGAAAGATTTTTTTAAAATACCAATTCACCCCCTCCCATTCTTGGTTAGCCTTGGGCTAATTCATAAGGGCTTAACATCCCTAACAAACTTTCAAGTGGTATTAGAGGGGGATTCATAAAATCATGTTTTTGAAAACTTTTGAATTTCTATCCATAGCTAATTTCAATAATCGTAATACTGTGGAAGGGTATTCTATTACCCGACCACCTTTGTTTGATAATATTCCTTTTGATTTTTAAAAAGCTTGTATGTCTATATTTTTATAATCAATTGACTGTCACATGTGGATGCTTGTTATGGATGGTTATACACCTCCGTCACGTAAAATTAATGGAATTAAAACTGAACTTTCTTTCACTGAATGGACTTTTGATGATTGGGATTTAGCACAACTTAATGCAAAATGTTTGAACTATTTTTTCTGTGCTTTAAAATCGAAAGATTATATGCGTGTTTCAACTTGTGCTACTGGTAAAGAAATTTGAGATAAATTGTGTATCACTTATGAAGGAACCAAAGAAGTTAAATAATCAAGAATGAATATTTTATTGCATGACTATGAACTTTATCATATGAAACTTAATGTATTAATTTTTGACATGTCTACTAGATTTACTCAAATTGTCACCTCACTACATGCTTTAAGAAGAGAATTCACAAATTATTAAATGGTTAATAAAATTTTGAGATGTTTGCCTTCATACTTTGATGCTAAAGTTATTGTAATTTCTAAATCTAAAGATTTGAATACCTATTTGATTGACAACTTACTTGGATCACTCATTGCTTATGAGCAAGGAGTGAATCAAAGAAACCTTGATATTGGTGAGAAAAAGAAGGAGAAAACTATGGCGCTAAAGGCCAACAACATGGACACTGACTCTTTTGGGTCTGAAAGCGATGATGTTGTCATAATCAAGAAGAAATTCAAAAGCTTTCTAAAGAAGAAGCATAAGATCCATCAGAAGTGGAATAAAGGTAGGTAGCAAAAATTTTAAGAATTCTAATGATATGATCTATTTTGAATGCAGGAAACTGGGACACGTTAAAGCTGATTGTCCTACACTTAATGCTCACTTATGCAAGGAGAAGGGCGAGGAGAAACCTATATTCAAAAAGGATAAGAAGAGGTTCCAAAAGGCATTCTAGGTGGATTCTGCATCACACTCCATTGAGACTAAAGCTAAAGAGGAGACAACAAACTTGTGCTTGATGGTTGACGATCATCTTGGTCAAAGTAACCAAAAAGAGGTATGTGAACTAACTTACAAGCAACTTCTTGAAGTTTCTGAAGAAATTCATTCATTATATAAGAAACTTAAGAAATCACATGCTAGTTTAAAATTAGAGTTTTTAAATTTGTTAAATGAGTATGAATTTTTACTTAAAGGTCACTCTACAATCGATAGTAATCACATGTCACTACTTAATGAGTTTGACGCATTAAAGAAAAAGCATATTGAATTATCTAATGCACATGATTCATTGAAGTCATCTCATGCTGAGTTAGAAAAAGAGTTTAAAAATCTCAAAGCTTTTGAAATAATAAAACAACATTGCATACATCACATAAATTTAAAAGGAAGCATCATCACCTGAGTAGATTAGTATACCTTTTTCCTAGGGTTAGATGTTTTTCTGTGGCATGTTAGGACTCGTCTCACACACTTGCATTGTTCACCGTAGTTCACATTGGATGTGGAGACCCAAATTGCATGATTCACAGCATATCTTACTTGCATTGCATTTTTCTTTCCATAAGAAGGGACCCAAATATGTTTCGATTCCTAAATCTGATGTTTGATTATTTTGTATGATTACTCTCACAAAAGGTCTCATGAGAGCATATGATACCTAGACAGTGGATGCTCATGATACATGATAAGAGATGCTAACCAATTTGTTTTGCTGGAGGCTAGGGTTGGAGGTGAGGTTACTCTTGGAGACAAAGCCACTAAGAAAGTGGTGGGCACAGGTATAATCAAAAAATCCAAGAACCTTTTGATTGAAAATGTTTTGCTTGTAGATGGATTGAAACACAACTTGCTCAGCATCAGTCAGCTTTGTAATAAAGGCTTCATCATAAAACTTTTGGAAAATTCTTTCATTATAAGCTTAAATAACATCATTATTTTACAGGGAAAGCGGATCAACAATGTTTACATACTTGACTTAAATAATATTGATATGCTCCTTCATTTTACTTAAAAACTTCTGCTGATGATTCATGGTTATGGAACAGGAGATTATACCATGCCAATATGAAAATCCTTAGGAGAGTGACCCAGATAGACATAGTTAGAGGTGTCTCCATGCTTAAATTCTCTAAAGACCACCTTTGTGATGCCTGCCAACTTGGGAAGCAAGTCCAATCCTCTTTTCACTCTATTAAGGACATTAGCAACTCTAGACCTTTAGAAGTCCTTCATATGGATATGTTTGGACCCATTAGCACTATCAGCTAAGGGGAGAAAGTTTATGGTTTTGTGATCGTCGATGACTAATCGAGGTTTACTTGGATTAAATTTTTATCACATAAGAATGAGTCTTTTGATGAGTTTAGATCCTTCTTTATTTGGATTCAGAAAAATCTAGGTTGTGAAATTTTGACCATTCATTATTACCATGGGGAAGAGTTTGAATATGAGAAATTTGGAGACTTCTGTTAGGATAAGGGGATTAGTCACAACTTCTCAGCTCCTAGGATCCCTTAGTATAACAGGGTAGCTGAAAGGAAGAACCGGACCTTAGCTAAAGCTACTAGAGCCATGCTTGCTTATTATTCACTTCCAAAATACTTTTGGGCTGAAGTGATAAACATAGCTTGTTATGTGTTGAATAAGATAAATATTAGAGCCAAACTTGATAAGACATCCTATGAGATCCTTAAGGGTAGGATACCCAATCTTTCCCACCTCCAAGTCTTTAGCTGTAAGGTTTTCATTCTTAATAATGGGAAGTCACACTTAGAAAAATTTGACCCAAATTTTGATGGAGTGTTCTTAGGATACTCAATTGTGGGGAAATCTTTTACGGTGTTTAATAAGAGGACATTGGTGGTACAGGAGACTACTCATGTAGTATTTAATGAATCTGATCCTAAGAAGTCTAGAGTTGAGGATGAAGATAAAGTTTGAGAGATTATCATAAGAGTTAAAAATTTAGAGAAGAGGGTAGAGCCCCAAAACACTGAAGGAGTAGGTGAGATAACCCAAGGAGTAGATAATATAAATCAAGAGGAAAGGGTTGAACCTATACACACCATGCCTAGAGATTAGAGATATTCTTTGAGTCACCCTAAAGAATTGATCATAGGAGACCCTTCTAAATGTGTTAGGACTAGGCATGGAATTAGGAAGGAACTGAACTACTATGCCTTTATCTCTATGGCAGAACCCACCAACATTAATCAAGCCCTTTATGATGAGTTTTTGATCTTAGCCTTGCAAGAGGAATTAAACCAATTTGTTAGAAATGATGTTTGGGAGCTTGTAAAAAGTCCAAAGGGATAAAGAGTAGTTGGAACCAAATGGGTCTTTAAGAATAAGATGCATGATTCTAGAGTGGTGATTAGGAATTATGCAAGATTAGTGGCTAAGGGGTACAACCAAATAGAAGGAATTGATTTTGAGAAGCGCTTTGCCCCTGTAGCTAGATTGGAAGCCATTAGAGTGGTACTAGCCTTTGCCTGTTACAAGGGATTTAAGCTTTTCTAAATGGATGTTAAGAGTGTCTTTTTAAATGGGGTAATGAAAGAGTATATGTTTATAGAGAAACCTCTAGGTTTTGAGAGTTTCCATTTTCCAAATCATGTCTACAAATTAAAAAATGCCTTATACGGATTAAAATAGGCACCTAGAGCTTGATATGAGAGGCTTAGCACATTCTTACTAGAGAGGGAGTTTGTTAAGGGGAGCGTAGACACCATCCTGTTTCTAAGGAAAATAGGAGATGAATTACTCATTATTTAGATCTAGTTCGATGATAAACTTTTTGGATCTTCTAATAAAAGGTTATGTGATGATTTTTCTAAAATAATGAGTAAGGAGTTTGAGATGAGTATGATGGGAGAGTTATTCTACTTTTTGTGGTTTAGTATAAGACAATTGGATGATGTGACCTTTTTAAATCAATCAAAATACATAAAGGACATCTTAAAGAAGTATGAAATGGATAAAGCCAAACCAATTAATATTCACATGATCTCCAGTGTTCAGTTAGACAAGGATCCAAATAGAAAATTAGTTGATCAAAAGAAGTATAGAGGGATGATTGGATCTTTACTTTACCTGATTGCTAGCTGACCTGATATAATATTTAATATTTTTCTCTATGCTAGATTTCAAGCTGATCTTAAAGAATCCCACCTGACTGTAGTTAAGAGAATTTTATATATCTCTTAGGGACCCAAAACTTAGGAATCTGGTATCCTAGGCACAATATATCTTTTGAGATTATTGGATATTCTGATTTTGATTTTACATGATGTAAGGTGGATAGAAAGAAAACTTTTGGGACTTGCCAATTCACCGGATATTCTTTAGTCTCCTGGTTTAGTATAAAGAAAAACTATATTGCACTTTCCACTGCTGAAGCTGAGTACATTGCTTTAGGGAGTTGTGTGGCCCAAGTCCTTTGGTTGAAGCAGTAAGTTTTGGATTTAGGATTACCTGTAGGGACAATTTCAATCCTTTGTGACAACACTAGTGTCATCTGCATTTCTAAGAATCCTATCCAACAATTAAGGTCCAAGCATATAGACATAAGGCTTCACTTTATTAGAGATCATGTGACCAAAGGAGATATTAAGTTACACCATGTGGCAACTGAGAATCAACTGGCTGACATCTTTACTAAACCACTGGCCTTTGACACTTTTAGCACTTTAAGCACCAAATTGGGCTTGATTGACATAAATGCATGAACTTGATTATTACTGATTTCTAATTTTTAATATGTTGTTTGTTATTTTCTTTTTGTAGTTTTTCCTTATTTATTTTTATACTTTTTAATCAGTTCCACTTCTGTTGATTTAACTTTCTTCATTTTTCTTTTAATCACTGCTGAATTGATATCTTAAGCCCTATTTTAGATTTTAAAAATTTGTACTCAATGTTTAACATCTCTAAATTAGTTAAAGGAGGAAATACCGTTGATTGTTTCTTTTTCTCTAACTTTTTTTATTGGTGTAATTTTCTTTTCTAAATAAAAGTCTATCTCAAATTAATAACTGGACTTTGCAATTGAGATTTTTTCAATCTTGCTACAGTAATCTATCTTATATATATAATGTTCAAAGTCTTTATATTACCTTCATATTTTTCATAATCTTGTTGTTGTATTTATCATATGATTTTTTTATTTTGTTTTATGATTCATTCTTCCTTATATTAGATAGTGAATTTTTCTTCTCTAATATCTAGAAGATATAATCACAACTAAGAATATTTAAGAATTTTGAAAAAGGGATCCAGCTTGCAAAAAAAAACTTAAAAAAAAAAGTGGTCAATGATACCAAATTCAAAAGGTACGAAATGATGACAAATTGAGAAAAAAATATACACAAAGTGTATCAAAAATTAAAAGATACACAAAGAGCGCCAATCAATTAACAAGAGACATAAAATGAGCCTACCAAAACCAAGCTTTTTTTCTCTTTCAAAAATTTTAAATCTTTTAAGAATTCATGTGTCACTTGATATTTTTTAAAGACTTGATTTCAGAATTTATGATCGTGACTAATTACTTTGATATATTATTCTATAAAATATTTTTTTGGAACCAAGTTTTTAACGGATCACTTTTTCTTATCCAATTGATTTTTTTTTTTAGACCTTAGATTAGTTATTTTACTATCTTTTTGGATTTTTAATATATATACTCATTATTCTTATAAATTTTTAATTCAATCACATGGAAAATTTATCATTTTCTGGCTTTGATTAAAAAAAACTCTCTTATTTTATTTCTTTTAATTTTTTAGTGTCTTTTTTCAAATTTTATTTTTATCTTCTTTATTATTTTTATGGTTTTTTGGCCTTCTCTGATCATCTCCATCCATCCTCTGATGTTAAACTTTTTGTCACATCATCCCGGATGACATTCATATCATCCTGGACGATCTATTCAATTCACTCTTAAAATTCCATTTGATGGCTTTTTTAGCACTTCTACTTCTGATTGTCCGGGATGATCCATTATCATCCTGGACAATCTGATCTTCTTTTATTTCAATTATTTATAATCGACCTGAATTATCCTCCTCATCCTGGATAATCTTCACATTTTTTGCACAATTATTAGTGATCATCCTAGATGATCTACCTATTCATCCAAGATGATCCACGTGGCAAAATTAGGTAGACAACTTTAATTCAGCTGGTACGATCAATATTATAGATCATTTTGGACAATCCACATAATCATTCTATGTCTCCTCATCCTATATCGTATTATCCCAGACAATCTCTGATTATCCAGGATGATATTACTGCCTTTTAGACCAATCATCTTGGACGCAATTATTGCACTCAATCGTCCTGGATGATTCTACGATCGTCCTGGATGATTGAATTATTTCTTTATAAATTGTGCCATTCAATCATTTTTTTTCTCACACAATTCCTCTTCAATACTCTTGTGCTCTTACTCACTCATTATTTTCCTGATTATGGCTGGTGGAAAGAGATATCGGATGTCTGCTGAAGGATCCTCGATGGAAAATCTGGACCCTCATTTCACTTATGCGGCCAATCAAGCCACCTATTAAAGGTACAAGATGGCTGGGATCACTGTATCATAGATCATCAAACCTCACATTCTCTCCTATTATGTCCTCGATTTATTTGCGCACACCTTCTTAGCTTTTCTTCTTACTATGACTATCCCATTCAATTCTTAGTTGTTATCTGAATTTTTTGCTAGCCTTCACATTAATTCGTCTTTTACTACCCTCTAGTCCTATGTGAATAGATGACCTATTGAAATCACTTATCAAGACTATCAAGAGCTCCTGAAACTATCTACCACAGGAGATAAACTCCACACCCTATGTTCCAATCTTGACTATAATTGGGCTCCAACCAATCACTTTTTAAGGAACACCAATACTCCATTTCATGTTAGAGAGTCTAGCACCTTACTCAAAGAAGCTAGGACAATCCAACATGTCCTTCGCACTTCTATTCTTCCAAAAGCTGGTGATCGCATTTGTATCACTCCACTCCATTTGATCACCACTTTCCACAATTTGGCCCATCGTGAATTTAATGTCTTTGATTTGATTTTTCAACACATTGAGTATCTGACTAGTATTCGTGATCTAGGATATAGGAGAAAACCCAATCTTGGCCTAGGAGATTTCGTTGCCTATATCTTAGAATCCAAATACAACTTTCAATATCCTGCCCCACCAAACTTTCAACCTGCCTTCTACTCAAACAACTTCTTCTACATTCTTTATAGTACTCATCTCCACCTGAGGCATGAGGAAGCCAAAGGAGCTGAGGAGTAGGTAGTTCCTGCACCTGTTCCTGCACCTTCTCAACTCCACTAGCACTCATTGTTGGATTAGCTGGTAGAGTGGTTTAAATAGTGGGAGACTCACTTTGAGACCTACGTGTTGCACAGGAGCAGCTACATATTGAGGATGTTGCCTGCTTTGACTCCTTCATGGCACACCAGCATTGTCAGCACGACCAAGATATGGCCTAGTTTGGATAGCAGTTTGCCACTCTTTCTCGTTACTTTCACCAGCCACCACCACTACCACCTCCTTCAGATGATTTTATCAGGGGCTATCTTTCTTTTAGTTTATTTTTTCTGATTTTGTTTTTTTTTTAGTTTACTTCTGTTTACTAGTTTATGTTGTGTTTCTTTTCCTTCTCCTTTTTGTGATGTCAAAAAGGGGAGTACTTATGCTAGTTTATAATATTTTGATGTATTATATATTGTGTTCGTTTGCTCAAATTCACTGTTCTTTTATTCTAATTTGAACAACTAAAATTTAATTGTGTGTTTGTCATCATCAAAAAGGAGGAGATTATTACAAATCTGATTTCAGATAATAGAATTTTGATGATAGAAAATATTCTTGTTTTCTTATGACTGTCTTGCCTACTAATATTTCAAGTCCACACGATCAAGTACAACTCAAGCTATCTCAAGATTAGATAGATTAGGACTGAGTCAATTTGTAATATTTTACCTTTTTTGAGTCAATTGTATCATTGAGTATCTTGGTGCAAAGTAACCTTGCACACACACACTTGAGAGAAAATTTTTGAGTGTTTTAGAGTCTCTATTTTTGATCTCATCATCCTGCATGATCCAATATCATCCTGGACAATCAGTTAAAAACATAAACCCTAATTAGGGCATGCAAGTTAAGGCAGCCATCATTAAGCATATTGTCTCGGATGATGTTATCATTATGCTGGACGATATGCTCAAATTAGAAAGATTCAGTTGTTATATCAGTTAAGGCATGTTATATTTTTGACATCGTCCAGGATGATGTCCTAGACAATGCAACACAATTATGTCTAAATTAATTTGGTAATTAAGAAAAGTAATTATGGTTTGATTAAACAATCATATCATCCTGGACAATCACAGGATCATCTTGGATGATCAATTAAATAAAACCTTAACTCTTCCTCGATGATGTTTAATCAGCCTGGTTCAATTAGGGTGATTCTCTGGATGATATGTACTAAATTGAACTAATTAGCTGGGAAGATCGAAGATTGGCCCGAACAATCAAGTTATTTTTCAATTTTTTGGACATCTAGTTAGTGTGATGGTCTGCACTATATTGGTAGTTTTATACTAATCATCCTGGATAATTACGAGTTAATCTTGGACAATAAAGTAAGTTTTTCATCGTCAAGACATCCAACCAGGGCGATGTGCTGGATGATGTTTGACTAATTGATCTAATCATACAGGATGATATACTATCAGCCTGGATGATATAAAGAAATTTCCTTCCGATCATCCCAAATCATCTTGGCTGATTGAGCTAAATTTGTACTGATCGTACAGGGTAATCTCCAGATCATCCTAGACGATAATGTTGGTTTGTTACAATTAAGAGCTATTCTGAAGCTCTTCTATATAAGACCTCTTGCTCAACTCAAGAGAGTATCGTTTGCTACTATCTTGACCTAAGAGAGACTAGAGGAGAGGGAGAGAAAGGGATGGAGAGAGAGAGAGAGAGGATCTTGTTTTGTGAGGAGTTTCACAAAGGTTGCTCCAAGCAAGGATCCAAGTAATCTTCTCTAATCATCATCCCTTGTACTTGGAGGTTCGAGAGAGATCTACTTCACCAATAGATCAAGGTTCTCTACCTGCTTCAGGAGGAAGCAAAAGGAGTCGAGTTCTCTGCCTCATCAATGTTAGTGGAACGGAGGTTTGTAAAGGCTTCTTTGCCTTGTTGTGGGAGCAAAAGGAGAGTCACTGAGTTTAGTGCAATACTCGGGAGGCAACTCCATGGAGTGGACATAGGTCAAGTTGACCAAACCACCATAAATTTAAGTGTTCTTTATTATTATTTTTTCTGCATTTAATTTACGCACTTTAAATTTCTTTGTGGTGAATTTTGGTTTGGTTTGAGTTTATGTTTTTGATTGAAAGACTTTTTAAAATATCAATTCACCCCTCCCCCCTCTTGGTTAGCCTTGGGCTAGTTCATAAGGGCTTAACATCCCTAATGAACTTTCAGATTATTCACTAATTTTCCCCATCAAATCTATTCATATAAACTCAATCCATGTTTAAAATTCCAAGCGATCTCTCAACACTCAAATATTTAATATATATATATATATATATATATATATATATATATATATATATATATATATATATATATATATATATATATATATATATATATATATATATATATATATATATATATATATATATTCGTATATATGAAAACATAAGTTTTTCTAATTTAAAACTTAAAATATCATCAAAATAATTTAAATACTCATTTGAGAGATCCCTCTGAATCCTTAAAATAACTTAAAACTAAACTTTTAATTTTAAAAATATTTAATTAAATTTTAGTTAAATATTTTAATTTTTAAATAATTAAAAAATATTTTTTTTAAATTAAGTTTTAAATTTTAAAAATGATTTTAATTTAAAATATTTAAAAATCTAAAAAAAAAATTGATATATTATATGTATTTTTTTATTAATTTGAATTTTTATTGATTTTTTTAACTTTATGTTAATCAAATTTCTTTAAAATAAATTAAAACTAATGTATTTTTAAAATAACTTCAAAATAAATTAAACTAAATTCTAAATGTTTTTTGGATTTTTCAAATTACTTAAAATAATTTTGATTTATTTTCAAATTTATTTTAATTTAATTCTAATTAAATATTAATTATATTTCTAAATATTTAATTAGCTAAAAAAATTTTAAAATATTAAATATTATTTAACTTAATTTTAATTTTAATTTTAAACTAAAATATTTTTAAAATAATCTTCAAAATTTTAAAAATATTTATTATAAACTTAAAAATTTTAAAAATGAAAAAATATTTAATTAATTAAATATTACTTATTTAAACATTTAAATAATATAAAGTTTTTAAATTATGTTAAATATTTAAAATTAAACATTAATATTTTTTAAAATGTTAAAAATGTTATTTTTATAATTTAATTGAAATATCTTAAAATAATAATTTAATCTTTTGTAATAATTAAGTTAATATTAATTTTAATATTCATTAAATATTATAATATTGAAATAATTTAAAATTTTTAAAGAAAATAAATTCAAAGATTATTTAATTTAAAAAGTAAAATATTCTAAATATTATATCATAAAGTTAAAGAATTTTTAAAATAAAATATTTTTTTTATTTATTATTATAAATATTAATTAATAGTAATAATATTTTATAATTTTAACAACCTAAAATATATTAATTATTTTATAATTAATTTAATTTTAAATTATAAAGAATTAAAATTGGATCAATTTGATAATTATAATGATTTTTTGGATTAATATTTGATTTTTAAAAATGTTTTTTAATTTTTTTGTAAAAATAAGATTTAAAAATAATTTATATTTGATTTTATTTAAAACTGCATGGTGTGATAATTGTATGGCCACGTGGTAGGCTCTAATTAGGCGCTCAAAATGGTTAACAATCATTGTTGATAGTGCAACATTACCCGACCAACAATCATTAGGCAATCAAAGACCACAGAGACGTTCGATGGCCAGTGATTTTGAATGGTTGGCTTAGATCTAGTTGAATAAAGAAATAACATAGTAAATTGATGCACACAGTCGGATCGATTATGGAATAGTGAAATCTGGACTGTTGATCATAAAATTAATGATTTAGATGTTATACACAAATGGACTAAACAAAGTCGTAGCCCTAAAGGATAAAATTAAATTTTCTCACAATCGGCTCAATCAATTTCGATAAATTTTTAAACGCTTAATGCATGAATAAAGAGCATTAATGGGGATTTAATTTCATAACTTAAAATGTGCTTTTTAGAAATTTATTTAAATCTATGTGTTTTAGATTAGGGTTTGAGATTATACATAATCCAACTGTTAGATTTTTGCAATCTTGGTCTCTCTGAACTTGAAGTTTGTCCATGTTTAATTCCTTAGAAGAATTTAAGAACTGGAAACCCTTGATCGAGTAGTAGAAGCCTTTGAACGGAACTAAACTTGAGTTCATTAGGAATAAACCACCAGCGCCAACTAGAATTTATCGAGGAAGAGTTGATAGATTGCTTGTAAGCTTCAATGAAAAGGTATTCTTCCTGGAGAGCTTGAATGTGGAGAGAGATTGGAACTTGAGTGAATGAGCTCAAATTTGTTATTTTGGTCAATTCAAGTGTCCTTGGATTAAATGGATGGCCTTGATTAGTTGGTCAGCACCCTTGATGCCTTCCATATGCCTTGGGGTGGTTAGAAAGGTTGGAGGAAGGACAGCTAAAAGACATGTGGTGTAAAGGCTTATATCTTATTGAGAGCTTTTTGGAGCACCTGGGTTGCTTAAGGTTAAACTAAGGATTAGGGTAGGCTTAGAATTGTTCTAGTGAGTGATTAGAGATGCTGGGATGATTTCATAGGGAGTGGGTTAGCTAAGGTTAAGCCATTTGATCATTTAAGCCATTTAAAGGAGTTTATAGATTGTGTTGACAAGTTAACTAGTCCACAACATATGAGGTGGCACTTAGGTGGCTTCAAGGGCTAGTTGAGATAGGTTGGAGGGTCTTAATGCTAGAGTGTTGGGATTTAAATGAAAATGTGAGAGCTTAAATAGATTTTAACAAAGTCAAAAAAGAATTTGGCTTGTTTAAAATGTATGTGATTTGACTTGAGGAGGTTTTAGAAATATTCAAGGCATCAAATGATATAGGATTGAGGATTTGGAAGGTTTCAATTAAGAGCTTGAAGAAATTCGACCTAAATGGGTCTCATTTGATTGGACTTGGACTAATTTGACTAAGTCAATTTTTTGATTAGTTAAAGGTCTAATCCACTCCAAATCACTGGGACAGATGTGACCAGGGAAGTTTGAGTAGGTTTGAGATTGATTTGGGGTTGGATTAGAAGTGAAAAGGCTTAAGGGTTGATTTGGTCAACCTAGGTTGACTTGGTTAACCAGGTTGACCCAGGACTTGGGACTGGACTAAAAAAAATTGAAATGGAATTTGGAGTCTTGTAGAGGTGTTTTTAAGGATTAGAATGGTCTAACCTTATATGGTTCAATGGGTCAACTTAAGTTGACCTAGTAAATTAGGTTTACCTAAGGGTTGGATATGAGCTTAACAGGTCTGGATTGATTTTTGGAGTCTGATGCCAGATGTTTGAGGGATCATGAATATTATCTAGGTCAAATAATTTATTTGGGCCCTTAATGGGTTATTGGGTCGACCTAGGTTGACATGGTCAATCAAGTTGACCTTGGAGCTAGCTTTAGGCTCAACAAATTTGAAATGATATTCAAGACTATTATAGGTGGTCCTAGGGTCTAGGGAGGTCAATTCAATCAAAATGACTATTTAGACCTTAAAGGGCCTATTTTGGTCAACTTAAGTTTACTTAGTCAACTAGGTTGACCCAAGGATTGGATTTGGACCAACATGTATGGTTTTATAATTGAAATCTATTGGAAGTGGTCTCAAGAAAAAAGGAGGCCATTTGGTTTGATATGATTGTTCACATCCCTTAGGGGTATTTTGGACATTATAGGTTGACCTAGTTAACCAATCTTAACTAGGGTTTTGGCTTGAGTCCATTGCACTCCTAATGATGATTTGGATGCATTGGAATAAGTTTCAAGATTTGATTTAAAATGGCCAAGTTAAAGTTTGGTGAAAACTTCAAAATTACCCTTAAAGGGCATTTTGGTCATTTTAAACTCGGGTCAACTGGGGGTCAAAGTGAGTCTACCAAATAAAAGTTTAATGTTTAACAAATCATAATCAAGGGTCTGGATGTGGTTATAGGCTTTGGATAAGGCTTCAAGATCAAAATCCACTAGGTGGCAGGTATAGTGACATAGGTCGTAAATATTTAAATGTTTTACAACCTTTAGATTTCAATCAAGTTTCTAGGGTTAGAGGTGTCAAAATGAACTCAAAATTTGAGGGTATATCCTAGGTACATGGCTAATATAAATTCAATTGATAGATTATGAATCAGGGGTCATTTGATGAGGGTTTGAAGTGTTTGAAAAATTATTAGAAAAAGCTTTTAGGACCTTAGCATTTAGACTTGGATTTTGATCTGAATTTCTTGATTTGAACTGGATTTTGGGTTTGAATATTTGAAATAGAATTACCCAAATCATTTATGATCTTTTAGATGATCATAAGTGATTGGATAGGGTTGAAGTTAGATTGGAGGCTTGATCAAAGTTTAGGTTGGGTTTAAGATCTAGATAGGTTTGAGGTTTGGGTTAATTTGAACCTGGATTAATCTAAGATCTATGTAGATCCTAGGGTATGGTTTGCTTTAGGGTCTGGGTAGATCCTAGGGTGTAGATTTCCCTAGTGCGTAGGTGGATCCTAGGGTCTAGATTGTTCTAGATACTGGATTGGTTCTTGCGACCTCATACAAAAATGAGGTCAAAAAATGGACTACCAATATGTGTAATAGAATGAAGTTCTATTGCACATATTAGCATTGAACAAATTGAAAAGATTAAGTCTATAATTCTTATCCTAAGGGAGGGTAGAAATATTTCCCTAAGGAATCAAGTTTGAATTGATACTAGGGTAGTGCTTGGAAAGGCGTACTTTATCGCTAATAGATCTGATCCTAAGGGATGGAAAAAACCTAAACCCTAAGGAAAAAAAACTTGATTTTATGATTTGAAATTGAAATTAAAAACTAGGATGGTTACATAAATGATGTTCTCCACCACTAGTAGATCTAATCCTAAGGAAGGAAATTACCTAACCTTAAGGAAAAAAATATTGAAAGATCATATAGGAAGTAAGAACTATTAACTATAGAGGACAGAGTCTAGTTTTAATTCTGAGGAGAGGGAAAACCTAACCCTAAAAGATTGAATTTTGAATAGATACTAGGGTAGAGCCGTAAAGGCGTGCTCCACCACTAGTAGGTTTAAAAAAAATGATGGGGAAACCTAACCTTAAGGAAAACAAGATTGAATTCTTTTAAATTTTGAAATTGGGATGGTGCCGAATAGGGCATTCTCCACCACTAGTAGTTATAATTCTTATGAAAGAAGTATATAACCTTAAGAAAAAGAAGATTGAGAGATCTTGTGGGAAGGAAGCATTGATTCCAATAGAAGATCATACCTAAAATTTGAAATTTAAAACTAAAATGGTGCCTCAAAGGGTGTTATCCACCACTAGAATGTTGAATCCTATGGAGAGAAAGCCTGATGACTCACACGTGTCCTTAAGGAAAAGAAAACCCTATATGAAGGAAGCATTGCTTCCCACGGAAGATTAGATCTAGATTTTGAAATTAGGATGGTTTCATAGAGGGCTTTCTCCATCACTAGTGAATGATTTTATGGTGAGGAAACTTGCTCTACATAGAAGATCGAGTCTATATTTTGAAACTAGGAAGGTGTCACAAAGGGCATACTCCACCACTAGTGGATCTAGTCCTAAGAAAAGAAAACATGATGACTCACATCTAACCTTAAGCAGAAGAAAACTTGAAGATAATTTTAGAAGGAAGCATTGCTTCCCATAGAGGATCAAATTTGGATTTTAAATTTTAAAACTAGGATGGAGCCACAAAGGCCATGCTCCATAACTAATGGATCTAATCTTAAGGAAAGAAGCAAGATGACTCATATCTAACCTTAAGGAAAAGAAAATTAGAAGATCTTGAAGGAAAGAAGCATTTCTTCTCACAGACGATCGGGACTAGAATTTTAATCTAGGATGGTGACACAAAGGCGTGCTCCATCACTAGAGGATGATCATAAGAGGAGGAAGCTTGCTCCACATAAGATCAAATCTAGATTTTAAAACTAGAGTGGTGCCACATATGGTGTACTCCACTGCTAGTGGATCTAATCCTAACGAAAGAAAGCATGATGACACACATCTAAACTTAAGGGAAAAAAAATGGAGGATCTTGTGGGAAGGAAGCATTGCTTCCGTAGGAGATCGGGTCTGGATTTTGAAAAATAGGATGGTGCCATAGAGGGCGTACTCCATCACTAGTAGTCAATTTTGTGGAGAGGAAACTTTCTCTACACAAAAGAATGAGTCTAGATTATCATATGGGGAGGAAACATTCTCAACATAGAGTATTAAATCTGGATGATTATGTTGGGAGGAAACTTGCTCCACATAGAGGATCAAGTTTTGATGATCAAATGGGGAGGAAACTTGCTCTAGATTGAGGATAGAGTCTGGAATGATCATATGTAGAGGAAACTTGCTCTACATAAGGGATCAGGTTTGGATGATTGTATATGGAGGAAACTTCCTCCACATAGAAGATCAAAACTAGATTTTGGGATTTGAGATTTGAATTTGGAGGATCTATGATTTTGATTTGAATTAATTTTGAATTTTAATGATATTTGAATTTGAAAATTGATTTGATTTTGAATTTGAATTTTTAAAGTTTTTTAAGTTTGATTTTAAAATTGGGGAGTTTTTTTAATCAAGGAAATTCTTGATTTTCAAAAGCCTTTATTGATATTAAATTTGATAGTCATGGTACTTCCTAAAGAGCTGCCATGGTATTTGAAAATATCAAGTGGTACCTTTTAGGGTTGATCGATTAATTTTTGAAATTCCCTGAAAGATCGTCTCTAAGACAAATGGTTTTTCTTATGTTGGTTCAATTTCCCTACCAATCTCTTGGTCATCTAAGATAGGCATCCGAAGAACCTAGACTAAGTCTCCCACTTGGAAGGTTCTAAGTCACACTAACTTACTGTGGGCTTGAACCATTTGGGTATTGTAAGACTCTGAGTATTGTTGAGCCTTAAAAAAGATGCTCTGCAAGGCCTCAAGCTCCTCCAATTGGAGTCAGGCACTCTGCTCAGCTATGATTTAATTTTGAATGGAAATATCTAGCAAAGGAAACCACTCCTCTAGTAGGGATTGATCTAGGACACAGTATAGAGTGTTATTTTGTAGAGAAGGCCTTGAAGGAAAAGATGCCTATATATAAGGACTCACACACATTCCTCAAGGACTAGATTTAAATTTTTATAAGGAGTAGAGATTTAATATTTTTTATCAAAGAATTTCATCTTGATTATTTAGACTCTATGAGGATGACAAATAGACATAGATTCACCTTTTAAAGTGAGAAGTAGAGTCTACTCTAACTAATTTGGAAGGATTTAGGTATTGCTGACCTAGACAAAGTTTTATAGAAACTAAACCGGGGTCTCCCTTATAAAATTTTGAATTAAAATAAATTTCAAAGGGGGTTTAAGTTGGATAAAGTAATTTATTCTTTTCAATTATCTTGCCTGAGAATTTTCTATCTGATAGACAATTTATGCACGATGAAGAATCTTGATTCAAGATTTTTCAAAGTCGTGCAATTATGATTGAATGGGTCTCTTGAGATTTAAGAATTTAAAATAAGGGAGCCTCTTTTGTTGAAAATTGTTGATTATGAGTTAGATTGTTAGACCTAAGGATATGTCTCAAAGGCTTACCAAGAGGGGGTGAATTGGTAATTTAAAAATATTTCCTCTTATTGGAATTTTAGAAGTTAGAAACTGATTAATTCTTTGTAGCAAGTTTAAAAAGCTATTTTTCAACCATGAAAAATAAAAGTGCAATAAAGTAAAATAAGCAGTGGAAATAAAAGACACAAATATTTATAATGATTCAGTCTAACACGGCCTACATCCACTCCATGAAGTCTCCCACTTTAGGTATTGCACTATTTCCACAAGTGTCTCTCCTTTTGCCCCCACAGTAAGGCGGAGAAGCCTTTACAAAACTTTCTTCCACCACTACCCGATGTTGTAGAGAATCGTCATCCTTTTACACCCTCCAAGTATCAGAAGAGAACCGTCATCCATTTACACCCTTCAAGTGTAGGCATAGAACCTTCGGCTATTCACACTATCCAAGCATATAGACAGAGAACTATCGGCTGTTCACACTCCTTGAGTATCGGTAGAGAACTAGATCTTCTTCAAAGATCTTCACACTAGGAATCTGGAGGGACAAGAAAAAAAAAGAGCAAAGTAAACACAAAGTACACACAGAGGTCCTTATCCTTGAGTAACTAAGTGAACCCTTCATGCTCCAATACAAAGAAATCTCTTTCAAACACTCTCTCTTGCTCTCTCATTCAATCTCCCTTTACCATTCACGAAGACAAAGTGACAAAAACATTTCATGACAGCCTTAAGTGGACCTTTTATAGAAAAGGCATGAAAAACCATCTAAAAACTATAATTTTCAATTTTTTACTTTCCACGATCGTCCCATATGATCGAATTTCATATGTACGAACATTATAAAAATTGTTGCGTACGAACTCAATATAAATTGGTATAAACTGCCTTAATACCCGATCATCATCCTGTATGAATAGTTATTTGACAAATATGAAAATGCAGGATAGACTATAAGTTTACAGAATAGAGAAAATCGTTCTGGGATAAACGATAAATATCATCTGGACGAATAGTTCATTTGGAAAAAATAGAGCCGATCGCTTTGGGATAAATGATAAATATTGTCTTGATGAATAGTTCATTTGACAAAAATAGAGCTGATCATATGGGAAAAATGATAAATATTGCCTGGATGAATAGCTCATTTGGCAAAAATAGAGCCGATCATCTTGGGATGAATGATAAATATCGTCTAGATAAATAGTTCATTTTGGTAAAAATAGAGCCGATCATCCTAGGATGAACGATAAATATCATCTGGATGAACAGTTTATTTGGCAAAAAATAAAGTCGATCCTCCTAGGACAAATGATAAATATTGTCTGTACAAACTGTACTTACAAAAAAAATTTGTCAATCTTGTTCATTCCATTGCTCTTTCGCGAAAAATAACTATCAGATCGTCCTGTACGATTGGGTATCGTCCAGTACGATCAATTAAAAATATGTGAATTTTAAAATTCTCCCCCAGTGTGTGGATGAATTGTGCTAAGTTACTCAATTACAATCACACTCTTAGACTTAATAAAAACAAAAAATATATACTCCAAATTATAAAACACTATAAGCGGATCTTGATTTTGAATCCTTCAACAATCTGGAATATGTTTTTTTCTGAAATGTTAGTACACACAAGAGAAAAAATAAATCTTCCAAAATTGGTTAGGAGAAAATAATAATCAAAACAATAATATTTGGAATCATAAAAAACATATAAGTTTCAAGAGTGTAAAACATGCAATGCTAAGTAGCAACTCTCTTAACAATCTCCTCATTTTTTATGATGGAAAAACAATTATTATTTGTGTAAATTTGAAAATTCTAAGTTTCTCCTAAACTCCCCCTGAATGAATAAGCATGTGAGTATAAGGGGCACTTATTATGAACAAACCAACTTTTTAATTTTAATTTTTTTCACACATAAAGACGATCACACAAAAAATGAGTCTGAAAGAAAATGAGAACCAAAAACCTAAACATGAACAAAAAAGGAACAAAAATATACTCAAGACACAAGAAGACATGAATAAAATAAGACAAATAATATGTCTCCCCTTTTCGACAACAACAAAAAGAGAAGAAGAAACAAACTACATAAATGTAAGGAGACATATGAGAAGCCTTTGATAATTGATCCTGAAAGAGATGACGTTATAATTGCATTAACAAGATGAATGAGCATTAAAGAAAAAAACAAAGATTCATATTATTTAAATTAAGATATAACAAAGATAAGATAAATATATCAAGGTTATGGATTAGTCAAGACAATTTAATAAGGAAAATTATTGCAAAAATGATGAAATGAAAAATAATGTAAGTCAAGTACCAATATTAATTAAAATTGAACATTAGATTGATTTGAAATTGAAGATTAAAAATTAGAGGAAAGAACATATACTTGTGGTGACTTGCGCATCTTTTCAGTATTTGTGGCACACATTATGCTTCCTTTTTAAATTTGGGCTAATTTTATGTCTCTTTTCAATTTGTGAACCATTGCGCATTCTTTTGATTTTTGTACCTTTGTACATTTTTCAATTTTTCAAGTTGTTCTTTTCCAAAATCAATAATCTACAAACTCAAATTTTTCTAAGTATAAAGATAATTACATTGAAAAAACAAATATATAATAATAAGACATTAAGATTGCAATAATAATATTCAAATTTTGTTTGCCTAAAAAGAAATAAGAGAATGATATCCTTAACTTAAGTGAGTTATAAGCTAACTTAAAATTTTTTATACATTAGATTTTCTAATGAATTCAATTTTGTAATGCTTTCCAATTATATCACTTGTTAGATCAAATATGTTAGGATAATCATATAGGCTAACAAAACATTTCTAAAAGAGATTAAAAAAAATTAAAAACAAGACAAGATAGTTTTAATTGATATCAATATAAATGATAATACATTTGAGCACGGTTGATATCAATTCAACTTGAAAATAAAAACAACTAACATAAAAACACAAATAGAAAATGGTTATAAAAACTCCAAACACATCATATCACATCATAAGTACGATAACAACTAACACAAAAGAAGTACAGACATCATTATGAGGGGCCCTGATCTGGAGAATGTCACTAGTTAAAGAAATTAAAATTGCTACTCATCATAGCCATATTTGAGCTCACGGAGTCAAATTGACCTTATATCCAGCTCATGTCCTGCTGGTACTACAAGCCCTGCTGCCATAGATGAGTCTCAATTTGATGAAAGTGTCGATCAAATTGGCTCTCGAGATGATCAAAGCGATGAACCAGCTCCTGAAAGTCTAGTCCACCAGCAAGCACAGGTGCAGGTGCTCTTTCATCTCCCTCAGTGTCAACACCTTCATCATGTTTAGCAAATATAGCTCAGAATAAACCATTATTATAGAAGATGGGCTCTTCTAGTTGTGTCACATCATGATGAACTAAATCATACTTCTTTTCAAGAATGTATGCCTCAAGGTGTCATAAGGATATGTTCTTCTTTCTCTTATGGGATACATGGCCAATTTTCGAAAGCCGATAAAGATAGTCAAGAATGAGTTGGGCTTCATCAATAGGTTGGCCAGTAATGATCAGATAAGTTATAGTGGAAAGAAGAGGAGTGATATTTATTCAATCACCAGCTTTTGGAATGATAGAATTTAAACAATTATAGCATCTTGGTGTAAGGTGTTTACCCTAGGCATATGACATACTTGTGTAACCCCTCTAAGTACTCGATTTATCCCAGTCCAATCAAAGTTAGAGGTAGATGTCAAGGTATGAGCTCTAATCCCTTGAGTCCTTAAGTTTAAGAAAATCCCCTGATCCTCCTTGGTTATTTCTACATGCTTCCCCAAAATATAGGATCTAATCCTTGTTGACCTCATTATTTGAGGTCAATTTCCCAGAAATCGACTCTAGCACTTAGGTCTTCATAGCCTAGTGTAGACGTCGCCCATAGGATTTCCCTTAGGTGAACGCCCATTGACGTAGCATCGACTCGAGCCTATCACTCAATTCGAATTAAAATCAATTCAATCAATTTTAATTCAACTCCAAAAAAACTCAAATCAACCACAATTTTTTTGATTTGTCCATGTCGATCGACTCAATCAAATTCAAATCGTTATAAATAAGATAAAATTAGTATTTTAAAATTATTTTTATTTTAAAATTAACTCAAAATATATTTTTTAAATTATCAATTATTTTCTAAATTAATCTCTAAATCATTTTAAATTATAAACTAACTCCTAAATTCATTTTTAAGTTATGATTAATATAAACCGTTCAATTTGAAGTGGAATAGACATAAGTGTGAGATTTAGATGCAATTAGGACCGGTCCAACCCCCAGGTCTGAACTTCCACTCCTCCCTCACACTCTCATTCACAAACAGAACACAAAAGCCTCCATCTCTTTCCCGTAACCTCTCACAAACAAAGCCTAGAACCGAAATCCACTAACCAATTCAGCCCATTCTTCATTCACACATACAATTTCGAATTCCCCCACAACCACCCAGCCCTCACCGTTACTCCCTCTCTCTCTCATTTTTCGCAAACCACCCAGCACCCTCACAGTGCCATTCGCACGCACAGAACATAGCCTCTCAATCCCGAACTCCCTTACGCTCTTTAATTCGCAGAACCGTTGACTCCCCTTTGAGTTCAGTTCATGGAACTGCTCTTATCTCTATTGGATTCACATGCAGAGAACGAACTGCCGCCCCTGACTGATCCATTGGCATGAAGAAAAGGTCACACTCGTCTCCTCCAGTTCACGTGAGGAAGCCCCTCTCTGTTCGCAAGAAGGCCAAACACCCCCAGCTCGGCTCCTCTTTGGCGAAATCGAGCCTTATCTCCTCCTTCCTCCTGTTCGTTCTGCCCAGGGAAGCCCAACGTCACTGCATGCCCTAGCCAACTCCAACTTTTCCCCTTTCGGTTGAGGTAACCATTTCTTCTAATTTCCTATACCCTGCATAGTCTCTCATGGAGTATGAGACAACTAGATGAAGGTCAATGCAATCTACATTTCAGACTGAATCATCTTCATTAAATATATGATTTCATGAGAATGTAATATATATATATATATATATATATAAACCTGTAGAGATTTGGCAATCTTATATAGTTCAATCTTAAGATAGAAATATGTAATTTTTGATCTAATGTTTTAGCACTTAAATTGTTTTCTAAAACTATCATCGCCATGATTGTTTACATTGTTTGTGCAGTAGATTTTTTTAGGACCTTGCATGCCGTATTTTGTTTTAGCCTGGATTCGAAACGGAGAGATTTTTTTTGTAAGGGTACGCTTAAAAATCTTCTACTTGTAATTTTAAATAAAAAAATTTTAGGCTCACATAGTAACTCTAACGATCTAAGAAGTAAGCTCGGGACCGCCGAGAGTCAGCATAAGCATATTAATACTTTCTCTTCCTTGTTAGGCACCTCCCCGCCTGCGGGTTCTGGCAGACCACTTGACCTATGAGGGTGCAGTTCTGTCAAGGGGAAGTTGTGCAATCTCTAGGAAAAAAACCTATTTTCTAAGCCTAATTTTTAAACTGCTTCATATTCATTTTATGCATTCGAGTCAATTAGCTTGCATTGCATTAGATACAAATTAAAAAAGAGTATAAAATATTAATAGCATTTCTAGACATTTTTTACCCTACATAAGTTGAGGGGCCAATTAGGGTCTATCTTAGATGTCGGCCCCCAATTCATTAAAACCTAAACAACATCCCTACCCATCTTTCATAAGAGACTGGATACATGGTTTTAAAGCACCTAGGTGGTTAGCTGGCTCCCCAATCCAGGCCGGGGTAAGTCCAGATTTGCACATCATTAGTTAGGTTCGGGTCGCTACTTTGTAGTACCCAAATTAGATTTAGGTTCTGAGGCAGATTCTTTTTAGATCATAAATCCTTGCCCTCCAGGAATATAATCCCAAATTTCTAATAAAATATCAACTTAAACATAAAAGTTTTTCTTAAAATGTAAAGCCCAACATAGGATAGACTGAGGTTGTCTCTGAGCTTCTCAGAATCTGACACCTCCTACTTTTCATCCTTTGACTCGCTAATAAATGTTCAATATTGAGCTTTCTCCTTGAAAATTCTTTACTCTTGTTTCTTGTCTTCTACTTTGTAGTCAAAAGGGTATGAAATCACTGCTTTAATCGAGAGTTTTCTTAGGAGCATTCCTCCTATGATGTAATTAATTATAAGAGCTTGCTCCTATAGGGATTTGAGAACCCCAGACTAAAATAAACCTTGTTTTATTCGTATAAAACAAGGTAAGAATCTTTGGGAACGTAGATATTTTTAAAACCTTATTTCTAATTTTGAATAGACTTGTAAAATGTTATTATTATCTTTTCAGATAATATAATATTATACTTGTTATATTCAACTTTAGAAATAATGAATTTTATAAAACTCATTATCGCTTTTGGATATCTTGAAGAATGTTATATTCGTCTTTTAAGATGATATAATATTCTTCTTGCCATATCTAAATAAAAGAATGAATAAACTTTTTTCAAAAATCGTATTTCTATCTTTAAACATATTCTATAGAATTTCATGTTCATCTTTTGAGATGATATGCTATTCTTTGAACTATGTTTGATTATAGAAATATCAATTTTTAAAACCCTATTTTGATATTTAATCCATTGTAGAATATTGTGTCAGCCTCTCAAGACTGTACTTTATTCTCAATGTAGTATTCGATTACAAAATAGGAGAAATCAAAATCTGCGTGGTGACACAATTTTTTTCCCACCAAGGTTTTTCTGGCGACTCCGCTGAGGATCAATCTTCTCTCCATCTTTAGCAGTGTTTTATACCCTTTAATCGGTAGTATACTTGTTATTAGCATAGGTTGTAACTACCTTTCTTCCACCGGTTCTTTTATTCATTTCATTCTTGAATAATTTGGCCGGTATCTAAAAAAAAAAATTTTAGAGGTCTTATTTTGGACCCCGTTAAAAAACTAATGGGAAGCTCCTTTATACGACCTTTTTGTAAAGTAAATCCCCGTGCTAATTCGAATGTTGTAGTTACATATTTTTTTTGTAGCTTGATGTTTGAGTTAGCACTGGGTCCAAAATCAATTTACCCAATCTTTAGTAATATGTATAGTTACTTCTTTTAGTAACTTAATGTATTTATTATTTGGATTGGGTCCAAATAACTTTAAGACTTCAAAAATTTTAAACTTTTGTGTCCTAGCTAATATGTTACAGTTATATATTTTTATAACTCGATATGTGGCTGGACAAATCTCAAAAAAAATTGAGCTTTTAAATCAAAGTTTTCTCCTTATCTAAACAAGCATATTATAGTTATATATTTTTATAGCTTAATATGTGTGGTAGGATAGGGTCCAAAAGCTCAAACCTTTAAATCAAAACTTTCTGTTTGTCCTAATAACATATTGTAGTTACATGTCCTTTGTAGCTTGATATGTTTGCTAGGACAGGGTCCAGAATTTGATATATACAAGATTTTCAAGATTAAATTCAATTTACATTGAGAAAAGTTTGAAGGTTCGAATAGAAGTTATGCTTATAAAAATAATTTTGCTAGAGAAAATAGTAGGTTGATTTCTTTTAAAAAGAAATTTACCTCTATCTTCCTTAAATTGTAATTAAAATTTCATTGTGGTTGACTCCTCTAAACACTTAAAGAATAAGACCAATGGTTATCAATGCTAAAAAGAAAAGTGTGTTCCCTCCCTCCCTCCACTTGGGTGGATTAATGCTTTAGATGAAGATATATCTAATCTCATTTCATTTTGGAACGTTAAAGCACAAAAGTTCAGCTAATTTTGCTATGTTCCTAGCAATCGTCTGAATTAAATTTAAATATATTTTCAAATTTTTCATTCAACCATATTATGATTTTTCTAATCTTAGGAATGTATAAATATTGGTTGATATATTGAAAGTTTGAAAATCATTCTAAATTCCCTCATTTTTAAACCTTTTTATAGGTTAAAGTTTAATATGCCTATAAATCTTATTTCTTAAGAGTACTACATGGATACGATGATTTGTCCTCTACTATGTGGTTTAACTCTGATAAAATATGGATCTTAAGGTATGCGATAAAAATAAATAGACAAGTTATATAAAAGCTTTTGTTCATCATATGTTGTTTTCTCTTATGTTGATATTTTATAAATCAAATATTAGCTAAGTTTACTCTTGGCTTTATTACTCCATTTGAGAAAACTCATGAGCAAATCTTGTTAAGATTGATCATCTTAAATTTTTGTTTGGTCAAAAACTTAGGACGATTCAAGGTTCTTTATTATAGTTAATCCATGATATGGTTAATATTCCCACTATCATGTGATTTTCCATCAAAATAAATTGACATTTCTTGAATTGATACTAAGTTAGTCGACTTCATTACATCTTTAATGGTTTCCTTCTTCAGAAGTGATAAAAAAAAAAGTATCATATTTGGGTTCACCCATTATGATATCCATAAATAACTTCTTTTAAATTAAGATTTATGTCAAATTAAAATTGGAGGAAAGGAAAGTTTTGTTCACCTCGTTGTTATACATTTCATAGGCATCTTGCAAATTGATGAACTTATTTCATAATTATCTCATTAAAGTTATTTATTCATACTATAGGATTGGGTCCGATTTGTAGATCCATATTCCTTATATAAGAGGGTTAATTTTCTACTCTTATACTTGGAAGATGGTTTTACAACTAAAATAATCATTTCAAGATTTAAGTAGAAGAAGCCTTCTTAAAAAAAACAAAAAAAAAAAAAAAAAAAAAAGAGACACATTCATTAAATGTGTATAAAAAAAAAAGAGAGGCTTCTCTTTCTAAATCTTGAATATCATAGGACCTATTCATCCTTTAGTATTTTTAACGTTTGACTTTGAGAATTCAAAATTTTGGTACATCATCAAGCATTGATGTTCTATTAGATGTAAAATACATATATCATTTGAAAGATTTATAAAAAAATATAATTTCTATCTCCAATTTAATTTCTTTGGATCTTAGTTTAAAAAGAAAAAAAAGATGAAGAAGGAAACCCCAGTTTTGCATGTAGGGAGCTTTGATCTGGGTTAACAAAATCTAAATCTTGAGACCTCTCTAGTTGGAAACTTGAGTAGGTTTGTTTATATCTTCAAATTATAAAGAAAAATTACATAGATGATCAATCTAAATGGAATTATAATGGTGCTGGTTATGCATTATTTGGGTTTCACATATATAACCTAATTGAGATGCATAAACAAATCATGATCCAAAAAAAAAATCATTAACTCTCTTTTGGACATCTTCCAATTTGAATGAGATTCTAGACATGATTCTGATACTGGATGATTTATAGTGATATTTATGGATATAAAAATCACTTTATTTAGATTCAAAATTTTGAAACTAAACTAAGGGACATCCCTTAGTTGGTTCTGAGATGATTGTCTATTGTTCTCATTCACTATTGAATAACTATAACTTCCAAATTTAAATCTATTATTAACTGAACTAGGATGTTAGAACATGAGGGGTTCTATCCTTAGTGATGTCGATGATACCTTTGTTTGAATCTTTGTCAAACTTCAAAACAAAATCAAACTACAATTTGACCTAGTCCATTATTGACTAATCTTGGATGTTAGAATTGGAGGGATTCTATTCCCGATAGAGTCTATGATGGCTTTGTCAAATAGACATAACATTTAATTCAAGGTATATCTTCACTTTTTCATAAACTAGAATCGAATGTTAGAGTCTAAACAACTCTATCCCCATTAAAGGATCTTTCTATAGCATTGAAATTCAAAATCTTTGAAACTACATTTTTTGTTAAAGAAAATTGTTAAGTTTTGGATATTTGATTAAACTCATGTTGGTCATATTCAAATTATTTAATTTATAGGGAGTCAACCTATTCTTCATTGAGTTTTTGAATCTTTTCCCGTGTCTTTTTCATTAGGTTAAGATGATTAAAACTTAAACGATCACTTTCAGATATTATAAGAAAATTATCAAATAAAAAAAATAAAGCTTTCACTTTTTGATGAAAATCAAACTTTTCTCAATCATTGTGAGTATTTGATATTCCTTAGTGTTTTCACTATAAAGGATGCTCAAATATACTCATTATTCTATAACAACTCATGCAAAAGTTAAAATTTTCTAAGGAAAATTTTATCATGTTGCATTTAGTTCTCTTAGAACATATAAACGAAGACTCTAGAAAATTCATATTATTTTCTTCGAGTTGATCGAAACAAATTCAATCATAGAATCAATCTTTAAACAAAATCTTGCATAAACAAAATCTTGCATTTTTCTTTTGGTGGTCGAGATGCTTTCTTAAGTCTTTACTTATCAAAGATGATCAAACTACTCCCATTTCCCTTTTTCACATATGATGATCCAATATAAAAAACAAAATCCCTAGTAGAATATTTGTATGTTATAAGGATCATCTATATTAAAAAAAAGGAACAAAGTTTTCAATTCAATGAATTTCAAAATTTTTATTCTTCCAAACGTTTTTCTTTCCCTTTTAGAAAATAACATATACAAATGTTATAATCTCTAATAGAATATTTGCAATTTATTAATGTCATTTGTGATGAAAGGGAAATGATCCATGGCTTTAAAGAAATCAACTATACATCTAAATTCTAAATTCTGGCTTAAGTTTGGTCTTATGGCAGCCATCCTGTTTAAATCCATCTCTAGGTATAAGTACTCCTACGGCATCCTATTGACATCTTTGGAGTTAGGAGTAAGCATCCCTAGTGGCATCCTAATCTTCATTCCGAGGAGAAGTATAAGCATCCCTAGCGGCATCTTCTCTTCATTAAATGTTAAATCTTAAATCCGTCTTTAGGTATAAGTCCTCCTACGGCATCCTATTGACATCTTTGGAGTTAGGAATAAGCATCCCTAGTGGCATCCTAATCTTAATTCCGAGGAGAAGTATAAGCATCCCTAGCGGCATCTTCTCTTCATTAAATGTTAAATCTTAAATACGTCTTTAGGTATAAGTCCTCCTACGGCATCCTATTGACATCTTTGGAGTTAGGAGTAAGCATCCCTAGTGGAATCCTAATCTTCATTCCGAGGAGAAGTATAAGCATCCCTAGCGGCATCTTCTCTTCATTAAATGTTAATTCTTAAATCCGTCTTTAGGTATAAGTCCTCCTACGGCATCCTATTGACATCTTTGGAGTTAGGAATAAGCATCCCTAGTGGCATCCTAATCTTCAATCCGAGGAGAAGTATAAGCATCCCTAGCGGCATCTTCTCTTCATTAAATGTTAAATCTTAAATCCGTCTTTAGGTATAAGTCCTCCTACGGCATCCTATTGACATCTTTGGAGTTAGGAGTAAGCATCCCTAGTCGCATCCTAATCTTCATTCCGAGGAGAAGTATAAGCATCCCTAGCAGCATCTTCTCTTCATTAAATGTTAATTCTTAAATCCGTCTTTAGGTATAAGTCCTCCTACGGCATCCTATTGACATCTTTGGAGTTAGGAATAAGCATCCCTAGTGGCATCCTAATCTTCATTCCAAGGAGAAGTATAAGCATCCCTAGCGGCATCTTCTCTTCATTAAATGTTAAATCTTAAATCCGTCTTTAGGTATAAGTCCTCCTACGGCATCCTATTGACAACTTTGGAGTTAGGAGTAAGCATCCCTAGAGGCATCCTAATCTTCATTCCGAGGAGAAGTATAAGCATCCCTAGCGGCATCTTCTCTTCATTAAATGTTAAATCTTAAATCCGTCTTTAGGTATAAGTCCTCCTACGGCATCCTACTGACATCTTTGGAGTTAGGAATAAGCATCCCTAGTGGCATCCTAATCTTCATTCCGAGGAGAAGTATAAGCATCCCTAGCGGCATCTTCTCTTCATTAAATGTTAAATCTTAAATCCGTCTTTAGGTATAAGTCCTCCTACGGCATCCTATTGACATCTTTGGAGTTAGGAGTAAGCATCCCTAGTGGAATCCTAATCTTCATTCCGAAAAGAAGTATAAGCATCCCTAGCGGCATCTTCTCTTCATTAAATGTTAATTCTTAAATCTGTCTTTAGGTATAAGTCCTCCTACGGCATCCTATTGACATCTTTGGAGCTAGGAATAAGCATCCCTAGTGGCATCCTAATCTTCATTCCGAGGAAAAGTATAAGCATCCCTAGCGGCATCTTCTCTTCATTAAATGTTAAATCTTAAATTCGTCTTTAGGTATAAGTCCTCCTACGGCATCCTATTGACATCTTTGGAGTTAGGAGTAAGCATCCCTAGTCGCATCCTAATCTTTATTCCGAGGAGAAGTATAAGCATCCCTAGCGGCATCTTCTCTTCATTAAATGTTAAATCTTAAATACGTCTTTAGGTATAAGTCCTCCTACGGCATCCTATTGACATCTTTGGAGTTAGGAGTAAGCATCCCTAGTGGAATCCTAATCTTCATTCCGAGGAGAAGTATAAGCATCCCTAGCGGCATCTTCTCTTCATTAAATGTTAAATCTTAAATCTGTCTTTAGGTATAAGTCCTCCTACGGCATCCTATTGACATCTTTGGAGTTAGGAGTAAGCATCCCTAGTGGCATCCTAATCTTCATTCCGAGGAGAAGTATAAGCATCCCTAGCGGCATCTTCTCTTCATTAAATGTTAAATCTTAAATCCGTCTTTAGGTATAAGTCCTCCTACGGCATCCTATTGACATCTTTGGAGTTAGGAGTAAGCATCCCTAGTCGCATCCTAATCTTCATTCCGAGGAGAAGTATAAGCATCCCTAGCAGCATCTTCTCTTCATTAAATGTTAATTCTTAAATCCGTCTTTAGGTATAAGTCCTCCTACGGCATCCTATTGACATCTTTGGAGTTAGGAATAAGCATCCCTAGTGGCATCCTAATCTTCATTCCAAGGAGAAGTATAAGCATCCCTAGCGGCATCTTCTCTTCATTAAATGTTAAATCTTAAATCCGTCTTTAGGTATAAGTCCTCCTACGGCATCCTATTGACATCTTTGGAGTTAGGAGTAAGCATCCCTAGTGGCATCCTAATCTTCATTCCGAGGAGAAGTATAAGCATCCCTAGCGGCATCTTCTCTTCATTAAATGTTAAATCTTAAATCCGTCTTTAGGTATAAGTCCTCCTACATCATCCTATTGGCATCTTTGGAGTTAGGAATAAGCATCCCTAGTGGCATCCTAATCTTCATTCCGAGGAGAAGTATAAGCATCCCTAGCAGCATCTTCTCTTCATTAAATGTTAAATCTTAAATTTGTCTTTAGGTATAAGTCCTCCTACGGCATCCTATTGACATCTTTGGAGTTAGGAGTAAGCATCCCTAGTGGCATCCTAATCTTCATTCCGAGGAGAAGTATAAGCATCCCTAGCGGCATCTTCTCTTCATTAAATGTTAATTCTTAAATCCGTCTTTAGGTATAAGTCCTCCTACGGCATCCTATTGACATCTTTGGAGTTAGGAATAAGAATCCCTAGTGGCATCCTAATCTTCATTCCGAGGAGAAGTATAAGCATCCCTAGCGGCATCTTCTCTTAATTAAATGTTAAATCTTAAATCCGTCTTTAGGTATAAGTCCTCCTACGGCATCCTACTGACATCTTTGTAGTTAGGAGTAAGCATCCCTAGTGGCATCCTAATCTTCATTCCGAGGAGAAGTATAAGCATCCCTAGCGGCATCTTCTCTTCATTAAATGTTAAATCTTAAATCCGTCTTTAGGTATAAGTCCTCCTACGGCATCCTATTGACATCTTTGGAGTTAGGAATAAGCATCCCTAGTGGCATCCTAATCTTCATTCCGAGGAGAAGTATAAGCATCCCTAGTGGCATCTTCTCTTCATTAAATGTTAAATCTTAAATCCGTCTTTAGCTATAAGTCCTCCTACGATATCCTATTGACATCTTTGGAGTTAGGAGTAAGCATCCCTAGTCGCATCCTAATCTTTATTCCGAGGAGAAGTATAAGCATCCCTAGCGGCATCTTCTCTTCATTAAATGTTAAATCTTAAATACGTCTGTTGGTGGAATTTTGGAAAACAGGTTTTGAAAAATATTAGTTTTCTTTGGGGATTTTAAGATTAAGGTTGAGTTCTAATTCTAAGGTCGAATCGACTCGTTAGAAAGAGTATATCACCCCAAAGGACGAAAATAAACTTTCATAACGGTGTTCAGACTTAAAATTATGTAAACTCATCTTGAATGTTATGATCGGGTTCTAAGGAGAACTCTATATGGCCCCGAGGGGACACAATATAGTTCAACTAAGTACCCAATTACAATATTCAAGAAACATGATCGTCGCATTCACATCCAAAGCCTTATCGAAGAAGGGTGTATCTCCCCAAAGGGAAATGAGACCATTCAACGATAATCCTTCTAATGCAACTATGACGATCATTATTTAACTTTTCCCAAAGAAATCTAATTGAACTTTGAAAAATCAATTTTAAAATCAGGTGTGTGTGGTTCTAAATCTCCTACGAGCGCAAGCCCTCGTAGTTAATTACATCGTAGGGAGATAAAATCTCCTACGAAAACTCTCGATTAAAATAATGGCAGAATTTTGTTTAGAGTTTCTAGGATTGATATCAAAATATGAATAGAATTATTGGAAATCAAAAGGGAATGGATCAAAATTGAGCAGTTATTAACGGAGTTAAAGGATGAGAGGTAGGGGACACTTTGAGATTCCAGAACCATCCGGAAATGTCCCAACTTAATCTAAGTGTTGGGCTTTATGTTTTGGACTTGAAATGATATTTAATTAGAGTTGAGTATTTTATTAGAAATTTGGGATTAGATTCCCGAAGTTTTGGGTCTTATAATCAAAGATCTGCCCCGGAACCTAAATCTATTTTGGACACTGGACCACAGTCGTCCGATCCTAACTAATGCAGTGCAAGGTCTGGACTTACCCCGGCCTGGATTGGGGAGCCAGCTAACCACCTAATCGATTTAGAAGAGATGAGTCCGGTCTTTTATGAAAGAGTGGTAGGGACGTTATAATTAAAGTTTTGGGGAGGCGGGGCCGACATCTAGAGATTCTCCTAATTGGCCCCTTTGACTTATGTTGGGTGCTAAAATGCTAAGGACTATGAAATTAAAATTTTGACTCTTTTAATTTGTATCTAATGCAATGCATGCTGGTTAACAACCTCAAATCAAATATGCTTAAAATTTTTAAAAACAGGCTTATAAAATAATTTTTTAGAAGACTGGACTTCCCCAGGTCCGGCACCTCGTCCTCATAGGTCAGACTATCCGGACTCTACCCGCAGGCGGGGAAGGGTCTGAAACAAGAAAAGAGTAATGCAAAAATATGCATGCGACCCCGGGGCCGATCCCCGGCTAATTCCCTAGGTTCGTTATCTTTCTACATTATTTAGACTCACTAAAATTTTAGACTTTTAAGATTATGAGTATAAAAATTTCACACCCTCACGAGCCTCGCGTATCCAGGCGAAAACAAAGAGCGGCATGCAATCGCCAAAAAACTAGTAAAAACAAGTAATCCTAAAGGCAATCAAATCATCAAATCAAATACAAATTAATTAATAAATGTCCATAGGCAGAATTGCCTTGCTTATTACAAACCAGAATATTGCAGAAAGTAAAGTGGCCGGGCACCACTGACAACAACCCGGATTCTAAACCTAGTAATGACGCAAGTTATTTTGAGTGGGATACTCTCAATCTTCAAATCTTCAAATCTTCAATTTCATTCTTCTTTGGACTCCTTCTCTTCAATCTTCTTGGAATCTTCGTAGCAGATTACCCAAATGGATAAGAGGGCACTTCCTTCTAAGGGGAAGGCCACTCTTTCCTCTTTGGGTAAGGAAGAGGTATGATCCAAATTTGGATTTCCAAATGGAAAAGGAGTGTTCCCGAAAGGGGTATCCTTTCCTCTTTGGAATCCAAGCTTTGGATCTATGTATCCCAACTCAAAATTAACTTTCACAACACTTGACACTTGCACAAATTACATTGATATCAAAATAAAAATCTAGACTCATCTGCAGGGTTATCCTAAGCAATTAATATATAAAAAGCAGTTATTCCCAAGCAGTTGTATATGAGCAGAAAAGAAAGTAAACACACTGGCCACGCTCTTTTTATTTGGGGGCTTTAGCAGCTGAAGCACCTGTGCAAAGAGTTTATAATATTTATGCATTTTTAATTTGCCCCCTTTTTATATTGCCCTGCATGAGCGTGGCCACCTGCAGAAAACTGTGTCAACATCCAGATCGTACCTAACCTAAGGGTAACCTAGTCGCCAAACACATCAATCCATCCACAGAGTACGGAAAAAGTAAGCAGACACAGCAAAGCAATTTCATCCACAACATGCAGTTAAAACTATGAAAAATCCGGCACACAGCAGTAAAGTAAACACCGGCCTAACCTAGATCTAGAGTTGGTCGTCCTAGCACATCATCTAAAGTGTGTGAGAAAGGTCGTGTGGCTGGGGTAGATCCTAAAGTGGGTTGTTAATTGAAGTTGTCTAAAAGTCTGGGTTTGTTAAAGCTTAAAAGGGGATTTAGATTAAAATTTAAGTATTAATGAATTAAGAATTTTAATTAAATATATTTTAAAAGTTAATTGATTACTACCTTTGTTTCACACCGAGGCCGTGAAGTTTATTTCACCTTCCTTAGGGCTAAGCTAATAGCCTCGTAGGCCTGGGTTACCCAGCAGCAATCGGGGTTGATTAAGTTATTTAAGTTGGTTGGAATTAAAGGAATAGATTAATATTAAAAGGGAGTTAATTACTGATTTTAAAAGCTTGATTAATTTAAGTTTGCCATTAATTGATTCGTGGCGTTGTGCCACCAGGCTCGAGGAACCAGCCTCCTTAGGACACTTAGCCCCGCAGCCCGGAGTAGTCCAGCCGATAAACCAAATTAATGTAATTAAATTAAAGATTTTTAAAAAAGTCAAATAATTAAAGATTAATCTATTTTAAGATTTAACACCCCTTAGAATCCATTCGTGGCGTTGTGCCACCAGGCTCGAGGAACCAGCCTCCTTAGGACACTTAGCCCCGCAGCCCGGAGTAGTCCAGCCAATAAACTTCAACTTTAGGGTGGTTGTTGTGTTTTAAAGGATTTGTTAAGTGTTTTAAGCATTAAACCAATATTTCCTGAGTTTTAGAACGATTTTGAGTTTTATGAATTTTTTGAATATTTTAATGAATTGATTAAAGGGTTGAAAATTGACTTTTTGATTAAGCTCAAATTCTGGAATGTTTGTATTTTATTAAAATACTAGACCTTACTACGATCAGTTAGAAGGTAATTACGTTGAAATCGGATTTTTCTGCATTTTATTACGAAGGTTTGAAATTTTGAACTAGTTTTAACTACGGTTTGACCAATTTGTTGACTTTTTGACTTTGACCAGATTTTGGGGGTTTGACATTTTTAGAAAGTACTATATTTTAATTAGAGTCATTAGCCACTGAGTTTGATTGATTTGGAATTTTCTATAATTAGTTATGAATTATCGAAGTTTGGGTAATTATGGAATTTTTTGAAAATTACTTAATTAGAGGGCCATTTTATGATTTTTCTCCAAATGAGTCCCAAACTCCTTGAAATCAACTCCAAAGGTCAGAAATAACCTAAGGAGAGATTTCCAAGTGTTTTGGAAATTTTTGGAATTTTTAATATTTTTTAATTAATTAAATGAATTAAATATTGATTTTTACTAAAAATTAGATTAAGGTTTAAATTGCTGTCAAATAATTTTGGTTTTAATTTTCATGGGTTAAGGGTTTAATTCTGGTCAGTTAGAGGGGTTAAACATATTTTTTTGGATTTAAAATGGATTTATTAGATTTTTTAGAAGTTTTAAAGGCTTAATTAAGGGTTTAAGACTTAGAAAATTAATTAGGGGACCTAATGACCTCAAAAATTAGTGAAAATTTCTCTAGGGGCTGAGGATGTCACTAAGTTCAAATGTTCAAAGTTTCAACTCAAGGGGAAGTGAATCCTAATTTTTTCTAAGTTTTCTATACATGAGTCCTTAATTATTGTCCTTAATTATGTCACTAGGTTTGAATAGGTTCAAATCAAAGTTCCTCTAACCCTTTGAATAAACATGGCATGCATACACAAGTGGCAAGCAAACAAGTCCTTAGATCTAGGAGAACCTAGACTAGGTGGTGTGTGCACCTTAAGCATGCAATTAACTAATTAACATAATTAAGACAAAATTAGTGAATAATCAAGGAATGATTATCCACTAATCATCCCCATTAATTCCATTCAAACATGCTCAATCAACATTTAAGATCTCAAATGAAATCTTGAACACTTAAGGATTTACATATATATAATTTCAAAATATACATTAAAATACATAAATATAAATAAATTTATATATATAAATAGAAATATAGATTATAAAATAATTAAATATATTATTAAGATACATTTTAATAAGTTGAAGGATCCACTGATCTCCATAAAATTTTGAAAATAATAGAAGATCTTCCTATATATTTTTTTTAAAATATTTAATATTTAATTAAATATAAAAAAGGTTAATAAGCTTCAATAATTCAAAATACCATCAAAATCTACTCAAATAGTAATGAAAATTTTTCAGGAGACTAGCCATACACTCAACAACATGCATGCCAAATTTCAGATAAAAATAATTTGTATATAATTAATTAAAAATAAAATACATATTTCTGTATTTCTTAAATTACTAATAAAATAATAACCAAAAGGGTTTGATTTTATTTTTAAAATAAACTAGATGAAATTCTGAAAATTTTGATATATTATACTTAATTTTTGGTTATGTATTTGATTTACTATAATTTTCCAAAGATTCTGTAATTAAAATCAATTAAAACACAATTTTATTAATTAAATGGCGGCGGTCAGACACGCGGCGCGCTGGGATTGGCGGGATCGAAACCGCGCGACGGCGGGGACACGCGTCGGCCGCTGGCCGCTTCACGCGGTTTTCACTTAACCACGTCAGCGGCGCGTAACAGCCGTTGGATTAACCGCGGGTTCGATCCAACGGCTGAGATCAGATCCCGCGGTCTGATCTCACCAGGAGAAGATCAGACGGCGGAGCTTCGATCCCGCTATTCTGAATGGACGGCCTAGATCTCGCCGGACGGCTGATCGAACGAGAGATCGAATGCGCGGTCGGATCAGACCGCGGAAGGGCTCGATCTGGACCGTTGATCGAACGATCAACGGTCCAGAAAACGTACACTCAACGGAAACCGTGAGTGACGCCCTAGAGAACGTGTTTCGCCTCGTTCTCTCGATCGGATCGATCATTTCACTTGAAATTTTTAACGTAGATTAAGGGCATGAACAGAAATCGTGGGGAATAGTTTGTTTTAGCTAAGACCCTAAAAGCGTAAAGCTATTTAGATCTAACTAGTGTGAACTAGATCTAGGGTTTTAGGGAGTTATACCGTTAGATCTTCGGAATTTCTGGATGGTTGAGCTTGTAGATTGTCCAAGTGAAGATTCCCAGTGAAAATCCAAGCTCGAACGCGTCTGGATCGGCTGCTATGGGCTTGAGACGGTCTAGGTGGTGGGTTCGCCGGAGAACTCGCCGCCGGTGACGTGCAACCACTTGGGTTTTGTAGTGGGGAGGTAGAGGAAGCTCTGGAGATTCAAAACGAACTGGGGGCAGGGCTTGAGAGGGCTTGAGTAGTGAGAGATGATTAGGGTTAGAATGTTGTGCATTAAGCCCTTTTCCCCCTATTCAAACGCCCCCAGGCCAAACGAATGGCTGGGATTGACTCCTGGGCTCTCCAGATGTTGCCAAGTGTCCCTGGGAAAGCTGGAAGGCTGCCCCAAAGGTTGGACATGCCTCATTTCCATTGGGTGGTCTTGGGATGAGTGGGGGGGAACATTGCCTAAATAGCCTAAGCCAAGCCCTTGGAGCAACTTAAGCAGAGATTAATTAGGGAAATAAAGTAAAAAGGGAGCTTTTGGCATGTGATATAGGGAGGAAGAGGGGTTTAATAGGGCTTTGACCATGAAAAATAGGTTTTTAAGGGGTATTGACCATTTTGACCAGTCAACTGGTCAATGGGTGCTGATGTGGCATAGGAGGGGTCAAGGCTACAGGTTGGAGAAGCTCCAAGCCTAAACTCACACTCTTTGAGGTCAAAATGGGAGGTTTGACCAATTCAAAGAGGGATTTAAGGCTTTGTTGACTTGATTTGACCAGTCAACCAGGTCAAAATTGGTGATGTGGCACTTGAGGAGGTGGAGGAATACTTGGAATGGTTTAATCAAGGATCAAGAGTTCAAAGTCAAGGCTAGAAGGGATGGGAGCAAATGCCATCACAAATTTGACCAAGGATTGAGGGTTGACTCAGTCAAACCAAGTTGGGTTGAGCTCAAAATGGGTTTAGAAATGTTCAAGGCTTTGAATAGAATGATTTTAAGGGTTTGAAGATATTGACGTGGTTAAATAAGTTGAAATGGTTCATCTGAAGCCTTAAGGATCCATTGGGTCAAACCATGTTGACTGAGTCAACTAGGTTGACCCAATGGGTAAGTCTGGGCTGGACAGGTTTGAAAAGACATTTGAAGACCATTGAGGGTGGTTCCTGGGCCTGGGGAGGTCAAATTGATCAAAATCCCTATTTGAGTCCCTAAGGGCCTGTTTGGTCAACCTGGGTTGACTTGGTCAACCAGGTTGACCCAGGGTCTGGGTTTGGGCTCAACAGGTTTGAAATGATATTTTGAAGTCAATGGAAGTGGTTGGGTGACCTAAAAAGGTCATTTGGGTCAAAACACATGTTTGGACCCTTAAAGGGCCCCTTGGGTCAAACCAGTTGACTTGGTCAACCAGGTTGACTCAAGGGTTGGAAATGGGTTCAAAGGATTTGAAATGACATTTGAAATTTGTTAAAGGTGGTTGCATCCCATTTGGAGCTCATTTGGTTTGAAATCCCCATTTGAGCCCCATAGGGGTGTTTTGGTCAATTTTGACCTATTGGTCAACTATGGTCAAAAATGGGTCTGAAAAATGCAGTTTACTGCTCAATGGGTTAAATTCAAAGGTCTGGAAGTGATTGGAGGCTTGGATAAGGGTTCCAAGGTCAAAATCTCAAAAGGATTATGCTCAGTGGCATAGGCTGTAAATATTTGAAGGTTTTACAGCCTTTGAATTTTAATTCAAATTCTGGGGTTAAAGACCTCAGAATAAGCTCAAAATTGGGGGGTAGCCTTTAGAGACATGTCTTATCACTTTCCAAGTGATAGACCCTGAATCAGAGGCCATTTGACTGGGTTTTGAGATGTTTGAAAAATCTCTGAAAAGGGTGTTTAGGACAGGGCCTTAAAGGTTTGAAATTGGGTTTAGACTTCTGGATTTGGATTTGATTTGAAGTTTAAATTAATTTGGACTTGAATTGGGTGGAGTTTGAGATTCAAATTGGTCACAGGTAGGAATTAAATTGAAATTGGAGTGGATTAAATATAGGAATTGATTTAAAATTGAGGTTGATCAAAGGTGGAGGCTGATTTGAAGTTGGAGTGATCCTAAGATTTAGGAGAGTTCTAAGATCTAGGATTTAAAGGAATCCTAGGCTCTAGAATAGGCTCTAAGGTCTAATTCTAGGAAAGATCCTGAGGTCTAGAGTGGATCCTAGGGTCTAGGATTAAATTTAGAATCTGGAAGGGTCTTAGTGACCTCATACAAAAATGAGGTCAACAAATGGACCCCCAATGTGTGTGGTAGAAGGAACTTCTACTGCACACATTGGCGTTGACCGAATGGAAGTAGAATTTTGGAAGTGAAAGGGAGATCATCTCCCAACCTCAAGCCTATAGGATGCTAATGGAAAGCTTACACCTATTGGATAAAGAAAACTGGTAAAACCAAGGTAGGGAATACCTAACCTTGGGTCTAAGGAAGGGCATCACCCAACCTTAGGTCTACAGGATGCTGATAGAAGACTTACTCCTAGTAGACAAGGAAACCGGAGAAACCAAGGTAGGGAATACCTAGCCTTGGGTCTAAGGAAGGGCATCACCAAACCTTAGGCCTACAGGATGCTGATAGAAGACTTACTCCTAGTAGACGGATCAACTGGAAACCAAGGTAGGGAATACCTAGCCTTGGGTCTAAGGAAGGGCATCACCCAACCTTAGGCCTATAGGATGCTGATAGAAGACTTACTCCAAATAGGCAAATTAACTGGAAACCAAAGTAGGGAATACCTAGCTTTGGGTCTAAGGAAGGGCATCACCCAACCTTAGGTCTACAGGATGCTGATAGAAGACTTACTCCTAGTAGACGGATCAACTGGAAACCAAGGTAGGGAATACCTAGCCTTGGGTCTAAGGAAGGGCATCACCCAACCTTAGGCCTATAGGATGCTGATAGAAGACTTACTCCAAATAGGCAAATTAACTGGAAACCAAAGTAGGGAATACCTAGCTTTGGGTCTAAGGAAGGGCATCACCCAACCTTAGGTCTACAGGATGCTGATAGAAGACTTACTCCTAGTAGACGGATCAACTGGAAACCAAGGTAGGGAATACCTAGCCTTGGGTCTAAGGAAGGGCATCACCCAACCTTAGGCCTATAGGATGCTGATAGAAGACTTACTCCAAATAGGCAAATTAACTGGCAAACTAGGATGGTGCCACGAAGGGCGTACTCCATCACTAGCGAATGGGAATCAGGATGGTGCCACGAAGGGCGTACTCCACCACTAATCCCTGGGTGAAATGCCAGGGTGGTGCCACAGAGGGCGTACTCCACCACTAGCGGGTCTAGTCCTAAGGGAAGGAAAGACCTAACCTTAAGGGGAAGGTGAAGGGCGTTAAAAAAAAAAAAAAAACTTTTTTTTTTTAAAAAAAAGGTAGAGTCCAACTGTAGATCAAGAAAAGGAAGTTTTATTGATTGATAAAATGAGCTACATCAAGCATAGTATTTCTTAAGGAAACGCCCATTAACAGGTAGCATTGGGTGGTTCCCTTTACAATCTACTAACTGATACGAGCCTCCTTCGTAGACAGTCTCTATAACGAAGGGTCCTTCCCATGTAGGTTCAAATTTGCCTCCCAACTTCCGATGGGCCAAGATAGGCCTCCGAAGGACCAAAACCAAGTCTCCCGCTTGGAAGGTCCTAGGTCGCACTAACTTATCGTGGGCTTGAACCATACGGGATTTATACAACTCTAAACTTTGTTGAGCTTGGAGACGTCGCTCTTCAAGGCCTTCGAGTTCTTCCAATCGTAGTTTTGCATTTTGTTCATTAGTAATTTGATTCTGAACTGCAATTCTAAGCGAAGGGATTTGTATTTCCAAGGGTAGAACAGCCTCAGATCCATACACTAGTGCAAACGGGGTGGATTGGGTCGGGGTTCTATAAGTGGTACGATAAGCCCACAGAGCTTCCACCAACCGCTCATCCCACTGCCGTTTGTTATCATCAAGGGTCTTTTTGACAATTTGCACCAAGGTTTTGTTGAAGGCCTCGGCCAATCCATTCGCCCGAGGGTAATAGATCGTCGAATATCTCCAATCAATATTATGGCGCCTTACAAAACTATTGATTTTTGTAGACTTGAATGCGGACCCATTATCGGATATGATTCTGCGGGGTACGCCGAATCGATATACAATATGGTCACGAAAGAATTTTAAGACATGGTGTGATGTTACGTTTCGTAGGGGAATTGCTTCCGCCCACTTTGAAAAGTAATCAGTTGCTGCTAATATGAAACGATGACCTCTCGCGGAGGGAGGGTCAATCGGCCCAATGATATCCGTGCCCCAACTTTCAAAGGGCCACGAGGCTATCGTAGGGTGTAACACATTAGGCGGCTGATGTAAAACCACACCATGGACCTGACATTGATGACAGTGCTTTGCAGTATTCATGCAATCGTCAATCATTGTAGGCCAGTAGTATCCAAGTCTTTTAATCTTTAATTTCATTTTTGGACCCGATTGATGAGCACCGCACAGTCCTGAATGAACTTCATTAACAATTTTCTGGGCTTCTCGCTTGTTCAAACAGCGCAGCCACATGTGATCAAAGGACCGACGGTACAACAGATCGTTAACTAGTGCATATGATAGGGCACGTTTCTTAATCTGGTTGGAGAGTGATTTATCCTGGGGAAGCTTCCCTTCTTTAAGGTAATCGACTAAGGGTCGTCTCCAATCGCCTTCTTCGTCAGTCGTCGAAGAGGCAGAAAGGATCTGAAGGGGAGTCTTACTAATGTGTTCCAAATCTATAAGAGAAAGGGTCTTACGACCCTGTATCTCTATAGGGATGGAATCCTCCTCAGGACATGCAAATTCCTTTGCAAGTTTTGCTAAGGCATCCGCCGCAGAATTGCTTCCACGGGGAACCCTATACAAAGTAGCAATGGGGATTTGTTCCAACAAGTGAAGCGTGTACTGGTGATATTTTAGGAGATTCGGATTCAAGACTTTATAAGTTCCGGCGACTTGGTTAATAACTAGTTGGGAATCTCCAAAGATCTTAATCTCTTTAATCTCCATTAGAATTGCAAGTTCCAAACCAGTTATCAGAGCTTCGTATTCAGCTTCGTTGTTTGTGCAAGGCTCCGATAAGTGGTAGGAAAAATGCATCATTCCTTTTTCTGGTGTAATAAAAATTAGACCGACTCCAGCCTTTCCAGGAATTACAGATTGTTGGGTCGCAATCCTACGAGAGGATGCTGCCCCATCAAAATATAATTCCCAGATGGCCTCGCTAGATTCCCCCAAACTCATGATTTGTTCGTCGGGTAAGTCATCATTCAGAGGAGAATCTGCTGGCAGCGGGTGTGCTGCCAGAAAGTCGGCAACAGCCTGTCCTTTCACAGCACGAAGAGGAGTGAAAGTAATCTCAAATTGCAACAATATCATAGACCAGCGAGCTAAACGTCCTGACAACGTAGGTCGGGTCATAAGATATTGCAAAGGATTAACTCTTGAAATCAGACTGATTGAGTGGGAGAGCATGTAATGCCTCAGTTTCTGAGCTGCAAAAACTAAAGCAAGACAATGCTTCTCAATTGACGGGTATCGAATTTCAGTAGGAAGGAGTCTTCGACTAAGGTAGTAGAGAGCATTCTCTTTTCCTTCGTCGTTAACTTGAGCTAACAGAGCACCTAAAGACTCATCTAGAGCTGCGGTGTAGAGGATTAATGGCTTTCCGGGAATCGGAGCTGCCAAGACTGGCGGGTTAGAAAGGTATTGTTTGATATCGTCAAAAGCATTCTGACACTTCTCGCCCCATACGAATTTAGTATCCTTTTTCGCAAGGACAGAAAAGGGTTGACATCTCCCGGAAAGATTAGAAATAAACCTCCTTATATATGCCAATCTACCTTGTAGAGACCTTAACTGAGTAAGGCTCTTAGGGGATGGCATATCTAAGATGGCTTCAATTTTAGCAGGATCTATCTCGATTCCGCGGTGCCTCACTACGAATCCTAAGAATTTTCCCGAAGCGACGCCGAAGGCGCACTTCAAGGGGTTCATTTTCAAATCGTAGCGGCGCAACCGTTCGAAAACAACTCTTAAGTCATACAGGTGAGCCTCTTTAACCTTGCTCTTGACAACTAAATCATCAATATAACATTCAACTTGATTATGAATTAAGTCGTCAAAGATACGGGTCATGGCCCGTTGGTAGGTTGCTCCGGCATTCTTTAGGCCGAATGGCATTACCTTATAACAAAAGATTCCAATAGGGGTTCTGAACGCCGTATTTCTCTCATCTTCAGGGGCCATCTTGATTTGGTTATAACCCGACGAGCCATCCATGAAGGAGAAAATAGCATGTGAGGAGGCAATGTCCACCATGAGTTCTGGTATTGGTAGAGGGAACTCATCCTTAGGGCATGCCTTATTCAGATCCCTATAGTCGACACAAATCCGAATCTGACCATTTTTCTTTCGAACTGGCACGACGCTGGCCACCCAAGAGGGATATTGTTCCTCTCGAATGAATCCGGCTTCTGCCAATTTCTTAACTTCAGAAACGACTTGTTGCTCAATCTCTAAGCGCATGCGTCGAGGAGCTTGTTTAACAGGGATGGCATCATGCCGAACCCCAAGTTTGTGAACTGCTACCTCAGCAGGCAAACCTGGCATTTCGTCATATGTCCAGGCAAAGCAATCCCTAAACTCGAATAACAACTGGATTAAGTCTTGAGTTTCACCCTCGCTCAACAGAGTACTTATGAAAATCGGACGGGGGTCATCATCGTTTCCCAAGTTAATTTCTCTCAACTCATCGACTGTCGACTTAATTTCCTCTTCAAATTCAGGGGGTGCATCCCGAACTTGAAGATCATCGGGATCGTCTAAAGTCTCCAAACAGAGTCCATCCAAAGGACAAGGAGGATCTGTAGGGACATTTGGAGAATCGAGATGGTAAGTTATCATTAGGCAATACTCATCATCATCGAATGAACTAACTGTTCCAAAGCCAATACCACTTGTTGGATTTTTATTTACTTTTGTTCGCCAAATATTCTCGTGGTATCTAGCTTGACCCTTAGTCCATCGGTATGGTACAGAACCTTTAGAAAAAGTATTTTTTACACAAACAGGGAAGTAGCCGAAAGGTAATTCCATTAATTCATTAAAATCTGCCTCCTCAAGGGTTACATCACCTTCGTCCCTTGCGGAGGAGGAGCCAGGAAAGAATTTCTGGACTTTCTTAACTTCACCATCCAAGTTGGGGGCCACTTTGACTTCCAACCCTACAACCCTGCCTGCCGACAGTGGGGTCAGAGAAAGGGCCTCAATCCTTCTAGTGAGCTTTTCATACATTGTTAATTCAGGCTCGTCACTTTTAACTTTTGAAATATCTACCTCAGGGTCACTGTCCTGGTCTAAGGTGAGATCAAATTTTGGAGGAGTATTTATATTTGATAATCGAGAGAGAGGGCAGCACCTTGACTTTCTAGCTCACTATCGGAATCTGATTCCAAATCAATGTATACGGGTGCTGCTCTCCTGTCTAATGAAGCGCGGCCTCGACCTCGTGCCCTTAAAGCCATCCTCCCACCTCTTTGAGGTAATGTGCTTGGAGGTCTAAGGACAACAATATCAGAGTCGTCTTCACTACTCGATTGAATCATTTCTTGATTGATATTTTTATCTTTTTCTTTCTTTTGGTTGAATTTTTGTTCAACCATTTTCTCCTCAAATTTGATCTCTAATTTAGAACGGGACGAGGACCCTTTTGGTACAAAATATGCAGCATCTTCGTAGATCCCAATTTCTTGAATTGAGAATGGTTGCAAATCACCCTTAATCACATGTTCAATGCCATCTCGTTGATACTTAATGCATTGGTGCAGGGTAGATGGAACCATTCTATATTCGTGAATCCAAGGTCTACCTAGAAGTGCGTTAAAGGACGTAGTTGAATCAATTATATGAAATTTAGCTTCAGTTTTTAAACCTCCTATTTCTAGGAGTAGAGTGATCGAACCTAAAGCTCTCTCGCCCTTCTCGTTGAACCCACGAAGCACCAACCTGTCGGTTGAAAGCTTGCTAGTATCAACTCTGAGATAAGCAAGGGTCTTTATGTTCATCACGTTGACCGATGCACCCGGATCAACAAGGACTCTTGATAACTTGAAATTTCCCACATCTACAGTAATGTAGAGGGGACGATTGTGGTCAGCAGTTCTCAAGAGTAAATCTTCGTCTGAAAAGGTAACCCCAGGGACCTCTTTGAAGTAGAGAGCCTCACCTTCTGAAGTTGCAGCCAACTGTGTTAAGCAAATCTCTGGATCGAGAAGTGCTTTAATTAAAGACTCCCTCATTTCTTTGGAAAGAAGGAGGGCGTCATAAATACTTAATTTTGCTGGCAACTTCCTAAGGTGGGCTAGAACATTGTAATCAACCTTAGGAACGACAGACTCGAAACCCGGAGGAATTAAAGGGAATTCTGGTTGTTGAGGGGAATCCGGACTTAGATTTTCGAATGAAGGTTGCTTGCCTTTATCCTGAGGGGGCAACCTAGGGGGTAAGACTTTACCGCCACGGAGTTGCACCTGCTCGATGTCTTCGGGCGGGCAAACTAGAGCAGTGTCTACACACACCATAGGTGTTGGATCATCATTTTCTGAAAGCGAGTCAGAATCTGAAAGTTCTATCAAGATAGGATTTCCTTGAAAATTGATTTGAGGGAAATCACTTTCTGATAAAGCTTCACATTCGACCTCTTCTTGAATAGTCGATTCGGGGAGGTTGGTTTGACTAACCTCAATATTTGGTTCATTAGGAGTTTGATTTGAAACAGGAGAGTCATCAATTTGCATTTGAGATTCATGGTTAATCATCAAGACAGAAGTAGAAGGATGTTTTTTATTCATCTTTTGACCCTTCGCCTTTGATGGGGCAAAGTAAAAGTCAGATAACAAAAGAGGGGAAAGGGTTTTAACACCACCATCCGCCATTCTAATACATCTCTCATCTACACACTTCCTCTCTACAAAATCAGATTTCTCTTCTTTCACATTTTTCTCAGTAGTTCCTAAGACTACTGGAGAGGGAAGTGGCTCAACATCCTTCTGCGAAGCGTCCAGGTCAACCTTCCACACCGGGGCCTGGGCTATCGTAGTCAGCTGTTGAGAAAGACGAAAAGACTTGTTAATCGACTTTTTAAGTGCCCGGGACAAAGCAATGTCCCAACCATCTTCAACAAAACAAGAAGAGTTAAGAGGATTACCTGAAATGGTCTTAATTGAAGCTTTTTCTGGATCGACCAAGTATTCCTTAGGTATTATGATGTTACCTTGGGTGTAGTTCCTCTCAAGCCAATCTTTGAACACAACGCAGTCCTCAAGAGGGTGACTAAGCATCCTGTGGTACGGGCAATACTTGGGATCATCTTTCTTGCTCTCATCCTCAGGCCTTCTAGCCTCTGGCAACTGAAAATCTGGTTTCTTTAACAGACTTCTGAAGATCTTCTTAACTGACTCCCTTTTAAATGGATAAGGCTTTGCCAATCTCTCTCTAAAAGGGATGAAAGAGGGATCTCTAGTATGTTGAGGAACTATCTGAAAGGGCTGCTTCTGAGGCGGCTGTGGTGGAAGTGGAGTGCTAGGCTGACTAACCACTGGCCTCTTTCCTTTATCTACTGCTGAGACCACAGCTTTCTTTTCAAATGTCTTCACCAGTTTTGGACCCTTCCTTTCCTCAGACTGCTCTCGTAAGAATGGCATCCTAGGAGCCTCTTCCTGCAAATTGCTAGCCTTATTAAGAAGTTTCTCAAAAGTTTTAATAGTGAAACCCTTCAGGAGAAAAGCAACAGGACCGTGGATATTCTTCAACAGAATCTCCACAGCATGTTGTTCTTGCAACTGGGGTTCACACTTCATCGAGAGGTTTCGCCACCTCAAGATGTACTCAACTAGAGACTCTCCCGGCTTTTGCTTTTCAACCACGAGATCGCCCACAGTGGTGCGTTGTTGCGCTCCAGAAAATCTCTTAAGAAAGAGGTTTTCTAGGTCGCTAAAGGTTCTTACTGAACCGTTGGGCAGATCGGCGTACCATTCAAAAGCAATGCCGGATAGACTACTTACAAATTGGCGAAATAGTAGAGCATCTGACCCTCCTGCGTTGCAACAGCTTGCTCGGAAGTGGGCCAGATGCTGTCTCGGATTTTCAATTCCGGTGAAAACTTTAAAAGTTGGTGGCACAAAGCCCTTTGGGTAAGGAACTAAGTCATATTCCTCGGGGTAGGGTCTACCCTTTGAAATAGACACAGTTCCTTGAGCATGGGCTAAGGCCTCCCTTACCTGGTCCTCAATTAACTGCTTGATATCCTTCTGAGGTGGGATCGGAGGAATGGTGGAAACTGCAGGGTGAACTGGAGGTGTCTCTACTGGACAAGGGAGAGTCACAGGTGGTGACTCGAGAGGTCTGGAATTAAGTTCTGCCCTTTTGGCCTTTTCTGTGAGCTCTCGAGCTGATTGGTGGATCACAAAAGACTCTTGCTGTGATTTGTCCAACTTTTCTTGCATTTCTCTAACTTGTGACATCATGCTAGCGAGCTGAGTCTCCAAGTTTTTTATATGTTCTTCATCTCTATCTTTCACAGACTCATCTGACTCTGACTCGACAGCATGCGGATCATCATCTTTAACAAATCGGCGCTTGCTGGGCTCAGCTTCTTTATTAGATCCTCTAGTTTCAACCACATGAATGCCCCCAACATAATCATCTTCATCTCCAAGGAGATCATCCATATCAGGGTCAAAAGAAGCCGTTCCTTCTTTGTTCAACAAGATGTTTCTTATTTCTTGAACTACCTCCTCGACCGGTCTATCCCCAATTGATTTAGGGTCAAGGGGTAAGTATCCTTTATACTCAGCCATATCAAACAACTCTTCAGAATCCATAAGGGCAATGATTTCTGTAAGTTTTGGATTAGGATCTGGTTGAGACTTTGTATCTGGCTCATCTTCCATTTCTAAATCCTGGTCAATTCTCTCCTCTTCGACTATCCCAAAGCTGGTAGTCAGAAGAGTGGCATCCTCTACAGGGAGAGGGACATATTCCTCAGGAGAAGTAGGAGCTTGTAAAGTGATAGTTCCCACATCTGGTAAGGTAAGGTCCTCAGACACCTGACTAAGGGGCCTAGGAATGACACTCGAACTTTGGGGATCATCAACTGGGGTAGCAGGAACGGTGACTATTGGATCCGGAATCAAACTGGCTGTGGCAGGACTATCAACTGTAACAACTGGGGTACTAGCCTGAACATCCATCAATTCAACTGAACTCGGAGCGGGTTGGCTGAAACTCGTTGGAGCTGCAGAATGAACTTAGAAGTTCTAGGAGGTGGTGGCAGACTCTCCAACTTGGTTCTCTTTGGCACATATCTCCTTTCAGGAGATTTAGGTCTTTTTCCTTTAAGGTCCACAGACTTTTGAACTTCAACCCCCTTTGGTTTGACAATCACTGAGGCCAATCTCACAGGTTTATGTGAGGGTACCGGGGGTCTACCAGTAGAGTGGCGGCCTCTCTCGGACCCAGTCAACACAATACCCTCTGTTTGAGAGGACAGAGGGCGTGGCACCCAGTGATATCCATCAACCAGTACCGAAGTAGCAGGCTGTCTAGCATACTTCTTATTCTTCCTAACGAATTGAGGGGTTAAATTCTTTGCTTCAGATACTTCTTCCTTCAACACTTCTTTTTGGAAGCGATGTGAGATCACTCCCTTTAACTGTTTCACATATTCCTCTTTAGTCTGCCAGTCTGTGCAGCGCAGGTATGAATTATATTTCTCAAAGTTCTTGTCTTTTGAAGGTGTTTTTCTTTCTGAGTCTTCTTGGTCGAGTAGTCGACCGGGCATGGTGGAGAACGGGCTATCCTAGCTATCCTCTCCTCCCCTTGAGCTGAAGCCAGGGGGTAAAAGCGACTTCCCTTCAGGAGGGGAGAGGAAGCAGGAATAGGTAGCTCCTCAACAGCCTCAGGTTCTACTTGAGCCAAGGTCTTAAAAGGTAGAACTCTCTTAGCCTTAGAGATTTTCTTCCTAAGTCTCCTCAAGTAATTCTTCTTCTGATTCTTCGTGGTGAATCTAAGTCCAGAACTAGACCCTTCTTCAAAAACAGACTTAATTTCAGTGGGAGGCTCAACAACTGGTTCAGGCTGTTCCTGATCATCACTGACTACTGGCAAGGTGGGTGCAGATCCCACAATTAACTCAACTACTGGGGGAGTTTCCTTACTGGCATCCAGGCTCACAATCTGGTGTCCATCCATAGAGAGCTCTAGAGTACTGAATCCCATTCCAAAAATAACAGTGCTCCCTTGGTCATTAACAGTTGAGGACAACTCTCGATCAAAAGAGAAAATCAGTTGGCCAGCCATTTGAAATTTTCTGAAAGTTAAAGAAAATGATTGAAATTAGATTTTTTTTGAAAAGAGTAGTAAAAAGTATTTTATTATTATTTTTTTTGAAAGTATGACATATATTAGCCCACGAGGAAATCGTATGGGGTAACATATGTCAACTTGGAGTTTAAGAAAATTTTTGAAAAAATTTTGAGAATTTGAAATGGGTTCTCTTACAAGTTCCAAAACACAATGGACAGAGTTTCCCCTTGCCCGAAGGCTTATGGAATTGTGAGAAAGCCCAAGTAAGGAGGAATAGTTTAACCCTCCCCACCCTTAAAATCAAAGGGGAAGTGAGGGGGTTAAAACTAACAAGTTTGGAATGAAATCAAAAATTTTGAATGCTTTTCAATTTTAAGGATTTATATGTTGAACGAAAAATTTATCGACCATAAATCCATAAAATTAAAAAGGATATCCAGAGATCTGATTTGACACTGTCGCCTCACAGGCTGTGCTGGGGCAGAAGGTCAAAATCAGAACGAAAAGCCAAATTTAGAGGGGGAACCTCTCTTTTAGTGTTTTATTATTATTTTAGATGTTGGCCACACTTACCCAAGGAAGAAATGGGCAAAGGGACCAACGGAAGAAAGGTAGTTAAGACTACCGATGAAACAAAATTTTGCCATTATTAAAGATGGAGAGAGAGATTTGTCCCACCGGGCGTGCCATTTTTTTGTTGGTGGAATTTTGGAAAACAGGTTTTGAAAAATATTAGTTTTCTTTGGGGATTTTAAGATTAAGGTTGAGTTCTAATTCTAAGGTCGAATCGACTCGTTAGAAAGAGTATATCACCCCAAAGGACGAAAATAAACTTTCATAACGGTGTTCAGACTTAGAATTATGTAAACTCATCTTGAATATTATGATCGGGTTCTAAGGAGAACTCTATATGGCCCCGAGGGGACAAATATAGTTCAACTAATACCCAATTACAATATTCAAGAAACATGATCGTCGCATTCACATCCAAAGCCTTATCGAAGAAGGGTGTATCTCCCCAAAGGGAAATGAGACCATTCAACGATAATCCTTCTAATGCAACTATGACGATCATTATTTAACTTTTCCCAAAGAAATCTAATTGAATTTTGAAAAATCAATTTTTAAAATCAGGTGTGTGTGGTTCTAAATCTCCTACGAGCGCAAGCCCTCGTAGTTAATTACATCGTAGGGAGATAAAATCTCCTACGAAAACTCTCGATTAAAATAATGGCAGAATTTTGTTTAGAGTTTCTAGGAGTTGATATCAAAATATGAATAGAATTATTGGAAATCAAAAGGGAATGGATCAAAATTGAGCAGTTATTAACGGAGTTAAAGGATGAGAGGTAGGGGACACTTTGAGATTCCAGAACCATCCGGAAATGTCCCAACTTAATCTAAGTGTTGGGCTTTATGTTTTGGACTTGAAATGATATTTAATTAGAGTTGAGTATTTTATTAGAAATTTGGGATTAGATTCCCGAAGTTTGGGGTCTTATAATCAAAGATCTGCCCCGGAACCTAAATCTATTTTGGACACTGGACCACAGTCGTCCGATCCTAACTAATGCAGTGCAAGGTCTGGACTTACCCCGGCCTGGATTGGGGAGCCAGCTAACCACCTAATCGATTTAAAAGAGATGAGTCCGGTCTTTTATGAAAGAGTGGTAGGGACGTTATAATTAAAGTTTTGGGGAGGCGGGGCCGACATCTAGAGATTCTCCTAATTGGCCCCTTTGACTTATGTTGGGTGCTAAAATGCTAAGGACTATGAAATTAAAATTTTGACTCTTTTAATTTGTATCTAATGCAATGCATGCTGGTTAACAACCTCAAATCAAATATGCTTAAAATTTTTAAAAACAGGCTTATAAAATAATTTTTTAGAAGTCTGGACTTCCCCAGGTCCGGCACCTCGTCCTCATAGGTCAGACTATCCGGACTCTACCCGCAGGCGGGGAAGGGTCTGAAACAAGAAAAGAGTAATGCAAAAATATGCATGCGACCCCGGGGCCGATCCCCGGCTAATTCCCTAGGTTCGTTATCTTTCTACATTATTTAGACTCACTAAAATTTTAGACTTTTAAGATTATGAGTATAAAAATTTCACACCCTCACGAGCCTCGCGTATCCAGGCGAAAACAAAGAGCGGCATGCAATCGCCAAAAAACTAGTAAAAATAAGTAATCCTAAAGGCAATCAAATCATCAAATCAAATACAAATTAATTAATAAATGTCCATAGGCAGAATTTCCTTGCTTATTACAAACCAGAATATTGCAGAAAGTAAAGTGGCCGGGCACCACTGACAACAACCCGGATTCTAAACCTAGTAATGACGCAAGTTATTTTGAGTGGGATACTCTCAATCTTCAAATCTTCAAATCTTCAATTTCATTCTTCTTTGGACTCCTTCTCTTCAATCTTCTTGGAATCTTCGTAGCAGATTACCCAAATGGATAAGAGGGCACTTCCTTCTAAGGGGAAGGCCACTCTTTCCTCTTTGGGTAAGGAAGAGGTATGATCCAAATTTGGATTTCCAAATGGAAAAAAAGTGTTCCCGAAAGGGGTATCCTTTCCTCTTTGGAATCCAAGCTTTGGATCTATGTATCCCAACTCAAAATTAACTTTCACAACACTTGACACTTGCACAAATTACATTGATATCAAAATAAAAATCTAGACTCACCTGCAGGGTTATCCTAAGCAATTAATATATAAAAAGCAGTTATTCCCAAGCAGTTGTATATGAGCAGAAAAGAAAGTAAACACACTGGCCACGCTCTTTTTATTTGGGGGCTTTAGCAGCTGAAGCACCTGTGCAAAGAGTTTATAATATTTATGCATTTTTAATTTGCCCCCTTTTTATATTGCCCTGCATGAGCGTGGCCACCTGCAGAAAACTGTGTCAACATCCAGATCGTACCTAACCTAAGGGTAACCTAGTCGCCAAACACATCAATCCATCCACAGAGTACGGAAAAAGTAAGCAGACACAGCAAAGCAATTTCATCCACAACATGCAGTGAAAACTACGAAAAATCCGGCACACAGCAGTAAAGTAAACACCGGCCTAACCTAGATCTAGAGTTGGTCGTCCTAGCACATCATCTAAAGTGTGTGAGAAAGGTCGTGTGGCTGGGGTAGATCCTAAAGTGGGTTGTTAATTGAAGTTGTCTAAAAGTCTGGGTTTGTTAAAGCTTAAAAGGGGATTTAGATTAAAATTTAAGTATTAATGAATTAAGAATTTTAATTAAATATATTTTAAAAGTTAATTGGTTACTACTTTTGTTTCACACCGAGGCCGTGAAGTTTATTTCACCTTCCTTAGGGCTAAGCTAATAGCCTCGTAGGCCTGGGTTACCCAGCAGCAATCGGGGTTGATTAAGTTATTTAAGTTGGTTGGAATTAAAGGAATAGATTAATATTAAAAGGGAGTTAATTACTGATTTTAAAAGCTTGATTAATTTAAGTTTGCCATTAATTGATTCGTGGCGTTGTGCCACCAGGCTCAAGGAACCAGCCTCCTTAGGACACTTAGCCCCGCAGCCCGGAGTAGTCCAGCCGATAAACCAAATTAATGTAATTAAATTAAAGATTTTTAAAAAAGTCAAATAATTAAAGATTAATCTATTTTAAGATTTAACACCCCTTAGAATCCATTCGTGGCGTTGTGCCACCAGGCTCGAGGAACCAGCCTCCTTAGGACACTTAGCCCTGCAGCCCGGAGTAGTCCAGCCAATAAACTTCAACTTTAGGGTGGTTGTTGTGTTTTAAAGGATTTGTTAAGTGTTTTAAGCATTAAACCAATATTTCCTGAGTTTTAGAACGATTTTGAGTTTTATGAATTTTTTGAATATTTTAATGAATTGATTAAAGGGTTGAAAATTGACTTTTTGATTAAGCTCAAATTCTGGAATGTTTGTATTTTATTAAAATACTAGACCTTACTACGATCAGTTAGAAGGTAATTACGTTGAAATCGGATTTTTCTGCATTTTATTACGAAGGTTTGAAATTTTGAACTAGTTTTAACTACGGTTTGACCAATTTGTTGACTTTTTGACTTTGACCAGATTTTGGGGGTTTGACATTTTTAGAAAATACTATATTTTAATTAGAGTCATTAGCCACTGAGTTTGATTGATTTGGAATTTTCTATAATTAGTTATGAATTATCGAAGTTTGGGTAATTATGGAATTTTTTGAAAATTACTTAATTAGAGGGCCATTTTATGATTTTTCTCCAAATGAGTCCCAAACTCCTTGAAATCAACTCCAAAGGTCAGAAATAACCTAAGGAGAGATTTCCAAGTGTTTTGGAAATTTTTGGAATTTTTAATATTTTTTAATTAATTAAATGAATTAAATATTGATTTTTACTAAAAATTAGATTAAGGTTTAAATTGCTGTCAAATAATTTTGGTTTTAATTTTCATGGGTTAAGGGTTTAATTCTGGTCAGTTAGAGGGGTTAAACATATTTTTTTGGATTTAAAATGGATTTATTAGATTTTTTAGAAGTTTTAAAGGCTTAATTAAGGGTTTAAGACTTAGAAAATTAATTAGGGGACCTAATGACCTCAAAAATTAGTGAAAATTTCTCTAGGGGCTGAGGATGTCACTAAGTTCAAATGTTCAAAGTTTCAACTCAAGGGGAAGTGAATCCTAATTTTTTCTAAGTTTTCTATACATGAGTCCTTAATTATTGTCCTTAATTATGTCACTAGTTTTGAATAGGTTCAAATCAAAGTTCCTCTAACCCTTTGAATAAACATGGCATGCATACACAAGTGGCAAGCAAACAAGTCCTTAGATCTAGGAGAACCTAGACTAGGTGGTGTGTGCACCTTAAGCATGCAATTAACTAATTAACATAATTAAGACAAAATTAGTGAATAATCAAGGAATGATTATCCACTAATCATCCCCATTAATTCCATTCAAACATGCTCAATCAACATTTAAGATCTCAAATGAAATCTTGAACACTTAAGGATTTACATATATATAATTTCAAAATATACATTAAAATACATAAATATAAATAAATTTATATATATAAATAGAAATATAGATTATAAAATAATTAAATATATTATTAAGATACATTTTAATAAGTTGAAGGATCCACTGATCTCCATAAAATTTTGAAAATAATAGAAGATCTTCCTATATATTTTTTTTTAAATATTTAATATTTAATTAAATATAAAAAAGGTTAATAAGCTTCAATAATTCAAAATACCATCAAAATCTACTCAAATAGTAATGAAAATTTTTCAGGAGACTAGCCATACACTCAACAACATGCATGCCAAATTTCAGATAAAAATAATTTGTATATAATTAATTAAAAATAAAATACATATTTCTGTATTTCTTAAATTACTAATAAAATAATAACCAAAAGGGTTTGATTTTATTTTTAAAATAAACTAGATGAAATTCTGAAAATTTTGATATATTATACTTAATTTTTGGTTATGTATTTGATTTACTATAATTTTCCAAAGATTTTGTAGTTAAAATCAATTAAAACACAATTTTATTAATTAAATGGCGGCGGTCAGACACGCGGCGCGCTGGGATTGACGGGATCGAAACCGCGCGACGGCGGGGACACGCGTCGGCCGCTGGCCGCTTCACGCGGTTTTCACTTAACCACGTCAGCGGCGCGTAACAGCCGTTGGATTAACCGCGGGTTCGATCCAACGGCTGAGATCAGATCCCGCGGTCTGATCTCACCAGGAGAAGATCAGACGGCGGAGCTTCGATCCCGTTATTCCGAATGGACGGCCTAGATCTCGCCGGACGGCTGATCGAACGAGAGATCGAATGCGCGGTCGGATCAGACCGCGGAAGGGCTCGATCTGGACCGTTGATCGAACGATCAACGGTCCAGAAAACGTACACTCAACGGAAACCGTGAGTGACGCCCTAGAGAACGTGTTTCGCCTCGTTCTCTCGATCGGATCGATCATTTCACTTGAAATTTTAAACGTAGATTAAGGGCATGAACAGAAATCATGGGGAATAGTTTGTTTTAGCTAAGACCCTAAAAGCGTAAAGCTATTTAGATCTAACTAGTGTGAACTAGATCTAGGGTTTTAGGGAGTTATACCGTTAGATCTTCGGAATTTCTGGATGGTTGAGCTTGTAGATTGTCCAAGTGAAGATTCCCAGTGAAAATCCAAGCTCGAACGCGTCTGGATCGGCTGCTATGGGCTTGAGACGGTCTAGGTGGTGGGTTCGCCGGAGAACTCGCCGCCGGTGACGTGCAACCACTTGGGTTTTGTAGTGGGGAGGTAGAGGAAGCTCTGGAGATTCAAAACGAACTGGGGGCAGGGCTTGAGAGGGCTTGAGTAGTGAGAGATGATTAGGGTTAGAATGTTGTGCATTAAGCCCTTTTCCCCCTATTCAAACGCCCCCAGGCCAAACGAATGGCTGGGATTGACTCCTGGGCTCTCCAGATGTTGCCAAGTGTCCCTGGGAAAGCTGGAAGGCTGCCCCAAAGGCTGGACATGCCTCATTTCCATTGGGTGGTCTTGGGATGAGTGGGGGGGAACATTGCCTAAATAGCCTAAGCCAAGCCCTTGGACCAGCTTAAGCAGAGATTAATTAGGGAAATAAAGTAAAAAGGGAGCTTTTGGCATGTGATATAGGGAGGAAGAGGGGTTTAATAGGGCTTTGACCATGAAAAATAGGTTTTTAAGGGGTATTGACCATTTTGACCAGTCAACTGGTCAATGGGTGCTGATGTGGCATAGGAGGGGTCAAGGCTACAGGTTGGAGAAGCTCCAAGCCTAAACTCACACTCTTTGAGGTCAAAATGGGAGGTTTGACCAATTCAAAGAGGGATTTAAGGCTTTGTTGACTTGATTTGACCAGTCAACCAGGTCAAAATTGGTGATGTGGCACTTGAGGAGGTGGAGGAATACTTGGAATGGTTTAATCAAGGATCAAGAGTTCAAAGTCAAGGCTAGAAGGGATGGGAGCAAATGCCATCACAAATTTGACCAAGGATTGAGGGTTGACTCAGTCAAACCAAGTTGGGTTGAGCTCAAAATGGGTTTAGAAATGTTCAAGGCTTTGAATAGAATGATTTTAAGGGTTTGAAGATATTGACGTGGTTAAATAAGTTGAAATGGTTCATCTGAAGCCTTAAGGATCCATTGGGTCAAACCATGTTGACTGAGTCAACTAGGTTGACCCAATGGGTAAGTCTGGGCTGGACAGGTTTGAAAAGACATTTGAAGACCATTGAGGGTGGTTCCTGGGCCTGGGGAGGTCAAATTGATCAAAATCCCTATTTGAGTCCCTAAGGGCCTGTTTGGTCAACCTGGGTTGACTTGGTCAACCAGGTTGACCCAGGGTCTGGGTTTGGGCTCAACAGGTTTGAAATGATATTTTGAAGTCAATGGAAGTGGTTGGGTGACCTAAAAAGGTCATTTGGGTCAAAACACATGTTTGGACCCTTAAAGGGCCCCTTGGGTCAAACCAGTTGACTTGATCAACCAGGTTGACTCAAGGGTTGGAAATGGGTTCAAAGGATTTGAAATGACATTTGAAATTTGTTAAAGGTGGTTGCATCCCATTTGGAGCTCATTTGGTTTGAAATCCCCATTTGAGCCCCATAGGGGTGTTTTGGTCAATTTTGACCTATTGGTCAACTATGGTCAAAAATGGGTCTGAAAAATGCAGTTTACTGCTCAATGGGTTAAATTCAAAGGTCTGGAAGTGATTGGAGGCTTGGATAAGGGTTCCAAGGTCAAAATCTCAAAAGGATTATGCTCAGTGGCATAGGCTGTAAATATTTGAAGGTTTTACAGCCTTTGAATTTTAATTCAGATTCTGGGGTTAAAGACCTCAGAATGAGCTCAAAATTGGGGGGTAGCCTTTAGAGACATGTCTTATCACTTTGCAAGTGATAGACCCTGAATCAGAGGCCATTTGACTGGGTTTTGAGATGTTTGAAAAATCTCTGAAAAGGGTGTTTAGGACAGGGCCTTAAAGGTTTGAAATTGTGTTTAGACTTCTGGATTTGGATTTGATTTGAAGTTTAAATTAATTTGGACTTGAATTGGGTGGAGTTTGAGATTCAAATTGGTCACAGGTAGGAATTAAATTGAAATTGGAGTGGATTAAATATAGGAATTGATTTAAAATTGAGGTTGATCAAAGGTGGAGGCTGATTTGAAGTTGGAGTGATCCTAAGATTTAGGAGAGTTCTAAGATCTAGGATTTAAAGGAATCCTAGGCTCTAGAATAGGCTCTAAGGTCTAATTCTAGGAAAGATCCTAAGGTCTAGAGTGGATCCTAGGGTCTAGGATTAAATTTAGAATCTGGAAGGGTCTTAGTGACCTCATACAAAAATGAGGTCAACAACGTCTTTAGGTATAAGTCCTCCTACGGCATCCTATTGACATCTTTGGAGTTAGGAGTAAGCATCCCTAGTGGAATCCTAATCTTCATTTCGAGGAGAAGTATAAGCATCCCTAGCGGCATCTTCTCTTCATTAAATGTTAAATCTTAAATTCGTCTTTAGGTATAAGTCCTCCTACGGCATCCTATTGACATCTTTGGAGTTAGGAGTAAGCATCCCTAGTGGCATCCTAATCTTCATTTCGACGAGAAGTATAAGCATCCCTAGCGGCATCTTCTCTTCATTAAATGTTAAATCTTAAATCCGTCTTTAGGTATAAGTCCTCCTACGGCATCCTATTAACATCTTTGGAGTTAGGAGTAAGCATCCCTAGTGGCATCCTATTTTTCATTCTAAGGAGAAGTATAAGCATCCCTAGCGGCATCTTCTCTTCATTAAATGTTAAATCTTAAATCCGTCTTTAGGTATAAGTCCTCCTACGCCATTCTATTGACATCTTTGGAGTTAGGAGTAAGCATCCCTAGTGGCATCCTAATCTTCATTCCGAGGAGAAGTATAAGCATCCCTAGCGGCATCTTCTCTTCATAAAATGTTAAATCTTAAATCCGTCTTTAGGTATAAGTCCTCCTACGGCATCCTATTGTCATTTTTTGAGTTTAGAGTAAGCATCCCTAGTAGCATCCTATTCTTCATTCCGAGGAGAAGTATAAGCATCCCTAGCAGCATCTTCTCTTCATTAAATGTTAAATCTTAAATCCGTCTTTAGGTATAAGTCCTCCTACGGCATCCTATTGACATCTTTGGAGTTAGGAGTAAGCATCCCCAGTGGCATCCTAATCTTCATTCCGAGGAGACGTATAAGCATCCCTAGCGGCATCTTCTCTTCATTAAATGTTAAATCTTAAATCCGTCTTTAGGTATAAGTCCTCCTACGGCATCCTATTGGCATCTTTGGAGTTAGGAATAAGCATCCCTAGTGGCATCCTAATCTTCGTTCCGAGGAGAAGTATAAGCATCCCCAGCGGTATCTTCTCTTCATTCTATTGATATTCTTGAAGTTAATCTTGATTTATAAAAAGTTTTCAATCATATCAAAATTAAATTCAAAATTCCTGTTCGTGTCAAACCTCATTCAACTTTTCAATATCTTGACTTTGTTAAATAATACTAATTTCATTAGTTATTATTTTCTAAAGCCATCATTGCCAATATCCACTTCAAATCAATCCCTCAAACTCGAATCTCTATAAACTTTTCATTCTAAATTTTCTGTCAAACCCAAAATTCCTTCAATTTGTATACTCAAATCTTTAACTTCAACTTTGGATCTAGTTGATCATTTCAGTCAACGCCAATATGCACGATAAACTTATGCAAGTTTATCATGCCTATTGGGGGTCCATTTGTTGACCTCATTATTTAAGGTCAATTTCCCAGAAATTGACTCTAGCACTTAGGTCTTCATAGCCTAGTGTAGACGTCGCCCATAGGATTTCCCTTAGGTGAACGCCCATTGACGTAGCATCGACTCGAGCCTATCACTCAATTCGAATCAAAATCAATTCAATCAATTTTAATTCAACACCAAAATAACTCTAATCAACCTCAATTTTTTTGATTCGTCCATGTCGATCGACTCAATCAAATTCAAATCGTTATAAATAAGATAAAATTAGTATTTTAAAATTATTTTTATTTTAAAATTAACTCAACATATATTTTTTAAATTATCAATTATTTTCTAAATTAATCTCTAAATCATTTTAAATTATAAACTAACTCCTAAATTCATTTTTAAGTTATGATTAATATAAACCGTTCAATTTGAAGTGGAATAGACATAAGTGTGAGATTTAGATGCAATTAGGACTGGTCCAACCCCCAGGTCTGATCTTCCACTCCTCCCTCACACTCTCATTCACAAATAGAACACAAAAGCCTCTATCGCTTTCCCGTAACCTCTCATAAACAAAGCCTAGAATCGAAATCCACTAACCCATTCAGCCCATTCTTCATTCACACATACAATTTCGAATTCCCCCACAACCACCCAGCCCTCACCGTTACTCCCTCTCTCTCTCATTTTTCGCAAACCACCCAGCACCCTCACAATGCCATTCGCACGCATAGAACATAGCCTCTCAATCCCGAACTCCCTCACGCTCTTCAGTTCGCAGAACCGTAGGCTCCCCTTTGAGTTTAGTTCGTGGAACTGCTCTTATCTCTATTGGATTCACATGCAGAGAACGAACTGCCGCCCCGAGTGATCCATTGGCATGAAGAAAAGGTCTCACTCATCTCCTCCAGTTCACATGAGGAATCCCCTCTCTGTTCGCAAGAAGGCCGAACGCCCCCAGCTCGGCTCCTCTTTGGCGAAATCGAGCCTTATCTCCTCCTTCCTCCCGTTCGTTCTGCCCAGAGAAGCCCAACGTCACTGCATGCCCTAGCCAACTCTAACTTTTCCCCTTTTGGTAGAGGTAACCATTTCTTCTAATTTCCTATACCCTGTATAGTCTCTCATGGAGTATGAGACAACTAGATGAAGGTCAATGCAATCTACATTTCAGACTGAATCATCTTCATTAAATATATGATTTCATGAGAATGTAATATATATATATATATATATATATATATATATATATATATATATATATATATATATATATATATATAAACCTGTAGAGATTTGGCAATCTTATATAGTTCAATCTTAAGATAGAAAAATGTAATTTTTGATCTAATGTTTTATCACTTAAATTGTTTTCTAAAACTATCATAGCCATGATTGTTTACATTGTTTGTGCAGTAGATTTTTTTAGGACCTTGCATGCCGTGTTTTGTTTTAGCCTGGATTCGAAACGGAGAGATTTTTTTCGTAAGGGTACGCCTAAAATTCTTCTACTTGTAATTTTAAATAAAAATTTTTTAGGCTCACATAGTAACTCTAACGATCTAAGAAGTAAGCTCAGGACTGCCGAGAGTCAGCATAAGCATATTAATACTTTCTCTTCCTTGTTAGGCACCTCCCCGCCTGCGGGTTCTGGCAGACCACTTGACCTATGAGGGTGCAGTTCTGTCAAGGGGAAGTTGTGCAATCTCTAGGAAAAAAACCTATTTTCTAAGCCTAATTTTTAAACTGCTTCATATTCATTTTATGCATTCGAGTCAATTAGCATGCATTGCATTAAATACAAATTAAAAAGAGTATAAAATATTAATAGCATTTCTAGACATTTTTCACCCTACATAAGTTGAGGGGCCAATTAGGGTCTATGTTAGATGTCGGCCCCCAATTCATTAAAACCAAAACAACATCCCTACCCATCTTTCATAAGAGACTGGATACATGATTTTAAAGCGTCTAGGTGGTTAGCTGGCTCCCCAATCCAGGCCAGGGTATGTCTATATTTGCACTTCATTAGTTAGGTTCGGGTCGCTATTTTGTAGTACCCAAATTAGATTTAGGTTCTGAGGCAGATTCTTTTTAGATCTTAAATCCTCGCCCTCCGGGAATATATTCCCAAATTTCTAATAAAATGTCAACTTAAACATAAAAGTTTCTCTTAAAATGTAAAGCCCAACATAGGATAGACTGAGGTTGTCTCTGAGCTTCTCAGAATCCGACACCTCCTACTTTTCAACCTTTGACTCGCTAATAAATGTTCAATATTGAGCTTTCTCCTTGAAAATTCTTTACTTCTGTTCCTTGTCTTCTACTTTGTAGTCAAAAGGGTATGAAATCACTTCTTTAATCGAGAGTTTTCTTAGGAGCATTCCTCCTAGGATGTAATTAACTATAGGAGCTTGCTCCTATAGGGATTTGAGAACCCCAGACTAAAATAAACCTTATTTTATTCGTATAAAACAAGGGAAGAATCTTTGGGAACGTAGATATTTTTAAAATCTTATTTCTAATTTTGAATAGACTTGTAAAATGTTATTATTATCTTTTCAGATAATATAATATTATACTTGTTATATTCAACTTTAGAAATAATGAATTTTATAAAACTCATTCTCGCTTTTGGATATCTTGAAGAATGTTATGTTCGTCTTTTAAGATGATATAATATTCTTCTTGCCATATCTAAATAAAAGAATGAATAAACTTTTTTCAAAAATCGTATTTCTATCTTTAAACATATTCTATAGAATTTCATGTTCATCTTTTGAGATGATATGTTATTCTTTGAACTATGTTTGATTATAGAAATATCAATTTTCAAGACCCTATTTTGATATTGAATCCATTATAGAATATTGTGTCGGCCTCTCGAGACTGTACTTTATTCTCAATGTAGTATTTGATTACAAAATAGGAGAAATCGAAATCTGCATGGTGACACAATTTTTTTCCCACCAATCCTATTTTGATCAGAGTTGAAAGTCATGTTTGCAAGGTAATAGTAAAAAGTTTCCTTGTTGTAGGAGTGAATCAGAGTGAGGATAAAAGCAAATTGAGTAGAGGCAAAAAGTGGAGTTATTTGATAGATAGTATTCTCCTGAATAAGAACTCTATAAGGGCTAATTTTTGTCGAGACAAACCTAGGAAAAGATTCTTCATTTACTTTGGATAGGAAATTTTCATTGGCATTCCTAGAGAAAGGTCCCTTGGTGAGTTCCTTAGAATGTCTAGTCCTTTTGCTTCAGCTTGCCATTGAAAAATTGAGGGAAAAGAAGGTTAGAAAAGGCTTTTTAAGTGAATGAAATTTGAGTTCTAAAGCCCTTCTATTTAAAGAAAAATGACCTTTCGTACAGACGAAAAAGGGTTCATCTCGTACGATGCTTGTGTTCATATGTACAAAAGAAAATTTCATATGTATGAATGCATGCGTCTAAAATGAAAAGACTTTTTATAATCATACTAGTTATGAGGCATCCTTTCGTACATACATTTTGACCAAATTATCATACAGATGAACAAATGTTCGTCTGGGATGATCCTTTATTTAAGTTCATTTTTATGACAGTTTGAATCATCCCCCACTAAGAATGCCATGTGTTCATATGTACGAACTACATGTTTGTACGTACAATCAGAAATAAATACTGATTCTATCCATATAACCGTCTACATGCGTACATACGAATGAATACACATTGTCCAGATGATCTGTGGATCGTACGGATGAACTTTTGTAAAAACTGTTAAACTACACGCAGATCATTCAACTCAACTTTCAATACACTATAGGATTCGTCCAGTACAAAATAAATTTCATCCAGACGAATTTCACAGTTAGAAACTTTTGTATCATTGCTCAAAAAAACTTGAATTTTAATGTGAAAATATTTTGAAAACACACAAAATAAATAGATAAAAAATCACAAAAGCAAATACGCATAAAAACAGAAAAACATACAAGTAAAATAAAAAACACAAAAACACATCTCAATGTTGTAAAACTTTTAATTAAGCATTCAAATCAATCACACAAAGCCTTGTTCTTAATGTACTAAAAGTATGAAAGGCTATTGGTTTTGTAAAAATGATTAACTTCAATATCTCCTTTGGATACAAGATCCCTTATGAAATGATGCATTATGTCAATATGTTTGGTTCTTGAATGTTTAATAGAATTTTTAGAAATACAAATGACACTAGTGTTATCACAATAAATGGGAATTGTGCCTATTATTAATCCTAAATCAATCAACTATTATTTCAACTAAAGTACTTGTGCCACACAACTTTCTAAGGCAATATATTCAGGTTCAACAGTAGATAGGGCTACTAAATTATGTTTTCTACTGGACCAAGATACTAAAAATTTCTAATAAATTGACATGTTCCATAAGTACTCTTTCTATCAGCCCTACAACCTGCAAAGTCTGAATCTGAATATCCAATTATTTCAAATGAAGAGCTAAATATAGGATACCAAATACCTAAGTTCTGAATTCCCAAGAAATATCTCAAAATCCTTTTCACTACTATCAAATGTGATTATTTTGGATTAGATTGAACTCTAGCACACAAATAAACATTAAACATAATATCAGGTATGCTAGCAGTCAAGTAAAACAAAGATCCAATAATTCCTCTAAATTTCTTTTGATCAATAGATTTTCCCTTTGGGTCCTTATCTAACTGAACTGAGGAACTCGTGGGTGTACAAATTTTTTAGCATTATTTATTTCATACTTTTTGAGGATATCCTTAATATACTTCGACTAACTAAGAAATGTACTCTCCTCAATTTGCTTAATGCTAAAGCCTAGAAAGTAACTCAAATCTCCTATTAGGCTTATCTCAAATTCACTACTCTTTATTTTAGAAAATTCATCATAAAAAATTTTATCAATAAATCTAAAGATGATGTCATCAACATAAATTTATACAATGAGTATATCTTCTCTCAATTTCTTCAAAAAGAGAGTTGTGTCCACACTTCCTTTTTCAAAAGATTTCTCAAGTAGGAAGGTGCTCAACCTCTCATACCAAGCCCTATGTGCATTTTTCAATTTGTATAATGCCTTTTTTAATTTAAGAATATGATTTGGATATTTTGAATTTTTAAAGCCTGGAGGTTGTTCTACATAAATATCCTCTTGAATCACCCCTTTCAAAAAGGCACTTTTAACATCCATTTGATATAACTCAAATCCTCTAAAACAGGCAAAGGCTAACAAAATTCTAATTACTTCAAGTCTAGCTACAAGGGTAAAAGTCTCCTCAAAATCAATTCCTTCAATCTGATTATACCCCTTAGCCACCAATCTAGTCTTATTTCTAACGACTACTCCTGAGTCATTCATTTTACTCTTAAATACCCACTTAGTATCAACTACACTTTGATCCTTTGGCCTTGCAGTTAATTTCCAAACTTCATTTCTTATAAATTGATTTAATTTTTCATGCATTGGCAAAATTTAAAATTCTTTCGAAAGTGCTTGATAAATATTTATGGGTTCTATCATAGAAATAAAGGCTAAAAAATTAACTTTTTGTTCAGTCCATGCCGAGTCATAACACCCTCACTAGGTTCACCTATAATCAATTCTTTTGTGTAGTTTTTAGAAAATCACAAATCTCTAGGCATCAGGTTTTTTATTTTCAAATTTTCATCCAAATTTATTTTCTCAATCTTTTGGGAGTCAATTTCTATCTCATCCTCTTCAACAATAGGCTCTTCCAAAATACCAGATTCATCAAATATGACATGTGTGATCTCCTCAACTACCAAAGTTCTTTTATTGAATACCCTATAAGATTTTCCAACACTAGAGTATCCAAGAAAAATTATTTCATCAGATTTTTAATCAATTTTTTTTAAGGTAGGTTTTCCATTATTATGTATAAACACCTTGCATTAGAAAACATGCAAATGTGAAAAATTAGGTGTTCTTCCATTAAGTAACTCATAAGGTATTTTATTTAAACTCGATTTAATGTTCACCCTATTCAGAACATAATATGTCATACTAATCGCTTCAACCAAAAAAAAAAATGGAAGTGAATATTCTACCAACATGGCTCAAGCGGCTTCTATTAAAGTTCTATTTTTTGTTTCGACTACCCCATTCTACAAAGTGGTTCTAGGTGCAGAAAAATTATGATTAATCCCTTTCTCCTTACAAAAATCCTCAAATTTCTCATTTTCAAATTCTCCACCATTATCACTTTGAATTATCAAAATCTCACATCCTAGTTTTCTTTGAATCCAAGTCAAAAACCCTTTAAACTCCTTAAATGATTCACTCTTATGATATAAAAATTTAACTTATGTGAATCTTGAAAAATCATCTACTATCACAAATTTGTATATCTTTCCTGTTAGACTTATAGTTTCAACTGGTCCAAAAAAATCCATATGCAAAATCACCAATGGTTTACTAGTTCTAAGATCCTTATTGGACTGAAAAGGAGACTTCACCTATTTTTCTAATTGACATGCATCTCAAAGGTGATCCTTAGTAAAGTTTAGTTTTGGTATACCTCTCACTAATTTCCTTTGGGTAATCCTCCTAAGGTTTTTCATGCTTGAGTGACAAAGTCTCCAATGCCAAAGCCATGATTCATCCGAAACATTTTTCAAACAGAAAGTATTAGGAGTTTTGATATAATCTAAATCTAACATATAAATATTGTTTACCCGTATACCATACAAAACATCAATACCATTCAGGCTTAATAAGCAGCTAGTAGGAAAAAATTTAACACTATAACCTTTATCACATATTTGGCTAATAATCAAAAGATTATGTTTTAATCCTTCAACCAGTAGCACATTCTCAATAAAAAAGTTCTCAAAATTTCCAATCATACCTCATCCAATCACCTTCCTTGTGGTGTTATCTCCAAGTGTAACCTTACCTCCACTTCTGGCTTCCAGCGATATAAATTGCTTAGTATCTCAAATCATAGGCCTTGAGAAACCACTGTCCAGGTACTATATGCTCTCACGAGATCTTGTGTGAGAGCGTGTTTGTAAAATCATCAAACGTTAGACCTGGGAGCCCAAACAAGTTTAGGTTCACCTTTTGGCAAATTATAAATCGACTGACATGATATGTCTAAGTTTATGCATCTTAGGCTTCCACACCAAATGAGTTTTTCTATCCAAAGTTCAAGTGTGTGCTATATATCCAATCAATCTACAAGTAAAGCATCTAAATCGAGGAAATAAATTTCTCAATCTTTTATAACTACCCTATCTCTTCCCAAGTTGTATAAATTTTTGATACAAAATAGGATTTGTAAAATCTTTAAGTATTGGGGGTTTCCTATTTTCCTCGAGAGCTTTTACTTTCAATTTTAACCAAATGTTCAAATCTTTTAGGACATGCTTATCAAAATTCAAGTAGTGCTCTCTACTCTTCGAATCATCCTTAAATGTCTTAAAATCATTTTCTAATTTTTCATAGGATGATTTTAAATTCACATTTTCTTTATTCAAGTTGTCAAATTCATCTAATATGCTCATGTGGTTACTATCAATTAATGCATGATTGTTCCTAAGGATCTTGTGTTCTTTTTTGTAATTCGTATAGTCTAGGTTGAGACTTGTATGCATTTTCTTTAACTTTCTATATGCGTCATATATTATTTCAGAGACTTCAAAAAGTTTAGCATAAGTTAAGTCACATACCTCTTCTTGATTGGACTGATCAAGATTATCGGCCATCAAGTACAGATTGGTGACTTCCTCTTCTTTTTCAATCTCTGATGAGTCTGAAGCTAAATCTGCCTAGAAAGCTCTTTGGAATTTTTTCTTGCCCTTCTTCATAGTTGATTTCTCCTCAAACTTCTCCTTGCTAAGAGTGGCTTTGAGTTTTGGGCAGTCTTACTTAATGTGTCCAGGTTTCCTACACTCATAGCAAATCACATTATTAGAAACCTTCACAATCCTATTGAACTTATCTCGGTTCCATTGTTGTCATCTCTTTTGCTTCCTCTTTAGAAAACTTTTGAACTATCTAATCATCAATGCGATGTCATCCTCATTCTAAAGTTGTGATAAATCACTCTCTGACTCCTCCACTTTTAGTGCAATATCTTCTCCTTTCGTGGCTCTCCAGCATTAATCTTTTGTTGACTCACTCCTTGCTCATAAGCAACTAGTGATCCAAGAAGATTGTCAATATAGTAAACATTTAAGTCTTTAGACTCTGTAATTTTACTTATCTTAGCATCATAAGTAGTAGGAAAATAATGAAGTGTCTTATTAACCATTTCAGTATTCGTTAGTTCCCTACCCAATGCATGTAAAGAAGTGACTATTTGAGTGAATCTTGTGTACATGTCAGAAATGGATTCAATGGGTTTCATGCGAAAAAATTCATAGTCATGCAACAAGATATTAAGTCTAGATTATTTAACTTCGTTAGTCCCTTCATATGTTATACAAAGTCTATCCCATATGTCTTTTCCACTTTTGCAAGTGGAAACCCAAATGAAATCTTCATATTTAAGAGCACAAATGAAATTGTTCAAATATTTAGCGTTAAGTTGTGTTAGTTTAAATTGTTCTACAGTCTTGTCTGCAAAGGGAATTTCAACTCTAACTCCGTCAACTAATCTAATTGGTTTTATATTCCCTTCCTGAACTAATATCCACATACGATAGTCTAGTGACTGTAAAAATATTGACATGCATGTTTTCCAAAAATTAAAAGGAATATTGTCAAACAAGGGAGGTCTAGTTATAGAATAAACTTCTAGTGTGTTTCGGTTTCCAAATGTAGCCATGGTCGTTAATCAAAAATTATTCTAAACTTATAGTTTTGAAATTAAGCTCTGATACCACTTTATTGAAACTTGTTAAATATGAGTTAGGTTGTTAGACTTAAGCTTATGTCCCAAAGGCATACCAAGAGAGGGGGTGAATTGGTAACTTAAAAAAAAATCCTCCTATTAAAATTTTAAAAGTTAGAAATCGATGAATTCTTTGTAGCAAGTTTAAAAAGCTATTTTTCAACCACAAAAAATAAAAGTGCAATAAAGTAAAATAAGCAGCAGAAATAAAAGACAAAGATTTATAGTGGTTCGATCAAACATGACCTACATCCACTCCCTGAAGTCTCCCACTTTAGGTATTACACTATTACCACAAGTGTCTCTCCTTTTTCCCCCACAGCAATGCAGAGAAGCCTTATAAAATTCTCTTCCACCACTACCCAGTGCTGTAGAGAACCATCATCTTTTTATACCCTCCAAGTGTCAAAAGAGAACCGTTATCCTTTTACATCCTCCAAGTGTAGGCAGAGAACCTTCGGCTGTTCACACTTTCCAAGTGTAGGCAGAGAACTATCAGCTCTTTACACTCCATGAGTGTCGGTAGAGAATTAGATCTTCTTGAAAGATCTTCACACTAGGAATCTAGAGGGACAAGGTAAAAATGAGTGAAGTAAACACAAAGTACACACAAAGATCCTTACCTTTGAGTAACTGAGTGAACCCTTCATGCTCCAATAGAAAAAAATCTCCTTCAAACGCTCTCTCTTGCTCTCTCCTTCATTCTCCCTTTACCATTCACGAAGACAATGTGACAAAAAGATTTCATGATAATCTTAAGTGGACCTTTTATAGAAAAGACATGAAAAACTGTCCAAAAATTGTAATTTTTAATTTTTGATCATTCACGATCGTCTCATACGATCGAATTTCATACACAAGAACAGTACAAAAACTATTGTGTATGTAAATTCGTACGAACTACCTTTGTACCCGATCATCATCCCGTACGAACTAGGTTCGTCCTATACAAATAGTTATTCCCAAAGATCTTTGGTAGAAAATTGCAGGATGGACTATATGTTTATGGAATAGAGAAGATCATCATGGGATGAACAATAAATATCATCTGGATGAATAGTTCATTTGGAAAAAACAGAGCAGATCTTCCTGGGATGAATGATAAATATCGTCTGGACAAACTATTTATTTGGCAAAAAGTAGAGCTAATCGTCCTGGGATGAATGATAAATATCGTCTGGATGAATAACTCATTTGGAAAAAATAGAGCTGATCAACCTAGGACGAATGATAAATATCATCTAGACAAATTGTTCATTTTGGAAAAAATAAAGCTGATCGTCTTGGGACGAATGATAAATTTCATTTGGATGAATAGTTCATTTGGAAAAAAATAGAGCTGATCTTCCTAAGACGAATGATAAATATCGTCTGGACAAACTGTACTTAGAAAAAAAAATTTTCCAATCCTGTTCTTTCCATTGCTCATTTAAGAAATCAACTACCAGATCATCCTGTACGAACGGGTATCATCCAGTATGATTAGTTAAAAACATGTGAATTTTAAAACTCTCCTCCAGTGTGTGTGTGCTAAGTTACTCAATTACAATCTATTACAAACCTATTTTCAGATTATGATTTTGATGATACCAAACAAATCTTGGTTCACTACGACTACCTTTTTCACTAACACTTTCAGGATTCAAAGATCAGATAAAAAGCAGAATCCGCTCAAGACTGGGTAGATTAGGGTTGAGTCAGTCTGTAATTCAATTATCCCTTTCTTAAGTCAATTGTATTTATTTGAAGTGACTGATATCAAGATAACTCTACACACACACACTTGAAAGATTTACAACTTATGTTTTTACTCACATCGTCTCGGATGAAATTTATATCGTCCTGGACGATCGAGTTCAAAACAAAAGTTCTAATCAGGATTTCTTGTTAAGGCAGCCATAATTAACTGATCGGCCTGAATGATTCCTGTATCGGTTAGGACGATAGGCTTAATGCAGAAAGAATTTACTAACATAATTAATTTAGGAATTCTGTATTTTCGGAAATCGGCCAGGAGGATTATGAGATCGGCCTGGACGATATCACACAATTATGCCTAAATTAATCCAAGAATCAAGAAAGTAATTAAGGATGATTGATATGATCACATCGTCCTAGACGATTGAAGGATCGGCCAGGATGATCTATTCAAAAACCCTTAGTTACTCCTGGACGATAAATATCGGCCAGCTTGAATTCTGGGCAATGCTCTGGACGATTTTCCTCTTATTTGAACTGATCGGCCGGGACGATCGTGAGATCGTCCTGGATGATCAAGCCAATTTTTAATCGTCCAGTTTGCATTCATAACGATGCTCTGGCCGATCTTTTGAGATTTGTACTGATCGGCCAGGATGATGTCTATATCGTCCTGGATGATAAAGTTGGCAACTTGCAATTAATGAGCACCTTTGAAGCTCTTTTATTTAAGGGCTTTAGTTCAACATTTTTGAACATCCTTGGCTGCTGTCTTGACCTGAGAAAACCTAAAGGAGAGAGAGAGAAGGAGAGAGAGAGAGAGGATCTTATGAGGGGGAGCTTCTGAGGGGATTCACAAGGGTTGCTCCAAGTATTGTTCCACTTCTTCTTCCCTAGAGTCTCTTCTCCAAGCAAGTGCTCGTGGTTCTCTGCCTGCTTCAGGAGGAAGCAAAAGGAGTTGGGTTCTCTGCCTTACTGGGTGTGGCAAAAAGGAGGTATTTTTGTGAGGGCTTCTCCACCTAGCTGTGGGGGCTAAAGGAGAGTCACGCTTGTAGTGCAATACTCGGAGGGCGCCTCCGGGGAGTGGACGTAGGTCGAGTTGACCCAACCACTATAAATCTTTGTGTCCTTATGTGTAATGTTTCCACATTTATTTTCTTCTGCACTTGTTTTTGTGGTGATTTGGTTTGTGATAATTGTTCTTTTTGTTTAAAGAAATTTTTAAATACCAATTCACCCCCCCCCCCCCTCTTAGTTAGCCTCGGGCCAGTTCTATAGGCCTTAACATCGCTAACAAACTTTCAAATGGTATCAAAGCAGGATTCATAAAACCTAAATTTGAAAACTTTTTGAATTCTGATCCATGGCTAACTTTGGGAATCGTAATACACCATAAGGGTATTCTATTATCCGATCACCTTTGTTTGAAAATATCCCATTTGATTTTTGGAAAACTCGCATGTCTATGTTTTTACAATCTACTAATTATCGCATGTGAATGCTTGTTATGGATGGTTACACACCTCCGACTAGTAAACTTAACAGCATTAATGTTCCACTTCCTTTTACTGAATGGACTTTAGATGATAGGGATTTGGCTCAATTAAATGTAAAATGTCTTAATTACTTTTTCTGTGCTTTAAAATTAGAAGACTACATGTGTGTTTCCACTTGCAAAACTGGTAAAAAATTTAGGATAAATTGTATATCACTTATTAAGGCACTAATGAAGTTAAACAATCCCGTTTGAATATTCTCTTGCATGACTACAAACGTTTTCGTATGAAACCTCTTGAATCAATTTCTGAAATGTATACGAGATTTACTCAGATTGTTACTTCTTTACATGCCTTAGGAAGAGAACTTTCAAACTATGAAAAAGTGAACAAGATTTTAAGATGAGCGCCTTCGTCTTTTGATGCTAAAATCACTGATATAACTGAATCTAAGGATTTGAACACTTATTTGATTGACAACTTACTTGGCTCACTCAATGCTTATGAGCAAGGGGTGAATCAAAGAAATCTTGATGTAGGTGAGAAAAAGAAAGAGAAAATGGTGGCACTGAAGGCACACAAATCTGACTCTAATTCTTTTGGGTCTGAGAGCGATGACATTGCCTTTATCACATGGAAATTCAAAAGCTTTCTAAGGAAGAAGCAAAAGCATCATCAAAACTGGAGAAAAGGTAAGGATATTAAATATTCAAAGGGATCTTCTGATGTTGTCTGTTATGAATGCAGGAAGCCTGAACATGTGAGAGCTGATTGTCCTACACTTGAAGATCACTCAAGCAAAGAAAAGGGTGAGGAGAAACCTAAGTTAAGGAAGGATAAGAAGAGAGTCCAAAAGACATTTTGGGCGGATTCTGCATCGAATTCATCGGATACAGAACCAGAATAAGAAACAACAAACTTGTGCTTAATGGGAGAAGATCATCTTGATTAAAGTGATGAAGAAGAGGTATGTAAACCAACTTATGATCAATTGTTGGAAATTTGTGAGAAAATTCATGCATCATATAAAAAACTTAAAAAGACTCATGCTAGTTTAAAATTGGAACTTTTGAATTTACAAAAAGAATATTAAATTATTCTCAAAGATTATTCTACAATTGATTCAAATCACATGGCTCTACTTGATGAATTTGATGATTTAAATAAAAAGCATTCAGAATTAATTAAAGAGCATGATACATTAAAAGTCACACACACCTCACTTGATTTTGATTTTAAGAAGTCTAAAGAGATGGAGAAAAATTTGAGGATTTAGAATGAAGTCTTAAAAAGCATAAATTTGAAGATTCAACATGAATTAGATACATGTAAGAAAACTAGAATGACAGCTACTTTTGATCAAAAGCCAAAACCTAGGAAGAGGCATTATAATACAAACCATTTAAGAAATCATTTTCCTGGTGTTAGATGCTTTTCATGTGGCTTACTATGACACATCTCACACACTTGCACTGTTCACCGTAGTACACAATGGGTGTGGAGACCAAAATTGCATGATTCACAGCATAGCACACATGCATTACACTCTACTTTTTATGAGAAGGGACCCAAACCTATTTGGGTTCCTAAACCTGACAGTTGTTAATTTTTGTAGGATTTCTCTCAACAAAGACCTCGTGAGAGCATAGGATACTTGGACAAACAGAGGCTCATAGCTCAAAACTACTTGAACTTGCTGTTTAACAAATTCTTGAATTGCATTTTAATTATTGTTATATTTTGATTTAGTTTTTATTTAGTTGTTCTAGTCGTTATTACTTTTATTTTCTTTATGATGATTTTTCCTTATTCTTAAACTTTGGAGATTTATGTCCAATGATTAGCATTTCTAAATCGGGTAAAGGGAGAAAACACCGTTGATGGTTTCCCTCCCTCTAACCTCTTTTGGTGATATAGTTTTTTTTTCTAAACAAAAAGTCTATCTCATTTTAATAAATGGTTTTAAAAATTAAGATTTTCTTTTCATGCTATAATAGTTTATCTTATATATTTGTTCCAAAGTTCTTATATATCTTTCAAGTTAATTGAAATCTTGTCATTGCACTTGTCATATGGTTTTGATTTTTATTTTGTGGTTTGTTCTTCCCTATGTTAGAAAGGGAGCTCCACTTCTCTAATGACTTGAAGATATAATCACAACTAATAACCTTTTTTTAAGGGTTTGTTAAAGAGTTTTTAGCTTGCAAAAATTAAAAAAAAAAAGAAAAAATGGCCAATGACGCCAAATTGAAAAGAAAAGTATATACACGAAAGTGCATCAAAAATCAAAAGATACTCAAAGAGCCAATCAAAGTGTCAAGAGGTATAAAATGAGCCCACTAAATGCAAGCTATCCTCGCTTTTTAATATTTTCAAAGGCTTGATTTCAAATTCCATGATAGAGATAAATTACTTTGGTATACTATTTTATAAGATATCTTATTTATAACCAAGTTTTGAACAAATCTTCTTTTTATCCAATTTATTCTGAGTTAGACCTCTTGTTTTTAAAAGACAATTTTTATCCTGAAAGAAGTCCGAGCTAGGGTAAATAGGATTGGATTTTCTATCGTTTTCAGATTGTGACACTATTAACTCATTGATCTTTCAAATATTTAAAATTTAATTATTTGGGCAATTTGTCATATGCTTGCTTTGCTAAAAATAAAAACAAAAAAAGAAAAGTAAAAAAAAAAACAACTTTTTCTTTTCCTTGTTTTTTAGCTATTTTTGTTGTTTTTAGTTTGTATTTTTGTTTGTTTGGGCTTTCTCTGATCATCTCCATCTAAACCTTTATTTTTAACTTTATGTCACATCATCCTAACCAATATTTATATCATCCTGAAAAATATGACAATTTCTCTTCAAAATTCCATATACTGAACTTTTACTGAGTTCACTGTAATTCATTGTACGAGACGATCCCATATCGTCCTGGCTGATATGATCGAACTCTGTTACTCATCTTAGTCGATACACTTTTTTTCCTGGCCGATGAATTTATGGTCATCGTCCTAGCCGATACACCTGATCGTCCTAAACGATCCACGTGTCAGTACATTTAAAATCCTTAAAATCGGCCCCGGACGATCCATTATTAGACAATCGTCCTGGCCGATCCACTGTTCTTCCTGGACGATAAACGTGGCACAGATTTAAAACATTTTAACTTCTGCCAGTACCATCAATTATTGTGCATTATCCTGGATGAAACATCTAATCGGCCCGGACGATCTACTTTTTGAATGGTCGTGTGGCTTGACTCCTCAGGACGATCGTTTGTGTCTAATCGTCCTGGCCGATATCTGATCGGCCCAGCCATGATTGAACCAAATCATCCTGGATGATTCTGCGATCTTCCTGGATGATATGGCCATTTCTTTAAATACAGGCCATTCTAGCCATTATTTTCACCTCAAAGCTTCTTCTTATCTCATTTTTACTTACTGATTCCTTGCTATGGCTGGTGGGAAGCGAGTCCGACAAAATTTTGGGAGTTCTTCAAGGGCTAGGATTGACCCTCGTTTCAGGGAGGCAGAAGATCAAGCAGCTTACCGTCGTTACAAAGAATGTGGCATCACCCTTTCTAGAACCATCAATCCTGTCCACCTTTTATATCCGGTAATGGATATCTTTGCTTACACTTCTCTCTGTTTCATTCTTACTCTCGCTGTCCCATTTTCTTCAGAACTTCTGTTAGAATTTTATGCAAACCTGTGCATAAATTCTACTTTCACAGCCCTTACCCTTATGTGAATCGACGCCCGGTCGAGATCACATATCAGGATTGTGCTGAACTTTTGCAGCTATCCAACCCCGGGGATAAGCTGCATATAATCGTCTCAGATCTTAATTTTGACTGGTCCACGGCAAACCATTTTCTTCGCCAGACCAACACACCCTTTCATGTTGGAGAGACTAGCTCATTAGTCAAAGATGCTAGGACAATTCAGCATGTCCTTCGCACCTCCATTATTCCAAAAGCTGGGGATCGAGTCCACATCACTCCTCTGCTTTCTCTAACGACCTTTTTCATCATAGTCTAGAGAGAATTTATTTCTACTGATCTAATCTTTTGATACATTGATTATTTAATAGTTATTCATGATCCAAGCCATAAGAGGAAACCCAACCTTGCTTTAGGACATCTCATAGCTTATATTCTTGAAACCAAATACAATCTTTAATATCCTGCTCATTACGACCTTCAGCCTCCTTGCTACTCAAACAGCTCTTTCAATATCCTTTACAGTACTCGTCTCCACCCAGGGAATGGGGAACCAAAGGGGGCCGAGGAGGAGGAGGCTCCCGCTCCCGTTCCTGATCCTGCTCCTCTTCGCCAGCACTCACAGTTTGACCAGTTAGTGGAGAGGTTTGATCGTTGGGAGACCCGTTTTGATGCTTACGTTGCTGCACAGGAGCAGCAACATTCTGAGAACATTGCCCGCTACGAGCAGCACCGCACAGAGGACTTAGCCCATTTTGACAGCTACATTACTCACCAGCAGCACCAGCACGACCAGGACATAGCCTTGTTCAATCCTCAGTTTACTATGTTAGCTAGCTACTTTCAGCAAGATCCACCACCTCCACCTCCATCTGATGATCAGGATCCCTCATTTTTTTAATTTTAGTTTCTTTTTTCTGAAGATTGCTTTCTTTTTATGTATTGTGTTTTTTTTTAGTTAGTTGCTTTATTTCTTAGTTTCCTCCTCCTTTTTAAGATGTCAAATGGGGGAGTAGTATGTTTGTACTTGTTTAGTATATTTGTACTTGTTATGGTAAAAATTTAAAAGCTTGTTTAGTTTTTGCATTACTATTTTAGAATTAATTTTTGATATGTTTTCCATCATCAAAAAAGGGGAGATTGTTACAATCCTATTTTTGGATTATAATTTTGATGATAGCAAATAAATCTTGGTTCACTACTACTGTCTTTTTTCACTAACACTTTCAGGATTAAAAGATCAGACAAAAAGCGGAATCAGCTCAAGACTGGGTAGATTAGGGTTGAGTTAATCTGTAATTCAATTTTCCCTTTCTTGAGTCAATTGAAATTGTTTGAATTGACTGATGTCAAGGTAACCCTACACACACACACTTGAGAGATTTAGAACTTGCGTTTTTACTCACATCATCCCGGAAGATATTTATGTCATCCTGGACGATCGAGTTCAAAACAGATGTTCTAATAAGGATTTCTTGTTTAGGCAGTCGTAATTAACTGATCGGACTGGATGATACCTGTATCGGATAGGATGATAGGCTTAATATAGAAAGAATTTGTCGACATAATTAATTTAGGAATTTTGTATTTTTAGAAATCGGTCAGGACTATCGTGAGATCGGCCTGGATGATATCACACAATTATGCCTACATTAATCCAGGAATCAAGGAAGTAATTAAGGATGATTGATATGATCACATCATCTTGGATGATCGCAGGATCGGCCAGGATGATCTATTCAAAAACCCTTAGTTACTTCTGGACGATAAATATCGGCCAGCTTGAATTCAGAGCGATGCTTTGGATGATTTTCCTCTGATTTGAACTGATCGGCCAGAACGATCAAGTCAAATTTCAATCATCAAGTTCACATTCAGGGCGATGCTCTGGCCGATCTTCTGAGAGAGAGGATCTTGTGAGGGGGAGCTTGTGAGGGGGAGCTTGTGAGGGGATTCACAAGGGTTCCTTCAAGCATTTATCCACTTCTTCTTCCCAAGAGTCTCTTGTCCTTGGAAGGGTTAAGAGAGGTAAGTTTCAGCAAGTGATCATGATTCACTGCTTACTTCAGGAGGAAGCAAAAGGAGTTAGGTTCTCTGCCTTGCTGGTTGTGGCAAAAAGGAGGTATTTTTGTGAGGGCTTCTCCACCTAGCTGTGGGGTCTAAAGGAGAGTCACGTTTGTAGTCCAATACTCAGAGAGCGCCTCTGGGGAGTGGATGTAGGTCGAGTTGACTGAACCACTATAAATATTTGTGTTCTTATTTTTATTGCTTCTGCATTTATTTTCTTTCGTACTTATTTTTGTGGTGACTTGGTTTGTGATAATCATTCTTTTTTGCTTAAAGAAATTTTTAAATACCAATTCACCCCTCCCCCCCTTTGGTTAGCCTCGGGTCAGTTCTATATGGCTTAACATCCCTAACAAACTTTCACAATCACGCTCTCAGACTCAATAAGATGATAAATATAAACTCCAAATTATAAAACATTTTAAGCTGCTCTTAATTTTAATGTCTTCAATAATCTGTAGTATGATTTCCCTAAAATGTTAGTACACACAAGAGCAAAAACAAATCTACCAAAATGTGTTAGGAGAAAATAATAATCAAAATAATATTATTTTGAATCATCAAAAACATACAAGTTGCAAGAGTGTAAAACATGCAAAGCTAAGTAGCAACTCTCTCAATATCTTTCTTTTATTGGTGGCACACATTACGCATATTTTGATTTATAGTGCATTTTGTATAATTTTTGAAATTTTTTGTGCATTCGTACATCCTTTGATTTTGATTTATTTTGAGTAGAGCTTTAACTTTCTTTAAATCATTATAATGATTTTTCTATATTTTTTTTAATGTTTGGATTATATCTCAAGCATAAGAGAAGAAAATTTAATCTCTCATGCAATGAAAAATAATTCTTAAGGAAGGACCAAATATTCTTGCTAAGGGAATTAACTTGACTAGGAATGTCATTGAACAAACTCAAAGCACATGAGAGACGCCTGTAAGATAAAAATTTTTAGAAAATTAGAAGGATTTTCATTTCAAAATTCAAATTAAGTTCGATACAGATTTTAATTCAATAGTTAAAATAACCCACAGAAGTAGTGGGAGGGAGGGATCCTAAGTATTGAGCTGAGACAATCATAACTTGTATCTATCTAAGACTTAAAGCTGAGGTTAATTTTCATTAAAAATATGAATCAACTATTTTGAAAGTCTGGACCCTATACACTTGAGAAATTATATGTTTTCCTTAGAAGTTGTAAGCCTATGTGGCAAGACCCTAGTAGTATGGAACTAGAATCCTGTAATCTCTATGGAGGGAGAGGCTTTTATGGGGTCTACACTATCCCTAGAATATGATGCATCATATTAAGCAAACGATTAATCACGGTAGGACTTCCTTTAGAAGTTAAATTCAAATCGAGTCACTATCTGATATAATCTTAGATTACTTCCCCTCTCTCATTACTAGTGGCCTAGTAATTAAAAGAGTGGCACCCCGAGTGGTTTTTACACCTCCTCCTCTATATATGCATGTAGTAATGTGCTCTAACATCTTCTAGCTATGTGGATGGGTCATAACCATCAATTATGGGCCTATGGCCTATTATTGGTGATTGCTCAATTATAGCTTTATTGATCTCTTCTGTGTAGGGTCAAAAGAGCATGATGGAGATTGCATGACACTTCTCATAAACTCCCTCCTTTAAATAATTGGAGATGGGTGGAAATGGTTTCCATTGAGGGGGTACATGGAAGGAGCAACGATTTTGTCGATTGGCCTTAAATTTGACTTACTTTAAGGCTTCAGACTCAGCGATTTTTCTTGCCTTAAAATTCCACTTTCTAGCTCTTCGAAGGTAGTTCTTCTTTTGATTATTGTTGATGAAATGAGTGCTATTACTTGACCCGATCTCAGACTAAGATGGTAATTCTTCCATTATTAATGATTCCTAGTTCTTATCCTCCTGAGCAGAGGGTAAAGTGGGTAAAGGGGAGACAACAACCTCCTTCTTGGAGATGAGGGAATCTGTTACAAACATGTTTTTTGATTATAATTTTGATGATAACAAACAAATCTTATTTCACTACGACTGCCCTTTTTTTACTGACTTTTCAGGACTCAAAGATCAGACAGAAATCGAAATCAGCTCAAGACTAGATAGATTAGGATTGAGTCAGTCTGAAATTTTTTTTTCTTTTTTTGAGTCAATTGTAATTGCTTGAAGTGACTGATATTAAGTAACCCTACATACACACTTGAGAGATTTAGAACTTGTGTTTTCACTCACATCGTCTCGGATGATATTTTATATCGTCCTGGACGATCGAGTTCAAAATAGAAGATCTAATCAGGATTTCTTAGTTAAGGTAGCCGTAATTAACAGATTGTCCTGGACGATATGCTTAATACAGAAAGAATTTGCCGCCATGATAAATTTAGGTATTCTATATTTTTGGAAATCGGCCAGGACGATCATGAGATCGGTCTGGACGATATCACACAATTATGCCTAAATTGTTCTAGGAATCAAGGAAGTAATTAAGAATGATTAATACGATCACATCATGCTAGATGATCACAATATCGGCCAGGACGATCTATTCAAAAACCCTTAGTTGCTTCTGGACGATAAATATCGGCCAGATCAAATTCAGGGCGATACTCTGGACGATTTTCCTCATATTTGAACTGATCGGCTGAAACAATCGTGAGATCATCCGAGATGATCGTGAGATAGTATTGGACGATCAAGCAAATTTTTTGTCGTTCAGTTTGCATTCAGGGTGATGCTCTGGCTGATCTTATGAGGTTTATATTGAACGGCCAAGACGATTTCAATTTCGTCCTAGACGATAAAGTCGGCAACTTATAATTAATGAACTACTTTTAAGCTCTTCTATTTAAGAGCACTTGTTCAACATTTTTTAACATCCTTGGCTGCTGTCTTAATCTGAGAGAGAGAGAGAGAGAGAGAGAGAGAGGATCTTGTGAGGGGAACTTGTGAGGGGGTTCACAAGGGTTGCTCCAAGCATTGTTCCACTTCTTCTTCCCTAGAGTCTCTTTTCCTTGGAAGGGTTGGGAGAGGTAAGTTTCAGTAAGTGATTGTGGTTCTCTACCTGCTTCAGGAGGAAGCAAAAGGAGTTGGGTTCTCTGCCTTTTCGGGTGTGGAAAAAAGGAGGTGTTTGTGTGAGGGCTTCTCTGCCTAGCTTATTTTTCAGTGGTGATTTTGGTTTGTGATAATCGTTCTTTTGGTTTTAAAGAATTTTTTAAAATACCAATTCAACCCCCCCCCCCCCCCCCCCTCTTGGTTAGCCTCTCGGAACTAGTTCAAAGGGCTTAACATCCCTAATGAACTTTCAAGTGGTATCAGAGCGGGATTATAAAAACTAAGATTGAAAACTTTTTGAATTTTGATCCATGGCTAACATTGGGAATCGTAATACAATTGAAGGATATTCTATTATACGACCTCCCTTATTTGACAACCTTCCTTTTGATTTTTGGAAAACTCGCATGGCTACTTTTTTGCAATTAACTGACTATCGCATGTGGATTCTTATTAAAGAAGCATATTCTCCACCTAGTCATGAAGTTAACGGAATTAAAACTAAAGTTGCTTTTACTGAATGGACTACCGATGAAAGAGATTTAGCTCAATTGAATGCGAAGTGTTTGAACTATTTTTTCTGTGTTTTAATGTCTGAGGATAACATGTGTGTTTCTACTTGCTCTACTGGAAAAGAGATTTGGGATAAGTTGTGCATTACTTATGAAGGAACCAATGAAGTGAAATAATCTCATTTGAATATTCTCTTACATGACTACGAACTTTTCCTCATGAAACCTTCTGAATCAATTTCTGATATTTATACAAGGTTTACTCAAATTGTAACTTCTTTGCATGCCTTAGAAAGAGAACTTTCAAATTATGAAAAAGTAAATAAGATCTTAAGATGTTTACCTTCCTCTTTTGATGCTAAAATCATTGTTATAACTGAATCTAAGGATTTAAACACCTATTCGATTAATAACTTACTTGGCTCACTCATTGCTTACGAGCAAGGAGTGAATCAAAGAAATCTTGATGCAGGTGAGAAAAAGAAGGAGAAAACAGTGACACTGAAGAACAACCATAGGAATTCTAATTCTTCCGAGTCTGAGAGAGATGACATTTCCTTAATCACAAGGCAATTCAAAAGCTTTCTAAGGAAGAAGCACAAGCATCATCAAAGTTGGAGAAAAGGTAAGGATAATAAATATTCTAAAAGATCTTCAGATGTTGTTTGCTTAGAATGCAGGAAGCCTGGACATGTCAGAGCAGATTGTCCTACACTTCAAGATCACACAAGCAAAGAAAAGGGTGAGAAAAACTCAAGCTCAGGAAGGACAAAAAGAGACTTTAGAAGGCATTTTTGGCGGATTCTACAACTGATTCATCGGAGACTTAACCTAAAGATGAAACAACAAACTTGTGCTTAATGGTGGAAGATCATGTTGATCAAAGTGATGAAGAAGAGGTATGTAAACAAACTTATGATCAATTGTTCGAAATTTGTGAGAAAATTCATGGATCATACAAAAAACTTAAGAAAACTCATCCTAGTTTGAAGTTAGAACTTTTAAATTTACAAAAAGAACATGAAATTATTCTCAAATAGCATTCTATAATTGATTCAAATCACATTGCTCTACTTGATGAATTTGATGATTTAAACAAAAAGCATTCAGAATTAATTAATGAGCATGTTGCAATAAAAGTTTCACACGCCTCACTCAAATCTGATTTGAAAAAATCTAAAGAAATAGAGTGCAACTTGAGGATTGATAATAATGCTTTAGAAGATACTAACTTGAGACTTAAAGATGAATTGGACTCAATTAAGAGAAATTGGATGATACCCACTTTTGATCTAAAGCCAAAACCTAGGAAGAGACGTTATAACACTAATCATTTAAGAAATCCTTTTCCTGGAGTTAGATGTTTTTCGTGTGACATACTAGGACACATCTCACACACTTGCACTGTTCAACTTAGTACACATTGGGTGTGGAGACCAAAATTGCATGATTCACAGCATAGCACACATGCATTACACTCTACTTTTTATGAGAAGGGACCCAAACCTATTTGGGTTCCTAAGTCTGACAGTTGTTGATTCTTGCAGGATTTCTCTCACCAAAGACCTCATTAGAGCATAGGATACTTGGATAAACGGAGGCTCACAGCTCATAACTGCTTAAACATGCTGCTTAACAAATTCTTGAATTACATTTTGATTATTATTATATTTTATTTTTATGGTAGTTTTTTTGTTATTCTAGTCATTTTTTTTTTTACTTTTGTTTTCTTTATAATGATTTTTCATTGATCTTAAACTTTGAAGATTTATGGCAAATGATTAGCATTTCTAAACTGGTTAAATGGGGAAAACACCGTTGATTGTTTCCCTCCCTCTAACCTCTTTTGATGATATAGTTTTCTTTTCTATATAAAAAGTCTATCTCATTTTAACAAATGGTTTTTGAAATTAAGATCTTTTTTACCTTGCTACAATAGTCTATCTTATATATATGATCCAAAGTTCTTATATATCTTTCAAGTTAATTGAAATCTTATCGTTGCACTTATCATATGATTTTGATTTTCATTTTATGGTTTGTTCTTCCCAATGTTAGAGAGAGAGCTCCTCTTCTCTAATATCTAGAAAATATAATCACAACTAAGAATCTTTTTAAGGGTTTGTTAAAGAGTTTTTAGCTTGCAAAAAAAAAGGCCAATGACGCCAAATTGAAAAGGAAAGTATATACACGAAAGTGTATCAAAAATCAAAGATGCTCAAAGATCCAATCAAAGTGATAAGAGGCATAAAATGAGCCCACTAAATGCAAGCTATCCTCTCTTTTCAAAACCTTTAAAACTTAGAAGACTCATGGGTTATTTGATGTTTTCAAAGGCTTGATTTCAAATTCCATGATAGAGACAAATTACTTTAGTATAATATTTTATAGGACATTTTATTTGTAACCAAGTTTTGAATGGATTTTTCTTTTATCCAATTTATTCTGAGTTAGACCTCTTGTTTGAAAGATCGATGGGGATGTTAAGCCCTTATGAACTTATTCCCAAAGCTAATTAAAAGAGAGGTGATTTGGAAAAGAAGAATCTTTTAAACAAAGACAAAAACCTAAACCAAAATCACCACAAAAAGTGCGGAAGAAAAATAAATGCGGAAGCAGCAATAAGAAAAGAACACACCGGATTTATAGTGGTTCGGTCAAACCTTGACCTACGTCCACTCCTTGGAGGCACCCTCCAAGTATTGCACTAACACAAAGTGACTCTCCTTTAGCCCCCACAGCTAGGCGGAGAAGCCCTTACAAAATCACTTCCACCTCTCCCGGTGCGGCGGAGTTGCCGGGTCCTTTGACACCAAAGAGACTTCTTCTTTGGTGAACTTACCTCAAGACAAGCCTTGAATCCGATGGTACTAAGGTGCGAGTTCGCCGGAGCAACCGTGTGGAACCCCCTCCACACTCCCTTGAGTCCCCCCTTACAGGATCTTCTCCCTCTCTCAAACTCCACCCTTTCCTCTCTCCCTTTCAAGCTCTCTCTTCAAGTTTCCCCCACAAGAACGAAGCTACAATGGCTGCCAAAGACACTTACAAAGTGTAATGCCAAAGCTTAAATAGAAGCTCTCAAAACGAGCTCATTAATGCAAGTTGCCGACATTATCGTCCAGGACGATAGGCATATCGTCCTGGCCGATCAGTACAAATTAAGCTCATTAGCCCGGGACGACTTGAGACGATCAGAAGAAAATTGGTTACATCATCCAGGCCGATCTCACGATCGTCCTGGCCGATTAGTTTAAAACCGATTTCAATCATCCTGATCATAGCCCTGAATACAAGCTGTCCGATGAAGATCGTCCAGGACATCGTCCCGGACGATGTGATCGTATCAATCAACCATTAATGCTTTCCAAAGATACCAGATCAATTTAGGTATGATTGAGTTAGATCGTCCTGGACGATAATAATATCGTCCGGGTCGATTTCCTAAAACAAAGAATTCCTAAACTGATTATGGCGGCTGATTCTTTCTGAATTGAGATTATCGTCCTGGCCGATACAGGTATCGTCCAGGCCGATCTGTTGACGGCTGCCTTAATGAGGATGCCCGAAATAGGGTTTCTAATTTTGGACAGATCGTTCAGGACGATATAAATATCGTCCTGGCCGATATTACCAAAAATAGAAAACTTATAGGGAACAATAGGAGATCTTCTAAATTACAATCCAACTGGTCCCACACCCAATACAACAGACTCAAGAAAGGAAAAAGATTACAAACTGACTCAGACCTAGTCTACCCAATCTTGAGCTGATTCCAAATTGCAGTCCGATCGTGGGAACCTGAAACGTTAGCACATAAGGCAATCGTAGAGAAAAAAAAATGTTTGCTATCATCAAAATCATAAACCATAGATCCGCAACATTGTTTTCAAAAGACAATTTTTATCCTGAAAGAAGACCGAGCTAGGGTAAACAGGATCAGATTTTCTACCATTTTCATATTGTGACACTGTTAACTAATTGATCTTTCGAATCTTTAAAATTTAATTATTTGGGAAATTTGTCATATGCTTGCTTTGCTAAAAATAAAAAAAATAGAAAAATTAAAAACCAAAAACTTCATTTTTTTTTCTTTTCTTGTTTTTATCTGTTTTTGTTGTATTTATTTTTGTTTAAGGTTTTCTCTTATCATCTAAATCTTTCCTTGATTTTGAAATTTTTGTCACATCGTCCTGGCCAATACCTCTATCATCCTGGACGATATGATAATTTCTCATCAAAATTCCATCTGCTGAACTTTTCTGAGCCTTCTATAACTCATCGTCCCGGACGATACATTATCATCCTGGATGATCCGATCGAACTCTGTTATAATCATCTTGATTGTCTTGGCTGATACAATTTTTTTCCTGGCCAATACATTTATGGTCATCGTCCTGGCTGATACACTAGATCATCCTGGACGATCCACGTGTCAGTACGTTTAAATCCTTAAAATTCGCCCCGGACGATCCATTATTGGACAATCGTCCTGGCCGATCCACTATTCGTCCTGGACGATACACATGGTATAGATTTAATATGTTTTAACTTCGGCCGGTATGATCAATTATTATGCATTGTCCTGGACGATACACCTAATCGGCCCGGACGATCTGCTTTTTCAACGGTCGTCCGGCTTGACTCCTCGGGACGATCGCCTGTGTCTAATCGTCCTGGCCGATATCGAATCGGTCCAGCCGATCAAACCCCCTTTTTGACCAATCGGCCTGTACGCAATAATTGAACCAAATCGTATTAGACGATTCTGAGATCATCCTGGATGATATGGCTGTTTCTTTAAATACAGGCCATTCCAACCATTGTTGTCACCTCAAAGCTTCTTCTTATCTCATTTTTCCTTACTGATTTCTTGATATGGCTGGTGGAAAGTGAGTCCGAAAGGCTTCTGGAAGTTCCTCGAGGGCCACTCTAGACCCTCGATTCAGGGAAGTGGAGAATCAAACAGCTTACTATCGTTATAAAGAATGTGGCATCACCCTTTCTAGAACCATCAATCATGTCCACCTTTCATATCCGGTAATGGATCTCTTTTCTCACACTTCTCTCTGTTTCATTCTTACCCTCGTTGTCCCTTTTTCCTCATAACTTCTGTTAGAATTTTATGCAAATCTTCATATAAATTATACTCTCACAGCCCTGTCCTCCTTTGTGAATCGACATCTGGTCGAGATCATATATCAGGACTGTGCTGAACTATTGCAGCTATCCACCACCGGGGATAAGCTGCATATAATTGTCTCAAATCCTAATTTTGACTGGTCCACGGCAAATCATTTTCTTCGCCAGACCAACACACCCTTTCATGTTAGAGATACTAGCTCTTCAGTCAAAGATGTTAAAACAATTCAGCAAGTCCTTCGCACCTCCATTATTCCAAAAGCTGGGGACCGAGTCCACATCACTCCTCTACTTTCTCTGACTACCTTTTTCATCATGGCCCGGAGAGAGTTTAATGCAACTGACTTGATTTTTCGATACATTGATCATTTAATAACTATTCGCGATCCATGCCATAGGAGGAAACCCAACCTTGCTTTAGGACATCTCATAGCCTATATTCTTGAAACTAAATACAATCTTCAATATCTTGCTCATCATGACCTTCAGCCTCATTGCTACTCAAATATCTCTTTCAATATCCTTCATAGAACTTGTCTCCACCCAGGGGATGGGGAACCTCAGGGGGCCGAGAAGGAAGAGGCTCCCACGCCCATTCCTGATCCTGCTCCTCTTTGCCAGCACTCACAGTTTGACCAGTTAGTGGAGATATTTGATCATTGGGAGACCCGTTTTGATGCTTATGTGGACAGGAGCAGTAACATTCTGAGGACATTGCCCGCTATGAGCAGTATGGCACAGAAGACTTAGCCCATTTTGACAGCTACATTACTCACCAGCAGTAGCAGCATGACCAGGATATAGCCTGGTTCAATGCTCAGTTTACTACGCTAGCTAGCTACTTTCAGCAGGCTCCACCACCTCCACCTCCATCTGATGATCAGGATCTCTCATTTATGTAGTTTTAGTTTTTATTTTTTATGGATTGCTTTCTTTTTATATATTGTGTTTTTAGTTTCTTTAGTTTGTATTTTTTGTTTTCTCCTCCTTTTGAGATGTCAAAAGGGTGAGTAGTATATTTGTACTTGATCTTGTAGTATGTTTGTACTTGTTCTGTTCGAAAATTTGAAAGCTTGTTTAGTTTTACATTACTTTTTTAGAATTGATTATCGATATATTTGTCATCATCAAAAAGAGGAAGATTGTTACAAACATATTTTTTGGATTATGATTTTGATGATAACAAACAAATCTTATTTCACTATGACTACCTTTTTTCTACTGACTTTTCAGGACTCAAAGATTGGACGGAAATCAGAATCAGCTCAAGACTGGGTAGATTAGGATTGAGTTAGTCTGTAATTTTTTTCTTTTTTTGAGTCAATTATAATTGCTTGAAGTGACTGATGTTAAGTAACCCTACACACACACACACACTTGAGAGATTTAGAACTTGTGTTTTTACTCACATTGTCTCGGACGATAATTTATATCATCCTGGACGATCGAGTTCAAAATAGAAGATCTAATCAGAATTTCTTAGTTAAGGCAGCCGTAATTAACCGATCAGCCTGGACGATATCTGTATCAGCCAGGATGATATGCTCAATATAGAATGAATTTTCCGCCGTGATCAATTTAGGTATTCTGTATTTTTGGAAATCGGACAGGACAATCATGAGATCGGCCTGGACGATATCACACAATTATACCTAAATTGATCCAGGAATCAATGAAGTAATTAAGGATGATTGATACGATCACATCATCATGGACGATAGCAGTATCGGCCAGGATGATCTATTCAAAAACCCTTAGTTGCTTCTGGACGATAAATATCGACCAGATCAAATTCAGGGCGAAGCTTTGGACGATTTTCTCTCTGATTTGAACTGATCGGCTGGGATGATCATGAGATTGTCTGGGATGATCAAGCAAATTTTCAATCGTCCAGTTTACATTCAGGGCGATGCTCTGGCTGATCTTATAAGATTTGTACTGATCGGGCAGGATGATTTCAATATCATCCTGGACGATAAAGTCTGCAACTTGCAATTAATGAGATCCTTTGAAGCTCTTCTATTTAAGAGCTCTTGTTCAACATTTTTTAACATCCTTGACTGCAGTCTTAACCTGAGAAAACCTAAAGAAGAGAGAGAGAGAGAGAGAGAGAGAGAGAGAGAGAGAGAGAGAGAGAGAGAGAGAGAGAGAGAGAGAGAGAGAGAGAGAGAGAGAGAGAGAGAGAGAGAGAGAGAGAGAGAGGATCTTGTGAGGGGGAGCTTGTGAGGGGGTTCATAAGGGTTACTCCAAGCATTGTTCCACTTCTTCTTCCCTAGAGTCTCTTATCCTTGGAAGGGTTGGGAGAGGTAAATTTCAGCAAGTGATCGTGGTTCTCTGCCTGCTTCAGGAAGAAGCAAAAGGAGTTGGGTTCTCTACCTTGCCGGGTGTGGCAAAAAGGAGGTGTTTGTGTGAGGACTTCTCCGCCTAGCTGTGGGGTCTAAAGGAGAGTCACGTTGGTAGTGAAATACTCGGAGGGCACCTCCGGGGAGTGGACGTAGGTTAAGTTGATCGAACCACTATAAAACATTGTGTTATTTTTACTACTTCCGCACATTAATTTTTTCCGCACTTATTTTTCCTTGGTGATTTTGGTTTGTGATAATCGTTCTTTTGGTTTTAAAGAATTTTTTAAAATACCAATTCCCCTCTTGGTTAGCCTCGAGACAAGTTCATAGGTCATAACATCCCTAACAAACTTTTAGAATCAACTCCTAACCCTAAAGTAAGAATAACTAAGGGGAAATCCTTTTATATCTCGACAAATAGGTCAATCATGTTAAGTTTACACTCAACACGGCAGTTTATAAAATTAACAAGGAGAATTTAAGAGTTGAACTTGACTCTTTCGCTATACCAACTGACTAGAGAACAAAATGTCTAATTTCATAGGATTTTGCATTTTTAAATTAAAATTTATTTGAGTGATTTTGAAAATAATTTGAATTTGAAATCAAGATGGATTTTCCTTAAGTTCTAAAACTCAATATGTTTAAATTGCATTTCACACAAAGTTAAAAAATTAACTAAAATATTCAAGGGATTAGCTTGACTTTTTTATCCCTCCAATTAGCTTGGGTGTAAAATGTCTAAGCTTGGGTTTGACTGAGGGTTTGAAATTATTTTGCATGGGTTACGCTACAAGAGGGTGTTGTAAGAAATATATAGCAATGGCAGTCTGGAAATAATTCAAAGGGATTTGAATGGAATTTTGAATTTCTTTTGAAAATTTGAATGCTTCTCCCTAATTTTTTGAAACTCAAAAGGTTGGATATGCACTCAACATAGTGATTTACAAATTCGAAGGGAAAATCAAAGACTTGGCTTGACTCTTTTACCCACCTGATTGACTCAGGGGTAAAATGTCAAAGTCCATATTTTGTTTGAAGGATTGAATCGTGAGTTTGAATTTGAAAGTGATTGAGTTTACATTATATATGTTATACCAAAAGAGGGTGTTGTAGGAGAACATATGACAATGATGATCAAATTTGATTTGAATGATTTTGAAGGGGACTCTTGATATTTATAAATTTGACATAATATCCTCAAATATTTTGAAAATCAATGTATTGAATTTGCATTCAACATAAAGGTTTACAACATTGATGAGGAAATTCAAAGATTGGCTTGACTCTTTCATCTCACCAATTGGCTTGGGGATGAATTGCCCAAGCTTGAAGCTGATATGGGTCTTGAATTTTGGAACTTAAATTGATTTAAATGATTTTTTAAAAGGATTTTGAATGTTTGAAATTTGAGAAATCCCCCCGAGTCTTTGAAACCTAATACGTTGAATTTGCATTCAACAAAAAGGATAGCTAATTGACTAGAAGATTAAAGGGATTAGCTTAATGCTTTCATCCCAATGACTGGCTTGAGGATAAAATGTTAAAGCTTAGATTTGATTGAGGGTTTGAATTTACATTGCATACATTAAACCACAAGAAGACGTTATATGAAATTTATAGCAATGGCGACCAAAGTTGATTTGTGCATTTTTTTAAAAGCCATTAAGGGTGCTTGATGATTTGGAGTTAAATCAGATTTTAAAACTCAATATATTGAGTTTGCACTCAATCATAGGAGTTTATAAAATTGAGGAGAAGATTTTGAAAATTCAATTCGATTCTTTCATCCCATAAATTAACTTGGGGTAAATGTCAGATCCCATGTTTGGACTTAAAATTTCATTGAATATATTAAACTACAAGTGGACATTGTAGTCAACATATGGCAATGATGATCAAGATTTATTTGAAGGACATTTTGGAAAAGATAATAAATGTTTAAAAATTTGATAGGATTTTCCCAGATTTTGAGACTCATTACATTGAATTTTCTTTCAACATAAAGTTCTACATATTTAAAGAGAAAATCTGTGGAATGTGATTTGACTCTTTCACTACACTGACTAGATTACTTTGAAATGTTAAAATCTAGATTTGATTAAAAGGTTTGAATTTGCATCGCATACATTGAACTACAAGGAATTACTGTAAGAAACATATTGCAATGAGCATCAAGGTTTATTTGAAAGATTTTGATAAGATTTTGAATTTTTTGAAAATTAGAATATCTTCCCTAGATTTAAAGCTCAACATAATGAATATATATTCAACATGAAGTTTTACAAAGTTGGAGGAAAGATCAAGGGGTCTCAACTTAACATTTTTACTTACTGATTGACTGGGGGGTAAAATGTCAAAGTCTAGATTTGATAGAGGAATTGAAATTTGAAATTGATTTTAGAAAAGTTTGAATTTATATTTTGTATGCTAAACTACAAGAGGGTGTTGTAGGAAAATATATGACAATGATGATTAAAGTCGAATAATTTTGGAAGGATGTTTGAAAGTTTGAAAATCAGACAGCATTTCCCCTTATTTTTGAAACTCATTATGTTGAATTTGCATTCAACGTAAAGGTTTACAATTTTTGGAGGGAAGATTCTAAGAATCTAACTCATCTCTTTCATCCCAACAAATTGTTTGGAAGTGAAATGTCGAAGACCAACTTTGCTAAAAGGATCTAGGTTTTGATTTAAATTTAAACAGGGTATATATACTCTATCAAAAATATTGAATTATAAAAATTATAATCATATATATAATGATGAGATATAGATATCGATTAGGATTTGAGAAAGGTAGAATTATGCTAGAGGATTAAAATTTTGATTTTGGATTAAAGGATTTTCTATAAACTGTGAAACTTAGCATACTCGAGATTTATTTGAGCATGCAAGTTTATGATAACTATAAGAAGGCTTTAAAAAGTTTGTCTTAATTATTTTGCACTACTAATGAACTTAGAGGCAAAATTTCAAAGCCTCACTTTGACAGAGGTTCCTCGCTCACCTCTCTTTTGACACATCTTAATTAATGTTGGCTACACTCACCCAAGGGTGAAATGGGCAGAGGGACCAACTAAAGAAAGCTAGTCAAAACTATCGATGCCACAAAATTTATACCAATATTAAAGATGGAGAGAGAGAGAGAGAGATTTATCCCTAGTGGATTCACCATTTTTTTATTGAAAACGTTATTTGAAAAGGTTAATTATTTGGTAGAATTTAATTTTTGGATGTTAATTTCAAGATCGAACACATCATTATGAATGATATATTATCTCGGGAGGTGAACATATCATTCCCTAATGGGTTCAAATTTCAAAACTTTAAATCTATTCTGGTTATCATAGTCCACTCAAGAAAAGATAGCATATGATCCTAGAGGGTCAAAATGATATTTAATCTAGTATTCGACTATAATAATCTGGATAAGAGATTATTAAATTCTTAAGTAAACTCATGATAATAAAATGATATATCTTCCCAAGGAAAGAGAATATCATCTACGATTAATCATTTGAAAATGATGATAATGATTATTGAGTTTGATTTTTCCAAAGATAACTAATTGAAATTTTGAAAATATTAATTTTTGAAAATTTTGTTTAATCTGGTATTTTAAATCTCCTATGAGTGCAAGCCTTTACAATTAATTACATCATAAGGAAATCAAATTTTCCTGTAAATACTCTCAATTAAATAAGTGGTAAAAATTTTATTTAAGAATTGAAAGTTTAATTGTAAAGGAGGTGATGATAGAAAATTTTGAATCGAGATTGGATAAAATTTCAACACTAAATTTTGGAACAAAAGGAGGAAGGGTAATAGGCACCTAGGATTCTAAAATAATTCAGAAGTACATCAGTTTATCCTGAATGTTAGGCCTGAATTTGAATTGATAGATATTTAAGTTTGAATGGTTAATTTTATTAAAAAGTTGGGATTAGATTCCCATAGCTTGAGGTCTTATAGCATGAGCCTACCTCAGAACCTAAATCTAAATTGGATACTAAAAATTAGTGATCCGAACTTAGATAATGCAATGCAAGATCTGGACTTACCCCATCATGGATTGGGGAGCCAACTAAACCACCTAGGTGCTTCAAAACCATGTATCTAATCTTTTATGAAAGAGTGGGTAAGGATGTTAATTAGATCAAGTTTAAAGAGTTGGGACTGACATCTATAGCTAATTCTAATTTTTCCCCTTGACATATGTTGGGTAAAATAAAACTTAAAGTAAATGAAATTAAATTTTTATTCATTTTAATTAATTTCTAATGCAATACATGCATGTTAACTTGATGAAATGGTTAAAATTGAATATGAAGCAATTTTAAAATTAGGCTTAAAAATAGATTTTGTTTCCTTAGGAATGCATAATATCCCCTTGACAGTACTACACCCTAATATATCAGGTGTCATGCCAGAACCTACAGGCGAGGAGGTACTTAACAAGGTATAGAAGGTATCAAAATGTAAGAATGGGAGACTCCTGGCGATCTCGGGCTTACTACATCCTTTCTGCTTAGTCTTACAAGGCTGTAAGCACTACTCAACCTCTATTGAGCCTATGCAACTACAAACAATCACCATCTATTTATTCAAAGAAATAACTGCACCTCTCAAGTTAGTATCACCTTGCAATAATGGCTCCATCTTTGACAACATTATGCTCATCTACACCTTTGGACTTAATTACTGACTCTAAGGTCATCATCCTAATAATTTCATCCAATAAAATTCACATTGGGGAAAGGTATGGATATGTAATAGGGTACGAGAATGAGGCCAATAGATGCTCAAGTGACTTAACTGTAGCCTACTCCTTAACGACCTCTTTAGCATCCCTCTTAGCACTAACACTAATCTTTTTAGTAATTGCCTCCTCCTTAGGTATATTCGCCTCCTTCAAAATAGCTTCACTCAGACTCTGTTATGCACTTTCAAAAACAAAAGGAAGATTTTTCAATCCTCAGGACCTTCACATACACCAATCATGCCTCCCACCACAGGAATAAGTGGAGAAGCAACTCTTTCATCCTCAAAGAAAGATCTTATAGCTAATAATCCTTGATGAAAATTAGCCCCTTGATATCAGCTCACTACCTCTTTAGTAGAGAAACCATAGTCAAATCTTTCGAGTCCTCGAACACTCGTAACTCTCTTTCAATCATAGACCTATGTGATATGGCCTCCTTTTTGTTGGAAACATCCATGAAAAATGTCACTTATGCCCATCGATAAGTCACTTTCCAGGAAGCTTAAATGCTAAGGAGAGAGGAAGGTTTCTTCTCACCAAAATTAAGAAAGGATCACAGTCGAAAACAAAAATCAAGCACTAAACTAACCTAGAGCTAACATTTATAGGGAAACCAGAGGATGAGATCGTATTATCTTAGAGAGATCCTAAATCTACAAATCTATGAAAAATTTATGTTATTAAATTTGCATTTACTCGTGCACTTTTTTCTCGCTTTCCATTTATCCAATTTTTTTTATATCTGATGTTCAAATGGTCACATAAATTGAAGAACTAAATATACATCCAAGACTACCTGTGTAGGTATATATTTGTTGGTGTCTTATAGGATATATTTGGGTAATGTAGAAGGAAGATCTGCTCCTCTCTTAGAATAGTTCAATCGAGGTACTCCCTCAAAAATTTGGAAGGTGCTTAGCACTAAATTATGATAGATTAGGACTAGTCACATATTCCAAAAAAATCATCTGACACTTCACCAAAGGTGTCCTTAGAATTTCCTTGCTTAGTATGATAAATTTGTATCATCTCGACTGGAGACAAGTATCCCATGCAAAATACAAAAAATAAGCTATAGTTATACATCACCTCAACAGACATCTCTCTCAACCAAGTTGATCTGAAGGCTTCATCAAGACTCAACTCATACCTTCGCACCTCAACGGGCTGAGCTCGAACCATCTTCTGCCAAACATCGATTAGATCAATAAGCTCACTTAGCTTACCCTTCCCAGTCACCATTTCACTCAACATCAATGGAAAAACAACTATTATACCAAAAACAAATCCCCTGTATCTTTTCAAACCAAAGAAAGGGGGGGAAGAAAAATTGAACAAGAGAATAAGAAAAGAGAGAGAGAGAGAGAGATAGAGAGAGAGAGAGAGAGAGGGGGGGAAGAGAAAAAGAAAAGATGAAAGAACAAAGGGACCAAGAGTAGAAACAAACCAAATTGGATGAGGGACAAAACCTAAGAAGAAATAACACCTAATCTAACCCATAAAAAATCCAACAAAAGAAGTGAGATATTGTGTTATTCTTCACCCTTTTTGCTTAGGTTCTATAGCATGGATCCCTCACTTTCATTATTCTTATATCTTTAGCTTAGATAATAATGATTTTTTCTATATTCATATTTTATTTCTCATATCTTCTCCTTTTCTTGCTTGCTTAGACTTCATTACATTCTCCCCATAGGCTCGTAGTTCGTAGTTAGAAGTTTAGCCTAACATCATCAACTAGATAAAATTGGATTCAATGTATAACAAAATGGACCATATCTCATTCCTTGGGTCTAGGCGGCATGTGAAACAATATGATTTATGTCATTCTCCTCAAGTATTTATTTATAAAAACTCATTATGTAGCACCTTAATGACACTCATTTCTCTTACCTTATCTTTAGGAGAACTTGTGAACACTTCTAAGGCTTTTGGGCACCAACAAATTATGTCACAAACATCCATCTTTAGTGTATTTTCCCATTTGTTATCACCTATAGTGTTCACCCAAGGCCTCTTGTATTTTATCCTCATCTCCATCTCCATTTGGTCTCAATGAGTAGTGGATTTATTATTCTCTATGTATACTAATGTCTCATAACACTCAGTTTGTATAGGTGTTTATGCTTTCTCATCACAATCATCAGTCCTTGCTCAACATAAAAAAGGTTGTTATATCTAAATTTATTAATGGATGAAATTCAAACATATTATAAAATCGTCCCAATGGTTATCCGACTTGAAAACTATGTGATAATGGAGAGAAAGAAGATATGCTAGTCAAAAGCTAGAGAAAATCAAACAAGGGCTCGGTATAAAGATCATTAAAAAAAATTTCTATATATTGTAGATTCATAAAAATGTAAATGCTCTTTTTCACCCACTATTCATAAGATTATAAAGGCTATAGGGAAAGGCTATATCCCAAAAAGTAAAAAAAAAAAAGATAATGCTACATAGACTACCTTAGGCACATACCACCTCCTGATTAGTTCAGGGAGCAATGGGTTTGAAGAGCTTTAATGATATGTCTCTAGGTGAGCTTAGTAGTACTAAGTATGAACAAGGTGAGCTCCATAGTATTGGTGAGTCTAGCAATGTTAAGTAGGAGTGGGCGTATTGTAAAGTAGTACGAGCATGGGGTGCTTGATGTTTCAGTGATGTATGTGAGTTGCTGGCAACCTAAACTAAGCCTCAGACCACATAGAAGAACATAAAATTTGTTATTTCTCTATTATGAAATCTATCTAACTAATTGCAATATAAAGGAGTGATGGATTGATCTTAATTGTTATAACCAAGGCATAATAATTGGATAATAAATTTTTTTACTAAATATCATAACTTTTATATCCATAACTATATATATCAAAATTTCATGAAATTAATGGGGCATGTGATTTATTAGGTTGATTATTTTGTGACCAATTTTTATTTTGGTCGCTAAAGGGAAAATGTAATTAATAAAATTAATTATTAAAATTACTAAATACCATCCAAATAAATATTCATCAGCGTCCAAAAAAAATGGTCGCTAATTTTTCCAATTATAGCGACCAATACTAATTAGTGGTCGCTAATTTAGCAACAAAAAAAATTTGTGGTCGCTAAAAGCCTCAGCGACGAGGCTACTGCGACAAATTAGCGACCCAAATATTTTTGGTCGCTATTTGCTTTAGCGTCCAAATTAACATTTTTAGCGACCAATTTTGTTGGTCACTAATTACCTATTTTCTTGTAGTAGTGCTAGTTAAGGCCCTCTAGGTTGGCACTTATTGTAGCTAGACTTGGATGTGTGGGCACTAAGGCGCTCACCTTGGGTGGGGGGCATGTTATTGTGATGACTACCGCTCTTATATGAGACGACTGATAAGTTACTTGGTCGACGAGGTCCTCAGTACTACCCCAAAGACAGACAACCTTCATAGGCTTAAGCATGTGGGGCCCATGTCATGCAAGTCCTCTTCTTATAACTTGCAAACTACAAACAAAATATTAGTGTGTTGGAAACTAATCCTAGTTACCTTGGTTGTCATGACTCAAATCATATACATTAGGAGAGTCTTATATTATCTTATATTATCATATATTATAAATTTTATATAGTTTATGTTATGTTTTATTTCAGGTTTAAGAAGTACATTGACTTTTCTACTCTAAGTGGTGACATGGCATCATTTGTGGCATTAGAAGATGATATGGTTATGGAGAAATTTCGGCCATCGAAGGTTCAAAAAAGCTCTAGAAGTCAAAGTGTTCTTTCATAATCCAAGAATAGTTAGTGTTAGTGTTCTTTCGTATTCAAATAATTGTTAATGATTGTTCTTTCATATTTCAAGAAGAGTTAAAGTAATAGATTTTTCTATAAACCTTGGAGTAGTATTGGGCGTAACTATAAAAGAAGGGGAAGAGAGGATGATGTAAGTGTGTGAAAAGAAGAAAAGAGAGAGAGAGAGAGAGAGAGAGAGAGAGAGAGAGAGAGAGAGAGAGAGAGAGAGAGAGTGAGAAGGTGAAGAGACATTAGCCTGTTTATCTATTTTTTCAAAAACATTATTCATCTTGTATTGTTCATCTTTGAAAAATATGTTGAAGGTCTTTATAAATTTTTCGTCACCAATACAAGTTTTGTTATATCCCCTATGTTTATCATGTGAGTAATTGCTCTTCTCCCTCCAATAAAATGAAGATATAAGTTAGTATATAAATTAATTTCATTTTATTTTTTTTATTAATATGTCGCTCAAATCAATTTTATGATCAGATTTTAGCATTGAATGAATTAAACATTTTAGACATTGGCTTAAAGCATAGGCCTAATGATTTAGATTTAATATGTTATAATTAAATTTAATTGAATTCTATTAAAATTGGATTGTGAGACGACGGGTTTGTTACGGATGTTCATTGAAGAGTTATTATTAAATAATCGATGCTAATAGAAACGACAATACCTCTCTTATATAAGTTGACAAATAAGTGCTGTGCACGCAATATTATAGTGAAATGATAACTAAAAAAATAATATATTTAGAAGTTGTCAAAAAAAAAAGAATTATTTATACGCATTATTTTTTGAAAAAGTGTGTACTCCGATTGCATAAAAAGGCTTATGAAGAAATAGCCAGAACATTACGCCCACCACATATCTTATATCCCTTAGGAAATTAAACGCAAAGCCTTCTTTCATCCTTTTCCAAGTCAATTGCGAACTATCCTTCGTATTCAACTTGTTGCCAAAGAGTTATTCACGAACTACACGCATTTATTTTCCCAAAAAAGCTACAAGCATTTAAACCAAGCCCACGTAGCCGTTAGCCCCAATACGTGTTCCATTATAATTGATTTTCTCTGGAACCACAAAGATCCCACTAGCTTCATGTCTATATATAAGTACCATACCCTAGTACTCTCCATAGAGAGAGGAAAATAATAGAAGCTACATCTAGAATAGTTGAAGCTACATCCTTAAAATGAACTTTTGAGTTGATTCTTAGTTCTGCAATTTGCATTACATGGCTCGAGCGTTTCTTTTTGCTACAGCATGCCGGGCGTTCATATGTCAGAAGTACGTTTGTTATATAAATCTGTTGGCTGTCAGCTTTACTTATTGGTTGTTCTTATAATAACTGACAGGAGAAGCCTCTCATCGGCAGCGGCGTTGGTGACTAAAGGACAAGGTAGAGCGACGGAGTCGGCTCCAAAAAAGAACAGTGATACGAAAGTGGTGGTAGCGTCGGATGTTCAAAATCCCTCTACGACGGCATGGATGCCAGATCCAGTGACAGGGTACTACGGACCAGCTAACCGGCAGAAGGAAATCGACGCCGCCGAGATGAGGAGGAGGCTCTTCAGCCGCAAATGATTATGGATTGGATGACCCCAGCTTATCGAGTTATGTTCTGTTTGGCTGCTTTGGTTGTGTTATTGGAAAAGTTGATGTTTATGTGAAATTTGTGAGCCATAACGCTACTGCTTTGAATTTGGGGAGAAAGCAATTGACTTTGAGAATAAATTTATGTTCCTCTCTATTTTACAATGAACTTTTTTTATATTTACGAATATGATTGTTGGCTTTTTTTTTAATTTAAGTTGTTAAGAGATGAGTCTTCCTAGGCTTAGTCTAATACATTCCTTGCGCAAAGCTAACTAGGGTGTAAACAAATCGAGCCAAGCTCGAGTAAGGATTAACTCAAGCTTGACTTGCCTCTCAAAGACAGGCTAGAACTTGAGCTCAAATTTGAGTCAATCTCAAATAGCTTAAGCTAAACTCACTGAAAAAATAGTAAGCTCGACCTCAACGCATTGAAAAAACTAGTGAGCTCAAGTTTGACCTGTGAGAACTAACCAAAGTTATAATAGAATCTTGCTGGAGAAGGATGGTAAATAGTTAGTGATGGAATCTACGGGAGTTTATCGGAGAAGGCAATAATGGCATTGATAGCATTAGGAGGAGGTCACTATGGGAGCACAATGGAGTTGGAGGCGATGGCAGCTCCAAAGAGATCTTGCTAGAGAAGGCATTAATAGGACAAGTGCAAGAGAAGTCATGGCAAAGAGCTCATTGAAGATGGCATTGGTGGAGCCAATGCATGAGGAAGAGATACAGTAGGAGTTCTTTGTAGAAAATATCAATCAATCTAGTAGTGCTTATTAATGAAAAAGAGTTCTTTAGATTTAGAATTGCTTTTCCTTTCCTTTCTAGCTGGGCTAAAGTAAAGCAGAGAGAAATTTGGGATTTAAGATTTTTAATCAAACCAACTTGCAAGCCAATGAGTTGAATATCATCAAGCTTAAAATTATGCTCGTATATTGTAAAAAATATAATTTGAGCTCAAGCATAGTCTTTTAACATGATAAACTCAGTTCCTGTGCACCTTAACAAGTGGAATTCAAACTCACTTGCATGCTGATTTGAGTCACTTACCTCCCAAAAACTAACTATATTAAAGTTCTACTAGCTGGACATTGCCCTAGACTTTACATAGTCAAATATTAAAAACCTCAAATGTTGATTCCTTCCTATTCTTACCTTATGAAGCATGAGATGTCCTTAGGACCTTACTTTTTGTATGTTAGCCTTATAGACTAAACATAAGAGAATTCAGTATTATCTTAGCTTAATACTACCCATTACGAATTGTCATGTTGTCTTTCTGCTTCTTGATTCAAAATTTAGACTCTCGAATTAGAGCTAATGAATTTTAGCCTGGGATGAACATATTCTATTGGATTTTTTTCTCTCTTTAGAAGCTATAGAGTAGTTTCCATTGATTACAACTATACTTAGTTTTTAGCCACATAAATGACTTAAGATTATCCTAGCTTTGAATCCTTGTGGTTTCACTAAGTATAGTTTGTCCAATAATATAGCCTAAGATTTTCTCAATCTTATAATAACCTAAATGGACCCAAGTCTATCCTTAGGGTAGAAAAACACAAACACAGTAGAATCCTTGATTTTAAGGTATACTTCTAGTCCAAAAAAGCTTAGACTATACATTTGATATTAAAAGCAAAATTTGAGGTAACAATTTTTGATTGAGAATGATCAAATTAATCCATTCTATGGGATGATTAGGTTTTCTATATATCATAGATTAGTCTGGTCAGTCTTATGAATCATTTCTTAGGATGGATGACTTTAATCAAGTTTATTCAGACTATGGTCAAGCAAAATGATTCAATGTAGCATTTACTTGAAACATACCATACTACTTAGGCTAGTTTGGCCTTAAATTGATCAAATATTTGTAAATAGTATGACTAAGACTCTAAGGAACCCACTCTACTCTTAAACACTTAAAATGAATATATTCATTTGAAATCAATTATACTAATGCTAAAAAAAATCAAATAGACTAAGCTTAGATATGTTGGGTATAGTGTTAGCACATGTATACCTTTATCTTAAATTGAGTAATCCCTTAACTAGTTGTGCATGTTACTGATCTACTACTTTTCATTAGTAGTAGGAGGGCATAACTAAGGCTTCGTTTGGGACGGCTTTTTTCCTGCTTCTTAAAATATTTTTTTAGTACAAAAAAATGTAAACTAAAAATTTGCTTTAAGAAGCAATAAAAAAACAGTCCCAAACAAAGCCTAAATCCTAGTTTAGCTTGCCTTTTCCCATATCACCTTATGTTGGCATTCAAACCAAAAATAACTCATTAAAGACCAAATGAATCAATTCATCTAATTTAAAACCAGTTTTATACTTAGTGTTCGACTTATGTGACTCCTATCACAACTTGACCTGACATGACCTAAAAACACATAGGTCATACCGTGTACTATCATGGAAAGAAATAAAACATGACCCAATAATCTAGTTGAAGAATTGCTGAGGAAAACAAATTTCAAAATTATGCACACCATAGAACCCCTACTGAATATAATATAAAGCAAGAAGCTAAATCTAAAAAAATATATATTATTATCATCCAAAAATATATCTACAATTGGAGGTATGTCTACACCGGCACATGGCAAAAGAGAAAACAACAAAAATATAAACTCAGTCTACTAAACTATCCAAAACATATATATAACACAAATCTGAGCCTACTATTAAAACTATTTGGCTCGCTCCTTACTCTTTCACAAACCTTAAAATAGAAGCAAACGTAGGAGTGAGCTAACATGGTTGAAACTAGAAAGACTAAAGATAGTGTTATAATAATAAATTGAAATATTTCAGGGAAAAAATCAAAAATTTTCTTTTAATCAAAGTAGAGATGGAAAAAAAATTTCCCCTCAGACTGATCTCCCTAAACACTGCATTAACACATTAAGCATAAACAAATGTGGGGTGCCCCAAACCTAGAGAAATAGTGCCTCTAATGATATAGGTTAAAGATGAATAAATTAATTTTCCTATATTAGTAGAGAACCTAAATTGAATGGCATAGCTCAAAATAGTATGCACTCAGGTGACTTCACTAATGTTCTTTCTAGGTAATAGGCGAGCATAAATAAAATACTGCAAAGCTTTGGATGTTTGAGTAAGAATAGAGGCTTGGAAGTTAATGATTTTATTTTCCCTTTTCTTCTAAGTGAATGCTCTATTAGGACCACACAATACTCTTAAAATTTCCTCGGAGTCTTTCGAAGTCCCAAAATAGCTAGTATACTCATCATAGTAAAAATTCTTGAATTCAACATATATAGGAGGTTAACGGAAATAGAGTTAAAGGGCACCCACTTACCTCTCACATAACACTTATTATCAACATCCTCCTTTGGATTTGCAAAGAATTCCCTCACCATATTCACTTTTGCAGCATAAAGTTCCTCACAGAATTGCTCCCAACACTGACTCACCATAGTCTGCTTGATAGGAAGATTGGGGCTTTGAAAAGCATGCTCAAGGGTGAGTAGTAATGTCACCACAAACTTGATGAAATTAATGAAAAACATGGCATATATTTATAAACATGACAAGCACTATGACACTATGGGGATCAACGCTAAAGCACTAAAAAATACATAAGGATAAATGGGTCATGTGGGGATAAATGTTATAGTAGGTTGGCACATGTGGTACAATGATGCTTGGCTTTGGGAACCAAAGCATAGATTTATGCATGGGAATCCACTACGGTGTTTACACATACAAGCATTGCGTTGTTTGAAAAAGATTAATGTGACAACGCCATAATTGAGACAATAATGACTTAACATAACAACATGGCATTGTCAATAACACTATAGTACTCATCGAATTGCCATAATGGAAAAGTTATGATCATACAGTAACTTTTTAGATAGGTAAAAATGCCTTTTGACATTTCAGAATTGATACAGTAGTGCTTGAAGGTATAGCATCAGGGCACTACTTGGGTAGTTAAACACTATGGTGTTCAAGCATATTATGCTATGGCAGTTCAAATGAGTATTTTTCCCAAGATCTTAGCATTACGGTGACATTTTTGAATGCCCAAGCACTCATTATATGAACGCTATGGCACTATTAACCCTAGTACTGCGGCTCTAGTTCATGAAAGTTCATATAGGTTGTTAGACCTATTATAATTGTCCCAATGCTAACCAAGAGGTGGGGTGAATTGATAATTTAAAAATCTCTTTATAATTTATAGAAAATTGTTTAATGATTTTAAGCATAATGAAATTTTTCCAAAATTAATTTTTCAACCACAATATAATAAATGTAGAAAAAAAATTGCAATAAAAATAAAAATAGAAGAATACAAAATTTTATAGCGGTTTGATCCAACTAGATCTACATCCACTCCCTGAAGACTCTCCCTTAAGGTATTGCACTATAACAAAGTAACTCTCTTTTTACATCCACAACAAGGCGGAGAAGCTTTTATAATTATCCTCCCTTCCACCAAATCCCAGTGTGGCAGAGTACCGTTGTCTTTTCACACCCTCCTAGTGTCGGCAGAGAAATGGCATCCTTTTATACCCTCCAGGTGTCGGCAGAATATCATCATCCTTTCACACCATCCTGATGTCAGTAGAGAACTGACATTCTTTCACACCCTCCTGGTGTCGGCAGAGTGCCATTAACCTTTCACACCCTCCTAATGTCGGTAGATAATCGAATCTTCTCCAAAGATCTTCACTTAAGAGTCTTCAATGAAGTAGGGAAGAGATTTGACAAAATCACAAAGATTTCCTAACCTTTGGGCAACCTTATGAACCCTTCATAAATTCCACTTACAAGAACTCTCTATCCACCCTCTGAAACACTCTCCCAAAACACTCCCACTCTCACTCTCAAAAGAAAATTCACAGAAGAATACTTATTTGTCAGTTTTTAGGACTCTTAAATATGAAAGTTAAGAAAAACCATCCAAAAAACTAAAAATTTCAATTTGACCGTCTTAGATTATACAGTACGATCGCACATCATATATACAATCAGTTCAAAAAATGCATATATGATCTTGTACGAACTGATTACATACACTGGTCAGTGTATGTACGTACTGACATCGTATAGTACAAGCAATGTAAGATTGAACAGATTCGTCTGGTATGATTCTGTACGAACGCATTTCGTACACTGATTGGCATACTGTATGAACCCTATATCATACAGTACGATCAATTTTACCAAAATCATGCTTCACTTGGTACGAAAATAGATAAGTCTATTTCAAACTCTAGACGTCATATGTATGAAATAAAATTCATATAGTACGAACAGTTCAAAAAATTCACCTGTTCATATAGACAAACTGGTATGCATCAATTTCAAACAATATTATAACTCCCTCTTTTGACAATAACAAAAAGGGAAGAATGCCTTAAAATGAAAAGTTTCTATGGATAAACCAAAAGAGTTGAATAAGAAAAAAAATTAAACTAATTACAAATACTACATTAACTTCCAAATGCTAAAAAAAAAAATTCAAATTTTAAATCAAAGAATAACTAAGATAAAAAAAACTCAACCAGGTTTACTATTCATTCTAGACAAATTAAATTAAAATAATTATTATAAAAAGATGAAATAAAGATTAATTAGTTTCTAATTCAATAGTGAAGATTAATATTAATTATATAGATTTGAATAAGAGATAGACCAATAAAGAAAAGAACAATATAGATTTTTCGATTGGCAACATTGCACATCTTTTTTATTTTTGTGGCACACTTTGTGCATCTTTTATATTTTAGCTAATTTTGAACATCTTTTCACTTTGGAAAACATTGCTCATCCTTTTCCAAACATTGGCATATTTTTGTGCGTATTTTGAAGTTTGGCACACTTTGTGCATCTTTTAATAATTTTTATCTTTCTAATATCAATAAATCTTAATTCAAATTTTAATAATTAATAAGAATTAATACATTGAAAAAGAAATAAAATAAAAATAAGAAATCAATCTTACAACAATTATAGCTAAGTTATATATATTTGTCTATAAGAACATGAAATTGATCTTCTAATATATATCAAGTTATAACGTAACTTAAAATTTTGAGAGATTAAATTTTGGAAGGAAAATGATTTGTAGAGCAAGTTAATTTAAAATCTCATTCTAAAGATCAACAATTAAATATTTTACACTAAAAATATAAACATTTCAAGAAATAAAATTCAATACAAGTCAATAAAATATTCCATCATTTCATTGATCATCTCGGAGCACATACAAATACATTTCTCATTTAATATCATTCCATATAATATCATCCAACTAACATCATCTTAGAAATGCAAAACAATACATGAAAATAATAGAATCATAGGAAAACATCACAATAACAAATACATAAACTTATCATAAACTATAGTATAGAAATTTAACTAGTATCCTGGGGCCCTGGTCTAGAGGTGGTTAAGGGTTGAACATCGTAAAGTAGCTATTTATCATAGCTACATTAGTGCTAACTGAATCAAACTCCCTATAATCCACTTGAATCCACCCCATATCCTCGTTGTACCTAGCATCCTACTAGTTCAAGGGAGCCTCAATTTGATCATAGCATTGATCAAAATGAGTTTCCATTCTATCAAAGTGTTGTACCATTTCTTGATAGAATTTTTGGTTGGTTCTAGGTCCAGGTGTTGGGGCTTCTTCTCCCTCGGAATCTTTTCCCTCCAAACTTTGATCCCTCCTAAAAAGTGCTTGAAAAGAGGGGTCAATAAAATAAAAATGAAGTTCATTGAGAGGATCAGGATGGATAAGATCATACTTGTTTTTTCTAGGGTATACGCAACTAGATGTCCTAAGACCATATTTTCTTTTTCTTATTATGAGGAAGCACAATATCAGAGAGTTTGTAAATGTAATCCATGATAAGTTGGGCTTTATCAAAAGCTCTTTTAGTTATAATCAAATATGTGTGGTAGAAAAGAAAGGAGTCAAGTTTATGAGATCACCAACTTTTGGAATAATTGAGGTTCTCAAAACATGTTGTATAATCCAAGCATTTTGATTAAGAGTGTACACACGAGATAGATGACTCACTTGGGCAACACCTCTATGAATTTAATTTATTTCTAACCAATCAAAGTTGGCTTTAGAGGTTAGAGTGTGCGCTCTAACTCCTTGGGTTCTTAAGTGAAGAAAGTTGCCTATATCTTCCTTAGTGATTTCGACAAGCTGCTTAAAGACATAGGAAATAATCCTAGTGTGATCTTGATTAACCTTCATGTTTTCTAGGAATATTTGAAATTTTTCACGATTATAGGCATAAATTAGTGTAAGGATGAAGGAAAAATAGGTTGAGGCAAACAAGGGCATGACAAAAAAGTTGATATCACTTTGAATGAGGAGTCGGGAAGGGGTTATTTTGGCAGCACAATACCTATTAAAAGCTTCCTCATTCTCTTTGGAGAGGAAATTGTCTTCCATACCAGATCTAGAAGATGATCCCTTAGAGGTGCAAGGTTGTTTGCTACTACTAGCCATAACTAAATTTTAGACATGAGAAGCTTTGGAATTGAATTTGAATGTAAAGAAAAAACTTATCCAAGACCCTTCTATATAAAGAAAATTGACCTATCATATAGTGCGAAATTGAGTTCGTATGTACTATTTTAAAATCGTACGGGACAAAAAAAATTTGTACATACAAATGAACATGGCTAAAAATGAAATGGCTTTTCATAAAATACCATTTATGATGTGTCCTTTCATACAGACTTTTAACCATGAGATCGTATAGATGAACATATATTCATCCAGGATGATCAGAATATTAAAGACAATTTTTTGGCAGTTAGGTTCATCCCCATGAAAAATTGACAATGTGATCATACAGATGAAATGTGCTTTTGTACGTATGATCTGTGATCAATAACTATTTTTTTCTAGAAAATTGTCCTCAATCGTACAGATGAAACAACATATATCGTACAGAATGATGACATCATTATACAATATGAAAATCAGTGAAAAACTTAGTTTTGTGTGCTCAACTCAAAAAGCTATCATGAACATGCTGCAAAATTTGTATAGTATGAAACTTTTTTTACGTTATAAAACGAACACTTAAAACAAGACAAAATAAATAGAAAATCTTCTCAAAACCAATCACCTTAAATCCAATGACATGCAAAACATTGAAAAACAAGACCAACATAAAATACTAAAAGAAAGAACAAACAAAATAAATAAAGCAAAAACACACAAACATACAAACTCTCACAAATAAGCTAAGAAAAATAAACAACATCAAACTAAAAAAAATACACAACAATTCAAGTTTAAAGAATTTTAAATTAGGAATTAAGATCAATCACACCTAATCTAGTTCTTAAAGTGCTAAATGTGTCAAATACATGTGGTTTTATGAAAAAGTCTGCAAGTTAATTATTAGTAGCAACGTGATACAATTCAATTTCTCCTTTAGCTACGTGATCTGTAATGAAGTGATGCCTTATATCAATATGTTTGGTTCTAGAATGTTGAATAGGATTCTTTGAAATATATATGACACTTGTATTATAATAGAAAATAGGAATAGTATCAAAATAAAATCCTAAGTAAATTAATTATTATTTTGACCTAAGGACTTGTGCCACACAACAGCCTAAGAGTATGTATTTTTCTTCAATAGTAGAAAAGACCACTAAATTATTTTTTATGATACAACAATAAACTAAAAGTTTCCTATGAATTGACAAGTTCCAGAAGTACTTTTACCATCAACCCTACATCCTGTAAAATCTAAATCAGAATATCTAATTATTTTAAAAGAAGAGTTATGCTTAGGGTACCAAATCCCTAAATTTTGAGTTCCCAAAATATATCACAGAATTCTTTTAACTGCTATCAAATATAATTCCTTTGTATTAGATTAAATTCTAGCACATAAATAGATACTAAATATGATATCTAGTCTGCTAGCAATCAAGTAAAGCAATGATCCAATTATTTCTCTAAAATTCTTTTGATCAATAGATTTTTCCTTAAGGTCCTTATCTAATTACACTGAGGAACTCATTGGTGTAGTCACTGATTTAGCATTATCCATTTCATATTTCTTGAGGATGTCCTTAATATATTTTGACTTTTTAAGAAATGTTCCTTCATCATTTTACTTTATGCTAAAACTAAGAAAATAACGCAAATCTCCCATCAAACTCATTTCAAATTCACTACTCATTATTTTAAGAAAATAATCACAAAAATTTTTATTCGTAGATCCAAACAAAATGTCATCAACATATATTGAAATAATGACTATGTCATCTCCTATCCTTTTAAAAAAAATAGTGGTGCCCACACTTCCTTTAACAAGTGAACTCTCTAATAGGAAAGTGTTTAACCTTTCATACCAAGCCCTAGGAGCCTGTTTCAGTCCATACAATATCTTTTTCAATTTAAAAACATGATTAGGAATTAAAAAATTTTAAAACCTAAAGGTTGCTCAGCATAAAAATCCTCTTGTATCACCCCTTTTAGAAAGGCACTCTTAATATCCATTTCATATAATTTAAAACCTTTAAAATAAGAAAAGGTTAACAAAATCATTATCGCTTCAAGTCTGGATACAAGGGCAAAGTTTCCTTAAAATCAATCCCTTCTATTTGATTATACCCTTGGCCACCAATCTAGACTTATTTTTATTCACAACTCCTAAATCATTCATTTTATTTTTGAACACCCACTTACTTCCAACAACACTTTAATCCTTAGGCCTTTCAAGCAATTCCCAAGCATCATTTTTTAAAAATTTATTCAATTCTTCTTGCATGGATAAAATATAAAATTTATCTAAAAGTGGTTGATTTATATTAGTGGGTTCAACCATCAATATAAAGGTAGAATGGTTTAGTTCTTTACTAAGTCCAGGCCTAGTCCTAACACCCATACTCGGTTCACCTAAAATCAATTCCTTGGGTGATTCTTAAAAAATTTCAATTCTCTAAGCAAAGGGTTTTCATTTTCAACATCTTCTACCAAATTTGTCTTTTCAATTCCTTAGAAGATATTTTCATTATGATCTTCTTCCAACTTTGGCTCTTTTGAAATGCTAGATTCATCAAACACAACATTTGTGGTCTCCTCAACTACCAAAGAACTATTGTAAAAAATTCTATAAGATTTTTCAACACTAGAATATCCAAGAAAAATTACTTCATCAGATTTAGGGTCAAACTTTCATAGAGTTTTTCCATTATTATGAATGAACACCTTACATCCAAAAATATGAAAATATGAAAGATTTGGTGTTCTTTCCTTACGAAGTTCATTAGGTATCTTGTTCAACTTAGATCTAATTTTCACCCTATTCTGAACATAAGAAGATGTATTAACCGCTTCATCCCAAAAATATTTTGGAAGTGAGTATTCTACAAACTTGGCTCTAGCAACTACAATTAATATTATATTTTTTTCTTTCTACTACACCATTCTACTGAGGGGTCCAAGATGCTGAAAATTTTGTTATCAATTCCTTTCTCTTTACAAAAATTTTCAAATTTTTCAATTTTAAATTCTCCTCCATGATCAATTTGAATTAATAAAATCTCAGACCCTAATTTTCTCTAAATCCAAGTATAAAAGTTTCTAAATTCTTCAAATGATTTACTCTTATCAAATAAAAAATTAACCCAAGAGAATCTTAAAAAATCATTAACTATCACAAATCCATACACTATACCTCCAAGATTTACATTGTTAACAGGTCCAAAAAGATCCATGTGAATTATTTCTAACAGTTTGCTAATTCTTATATCCTTAATGGCATTAAAGAAGGACTTCATCTATTTTCCTAATTGACATGCATCACATAGGTGATCCTTAGTAATGTCTAGTTTGGGTATTCCTCTAACCAATTCTTTTTGGGTAATTTCCTTAATATTTTTCATGCTTGTGTGACAAAGTCTCCTATGCCATAATCATGATTCATCAGTAATTATTTTGAGACAAAAGGCATTAAAAGATTAAATAAAATTCAAATCAAGCATGCACACATTATTTACCCTATTTTCATGCAGTACATCAATTCCATTTTGGCTTATTATGAAGTTAGTGGAAAAAATTATATATTATAACCTTTATCGCATAGCTGATTAATACTCAACAAGTTATGTTTTAAGCCTTCTACTAATAAAACATTTTTAGTATAAAAATTGTTCAAATTTCTAATCATACCTATGCCTACCACTTTACTAGTGGTATTTTCTCCTAGTGTAACCTTGTCTCCATTCCTAACTTCCACTAATATGAATTATGTTGATTCTCCAATCATATGCTTCAATCATCCACTATCCAAGTACCAAATACTCTCATGACATATTATTGTATGAGAGCATTTCTATAAGATAATCAAATGTTAGACTTAGAAATACAAATAAGTTTGGATTCTCCTTTTGATAAAAATAATCTAGATGCATGTTCGATATGATTTATTTTATGCATCATAGGTCTCCACACTAGATATAATTTACTATGAATAGTTCAAGTGTGTGAGATATTCCCAATCAATCCATAAGAAAAGCATTTCACACCAGGAAAAGGATTTATCAATCTATGTGAGTTATTCTATCTTTCCTTAGGTTTTGACATTTTAGGCTTCTGATCAGTGTTAGAAAAATCTTCAAGTGTTGGGGATATCCTATTTAACTCAAGAGCTTTCCATTTCTCTCTAAGATATGAGTTTGCACTTTCTAAAACTAAATTTTTAACTTTCAAATAATGATATCTGCTATCAGATTTATCCATAAATATTTTAAAATCATTTTCAAGTTTAGTATATAATTATTTCAATAATTCATGCTTTTATTCTAATCATCAAACTCGTTCAATAATGTCATGTGGTTTCTATCAATCAATATGTGATCATTCCTAATGATTCATGCTCTTTTTGTAATTCTAAATACTCTATGTTAAACCTAGCATGCATCTTTTCGAGTTTTCTATAGGCAGTATGAATTTCTGCATAAACAACAAATAACTCTGTATAGGTTAAGTCACATAACTCTTCTTGATCTGTTTGATCAAGCTTGTCATCCATTAAGTACAAGTTTGTGACTTCCTCCTCTGCTTCTATTTCTGAGGAATCTGAAACTGAGTCCACCCAAAATGCTCTCTATAATCTCATCTAGCCCTTCCTTACATTGCTTTTCTCCTCAACCTTCTTCTTGCTAGGATTAGCTTTAAGATTAGGGTAATCAGAGATTATTTGCCCGGGCTTCTTGCATTCATAGCAAATTATATCATTAAAAGCTTTAGCATTTTTGTGGAACTTACCCTTATTATATTGTTGACATCTCCTTTGCTTCCTCTTAAAAACACTTCTGAATTTCCTTATCATTAAGGCAATGTCATCTTTATCCTCAAGCTGAAACTGATCATTATCTTAGTCATCCACTTTTAATGCAATATTTTTCTCATTCTACTTCTAACCTGTATCAATCTATCTTTGAGTCACTCCTTACTCATAATCAATTAGTGATCCAAGAAGAGTGTCAATAAAATAAACTTTTAAGTCTTTTGGCTCCATTATAATAGCTATCTTTGAATCATAAGCATTAGGCAAACAATAAAGAATTTTTTTTCAGCATTCGTTAGTTTCCTACCTAAAGCATGCAATTAGGTAACTATTTGTGTGAAATGAGAATACATGTTGGTGATTGATTCATTCAATTTCATGTGAAATACTTCATAATTATGTATTAGAATGTTCATTCTTAATTATTTTACTTCATTAGTTCCTTCATATGTAATGCAAAACCTATCCTAAATTTCCTTTCTAGATCTACAGGTTGAGACATAAATATAGTCTTTACATTTAAGTGCATTGAAGAAATAATTTAAATATTTAGCATTTAACTAAGTTAAGTCTTTTTCTTCTATAGTCTAGCTAGTAAATGGAGTTTAAGTTATAATGCCATCTACAAGTCTAGTTGGCCTAGTGTATCCTTCATGTACTAAAATCCACATGTGATAGTCAAGAGATTGAAGAAAAGTAAGAATACGTGTTTTCTAAAAATCAAAAGGGATGTTATCAAACAATGGGGGTCTAGTGATCGAATATCCTTCAGTTGTGCTACAGTTTCCAAAAGTAGTCATGATCATTTTTAAAAAGTTGTCTAAATCTTAATTTTTGAAAGAAGGCTCTGAAACCACTTGAAAGTTCATATAGGTTGTTAGACCTATTATAATTATCCCAATGCTAACTAAGAGGAGGGTGAATCAATAAATTAAAAATCTCTTAGTAAATTATAGAAAACTATTTTATGATTTTAAGCACAATGAATTATTTCCAAAATTAATTTTTTTAATCACAAAATTAAAGTGTAGAAAAGCAAAAAAGCAACAAAATTAAAATAGAATAACATGAAAATTTATATTAGTTCAATCCAACTAGACCTATGTCCTCTCCCTAAAAACTCTCTCTTTAGGTATTGCACTATACCAAAGTGACTCTTCTTTTGCTCCCACAGTAAGGCGGAAAAGCCCTTATAATTATCCTCTCTTCCACCAAATCCAGTGTGGCAAAGTACCATCATCCTTTCATACTCTCCTGGTATCAATAGAGAATTGGCATCCTTTCACACCCTCCTGGTGTCGGTAGAGTACTATCGTCCTTTCACACCCTCTTGGTATCAATAGAGAACCAGTGTCCTTTAACACCCACCTGATGTTGGTAGAGTATCATCGTCCTTTCACACCCTCCTAGTGTCGATAGGGAACTGAATCTTCTCGAACGATCTTCTTCAAGATTCTTCTAAGAAGTAATGAAGAGATTTGACAAACTCACAAAGAGATCCTCACCTTTTGGAAACCTTCTGTACCCTTCACAAATTCCACTTACAAGATCTCTATATGCACACTCTCAAACACTCTCCCAGAATACTCTCACTCTCAAAAGAAAACTTTTAGAAGAATACTTGTTAGATTAGTTTTTAGAACTCTTAAATATGAAAGATAAGAAAAACTGTTTAAAAAACTGAAAATTTTCAATTTGACCATCTTGGATCGTATAGTATGATCGTACATCAAACATATAATTTATTTAAAAAATTCTCATACTATCCTGTACCAACTAATTTCATACACTAGTCAACGTATGTACAAACTAACATCATACAGTACAAACTAACATTATCGGTTCAAGATTAAACAGATTTATCTGGTACGATTCTGTACGAAAGCATTTTATACACTGGTTGACATACTATATGAACCCTATATCATACAGTACAATTAGTTTAACCAAAATTATGTTTCATTTGGTACAAAAATGGATAAGTCCATTTCGTACTCTGGATTTTGTTTGTACGATACTAATTTTATAAAATACAAACAGTTCAAAATATTTACCTGTTCATATGGGCGAACTGATACGCACCCATTTTGAACTCTTGATTTCATCTATAAAAGGTAACTTCGTACAGTATGAACATTACTTAAAAATGTTCTAGGCATGATTTGATTTTACTACTTTTTGGATGAACACTCAGGTCAAATCATCCCGTATGCTCCCAAAATCATACAATATGATTAATTTAAAAAACTTTACACTCCCCCAGTGTGTGTGTGCATGGTTACTCAATTACAATCACACTCTCTCATACCCAAGAAAAATATAAAAAGTACATATTTTAATTATAATAAATCCTAATCTAATTTCTCCTGAAGTCTTCTATAGTATGGAGTATGATTTCTCTTAAATGTTAGTACATATAAACAAACCAAACAACATTTTCTAATATGTGTTAGGAGAAATAATAATCAACACAATAATATTTTGTTATCATCAAAAATATATATAATATAAAAATATCATTTTGAAAACTAAGTTACAACAGTTCAAAATTTAGCACCTCAATTTTCTTAGGATTTAAATCATAACTTTAATCAAAATCAAATATAATCATACAAATAATTAAAAAAAACAAAACATGAAATATAAAACATAAAAAATATAAAAAATTATAAAACACACCATAACACAAACTGGGTTTCCTCCCAAATAAGGCCATGTTTATAGTTTTCATCCAAACTTTCCTATATTTATTAATTTTGTTGGGGTATATCATTACCACTACTCAAGTGGTTTCAACTAGATTCTTCTAATTCTCCTTTGGGGTTAAATTCAATATTACTATGAATAGACCTAAGAGGTCTAGTAATAAAAGAAATTGAAAGTTTTCCTAAATGAGTTTCCAAATTTTTAATTGAAGTGACTTGACTTTACAATTGAGTTCCCAATTGATCACTACCTCTTCCAATGGTGACTTTCTATTTCCATACTAACTATTTTGATTAAGTCTTGAAGGATTAGAAGGTCTAGGATTCAAAATTGATTATTTAGGATTATTCCAATTTCCTCCTTAATTATATTATCCTGAATTCAATTGATTATTTCCACAACCATTATTTGACTAACAAAAATAATGATGATTCTAATAAGAAATTTTTTTCAATCAATTTTGTTTTTTCAATCCCTAAAATACTATTATCCTTAGTATAATGCAAATGATTCTCTTTTAATTTTATTAAAGAACTTGATCATGAGTTAACTAATTTTTTTTTCTTTGAAATAGTAGCAACCTGAGCAGTAAGAATTGACAAAGCATTAGATTAATAAACTCCAGCTACTCTTTTAGGATTCACCCTATCAACAAGTCATTGAAAATTATTAGTATCCATTTCCTCATTCAATTCATAAGCATCCTCAAATGACTTGATAATAAAGATCCTCTAGCTGCACTATATATGATTAAAATTAGAGATCCTATTAATATATTATAAAATGTTTGGATAACAAAATAATTAGGTAAAATATAGTGAGGGCTTTTTCTACGTATCTCCTTAAATCTCTCCCAACTTTTATAAATGGATTCTCCTTCATGATGGGAAAAGGAAGTGATATCATCTTAGCCATTTTTAAATATGGGAAATATTTTGCCAGGAATTTCTATGCCAGTTCATTCCAAGTGATTATAGAGTCTTGGGATAAATAATTTATCCAATATTTAGCCTTATAACTTAGAGAAAATGGGAATAATTTAGGTTTGATGACATCATTATTGACATCATTGTGCTTAAAAGTTATACAAATTTCTAAGAAATTGGCTAAATGAAAGTTAGGGTCTTCAATTGAAGATCCTCCAAACTAAAAATTTTAAACCATTTGGGTAATAACTAGTTTAAATTTAAAATTATTAAGCTAGATAAAAGGTCTATTAGTACTCTAATGAATTCATTATACTACAATTTTGCATGCTTCCTAAGAGGTCTACTATGACCTTGATCTTTAATTGGGTAAAACATGTTTGAAAACATTTTGGATTTAAAACTTTTTTAAAGGACCTTTTTTATTTTTGGATTAATTAATAAAGGTTTTTTACTATATCTATCAAGCTTGCAACAAGATACAATAACTAAAAATAGAAACACAAGAATCAATATAAAATATTTTGGATTCTATGAAAGTTTTTAAAAGAAGATTAAAGATACAGGTAGGTCTATATATACACTTATTTTAATAATATAGTAAATTGCAATAAGTACAAAACTTCCTCAGCAATGGTGCCAAAAAAATATGTCATTGATGTGTTATGTTTGATGTGATAAAATAATGGTGATCTAATATAGAGCTTGCAGGATTTAAAATGTGCTTAGATTTTCCTTGATACAAATATTTAAAATAGCCCACTAATTTATACAAGTATATATGTGTCAAATCAAGTAATAAAGTGATAAAGTATAGTGTGGCAAACCCACAATAAGTGATCTACTATACTACAATCAAAACTTCTACTACATACTCAAAAAATAAGAATTTATACTACTGAATTAAAATTGAGATTTTTGAGTTCTTATATATGAATGGAAATAACTAAAATAGTTGATACAATTTTGATAAAAATAATTTAGACTAATGCATCAAAATAATATTTTTTTCTTAATGAGACTCTTAATTATATATGTGGATTAGAGCATGTACATGCATCACAAGATCTTTGTCAAGCTTGTAGGAGTGAAAAGTAAGATGATTAGTCATCCTATAGTTTTACTATCTCCATAGATCCTAGAATATTCAAACATTCTATGTCTAGGCATATCAATATTCCTTTTCAATATTCATAATTACTCTTACTTTCCCCTGCCAACAATATACATCACAGTAGATTTTAAGTACACAAATGATCATTATATGTATTAAATAATGAATGGGATGTATTAAATATATCATTATATTCATTAAATAATAAGATTTAATATTAATACTTATTATATTTTTTACATCATTTGTCGAAAATAGAAGATCTAGCCATATATGGAATAAATAACATGCAACTCATATTAATTTTATTCATAAAATAACAAAGTACAAGAGAAGTAGTAGGAAGTTTATCACAAAGATGGATCTTAGTTTCTTCTTTACACTCCTTCATCCTCCCCTTGAAGAGATTCTTAGATAAAAACATGCTAGTTCCTCTAAAAGATTGTATCTTGTACTTCCCTAGCCTCCATCAGATTTTACACTAAGGGGCATTAAAGAAATAAATTGAAAAAGTACTCAATTACACTCAGGGAACTAAACTCTATAAATAAAAGAGCTGACTTATTTTAATATAAATACATTATCAGATTTAAGCACTGCGGCACTAGATTGGGTGGTGCTGCTACTTGGAAAAGTGAACTGGAGCCTCGACACTGAAATGTTAAGTGATGTGGCAAGGTTACAGCCAGAATCGGTGCATCTCTTTGTTAAGGTTGTGTGGCTCATAATAATTATAATTGCACTATCATGGTGCTATGAAATATGAGTGTTGCAATGTTTAGAATAACTTTCTGAAGTTGCAGCGCTAGAAACTTGAAGTTGCAGCACTAGAAAGTTGGCGGTCCTACATTGAATTATCTAGAATTACCCAATGCTAAGATGCTAATTTTAGGTGCAGCGGCACTATTATGTACTACAGTGTTAATATATATGACACGGCGGTGCTTATAAAAAGAGAAGGTGAGCACTATCGTGTTGAAATTGGCTATTTCACGTTGATCGATATAATGTTGCAGTGTAATCTTATAGACACTACCCAACACTTATAAATTTGACATTTTCCTGCATAATTATTATACAAATACTACAAAAAAAATACATTTTCAATGTGTTTAATATAATCAAAATAAAACACAATTTATACTTTTCACTCACCACTAATAGAATATCTTTTTCCACAAACAAAATTCCTTCTCACCGCCAACAAAATATCTTTTCTTCACTAATAAAATCTATTTTTAGGCAATATTATAATAGCTATCCAAATCTAGAATTGTAATATCCCTTTAGGCTCAAATTTCTTATATATATATATATATATATATATATATATATATATATATATATATATATATATATATATATATAGAGAGAGAGAGAGAGAGAGAGAGAGAGAGAGAGAGAGAGAGAGAGATTAACATAATCCCTTTTTGTTGCAAATTTTCATATTTAATAATTAACAAAATTCCTTCTTGCCACCAATTTTTATATTTAATAGTTAACATAATCCATTCTCTCTATCAATATATTTTTACATTTCATTAATTATTCACATATTTCAATGTATTATGTTAAATAAAGTATAATTGTACTTGATTCAGAATTTAGCAAAATGCCTTCATAGTGTACAATATAATATGGTGCTTAGTAGGATTTTTTTTTAAATAACCAAATTACCATATATTGTATATAATAACATTTTGAAGTTTTAACTAAACTAACGCACCATTTTCATAAGTAAAAATAAATTTTTGAATTGATAAAAATCATTACTTTTAAATTCACCTAGAAAAAAATCTCAAATAAAAACGCAAAATGATCAAAATAGTCATATTGTTAACATATCAAAGGTCACACGAACAAAATTTACAAGAATATGATAAAACTATATTTTTGTAAAACTAAATTATAAATATGATTAAAAAAATCCAAAAAATATTATTTTTTTTTACATCTGAGATAGGAGAAATCTAAGTTTACTTATTCTAAGCTACTTTCAGAACTTGGCTAATGGGTAAAAAGGACAAGAAGATGCTCAAATTAGAGTTTACCTCACTAGAAGTCCTCTCCTCTCTGCCAACAACCATCAAAAATTTTCAAATAAGTTTGAATAGTATATTTGGATATTTTTAATATTTAGATTTGTTCTAGCACTATTGCATGACAATAAGTTGGCCACAATGCTCCCTACAAAAGACATATCATAGCCTTCCATACCACAAGCTAGAGTAATGAATTAAATCTACATTTTCCTAAGACTTCAGTGCTGGAGCACCAAAAAGTCAATGCCAATGGTGTTGAAATTGTAAGAATTAAGGCATAGTAAAAATGATTTAAGTCTATTGCATCTATCTCAATAGGTATAATATGCATGAAAAAATTACTATCAATCTGAAATGGCTTGCATCTTGGCATGAATATAATTATAAGACATTCATAGTGATAAGCATACTAAATATTACAACTATATTTCATAGCACTAAAATGATCTACATATTAACTACACTGGATGTGTACTTGATACATGATGCATCATACTATTATAAATGATAAATCAATGATATAGGATGTGTGTATCTACAAAAAAGGCTGGCTTAAGGTTTAATTTATATAGGTTCTCTATAGACGTGTTACCCTGTATAAGTGGGTGGGTTGATGGGCTTTCATTTAAATAAAGGTTCGTAGTGTAATCATAAAAGAATTGAAAAGGGAGGCATAAAGAGATTAACAAATATGACATAATTGAAGCAAATTGATGACTCTTATATGAAGCTACCTAAATAAATGACTTATGATTGATGAGAGTGGTACTTATGTAAGTGATTCCTATAGGCTTAGCCTATAATACTTGTTATGACTAACACACAAAAATAATACAAGAATTTGATGTCCTAACTTACATAAATATGATATGATTTGTGTATCACATATCTACATATGATTACACATGACATAACATAAGATATGTATAGGTTACATGGTATAATAGGATACATGATGAGACCTATATAGGTACATAACACATGATGATGATATACTTGCATCTATATAACATAAAATGCATAGTAGTAAACAAATTAATATACATGATATGGCATACTAATGACATCCATTATATTAATCATACTTTTATAACTACTGGAATATAAATATGAAAATTTCATACGGGCATAATATAGACATATACTGATAATATATTCCTTCATAATGATTTATCTGATAACATTTTTCATGGTGTTCCACATGATACATCAGGTTAAAATTGAGATAGAGATTACCGATCTATCATCTTGCTACTATTCATACTAATATATTATTATCTATATGAATTAATATTGTTCATACTAACTATCAAATGTTTAAACTTATCTAATCTCAATGATTACTTGCATATTATTTCTATTTTTGTGCATTGATTGTACTAGATAATTTTAGCAACTTATAGAGCTATTAACTCATTAACTGAATTACATATTTAGGGAAGGTTAAGAACCTTATGGAGTGAGGACTAATCTAAAATTGTTGGCATAGGTATTTTATTTTCTATTATTATTTTCTTTTAGAGTCATGGGAAATTGATGTGAACTCAAGAACCTCATTGTGGACCTTGACTATTATATATGATTCTTTTGGAACTTGAAATGTATATATTTTAATGATTAAATGAAATTTTCTAGAAAAGAAAGGGGTTACTCATGCTTATATTCAAGTCATTATGCGTATATATGCAGGAGCTATTACTTAAGTTCCAACATAATGAGGATTGACCAAGTGATTTCCTATTGTATATGGATTATATCAAGGAGAAACCTTAACCCTATATCATTTTGCTTTAGATAGGGATGTTATCACTAGACATTTGTTAGTGGTTGTCCCCTATTGTATGCTTTCTACTGATGATATTTTTTTCTTGTATATAAGATAAGAGAGGGAGTAATGTAAACTTGAATTATGGTGGTCAACCATAGAGTATAAAGGTTTTTTATTTGAGTAGATCTAAAATTGAATATATGGAGTATAATAGATTTAGTGGGGGATTGTGACTTCAGAAAAACAAGTCATTAAAAAAGTACACATTTTAGATATATTGTGTCTATTATTAATAGTGATGGTGAAATAAATGGAGATATTATCAGTAGAATTTAAGTTGGATGGTTGTAGTGGAGGAATTCATCGGGCTTATTATGAAAGTTCATTAGGGATGCTAATGCCTTATGAACTAGCCCAAGGCTAACTAAGAGGGGGGCAAATTGGTATTTTAAAAAATTTCTTTCAATCAAAACTCAAAACACAAATCGCAATTCACCTCAAATAAAATAAAGAGTGCAGAAATTAAATGCGAAAAAAAATCAATTGTAAAAGAACACAGAGATTTATAGTGGTTTGGTCAACTCGACCTACGTCCACTCCCTGGAGTCACCCTCCGGGTAATGCACTAAACTCAGTGACTCTCCTTTTGCTCCCACAGCAAGGCAGAGAAGCCCTTACAAAACCTCCTTTTCACTGACACTGGTGAGGCAGAGAACCTGATTCCTTTTACTTCCTCCTGAAGCAGGCAGAGAACCTTGACAGATTTCTGAAGTAGACCTCCCTTGAACCCCTAAGAACAAGGAACAATGATCAGAGAAAACTACTTGGAACCTTGCTTGGAGTAATCCATGTGAACCTTCTCATAAACTCCCCCTCACAAGTTCCTCTCTTTCTCTCACTCTCTCTCTCTCTCTCTCCCTCTCCTCTAGGCTCTCTCAGGTCAAGACAGCAACAAAAGATACCCTTATGGGTGATATAAGAGAGTTTATATAGAAGAGCTTCAAAATAGCTCATTAATTGCAACTTACAGACTTTATCATCCAGGACGATATTAATATTAGCATGTACGATCAATGTAAATTAAGCTTAATCAGCCATGATGAATTGGGATGATCATAAGGTTTTTGTTCATATCGTCCAAGACGATTAAATATCGTCTTATATGATTAGTTAAAATCATAGAATATTGACCAGACAATCACTCTGAATGGATGTCTGGATGATTGAAAAATAGCTTGATCGTTTAGGTCGATCTCATGATCATCCCGGATGATTAATACAAATCCATGAAATCATCCAGTACATCCCCCTGAATATACGCTGTCTGATATGTGATTGTCTAGAAATAACTAAGGTTTTTGAACTGATCAACCCGGATGATCCAACGATCATACCAGATGATGTGATCGTATCAATAAAGCCTTAATTAATTACTTTCCTTAATTATCAGATTAATTTATGTATAATTATGTTACATCTTCCAGGACGATGTCCTGGATGATGTCCAAAAATAAATAAAACCTAAATAGATCTTGCAGCTAATTCTTTCTAATTTGAGCATATCATCCCGGATGATATAAATATCATCCAAAACGATGAGCTTGAAGATGACTGCCTTAACTTGGATACCCTAATTAGAGTTTCTATTTTTAACTGATCATCTAGGATGATATTGGGATCGTCTTAGACGATGTCCTCAAAATAAAGAACTCTAAACCAGACAGAAAAATTCCCCCAAGTATGTGTGTGCAAGGTTACTTAGCATCAGGAACCACATTTATTATAAATAGACTCAATAAGAAAAAAGGTTTACAAACTGACTCAGATACCCAATCTTGAGCTAGTTCAAATTGCAGTCTTGATTCTATGGACTTGAAATATTTGTAGTCAAGGCAGTCCTAAAAAAATAGAAGTGTTTGCTATCAGCAAAATTCTATTTCTAAAAGTAGATACCCAATAATCACCCCCTTTTTAATGATGGAAAACACATAAATTAATTGAAATAGTTCAAAGCATTTTTATAAAGGAAATGAGTAAGGAAACAACTAATCAACATCATAATAAATAAGAATAATGAAACAAACTATAATAGTATAAATTAATACAGCTACTCCCCCTTTTGAAATCACAAAAAGGAGGAGAAAACAAAAAAATGCAAAATATAAAAGGACTAAAATAAGAAAAACGCACTAAAAGAAAGTTGTCTCATGATCATCTGAAAGAGGAGGTGGCGGTGGTGGCTGCGGAAAGTAGCTAGACAGGGTAGAGAACTGTGCTCCAAACTAGGCCATGTTATGGTCAAGCTGCTACTGGTGGTTTGCAATATGGGTGTAAAAATGGGCTAAGTCCTTAGCACGTTGCTATTGAACAAAGAGTAAAAGCAACGTCCAAGTCAAAAGAGGATCGTCCAGAATGATCAAAGATGATTGAAGTAGAAGACAATCAGATCGTCCAGGATGATAATGCATCATCCTGGACGATAAAGAGCAGAAAGGTCAGAACAACCAGCAGATGGAATTTTAGAAGTGAATTGAACCGATTGTCCATGATGATATGAATATTGTCCAGGACGATGTGAGAAAAAGTTTAAAATAGAGGATGGATGGAGATGATCAGACAAGACCCAAAAACATTAAAATCAACTAAAAATGATAAAAATAAGATATGAAAAAGACATAAAAACTAACAAAAACAAAGGGTTTTTTTTATCAAGGCATGAATATGAAATAGTCTTCATGTGATTAATTTTAAAGACTTGTATGTCAATGAGTTGACAATTTCAAAAATTTGCGGTGAAGTATCCAATCATGTTAACTCTTAGCTCAAACTTCTCTCATGGCAAAACTATCATTTAAAATCAAAAGTCCTAACTCAGAAAAATCAATTGGATAAGAAAAGGTGATCCGTTCAAGACTTGGTTTCAGAAAAATATCTTATAGAATAATGTATCAAAGTAATTTGTCACAATCGCATAATTTGAAATCAAACCTTTGAAAATTTCAAGTGATACATGAATTCTTCAAAGATTTAAAAGTTGGAAAATAGAAGAGAGCATGCTTTTTATGGGCTCATTTTATGCCTCTTGTCCATTGAATGATGCACTTTGAGCATCTTTTGATTTTTGATGCACTTTATGTATGTATATATATATATATATATATATATATATATATATATATATATATATATATATATATATATATATATATATATATATATATATATATATATATATATATATATATATATATATATATATATATATATATATATATCAATTTGGCATCATTGCGCATCTTTTATTTTTGGCATCATTGGCCACTTTTTTTTTTCAAGCTAGATTCTCTTTCAAAAAGTCTTAAATATTCTTAGTTGTGAGTATATCTTCTAGATATTAGAGAAGAAAAACTCACTATATAATATAGGAAAGAATAATGAGAAACCATAAAACATAATCAAAAATTATATGAGAAATGCAATGAAAGAATAACGAGAAATCTTGAAGTAACATAAAGACTTTGATCATTATAAATATAAGCTAGATTACTGTAGTAAAGTAGAAAAGATCTCAATTGCAAAGTCCAATTTTTAATTTGAGATAGTTTTTATTTAGAAAAGAAAATTGCACCACTAAAATAAGTTAGAGAAAGAGATACAATTAATGGTATTTTTACCCTTTAACAGATTAAGAGAACTAAAATATTGACTATAAATTTTCAAAAACAAAAATAAGGCATAAAATATCAATTTCAACAATGATTAGAAGAAAAAAAATTTAAGCATACGAAAAAAATAAAGTAACAAAAACAAAAGCAACAACAAAAAAATAAGGAAAAAACTAAACAAATAAATTGACAGAAGTGAATAATAAACGACAGATAACATATCAGAAATCAGTAGGAATCAAGTTCATGCGTTTATATCAATCATACACAATCTGGTCCTTAAAGTGCTGAAAGTATTTAAGGCTAGTGGTTTGGTAAAGATGTCATGCAGATAATTCTCAGTTGCCACATGATGTAACTCAATATCTCCCTTGGTCACATGATCTCTAATAAAGTGATGCCTTATGTCAATGTGCTTAGTATTTTAATGTTGTATAGGATTTTTAGAATATAGATGGCACTAGTGTTAAGAGAGAGAACCTCCACGTTTTTAGGGAGAGAGAGTGTGCAACAGAATTTTGAAATTCTATTTTCCCGCATTGTTCGTTCGCCTATGATGGCGGCGGAAGGTCGCCGGTCCTCCTCCGGCGCCAGTGACAGTCGTATCCCATTTACGACTGCGATCAAAATTCTATCTTGGAATAATCAAGGTGTTTTGCCTCCTGCTTTTGGCGATTCTAACATAGTGTTTGATCATGATACCAATTTGAGGTTTAAATATGCTAAACCTCTTGTGATCAACGAAGGTGGTTATCAATCTCCAAAAATCCTTTTGAAATGTATTGGCAAAGGAAAAAATGTTGTGTTCGATGATTTGAGCATTTCTCAAAAGGCGTCTTGCCGATATGAAGACAGCTATCTACAAAAACAAAGGGGACATAGCAAATGAAGATCTATTGGAATCTGATAAAGGCTCATCTTCGGGTATGAAAAAGATAAAGGCGATGGATGGAGCTCTACTGGATAAAAATGTTGATATGGTCACGGGTAATCTCAGTAATGTTAAAGATGTTAGTGATGTGCAATAGGAGAATGATGATCTGGAGAGGGTCAGAGTTTATGAATCAGCTATGTTGGGAAATTACAATGCTAAAGGAGGAATGGAATCTGTCATCCCTCCTCAACTGGGCAAAGCAGTGGTGAATGTCTGGAATTCCAAGCCTAATTTCAGAACTATCGACTTTGACTATGGGAAGGACTTTTCTAAGGATGATACTATGAAACTTCATCAACAAAATGAGTTGGAGAACTCTAATAGATTGAAGAAAGCTCTGGTTGTCAAGGTATTTGGTGATTTTTCTCTTTATCATGTCATTAGTTTGGAGCTACGGAAACAATGGAATCAAATTGGAAGATTTCCTATTTGGTGATTTTTCTCTTTATTACAATTCCTATTTACATGATGGAACACAACCTTATTAAAGTCCTTGAGGAATAAGAGATCCTTTCCCGGCCAACTATCCATCTCCCAATCAATTTTCTTTAAAGAATTTTGCAAAAACGTAATCACATTGATATTATCACTTTCAATGATAATACCTTTACTTTCAAGCATCCAATTTTGAGTGAAGTCTCTAACATCCGCAATCACCTCCATCTCTAGCTATGCAATATCCCAATGAATTTTGTGTTTTTCAAAAACCAGAAGAAGTCTCCCCTTGTGATCTTTGGAGATACCTCCGACACCTCCTTGGTTTGAATTTAACAATGATGCATCCACATTTATCTTAATCCAATCTAGTGGTGGAGGGCGCCAGGAATCAAATAACTCCCTAGGGAGATTAGCACCCCAGCTAACTAGAAGTAGAGAAGACTTTAAAACAGCCAAAGATAGTACATTTGCAGCCACTACAGCACTCGGCACAGCTGCTTTCTCATGCTTCACTAAATTTTGGTTTTTCTAGTTCAAAAACACAGCCACACAATAAATTTGAACCATTCCTGAATTCTGGACATTCAACATCTTGATCTTTTGAAAACAGTCCTCCATAGAAATGAAAACTGGAATATTGAACCCCCACTCCCGAAGCTTGTCAAGCACTTCCAGTAGGTACTTACAATGAACAATAACATGTTCGTAGCTTTCAGTTACCAGGAAACCTCTATCACACCTATCATCATTTGTAATTCATCGAAACTTGAGAAACTGATTACTAGGAATAGAAAATTTGCTAATACGCCACCAAAAAATTTCCACATTATAGTTGAACTTTAAATTCTTAAGCCAACTGTAGAAACCGTCAACATCTCCAATTCCCTTTTCTTTCATTACTCTATCATATGCCAATGAAGTAATAGATTTACCAGAGAGTTTACAAACAGTTTCCAGCTGATCTTCCTGATTAACATTCAACTTCACCGTTATGATAAGTTTCACTAGCTCTTCATGAAAGCAAATAAAAATTTTGGCTTCATCTCATTGCCCTGTATTCGAAATAAACTGTTGTACGTATAGGTTCTCCAAAGCACCACAGTCCAAAAATGTTGGCCACTCATTTAAACTTCTATCCAATAACCATATATCACTGAGCACCTTAATTTTGTCTCCACTTCCCACTTTCCATCTAATAATATGCTTTAAACTTTTTCCTCTATCTTTTAGAATTTTCCAAACATTTGAAGTACAATTCCTGCAATTATCTTCCATTACATTGTCACCAAATTTGGCCCTCAGCATTCGGTGAAGAAGAGATTCTGGATGCTGGATAAAATTCCATGTCAATCTAGCCCGTAAGGCTCCAGCTTTGTTTGCAAAAGAGTGAACCCCCAAACCTCCAGCACTTCTAGGATTACAGATTTCCTCCCAAGAAACATAATGTAATCCAAACTTCCAATCTTGCTTGTGCCAAATAAACCTCCTACACAATTTTTCCACATCCTGAATTACTCTCTTAGGAACAAGAGAATGAGTGATAACAAAACACGGTAAAGACATCAAAGATGTCTTAACAAGCATAATCTTCCCTCCCAAAGAAAGAGACTTCTTCCCCCATACATTGAGCTTATCATTAACATGGCTAAGTAAATCCTGAAACTCTGCAACTCCCAACTAATTTAAGGATAACTTGATGCCAAAATACTGTAGTTCCTTAACCACCCTGAAACTGAGAGTTTTGGCCACCTTTTTCCTGCGATGTCTGTTCACAAACTTGCTAAATACCACTTGAGATTTGTTAACATTAACCCTTTGCCCTGTCCAGCAACAAAAATCCTTCACAATGCTGTTAATCAACCAAGCCAATGAAGTTGAAACTTTAGAAAGAAGAAGAACATCATCTGCGTACAGTAGGTGAGAAATAATCGGATCTCCAGATGAAACCTGAATGCCCAGATCCTGCCCTCTTTGTTTAATAGCACTAGAAAGCAATTGAGAACACATAATGAAAAGAAATGGTGATAGAGGGCACCTCTGCCTAAATCCACAATAAGCTTCAATCCATTTAGTATTCTTTCCATTAATAACAATAGATAATCTGGCATTAATCACACATTCCACGAGAAGCTTAGAGAATGTGTCAGGAAAACCAAACCATCGAAGAATTTGATTCAATGTAGTCCATCCCATACTGTCATAAGCCTTCTCCATATCTAGTTTCATTGCCATCAAACCTTTTCTATTTTTTGACACCTTGAATTTATTAAAGATTTCCTGTGCCAATAAGCAGTGCTCAGACATAGACCTGCCCAGGATGAATGCAACTTGCTCTTCAGAAATCATATTTGGTAGACAGTGCTTCAACCTGTTAACCAACATTGTGGCCACAATCTTATAAGTGCTTTGACATAAACTGATTGGTCTAAAGTTAGACGGCACCAACGGGTTATTGCATTTGGGAATTAAGACCACAAGAGTAGCTTTCCAATCCTTATGTATTTCACCACCTTTTAAAATTTTCTCAATTGCATTCCAAGTAGTTTCCCCTACAATCTTCCAATAACATTTAAAAAAAGAAGAAGTTGCCCCATCAATACCTGGAGATTTATTATTTCCTTGTTGAAATACAGAATTTCTGCAGTCTTCCATAGTAAAAATTGCATTCAACACAACAGCTGCTCCTTCCTTAATATTCTGATCTTCAGCGGGTAAAGGCCATCAAGTGAGATCACAATTCCGATGCTCCCATTTCTTCTCAAAGAACGGTACGAAATCTTGCTCAATTTGTTCTTCCTCTACCACAAGAGTATCATTTACATCCTTAATTTTCCAAATCTATTTGGCATTTCTCCGAGCTGATGCAAAATTGTGAAACAATTTTGAATTAGAGTCACCTTCCTCATACCACCTTGTCTTAGCTATTTGGTTCCACCAAGTAGATAATCTTTTAAGTGTAATATTCAGCTCAAGGATCTTTCTTCTTAGATTAAATAGATCTTCAATATCAAGTCCCAAACCAGCAGTTTCTTTAGTTTGTAGATCAAAAATCTCTTTCTTAAGCTTTTCCTTACACTTTTTCAGATCCCGGCACTTACTTTTATTCCAGAAAAATAAGGCTCTCAAAGTCCTCTTTAATTTTAGATGGAGCACCTCCTCTGCTTCTCCAAAATCTGCCTTTTTCCAAGAGTTCTTCACAATGCTCCAAGCAGCTGGGTAGGACCTCCAAGTATCTTCAAATCTGATGTTCTTGGGAGAATTAATCTTCTTTCCATCCAAATTAAACACAATGGGACTGTGATCAGATGCCACCCGAGCAAGATGTTTAACCTTGCCAAATGGCACCAAATGCATAGCAGAGGAATTGAGTAAGCATTTTTCATGCCTCTCCCAAATCCTAGAAGAGTCATCTTTATTGTTGCACCAAGTGTAACTTGGTCTTACAAAACCTGCAACATGAAAATCAGCGTTAGTTAAAAACTCCTTCATTTCTCTAGATCCTCTAGAGAAAACAAATCTTTTGCCACCCTTCTTTTCTTCTATATTTAAAATGCAGTTAAAATCTCCCCCCACAATGGCAAGACCTGCATCTTTTAAACAATTCTCAAGAGAGCTCCATAAACTCCTTCTCTCATTATTACATATACTACCGTAGACTAAAGCCACCTTCCATACGCCTAACAAATGCGTATTAAGAGAACCAATAACCATCTGGGAATTGCTACTCTCAACAGCAAATGAAACCATCTTCGTATTCCACAGAACCAAGATTCCACCCGCCTTTCCCACAGCTGGATAATGAAAGAAATCCTAATCCTTCCCAATAAGCATATCAACTTCCATTCTATCAATATTTGATAGCTTCGTTTCCGTCAACCCAACAAAGCACGCATCATTATCTCTAACTATCTCCTTAAGATACAAGGAAGCCTCTTTCTTCCTAGCTCCCCTGCAATTCCAAAAAATTAATGAATTCATTTGTTTACCTTCGGGGAATCATCCCCACCTGGCACCTTACTTTTTGTTTCCTTCTTCTTTTTCCTATGCTCTGGCTCCATAGGACCAAGAGATTTCAATTCCTTAACTAGCTTGACTTTCATCTGACTATTATTGTGAGGGACAATATTATCCATAATCTCTGTCATCTCTACAGCATCAGCCCAATTCTGATGAAGATCCAAGCCTGAATGATCCGTCACTTCCCCTTCTTCAATCTCATTATTCAACACTTCAAATTTATTTGAAACATGAAGCCTCCCAGCTCCTTCATTATCACATACCTCATTACTTATATTGTTTACTATGTTTGCAACCTTCTGATCCTGCTGAACACCTGATTTCACATCCTTTAGCGTAGTCCGATAATTCTCTGTATCAGACTGAGGAATACAAGGCAGAGCATCAGGTTCCACCCCTATTTTTCCAGAATTTTTTTCAGCCAACGCCTTGTCATTACGAAACCTTCTATTTTTAAACTTAACATGAATCCACGGCCCATAAATGCCGTTATTTCCTTTATCCCCTTCATTAACCACCTTCCCATAAACAGCTTTTTTAACATCATAATTCTTCACAGGTTGTTCCAATGGGGTCTTCTTAATGTTTTCAAGACATGTCTTATTCTGATGACCAACCTTTCCACACTAATAGCAAATCAAATCTATCTTCTCATATTCAATTTTCTAAAAAAATCAGCCAGCTATTCCATCAATCCACACACCATTTGGAAGGCTATTCTCTAGATTCAATCTAATACACACCCTGGCAAACTCCTGTTTCCCCCACTTAAATGAGTTACCATCCAACAGCATAGGAGCCCCTATACTAGAGGCAATTCCTTATGATATTTTCCTCATCCCAGCAATACAATGGTAAACAGGGCAATCGTATCCAAACTGGAGCAGTGATTCCTTTAAAGGAATTAGGATTAAAAATAGGAGTCCATTTATCCATCCCTAAAATGTGACCACGTACAAACCACGGGCCACCATTTAAAACTTCCTCCATTGCTTCCATTGATTTAAAGGAGCATAATATCCAATTCAATCTGATGGATGTCATATGAAAACTACCAAACCTATTCCATTGCTTCCTCAACTCCACGCTGCACATAGGGAAAGAAACATTATCTCTCAACACCTTAACGACCAGGGAGTACCTCAAGACTTATGAGTTTAATAATTCCTTCTCAGCATTGAGCTTTACCGCCAAACCATCCTCTGACCTTTCAGATATCACCTTGTCATTAGATATCCTGATATGTTGCGTCCTTTTCAAGGCTTCCTTAAATTCTCCCTTCATTCCATTAACATCGGCTTCCTGTTGAACAAAAGAATCCAAATGCTTAGCCGCATTTAAATCTTAAAGAGTTAAATCATCAACCACTTCATTTGCAGAATCATAACTCTCTGAACCCAAATTCCTCTCAATTTGCTCTTCTTGAATTAAACCCTTCAAGACTGTACCCACTGAAGTAGATACATCAGGAATGTTATCAAGAACATTCTTATCATTCACCACAACATTAGCATCATTTGAATCCCGATCAACCACAATTTGCTTGCCTTTACCAAAACTCGCCTCTATCCGAACCAAATGTCTCGCACCTTCTCTAATGACGATACCACCCCCAACCTTACCAATACCATGATTGGTACCTGCTGGACAAAGATTCATCATGAATCAAAGGTTGGAGTTCCTTTTCTTATTGATGAAAACATGTTTCAATGGGGGAGGCGTGAATATGCCAGAATTTGTGTTAGAATCAAGTTGAAAGGCAAACTACCCTTAGGAGTATGGGTTGAAAGAGCACTGGGGAAGTTTTATCAAAAAGTATTTTATGAGAAGTTTCCATTCATCTGCTTCAAATGTGGAAAAATAGGGCATTTGGAGAAATTCTGTCAGGTGAGCAAGGAGGAACCTGTGCAGATTTTTATGAAGAAAAGTTCAAAAGCTGATTCAGTAGAGAAAGATATTTTCAAGGCTACTGAAGATGATTATGGTCCACGGTTACATGTGAACTATGGAAAGAAAAGAGGAAAAAACTTCAGAGTTCAAAATAATTGGTCTCGGCAAACAATTTCAGTTAAGAAGGACAAAAAGGTGATAGAAGAAGACCATACAGAAGTTGACAGAGTTGGGAACCATAGCAAAACTGAAGACAGAATATTGAAGAAGACATTAGAGGAAGCTTTGATGCCTCCTAGCAATCACGGTGATGATCATGGAGTAACATATGATGGAAGGAATAACATCAGTTGTTCAAAAGCTGATGAAAGAATATGCAATCCTAATCAGTTTGATGTTTTGATTAACATAGGGGAGGAAGGATAAATTATTGAAGATGGAGGAGAACTTCCTTAAGTAAACTTAGATTCAGAACATTTTTCTATAGGAGGAGTAAATGAAGAGGTGGCAGATAATAATCTTATGGAGGCTCAAGTCAGCATTGCAGAAGGAGGATCAAGCAAGAAGAGGAAGAGGGGGACTAAGCAATTAAAGGGCTTAGGTCCTATTAAGCTGATTCCAAGAAGCAGGAAATTCGAAGGAGAAGTTAAGACAAGGGCGAGGAACCTCTTCCCCTTAGTTTATTAATGTTGTCCATTGGTTTTTGGAACTGTAGAGGAGCTAAAAATGCTAAAGCTTCTCTATTTGCAAATGATTTCATTAAGGAGTTTGGGGTATTCTTTCTTGGCTTAGTGGAAACTAAGCTGACTATTGTGGATAAGAAGATTGTTTATTCCTTAGTTGGTGAAGGTTGGGATTTTTGTCAGGTTCTCTCTGGAGGAATCTTAGTTATTTGGAGGAAAGATATGGCCACTTTTAATATGCTGGAATCTTCTAATCAAATTCTTATTGGAGATCTTAATGTGATTAATAGGGGCACATTGAGAATTGCTAAAATTTATGGAAACAAAGACATGTACAAGAGGAGTTTATGAGAGAGATTGGAGCATCATTTGGTTGAAGATTTCTCTATGGTTATAGGGGGAGACTTTAACTGTCTTTTGTCCAAAGAAGTAAAAAAGGGGGAAGATACTTTATTTTTGGCTTAGGCCCGAAAGAGATGAAGTCTTTTATCATGTGCAATGACTTGCACGAGGTGGCTGGAGTTGGTCCCAAGTATACTTGGTGTAATAACAAGAGTGGAGAAGAGAGAATTCTTGAAAAATTGGATAGATGCCTAGTCAATTCAATAGCCTTGAACTCTTCCCATAGATTAATGGTGAGGAACTTGGCAAGGATGGCTTCGGACCATTGTTTGATTTTGTTAAATTTGTTGGAAAACAATTCTCCAAATAGGAAAGTTTTAAGATTCAAAGAAGTATGGACTTCTATCTCGGCGTCTGTTTCTATTGTGAAGGAATCATGGAAGAGGAAGACTATGGGGGATCCTTCTCAAGCTTTAAATCAAAAGCTTAAGAGGACTTTAAAAAACTTGTATTACTGGAGTAAATCTAAAGTCAAGGCTCTAAATTTATCTAAGGAAGAACTGAAATATGAAATTATGAGGCTGCAAGAAATGGAAATTGAGGACGGGTACAATCCAGAAGAGGTGCATTGGATCCTAAAAGCAAAAATGAAAGAGCTCAATTCTGTTATGGCTAGACTTGAATCTTGGTGGAAACAACGAACAAAAATCAAGTAGATGGTGGATAGAGATATAAATTCTAAATTCTTCCAAGCTTATACTACTGGAAGGAGAAATGCAAACTTCATTCATAAAATTAAGAATGAACAAGGTGCAATGGTTTAAGATCAAAAAGAAGTTGAGAATGTTCTATTTCGGTATTTCAGCAGCAAATGGGTTGGGAAAAATTGTGATCTGGAAGGATGGCCCAATTCTTTAGCAACTTTGAATGATGAAGATAGGAAAATTCTAAGAAGGGAATTTTCTTTTGAAGAATTGGAGGAAGTGATCTAGAAGCTTGGGAGGAACATTGCACCAGGTCAAGATGGTATGTCTTACTCATTTTTTAAACATTATTAGAGTATCATCAAACTTGATCTTTGGGAAGCTGTGGATCATTTTTTCAAGTGTGGGAAGATGAAAGAAAGTTGGAAAGTTACTAATATAGTTTTGATTCCTAAAGTCAAAACTCCTGTTTCTCCCTCAAATTATATACCAATTAGTTTATGTAATTCGGTCTATAAAATAGTGGCTAAAATGCTTCTCATTAGACTTTTGTTGGTAATTCCCAAAATTATTTCGGTTGAACAAGGAGCATTTATGAAAGGTAGATCACTCTTAGATCATATTCTAGTGGCACGGGAAATTTTTCATAAATTTAGACATTCCAAATCTTCCAAGGGATTGGTTGCCTTTAAAATAGATATGGAGCAAGCTTATGACTCCATGGGATGGCAAACATTGATTAAAGTTTTTGATTACTTTAAATTTCCTATCGGTTTTGCTAAATTGATAGTTGAATGTGTCACGGGATCTAAGTTTTCTCTTCTTATTAATGGCTCTTATTCAAATTGGATAGAATCCAAAAGTGGATTCCGGCATGGTTTCCCTCTTTCCCCTTTTTATTTGTGATGTGTGCTTAACTACTTACCAACGCCTTCTTTCAGAGAGGGAGATCTATAAAAGGTTATATTTCTTCTAATGGGCCTAAGGTTTCCCATCTATTGTATGCCGATGGCATTATTATTTTCTCTAATGCTCAAGCAAAGTCGATCAAGATTGTCAAAGGGATTCTTTTGAACTTCTGTGGATGGACGGGCCAAAAGATGAATTTGTAAAAATCTGGAATCCTCTTTGGATTATCTGTGAAAACTAGAAGGAGAAAGAAAATCTGCAAAGCTATGAAATTCAGAGAGGTTAAAAAATTCAATTATCTGGGAATCAAGGTGATTCTTAGGAGATTATATAAAGCTGACTACCAATTTCTTCTTGATAAAACAATGAGTATGCTTGGAGTTTGGGGTGGTAAGCTTATCTCTTTAGCCGGGAGGATTACTTACGTGAAATCTATGTTATTATCTTACCCAACTTTTCATTCTACCAACTCTTTGGTTCCAAAATAAGTGTTGTATGAAATTGATAAACTATGCAGGGATTTCATATGAAGCAAATGTGATGGTATTGCAGGCCTGCACTATGCTAGTTGGAATCTTATGTGTAAACCGAGAGAATGGGGTGGCCTTGGCATCAACTCTTGTTCAAAGAAAGCTGGGTCTTTGAGGGCCAAGTTAGCTTGGAGATATATTCAAGATAAAGAATCCCTTATGCATAAGTTTTTGTTTCCTAAATATGGGAGTATTCTGAAAGGGGATTCAGCTAGTAGAAGTGGATCTATTTCATGGAAATTGATATGCAATGGGAGTGAATTCTTAAAACCTATTGTCAGGTGGACAGTAGGTAATGGAAAATATATCAATGTATTTAAAGATATTTGGGTTTTAGACAAAAGCATTATGAATTGGCCAACTTTTGTAAACCCTATGGAAGGTAGCAGCTTCACAGTGGACAACTTCTTAAAAGATGGAAATTGGGATACTGTCAAGTTGAAAGAGTTCTTTGGGAATGATTTAACTGAACTAATCTCTTCTATTGATATTCAAAATGGTGAAGACAGATTAGAGCTTATGCATAAACTATCAGGCAAAACCATTACAGCACTTGCAATTGAAGCCATGGAAACTAAAAAAACAGAGGATTTTGCTTGGTCTCGGTTTAACAAAATTAAGTTAAATCAGAGAGTCAAATTATTCTGGTGGAGAAAGCTGAAAAATGCAATACCAACTTATCATTTTCTATGTTATAGGAGATTGCAAGGGTATGATAAGTGTCCTAGAGATTGTGAAGAAGTTGAGAACATTGATCATATCATTTTTTGCTGCAAGAAGACGGAAGTGATGACTATTTTGAACAAATGGGTTTTGGCATTCAAGATTTCAACTCTTTAGAAGCTTGTTTCTTATGGCTGGATTCTCAAAACTCTTGGATAAAGAGTTTATTTTGTAATTCTATATATCATTCCTGGAAAGAAAGGAATATATATGTTCATAAAGGGAGAAATTACAGCTTGGTGATGACAGATACGGATGTAGTTTGTAGCTCGACAGTTTAAAGTCTTTAAGATGCTCAAATTCAAGTATTGAGGATGCTAATCAACCTCCTAGGTTGCTGAACTCTTTCCATTCTCCTCCACCTGATTGGATTAAAGTAAATATAGATGCTGCTCTTCACAATTCTTACAAGGCTAGTATCGAAGGAGTGTTTAGAGATCAGTGGAAAGTTTTTATTAGCCTTTGGAAAGCCAGTTACTCACTAGGATTCTGCTGCAGTGGAGCTTCAAGTAATATTAGCAATCAAACTAGTGATTAAAGAATGGATGCTTGACTACAAAGGAATTATCATTGAAGGGGACAACATGAATGTGATCAATTTCATCAAGGAGATGGTGAAGAAAGGTGGTCATGATTCGATTGACCTTTCTTTTATTAAAGATTTTGATTTTTTTGTTTTTAAATGTGTTAATAGAGAAAGAAATAAGCTAGCTCATCTTTGTGCTAACTTTGCTTGCTTTAGCTCTTTTATTTGGAATGATGTTACTTTAAGCAATATCCCTCCTTCCTTCATTTCTTTGTTAGAAAAGGAGTCAGATACTTATAGAGAGTAAGACTATTTTATTTTTTTCATTAATAAAGCTCTTTAGCTTTTCTTTCAAAAAAGAGATGGCACTAGTGTTGTCACAAAGGATTGAGATTATGCCTACAGGTAATCCTAAATCCAGAATTTGCTGCTTCAACCAAAGGACTTGGGCCACACAACTCCCTAAGGCAATGTACTCAGCGTCAGCAGTGGAAAATACAACAGAGTTTTATTTTCTACTAGACCAAGAGACTAAAGATTATTCTATGAATTGGCAAGTCCTAGAAGTGCTCTTTCTATACAAAATTAGAATCAGAATATCCAATGATCTCAAAAGAAGTGTTGTGCCTAGGGTATCAGATTCCTAAGTTTTGACTCCCTAAAAGGTATCTAAGAATTCTCTTAACTGCAGTCACGTGGGATTCCTTAGGATCAGCTTGAAATCTAGCACAGAGACAAACACTAAATATTATATCAGGTCAGCTAGCAGTCAGGTAAAGTAAAGATTCAATCATCCCTCTATACTTCTTTTGATCAACTGATTTTCCATTTGGGTCCTTATCCAACTGAACACTGAAGGGCATGGGAGTATTAATTGGCTTGGCTTTATCCATTTCAAACTTCTTCAAGATGTCTTTTATAGATTTATATTAATTTAGAAATGTTTTATTATCCAATTTTCATATGCTAAACCCTAAAAAGTAGGACAACTCTCCCATCATACTCAACTCAAACGCCTTACTCAATATTTTAAAAAAATCATCACATAGCCTTTTATCAAAAGATCCAAAAAGTATATCATTCACATAGATCTGAACAATGAGTAAATCATCTCATACTTTCCTCAGAAAAAGGGTGGTGTCTACACTCCCCTTAAATAACTTCCCCTCTAGTAAGAATGTGATATGCCTCTCATTCCAAGCTCTGGGTGCCTGCTTTAATCCATATAAGACCTTTTTTAATTTGAAAATATGATTTAAAAATTGGGAACTCTCAAAACCTAGGGGTTACTCTACAAACACATTCTCTTTTATTACCCCATTTAAAAAGGCACTCTTAACATCCATTTGGAAAAGCTTAAATCCCTTATAACAGGCAAAGGTAATAGCACTCTAATGACTTCCAGTCTAGCTATAGAGGCAAATGTTTTCTCAAAATTAATTCCTCTATTTGGTTGTACCCCTTAGCCACCAATCTTGCCTTATTCCTAATCACCACTCCATAATTATTCATCTTGTTCTTGAAATCCATTTGGTTCCAACTACACTTTGTCCCGTTGGTCTTTCTAGAAGCTCCCAAACATCATTCCTAACAAATTTGTTTAACTCCTCTTGCATGGCTAAGATCCAAAACTCATCAGATAGGGTTTCATTGATGTTGGTGGGTTTAGTCATTGAGATAAAGATAGAGTGGTTCACTTCCTTTCTAAGCCCATGTCTAGTCCTAACGCCTTCAGAGGGGTCTCCTAAGATCAATTCTTTGGGGTGACTCAAAGAGTATCTCCAATCTCTATGCAAGGTGTGTGTAGGTTCAACCCTTTCCTCCATATTTACTTTTTCTACTCCTTAGGTAATCTCACCTACTCCTTCAATGTTTTTGGACTCTACCCTCTTCTCTAAATTTTTAACTCCAGTGGTAATCTCTCCAACTTCATCTTCATCCTCAACTCTAGACTTCCTAGGATCAGATTCATCAAACACTACATGAGTAGTCTCCTCCACCACTAATCTCCTCTTATTAAACACCCTAAAAGACTTTCCAACACTAGAATATCCTAAGAACACTCCATCAGATTTTGGGTCAAATTTTCTTTAGTGAGACTTCCTATTGTTATGAATGAAAACCTTACAACCAAAGACATCGATGTGGGAAAGATTGGGTGTTCTACCCTTAAGGATCTCATAGGATGTCTTATCAAGTTTGGCTCTAACATTCATCATATTTAACACATAATAAGCTATGTTTACCGCTTCAACCCAAAAGTATTTTGGAAGTGAATACTCAGCAAGCATGGCTCTAACGACTTCAACTAAGGTCTAGTTCTTCCTTTCAGCTACCCCATTCTACTGAGAGGTCCTAGGAGCTGAGAAGCTATGGCTAATCCCCTTATCTTCACAAAAGACTCCAAATCTCTCATTATCAAACTCTCCCCCATGGTCACTATGGAGGGTCAAGATCTCATAACCTAGCTTTTTTTGAATCTAAGTGAAGAAGGCTCTAAACTAATCAAAAGAATTATTCTTATGTGACAGAAATCTAATCCAAGTAAAGCTCGAGTAGTCATCAACAATCACAAAACCATAGACTTTCTCTCCTAAGTTGGCAGTGCTAATGGGTCCAAACAAATCCATGTGAAGGACTTCTAAAGGTCTAGAGGTGCTAATGTCCTTAATGTAGTGAAAAGTGGAGTGGACTTGCTTTCCTAATTGGCAGACATCACAAAGGTGGTCTTTTGAAAACTTAAGCTTGGGGATGCCTCTAACTAGGTCTTTTTGGGTCACTTTCCTAAGGGTTTTCATACTGACATGACATAATCTTCAGTGCCACAACCATGAATCATCACCAGGAATTTTTAAGCAAAATGAAACATCACATTCAATATTATTTAAATCAAGCATGTAAATATTATTGATCCACTTTTCCTGTAAAATAGTGTTATTATTTAAGCTTATGAAGTAAGTGTTTGCCAAGAATTTTATGATGAAGCCTTTATCGCATAGCTGACTAATACTGAGGAAGTTGTGTTTTAGTCCATCTACAAGAAAAGCATTTTCAATTAAAAGGTTCTTGAAGTTTCTGATTATACCTATGCCTACCACTTTCTTGGTGGTGTTGTCTCCAAGAGTGACCTTACCTCTAGCACTGGCCTCCAATGAAACAAATTAATTAGCATCTTCAGTCTTATGTCATGAGTATCCGCTGTCCAGGTACCACATGCTCTCACGAGGCCTTTTATGAGAGCAAGCCTACAAAATTATCAAACATCAGATTTAGGAATCCAAACATGTTTGGGTCCCTTCTTATGTAAAGTAATATGTAATGCATGTGTTATGCTGTGAATCATGCAATTTGGGTCTCCACACCTAATGTGTACTATGGTGAATGGTGCAAGTGTGTGTTATGTGTCCTAACATGCCATATAAAAAACATCTAACTCCAAGAAAAGGATGTACTAATCTACTCATGTAGTTATTCTTCTTTTTATATGATGCATGCAATGATGATTTTTTATTTTCAAAGACTTTGAAATTTGCTAACTCTTTTTCTAACTCAGCATGGGATGACTCTAAAGAATTATTTTCATTAGATAATTCATTGTGCTTTTTTTTAATGCATCAAACTCATCAAGTAAAGACATGTGATTGTTATCTATTGTAGAATGATCTTTAAGAAGAATTTCATGTTCTTTTTGTAAATTTAAAAATTCTAATTTCATGCTAGCATGTGTTTTTTTAAGCTTCATATATGATTCATGAATTTTTTTAGAAACATCAAGTAGTTGCACATAGGTAAGTTCATATATCTCTGCTTGGTCACTTTGGCCAAGATGAACATCTGCCATTAAGCACAAGTTTGTTGTCTCCTCTTCAACTTCAATCTCAGAGGAGTTTGATGCAGAATCCTCCCAGAATGCTTTTTGGAACCTCTTCTTATCCTTTTTGAACTTAGGTTTCTCCTCTCCCTTCTCCTTGCTTGGGTGAGACTTAAGTGTAGGATAATCATGTTTAATATGTCCTGGCTTCTTGCATTCAAAATAAATCATATCATTAGAACTCTTAAAATTTTTGTTTCCCTTATCTTTATTCCACTTTTGATGGTTATTTTGCTTCTTCCTTAGAAAGCTTTTGAATTGCCTTATCATTAAGGCAACATCATCACTTTTAGATCTGGAAGAATCAGTTTCCATATTATTGGCCTTCAGTGCTATAGTTTTCTCATTTTTTTCTCACCTGTATCAAGATTTCTTTGATTCACCCCTTGCTCATAAGCAATGAGTGATCCAAGTAAGTTATCAATCAAATAAGTATTCAAATCTTTGGATTCAGTGATTGAAGTAATCTTAGCATCAAAAGAAGAAGGCAAGCATCTTAAGATTTTATTCACTTTCTCATATTTGGTGAGTTCTCTTCCTAAGGCATGCAAAGAGGTAACCATTTGAGTAAACCTTGTATACATTTCATAAATTGATTCAGAAGGTTTCATACAAAAAAGTTTGTAATTATGTAATAGAATATTTAATCGAGATTTGCTTAACTTCATTAGTTCTTTCATAAGTAATATATAATTTATCCTATATCTCTTTACCAGAAGTGTAAGTTGAAGCACGCATGTAATCTTCAGATTTAAAAGCACAAAAAAATAGTTCAAATATTTTGCATTAAGTTGTGCTAAATCCCTATCATCAAGAGTCCATTAAGTAAAATAAAATGGAACAGTAATGCAATTAAGTTTACCAGTCGGAGGTGTATAAACATCCTTAACAAGCATCCACATGCGATAGTCAATTGATTGTAAAAATATAGACATGCGAGTTTTCAAAAAATCAAAAGGAATATTATCAAACAAAGGTGGTCGGGAATAGAACACCCTTCTACAGTATTATGATTGTCGGAGTTAGCCATGGATCAAAATTCAAAAAGTTTTTAAACTTAATTTTTATGAATCCTACTCTGATACCACTTAAAAGTTTATTAAGGATGTTAAGTCCTTATGAACTAGCCCAAGGCTAACCAAGAGGGGTGAATTGGTATTTTAAAAAATTTCTTTCAATCAAAACTCAAAATACAAATCACAATTCACCTCAAAGAAAATTAAGAGTTTGAAAATTAAATGCGGAAAAAAAATAGTAGTAAAAGAACACAGAGATTTTTAGTGGTTCGGTCAACTTGACCTATGTTCACTCTTCGAAGGTACCCTCCGAGTATTACACTAAACTCAGTGACTCTTCTTTTGCTCCCATAGCAAGGCAGAGAAGCCTTTACAAAACCTCCATTCAACCTACACCGGTGAGGCAGAAAACTTGACTCCTTTTGCTTGCTCTTGAAGAAGGCAGAGAACCTTGACCAATTGTTGAAGTAGACCTCCCTTGAACCCCCAAGGATAAGGGATGATGATCGGAGAAGATGACTTGGAACCTTACTTGGAGAAACCCTTATGAACCCTCTCACAAACTCTCCCTCATAAGTTCCTCTCTCTCTCTCCCCCTCTCTCTCCCTCTCTTCTAGGCTCTCTCAGATCAAGATAGTAGTAAAAGATACCCTCATGGGTGATATAAGAGAGCTTATATAAAAGAGCTTCGTAATAGCTCATTAATTATAACTTACTGACTTTATCATCCAAGATGATATTAATATCATCATGTACGAACAATGCAAATTAAGCTCAATCAAACAGGACGATTTAGGATGATCAGAAGGCTTTTGTACATATCATCCTGTACGATTAGTTCAAATCACAAAATATCGGCCAGACTATCGCTCTGAATGGATGTCTGGACGATTGAAAAATAGCTTGATCAACCCGGACGATTAGTACAAATCCATGAAAATTGTCCAGAACATAGCCCTGAATAGATGTTGTCCGATATGTGATCGTCCAAGAACAACTAGGGTTTTTGAACTGATCATCCCGGACGATGTGATCGTATCAATCAAGCCTTAATTGCTTTCCTTAATCATCAGATTAATTTAGGCATAATTGTGTTACATCATCTAGGATGACGTCCTTGATGATGTCCAAAAATAAATAATACCTAAACAGATTTGACGGCTGATTCTTTTTTATTTGAGCATATCGTCCCGGAGGATACAAATATCATCCATTATGATGAGCTTAATGATGGCTGCCTTAACTTGGATGCCCTCATTAGGATTTCTATTTTTAACTGATCATTCAGGATGATATTAGGATCATCCTAGATGATGTCCTCAAAATAGAGAACTCTAAATCAGACAGAAAAATTCCTCCAAGTGTGTGTGTGCAAGGTTACTTAGCATCAGTAACCACATTTATTATAAATAGACTCAAGAAGAAAAAAGGTTTACAAACTGACTCAAATACCCAATCTTAAGCTGGATCAAATTGCAGTCTTGATCCTGTGGACCTGAAATGTAAGTAGGCAAGGCAATCGTAGAAAAATAGAAGTGTTTGCTATCATCAAAATTCTATTTCTGAAAGTAGATATGCAACTTATTTTGTGATAGAAAATCCCTCCACAACTTAAGGGGAAATTCTATAAGATGTTGGTGAGATATGCAATGCTCTATGGTGTAAAATGTTAGCCAATAAAATAGAAGTTTAATATTAAGTTAAGCATTATAGAGATGAGGATGCTCAGGTGGATGAGTGTCTTCACTCTTAGAGATAGGATACAAAATGTGCAAATTTGTTAAAAATGTTAGAGTAGCTCCATTAAAAGATAAGATTGGAGAGAGACACCTTAGATGGTTTGGTCACATAAAATAATAGCCTTTTGATGACCAAGTTATGAAAGTTAAGAAAGGTAGAGGTTGGCCTAAAAAGACATGGTTATAAAGTATTAAATTTGGCATTTATTTATTAAATTTAAATGAGAATTTGACTCTGAATAGGACACAATTGAGAAAATTTATTCATGTATCCAACCCTATATAGTGGGATAAATACTTGATGTTGTTGTTAATTTTATTGTTATTGCTTCTGATTAAATGGAATGTTTCTTCTAATATGTTTTTTTATGTGGATCTTATTGGTCACTTTAGCAGAAAGTTAGAAGATTAAAGTATATAATTCATCCAAATAATACTCTATGACATCACACTACATATCCTTTTAAGGAAGGCTAGGCAGACACATGCTAATCCATGGTCAACAAAAGCCAATTCAATGAACTAGCCAACCAACTAATCTTAAATTTGATTGGATAAATCTTACCCATAGATATTTTCCCAAATTAAATTCAAGCAAATGGTCTAGCTTAATACATTGAAGCATGCGTGAGACTTGTATTACGTTTGTTATAGCTACACTGGTGAAAGTTTATGTAAGAATAAGAATAAGCTTAGATTTTCCTTGATATGAAATTTCCTACTAGATAAATTGAATGAGTGAGTGTCAATCCCATAAGAAAGTGTTATGAAAGTTTGTAATCAAATTAGTATTGTTTACTATAGATGCACTATTTATCCTACAAAATAAGAATGAAGAGTTTTGAGTTTCTCACTTTTACATAATGAAATTATATTATGTGATACTAATATATAAAATATATTTTTAACAAATTATTATAAAACAATAATGTTTTCCTAATGAGACACTTAAATGATAATGTGGATAAGAGCATATGCATCCCTAGATCTCTATCAAGTTTGTAGGGGTGAAAATAAATATTTTGTACCTTCCTACATTTCTAATATCTCCAAAGAACCTTGAAGGATAAACATCCTATGTCTAGGTATGCCAATATTCCTATTTATTTTAGTATTCCTCTGAGGTAATGTATCGCAGTAAATGTTAACTACAAACATAGCCATTATATGCATTAAATGAAGAAGGGTAGATATTAAAAACATCCATAATTTCATTAAAGGCATAATAGTTTAAATCAATAATTGTATTATTTTTACTTCATTAGCAAGAAAACCTAAAAATTAACCATACATATATAGAATTGAAATCAAACTCATTTTCATTTCACTCATAAAAGGAAAGATATAAGATAAAGAATAAAGAATAACTTCATTAAGGTATTATAATTAACTTCTCCCCACTCCTTCCTCTACAAATGTAGGTTTTCTTACATTAGATTGGATAATATCTCCAATGAAAGTATATTTCCCCTTGTTGGCTTCCCTTAGATTTTACTTTATGGGGACACTAAAGAACTACACTGAATATTACAGGACTCTACTAATGGTGACATAACTTCTAAAAAAAAGAACTAAAAAACTATTTATAGTAAGTGTAAAAATAGCCTAAAGCAACACAATGCTCAAGATAGTGGTGTTGCATCATTAGAAACTGAACTAGAGCCTCAACACTATTAAGCTTGCTCCACTACGGCATTACGCAGGCTCGACATGTTTGTTTGCTGAAACTGTGTGTCTGTTTATTGAATCAGTGTTTCTCTATCTTTTGTTAACTACTTTGTTGTGGTGATAAAAAAATTTGAATGTTGTGGCACTTGAATGTGCAATCTAGCAATGTGGCGTTATGATGGTTAGTAGTCTGACATTTAACTTCCTAAGACTCAAGTGTTGTGGTATATATTTCAGGCGATGTATTCTTGTAGAGTGATGTGATGTTGACCTTTGTTCATTAAGGGGCTAAATAATTTACCATTTTTCATGAGATGATAGCATTATAATATCCTAATTTAGCACTAAGGCATAGTAGATGCTACAATTTAGATAATTGGGCCACCATGGCTTTAGTTCAACACATTTAGATTTTTTCCTATTTCTAGACATTTTCTACCCAAAACAAAACTAAAATAATATATTCTCACTAAATTTAAATATAAGAAATAGTTCAAAATTTATACTTAATAAATTCCCCCAACTTAAACTCTTATTTATCCTCTAACAATGGTCTAATCACCTAATGATTAACTTAATAGCTCAAATAAAAATTGGTAATTTTAAATTGCCAAAGTGTTAGATAATGCATCATGATGTTGAAGTAAATTGAAATAATTATAGGTCTAATGCTAATTTGAAAAACCATGTGTAATTAGCTTAAGTAATCATCCTTTTGTTACTTGAATTAAACTTATCCACTATCAGCATATGTGCAATATAAACTTTTGATTTAAAAAATGAGTAATATATTATTTAGAGATTAGTTGTGCTTTTAGTTAAATTTGAAGTTCATGAGTGCATTGTGATATGTATTAGTTTACTTATCTTATCTTATTTGATTTAAAGTATTATGATGCTTTTTGAACTTAAGTTTTAACATATATAAATTTCTAAATGTACTCATCTTTTCTTTAACTTTTTAGTTTTCTCTTTCTTGTAATTTTTTAAGTTTTTAATTTTTCATAGTTGGAGTACATATTAATGATTTTGAATATCATTTTTCTTTCAGCCCTTCAGCAACCCTAATTGACTTCATGTAAGGATCTACTAAGATAAATAATTTCATATTCAAGTTTACTATAATCTTTCTAATTTTAGCGTCACACTTCTTTTCCCTAAAATCAATTATTCATTCTCAAATGTAATAGTAAGTGCAATAGTGTATAGTTTTGAAGTTCAATTCAAATCAATAACTTAAATTATTTTCTTTGTTAATTATTAAGATTTCTAAATTATGAACTACTATACTTTATTCATTCAATTTATCATCTAAGGTTTTATTATTTTCCTAATTTTATATAATTTTTAATACAATTTTTATTTTAGCTAAATAAATAACCCAAGTGCAACTACTATGTAGAGGATAAATTTTAATATTTAAGCATAAACATGAATTTAAATTAAATGTAAATGACAAGATGAAATAATATAAATAATAGTGAACAATGACTATAATCAAATACCAAAAACATAACACATAATATATTCAAACAAAACACAATTGTGTTGCCTCTCATCAGGGCAAGGTTTATAGTCTTCAGCCATACTATGTCAATTATTCTTTTTTAGGATGAACCAAATTAGTAATATTCTTCAAATGATCTATGTTCCCAACAAAATAACATTTCAATCTATGAACACTAACGTTAAAGATGTGCAAACCTTTCTTGTCCTTATTTTCAAGAGCTCCATTGGGAAATACTTTGATAACAGTGAATGTTCTTATACACCTAAACTTTAGTTCTTTTATAAATAATTTTAATTTAGAGTTAAAGAGAAAAATCTCTTATTTAGGGGTGAATTATTTCATAATAATCTTACGATCATGCCTTTTTTTTATTTTATCTTTATAAATCTTAGGATTTTAATAAGCCTTACTTCTAAATTCTTCCAACTCATTCAATTGTATTAATCTTTTTTCTTCTACTCTCTTAATATTGAAATTTAATTATTTCACTACCAAGAATGCATTTTGCTTTAATTTTATAGGAAGGTGGAAAGCTTTTCTATAGACAAACCTATAGGGAGACATTCCAATAGATCATCTAGTTCAATATCCCAATCTTTTCTATTAGCACTAATATTTTTTTCAAAACTCTTTTAATTTTTATATTACTTATTTCGGCTTGGCCATTAGTTTGAGGATGATAAGCTATTGTAACCCTCTGATGAAAACCATATTTAATGAGTGTTTTTTTACTCTCAAATTATAGAAATGACTTCCCCCATCATTGATTAACACTCTAGGCATTCAAAATATAGAAAATATATTTTTCTTTAAAATTTTAATCGTAACTTGAGGATTAGTTCTAGGTGTTTCCACTCCTTCAATCCATTTTGACACATAATCAACAAAAAAAGAATATATTGGCATTCATGGGATTGCACTAATGGTCCCATAATATCTAATCCCTAAACATCAAATAACTCAATCTCCAAAACATAATTTAAGGGTATTTCATTTCTTCTAGAAATATTACCCACTCTTTCACATTGATCACATTTTCTAAAAAATTCATTAACATCTTCAAATAATGTAGGATAATAAAATCATAACTGGAGAACCTTAGAAGCAATTCCAAATCCTCCAAAATGTCCTACAAAATGAGAGTCATGACATTCCCTAATTATAGGTTCTACATCTTTCTTTGGGACACATCTCCTAATGATATAGTGCATCCCAAAAATAATATTTTCCATTATGTACAAATTTTATATTCTAAGTAGAGTATAAATAATATGGAAGCACGCCACTTATAATAAAATTTATAATATCAATATACCATGGTAATCTACTCAGATTCAAAGTAAATAATTACTCATTAAGGAAAAACTCATTAATTTGAAGTTCATTTTATACTCTTCAATTAACATTTTGACAAAATCCTTTATAAATCTCCTATAAAATTTTGCATGTATAAGGAAGCACCTAATCCGCTTAATTGAAGTGGGAGTGCAATTTGTTTTTATTACCTGCACCATTGCTTTGTCCATTATTTATCCTTCCTTAAAGATTTATGCCCTAAAACAATGCTCTTAGTCAACATAAATTGACAATTTTCTCAATTTAGTACTAAATTTGTTTTCTGACATCTTATAAGTATAATGGTCAAATGATCAAGACAAGAGTCAAAAGTAGTACCAAACACCAAAAAAACTCATCTATAAAAATTTTAATGCCCTGTTCAATTAAATCTGAAAAGATAGATATAATATATCTCTAAAATGTAGTTGGAGCATTACAAAGACTAAAATGTAATCTTCTAAAGGAAAAAAGTTCCATAAGGACTAGTAAAGGTGGTTTTATCCTGATCCTCAGGTGCAATAGGAATCCAATGATATCCTGAGTATCCATCAAGAAAATAATAAAAAGAATATCCCGCCAATCTATCCAGTTTCTAATCACAGAAAGGAAAGGAAAAAAAGATCTTTCCTAAAAGCTTTATTCAACTTCATATAATTTATATAGATTCTCCAACTTGTGACTACCTTAGTGGGGATAAGCGTATTATGTTCATTGGATACTACAGTCAAACCACCCTTCTTAGGTATGTAGTCAATAGGACTTACCCAAGCACTATCTAAAATGGGCTAAATAAATCCTTCTTCTAACCATTTAAGTATTTCATTTTTAACAATATCTTTGATATATGGGTTAAGACTTCTTTGAGGGCCAATTTTTAATATAGAATTTGCCTCCATTAAAATTTGATACATGTAGAGCATGGGCCTAATTCCTTTGATATCAATTATCATCCATCTAAAAGCTTTCTTAAAATATCCTTAAACCCTAATCAACTTTCCTTCCTATTCTTTTTTCATGATAGCAAAAATTATCACTGTGAAAGTTGAATCTCTGCTTAAAAAGACATGCTTAAGATGGTTGGGCAAGACTTTAAGTTCTAAAATAGGGGCTTCCTCTATAGATGGTCTTAAAGTTGTCAACATATAATGTATCTAAAGTATCAAACATTCCCTAAAATGGTTCAGTTGTATCTTCAATAGATTAAATAGAGTCTCATAAGTCCTCAAATCTTCTTTCTAATTCCATCTGCTTCAATTTTTTCTTTCATCAATTCTTCTTTGAAACCCTCTACCACAGATAATAATTATCTTCATATCTTCTTTCAGGTTCGTGATAATAAAATCAATAAGGAATATAAACTTATCTACCTTAATGAGACCTCCTCTAACACTCCCTTAGGATAAGTATAAGATCCATCAACTATCTGAAGAGTGATAGAGGTAGGTTGAACCTCTCTACATATAAACTTCTAAAAATAAATAATGGCATAAGATTGATACTAGATCCTTAATTACAGAAGGCTTTTTTATAAATTTATCTCCTATTTCTATGGGAATAGTGAAACTCTAATGATCTTTCAATTTTTTAAAAAGTTTCTTTTAAATTATAGCACTACACTTTTTAGTTAAGGTCGTAGTTTCAAACTATTCTAACTTCATTTCCTTATTCAAAATATCCTTTATGAAATTAGTAGAAGTGGGCATTTGCTCTAAGGCTTTAGTGAAAGGTATATTGATGGTTAGCTTCTTAAAGACCTAGAAGAACCTAGAGAATTGTTTATCCAAATTTTTCTTAATTTACATTTAGGAAAAGTTGTTAGTGGTATCTCTACAACCTTCCTAATGGGTCCTTTATGTTCTTTGAAAGGTTCAAGTTATTGGGTAAGAGATTTAGTTTCTATGGGATCTTCTACACCACTCTCCTTTTAAGGTTGATCATTGTCCTAAAAAGGGCCTCCCAAATGAGTTCCATTCCTAAGTTGAATATTATTGCATTGGACTTTCAATTTTTTATTATTGATCATACTAATAAGTTGTTATATCTGGTTTTCTATCTTTCTAAGGGCTATAGATTGATCCTATAATTGAATTCCCATTTGCATTACTACCTCATCCAAAGGTGTCATTCTATTCATGAACTTATTATTTTTATCACAATCTAAATGGTAACACTATGGTGCTAAAATGTTAGGTTCCATGGCACTCACACATCAAGAATCAATAACAAGATTAGTGTAAATATTATGCATATGTGATCCAGCCCTAACTCTAATTATGTATAATTTCTTAGAAATTATAGTTACTTAAGTAGTCAAAATATATATAAACCATTTAATTCATCAACACTTTGTAGTCTCTTAGGATTCATCCTATTAGAAGGTCAAAGGAAAATATTTGTAGTCATTTCCTAAATTAATTCATATGCTTCCTCAAATAGCTTACACATTAAAGTTCCTCCATCTATTGCTTTTATAAATAGACTAAGAGATCTTACTAATCCATTATAAAAAGTATGAATAACCAAACAATTAGTTAAAGCATATGAATGGAAGTTAGGAGATGAATTAGATTGTGTTAATGTTGGCGAAGGAGAATTTTTATGGAGAGTGATTTTGAAGATGATATTAGAGGATCTTTGGCTGTCCGAGGTTTTTCATTAGTCTGGCGTGACCAACGAAGGTTCTTCATCTGGATTGTATACCAGCGAGGCATTCATATTAGGTTTTGGAAAAAAATTCACCCAAGTATATTGTCTTCCCCCAAATAGAGTGGATAAGTTTTTCCATATTTTATAGAGGTTTTGTGGGTGAAGGCGCAGCCAATGTAGGCTTACAGTATGGTTGTTCTGATGGATTAAAATTTGAGATTATGTGTGGTAATTGGCACTTAGATTTGTTTGGGTTATGTGTTGCTTGAGTCTGTGTTTAGATGTTTTTTTTTTTTAATTGGTGTTTGAAACGGAGATGTTCTTGGTGTGGGATCTTTCATTGTTCAAGAAAGTGTTGTGTGGGTTTTTTACTTGTAGATTTGGACTTTTTGTTCAAAAGATTTATCTATAATGGATGTGTTAATCCTCCATCTTCAATTAAGAACGGGAATTCTTCAATCGAGGAATGGAATTCATGAATTTTCCTTCTCAATTTCTCCAAACTAGGTTTTGAGTTTTGGAGCAATTTTTGTAGTTTATTCAAGAATCTTGGAGAAAGGATTCATGCGATCTTGGTAGATATTATTACCACCTGGAGAATTTGGTTTGTTTTTTTCTTCAGCAATTCGATGGATTGGAAGATTTAAAATGAAAGTAGGGAGTGAAGATGATTTTCCTCCTATTTTCAGGTTTGATGCTCTTTCACTTGTTCTTGTGTTGGAATGCTCAATTGGTAAGAATTCTGTTGAAGTATAGAAATTTGTTGAAATTTCTTTTAGGATGTTCTGCGGAGGTGTTGTTGATGGTTGTTCTGTTTATGAGTTTGGTTATGGTTCCATGGCTATGAGAATTGGCAGCGATCTTATAAGGAAAGATGATCTATGTGTTGATGCTTCTACTTTTGGTGGTGTAAAGAATGCAATCCTGATTATCTAAATACCCACTCCTTATTTAAGTCAATTAAGACACACATGCATAAATTATATTTTTTTAAAAAAAGAGCAATAAATGCATTACTAGAAAAAAGCAAACCACAATGTTGATTCCTCCTTCAACACACTAACGAAAGAAAGAGGAATCTTATTCAAACACAAATCCTCCCAAATTAAATTACTAATAAGAGCAAGATTAGCACACATATCTGCTAACTTGTTGCTACCTCTATCTACACATTTAAAGATGACATAATTAAATTCTTTAAAGAACTCAAGTCTTTCATCTCCTTGAAGCCATCAAGAAAAGCGTGATGTAGAATCCTCATTACATTCGAATTATCACCTTCAATAATTTCTCCCTTATATTTGAACATCCAATCTTTGATGACTTCTTTCAATGATTTGATAGCTAAAAGCTCCAATTGAGAAATGTCCCAATGTATGCAAGATTTACCAAAAGCCAATAAGAACCTCCCTTTGCAGTCATGGATCACACCTCTAATATCGGCTCTGTAAGAAGAAACAAGTGAAGCATCTACATTGATCTTTAACCAATCGGATGGAGGGGGATGCCAAATATTAGACAGCCTAAAAGACTGATTAACATCCCATCTTTCCGAGCTTATGTCAAAAACCATTTTAGAAAATGAAGAAAAGTTGAAGGCATTTGCAGCAATTGCATTTGCACTTTCTACAACTCCATCATGTAATAATTTGTTCCTAGCCTTCCATGAAAGATAAACAACATTACAAAACAAGTTGAGAAGCATACCATTATGTTTTGCAATTGATTCCATCCAAGAGCAGCATTCTTCAAAATTTATGAACACGGGAATTCCAAATCCCCACTTGTTTAAATAGTGAAATCTTATCTTTCAATTTTCTACATTTGAAAAGTACATGTTCCACATCCTTAATATCGTTCCATGGCATCTTGGACATGTTTCATTGATTTGCAATCTTCTATGTGCTAAGAAATAATAGGTTGGGATTGCATTTTTAAATAGCCTCCAGTATAACACCTCTACCCGAGGATTCACTTTTGCTCTTTTAAATCATTTCTGAAATATGGGTTCATCTTGAGATTGTTGCATATATTCAAAAATCTGTCCAGAAAGAGTCTTCCCTGAATTTTGGAAAATCAGCTCCTGCTCATCATCCCGTTGAGTTGTTTTAATATTGATTTGTAGAATTAGTTCCACCAATTCACTTCCAAACACCATCAGCAATTCAGCAACATTCCAGTTTTTGTTTACAATAAATCTGTCCAACAGTAAAACCTCATCACCTTGAGACAACAAAAGTTGGCTATTTGTTGATGCTTCTATCCAATATCCACTTGTCTCTATAGACATCAATAGATGATCCATTTGCAATATTCCATTTCAAAAAAGGAATAAGAACTTTTCCACCATCACAAATTAATTTCCATGAAGATGATAAACTTTTCTTATTATCTTCAACTTCAACCTTGGTGCCATATTTAGGAGCTAGAGTTTTATGTATGAGAGATTCTTTATTTTGTAAAAACCGCCAAGCTAATCTAGCTCTAAGAGAAGCAACTTTAGATGTAGAGGAATACAAACCACGTCCTCCCTAATATAACGGATTGCACAAATCACACCAACTAACATAATGAATTCCCAACCTTCCATTTGACTTGTTCCATAGGAAGCTCCTACACAATTTGTCAATTTCTTCAAGCACACGAATTGGAACAAGAGAGTGTGTACTATAGAAATTCGGGTATGACAGAATAACCGATTTAATCAAGTTTAATTTGCCAACCAAGGATATGAATTTGCTACCACATATATTGAGCATCCTTAATGATTTTTCAATGATGAATTGGAAATCAACAGCCACCAATCTTTTTAAAGCCATTTTTATACCAAAATAAGAAAATTCTTTCACTTCTTTGAACCCCATAATACGAGTAATGGACTTTCTTTTCCTTCTATTAACAATCTTACCAAAAAGAATGGCAGATTTGTTAATATTAATACATTGCCCAATCCATTTACTAAAATTGGAAAGAATTCTCTTGATCTCAATTGCCACCTTCTTATTAGCTTTAGAGAAAATCATCACATCATCTGCATATAATAAGTGTGATATCCGTGGACCATTCGGACAAATCCTAATCCCAATAGAAGTTTGAGCAAAAGCATTAAAATGAGTTGAGAACAAAGAATGAATAGAAGAGGTGGCAAGGGGCAACCTTGACGGAAGTCACTCTTATATGCTTACGACTAAAACCCAAAATCTCTTTATTGGTAGCCAAATTTCCCGACCGATAAACCAAATAGTGTTGTACAAATGTCCCATTTCAACACTTAATCATAACTTCTTGACATCCCCTGACCCAATTTGAATGCTTCTGCAAGGTCCTGGAACCATGGCCAACTAGTCCTAATAATGAGTAATTCAGCTTTATGAAGTGAAATAAAATATAATGTTATTTGTATTGTAATAGTGGCAATACTATATAAAAATATAAATTGAAATTAACAATTTAATTATTTTCTGGATTCATGTGACTAAATTATATTAAAAGATAATTTTCTAATTTTAACCTAAATTTACATTAAATAACTTTTTAATTATAATTTAAATAACAATTAATAAATAAAGATCATATGTGAAGTAATTTTAATTTACAATTGTCATAACATGATATAAAGAATATGAATGAGTTAAAATAAATTTGATTATATTTTACCATATATAATAAATTAAAATTTAATTTTAACATTAGATATTTTTATTAGTTAAAGTGAGTTAGAGCCCTCATTTTGCTAAAATATTAAAAGAATTATCTAAGATACTCATGATTCTAAAAATAACTGTGCATCGTTTTAATCTCGTTAGACATCTTCAAAATCATTGATTAACATATCATTCAATTGATGCTGCTTTAAAGTTAAGTTGAAAATCCGTACAATCAGTCAAGATAAATCAGTAAACGTCTAATTATACATGTAATATCATCAAAATAATTTCATTTCCATAATAAACTTAAAAATACAGCTTTTCTTGGTTAAGGATTTTGCTCCCAATTAGAAGATTCTGAATTTAAATCTCACATAGATTTTGTTTGTGTTTAACCACTGCCTCTAATTTTTCAAAAAAAATAATAATAATAATAATTTAAAAGTCAACAAACTTAAATATAAAAATCTCACAATTACAGAAAACTAATATCACAGAAAATCTATCTAAATATCAATATAAAAAAATTGTAAAGGAATGGAATAGGATTCGCTCCCTTTTTTTTCATAAATTTTAATTCATAGAGAAAAAGAAGAATTTTCATCATATCCAAAATTAATTCATACTTCTCAAAAAAATGGTCATTAAAATCTCAATTTATATTTTTACAGCCATAAAAGGAAAAAAATAAAAATAGATCAGCAAGTTTATGCACTTTTTTATTAATTTATTTTTTTACTTTATTTTAGGAGTATTATAAAAAATAGTTATATATTTAATACCAAAATTTTTATGTTCATCTTTATTCAACTTTAGTATCAAAAAATATTTCTTGCTGAAATTTTTAAATACATTAAAGTATACATTATGCTGATGCATGCAAGGCTTGAGATTGGTGCATATCATGTGAAGTGTCAGTGGGGTCACATCATCTTGTGCCCTGCATCAAAATGTCTCCCGTCTTTGCCACGAGATCGAAGTTTGTATTCATCCACTTTGAATTTATCATTTGTTGAATTTAGGTGGCTCTTTGGAGGAGCAGCAAACTTGTCATGGCCCCATCTGTCACGATCCTCAGCGCCCCAACCAGTGTTAGCACATCGCTGAAACGCAGTAAAAAATATAATTCTGATTAATGAATGATATGTAATGATGGACATATATGCATAACAACAAGACAGAGAACGCATGGTCTAAGGAATTCGTAATAAAAACGAAATTATCAAATCCCAAATCAGCTTACAAATAGTTAAGCGATTACTACATTTTTCATGGTGGCTCCTGCCAAAGCTCACTACATGATGAACTTTATGTTTAAATGCAAGTTAAATGCTCATCTCTTATAGGAAAAAATTTTAGCAAATTAAATACTGGTGCTCTGTTCTCGTCTCATTCGACTTCGGTCTCGTCTCCGCCTACTTTTGGAGACCTAAGCTCAAGGTTCGTACAAAATGGGAAGATGAAGTTTAAGACAGGTAAGCCTTTGATCATCAACGAAGACGGTTTGTTAACTTCTAAAAAACCTATAGAAGATACAGGTAAATGGAAAAATGTATTGGCCGAAAGCTTGGTTAAAATTTCAAATAAATCTAGACCTCTCCTAGATTCTAGATTGATTTGAAATCAAATAGTGATGCTTCTTCTTCTTCTTCTTCTGGCGCTAAGGTGGCTTTAAATGTACTAGGAGATGCTAAACTTCTGGCTGAGGATTCCGATAGGTTTGGTTCTAAAGTTTTGGATTCTACTAGAACTGGTTTGAAGATGCTGTCTCGGAAATTCATAAGTTGTATTTTAATCACTGTAATTTTGTTGGCACTCAAAAACCTGAAGGGGCTCGTTTTGCTCAATCGGTGGTTGATCTGGAGAAGGACCGTATTTGTGAATCAGGATATCTGGGTGAGTGCAATAAAGTTGATAATCGGCCAGCTGTTCCCAAACAACCGTCTAGCAATGTGTTGCAAAATTCTTGGAGTAAGAAGTCGAATATCAAAGTCATGGATATGAATTATGGTGATTGTTTTACCGAGGATGGTTCTGTGGTTAAGCTGCATTTACAAAATGAATTGAAAAATTCAAAAAAGCTTCAGAATCTGTTGGAGATCAAAGAATTTGGAGAGAATGATCCCTTTCATATGGTTAGCATGGAGTTGAGGAGACAATGGTCTCAATTTGGTAGATTTCACCTGGCGTGGGTTCTATGTGCGTTTTATGAACCAGAAACGTTGGAGTCAGTTTTTTTCTAATAGACCATGGTATGTTAATAGACATATCATTGGATTGGATAGATGGTCTCCATCCTTTTCTCCTACCTCTTTGAAGGGGCTGCGGCTCCTGTATGGATTAGAATGCCAAATCTCTCATTACAATGTTAGGATGAAATTAATGTATGCAGGATTGCTTCCATGGTTGGTAGCCGTATATGATTGATGGAAACATGTTTCAATGGGGGAGAAGGGAATTTGGAAGAATTCATGTTTGTGTCAAGTTGGATGGCAAGTTGCCATTGGGTGTTTGGGTGGAGGGAAGCTCAAGTAGATTCTTTCAGAGAATCGAATATGAAAGGATATCTAACTTCTGCTTCAATTGTGATAAGATAGGTCACTTAAAGAAGAATTGTATGGACAAAGCTTTGGAGGTAAATCAGGCTTCTAATCCAACAGAAAATACGGATAAAATTGTAAGTCCACCTGAGATGGGAAACTCAAGAGCAGCTAATGGGGCTGTATTTGATGGAGATGCAAGTAAAGTTGTGTATGGACCGTGGGTTCATGTTAATTATGGGATTAGAAGGTTTAAAAGTTCTGGTTTCAGGAAAATTGGATCCCGTCCTTTGAAGGAGGATAGTGGGAAGGGGATTGAATCAATGGAGATTGCTAGAATTGAAAGGGAACCTGAGGTTGTCAAGTTGCCTAACGTGAAGTGCTGACTCAGATCCATTGCTGGGAGGAGTGCTATATGAAGGTGCAAATCCATATTCAGCTTTAATTCAGGATTTTCCTGTGCATATGCTTGCTTCGAAAAATGGAGGTATGGTTTCTAATTCTTGTATTCTTCCTATTGATGATAATAAATTTAAAGTCTTAAATGATATGGTTGATGAAGGGGAGATAGCTGCACAGAGAAGTTTGTTATGTCGTCGCCTGGCATCTTGGTTGATAATGGAGGATTGGGTTATGGGTCTATGGAGATGAAAATGGAGGTGATGAATGGGGATTTGAGCTTCAAAGGAGGAGTTCTTCTAATGTCAAGAAGAAAGGCTCTAAACAACTTAATGGATTGGGTCCTATTAAATTGGCTCCTCATAGTAGGAGAGTGGGTGGTGAACAAAAAGATAAAGTGGGGATCTCTTCCCCTCTTGGACAATGATGTCTTCTAGCTTTCTGGAACTGTAGACAAGCTAGGAAAAGGAAAGCTTCTCTATGTCTCAAGGAGTTCGAGAATGATCATGGTGTCTTTTTTATAGGTTTATTGGAAACAAAATTGTCTTTGATTAATAGAAGGGATGTCAATTTGTTAATTGGTGTTGATTGAGATTATTTCCAACTTCCATCAGAAGGATTTTCAGGAGGCATTCTTGCTTATGGAAGTCTAGTATGGCTACATTTAATATTTTGGAATCTTCTCCCCAATTTGTAATTGGAGAGTTAGATGTTCTTAATAAAGGTAGATGGAGGATTGCATCTATATATGGGAATAAGGATGTTTATAGAATGAGGGCTCTTTGGGGGAAGCTGGAATTTTATTCTTCCAAAGACTTGCCTATGGTGGTGGGGTAAACTTTAATTGTTTACTTTTCCCAATGACCTAAAGAGATGAAGTCATTTTTGGCTAGCAATGATTTTCATGAGGTTGGGTGTGTTGGCCCAAAATTCACTTGGTGTAACAACAAGACCAGTGCTGATCGGATCTTAGAGAGATTGGATAGATGCTTTTTTTAATTCAGCTGCATTAAGTTCTTCCCATCATATGATGGTTAGGCATCTGGCTAGAGTTGCATCGGATCACTGCCTAATCTTATTAAATCTCCTGGAACTCAATCCTATGATTAAGAGAGCAATTAAATTTGAAGATGTCTGGGCTTCTATCCCGGCTTCAACTACGGTGGTGATAGAAGTTCGGATGAAAAAAATCAGTTGGAAGTTTTTTCTGATATACTGAACAACAAGATGAAAAGAGCTTTGAAGGCTTTGTTTTATTGGAGTAAAGCTAAGCTTAAATCTTTAGTTCAGTTGAAGGAATGCCTTTTGAAGGAAATCTTGGAGCTACAAGTAAAAGAAGCAGATAATGGAGGTCTTTCGGTTGAAGAAGATAGTTGGTCTCTCAAAGCAAAGGTGGGGAACTCAATTCAACTTTGGCTCGGTTGAACACATGGTGGAGACAACGTGCAAAGGTTAAATGGTTGGTTAAGGGTGATTGTGATTCTAAATTCTTTCAAGCATTTTCTAGTGCAAGGAGAAATTCTAAATATATCTTTAAAATTAAAGATGAAAATGGCTCTATGGTGGAGGATCAGCATCAAATTGATAAAGTTTTTTTTCATTTCATTAAGTAGAAATGGAAAGAAAGGAGCTGTATACTGGAAGGTTGGCCTTCCTTGTGGAATTGTTTGGATGAAGATGACATAAGGATGTTGAATAGAGATTTCTCATTAGAAGAAGTGGAGGTTGTGGTCAAGCAGGCTGGCAACAATATTACTCCAAACAATGATGGTATTTCCTACTCCTTAATCAAATCTTATTGGGGCATTATTAAAGAGGATTTATGGAATGTTATTAATCAATTCTTTTATACGATGGACATGAGTTATATTTGGAAAGAGACTTTAATTGTATTGATCCCTAAGGTGAGCAATCCTATGGCTCCTTCAAATTACAGACCCATTAGCTTGTACAATACAGTTTACAAGGTGGCTGCCAATGTTCTTTTGAATAGTTTATCTTCTATTATTCCTAAATTGATTTCTAAAGAGCAAGTGGTGTTTCTGAAAGGGAGGTCGATGTTGGATCATGTTCTGGTTGCTCATGAGGTATTTCATAAATTCATGTACTCTAAATCTTCTAAAGGATTTGTCTCATTCAAAATAGATATGGAGCAAGCTTATGATTCTATGGGATGGCCTACTTTGGTGAAAGCTTTGGAGTATTATGGGTTCCCATCTAAGTTTTCTAAGCTGATTTTGGAATTTGTTCAAGAACCAAGGTTCTCTTTGTTGATTAATGGCAACCTTTCAAGTTAGATCAATGCTGGGAGTGGCTTCCGTCATGGTTGTCCTTTGTTGCCTTTTTTATATATTCTTTGCTCTCAACTTTTATCAAATGCTTTTATCCAAAAAGGTGATTCAATTGGAGTACTTGTGTGTTCAAATGGCCCAAGGATTTCTCATTTGCTCTATGCAGATGACATTATTATTTTCTCAAAAGCTAAAATGAAGGTAGTAAAAGAGATAAAAGGTATTTTAAATGACTTCTGTGGTTGGACAGGTCAAAAAGTAAATGTTAATAAATCTTGCATTTTGTTTGGCAAATCTGTAAAGAAAAGGAAAAAAAAGAGCTTTTTCTCGTATTATGGGATTCAAATCAGTTAAGAAGTTCTATGAGTTAAAATTGCCTTGAGGAGGCTTGTAGGAGCAGATTTTCAGTTCATTATTGTTAAGGCCTTGAGGATGCTGAATGTTTGGGGAGGCAAGTTCATATCTTTAGCTGGGAAAATCACTCTTGTTAAATCGGTTTTGCTTTCTTATCCTACATTTCACTATACACATTCTCTGATCCCAAAAGGTGTTCTATATGAGATTGATAAGTTGTGTAGAAGTTTTATTTGGAACAAGATGAATGGAAGATTTGGACTTCATTATGTGAATTTGAATGTAATGTGTGGGCGAGCAAAATGGGGAGGTCACGGCCTACATTCATGTTTAACCAAAGTTGGGCCTTTGAGAGCTAAACTTGCTTGGAAGTATGTTCAAGATAAAAAATCCTTGTTGCATAAGATTATTTTTCTGAAATATGGCTCTTTGTATGAAAATGGCACATTGAAGAAGGCTGGTTCAATCGCTTCGAAACTTATCACTGATGGAGGAAAATTTCTAAAGCCAATAGTTAGATGAGTGTTGATAATGGTGAGTCTACTTATGTCTTCGAAGATACTTGGGTTTTGAATAAAAGTTTAAATAGTTGGCCAACATTTGTTGTGACTCAAGAATGCAGTGAATTGACGGTGGATAAGTTTATTTTGGATGGTTGTTGGAATGAAGGTGAAGTCAGTAAGTTCTTTGGAATTGAACTTGTGAAACTGATCTGTCAAATTCAAATGTTGTCGTAATTGGGTGAGGATATGATGGAACTAAGCATTAGCAATTGAAGCATTGGTTCATGATAATTCTCATGTTCAAATCTAGGAATGGATTAAAAGGCTAAGCTTATCCCACGGGTGGAGGCATTCCGGTGGAGAGTTTTCAATAATGTTATTCCTACATATCAATTCTCGTCATATAGGAGATTGCAAAGGAAAACTAGAAGCTGTAATGAGATTGAAAACATTGAACATGTTGCAATCAAATGTAAGTTGTTAGAAGTTTTTCAACTTCTAAATAGATGGGGCTTTGGGATTCCATCCTTTCTTTCTTTCGAAGACTGTTGTAAGTGGTTGTCTTTATAGAATACTTTGTTAGTCAAATTGTATTGCAATGCTGTTTTCTTTTAATGGAAAGCGAGAAATAAGTTGATTCACGAAGGAAATGATGAAAGCTCAATGGTCATTTCTGCTAATGTTGCGAGCTATGCTACAATTTCTGCATCTAATGTTACTTTTAATTCAGGTAAATGGGGTGTTAATCAGCCTTTTAGGTTGTTGGATAATCATTGGCATCCTCCTCCACCCAATTGGATCAAAGTTAATGTTGACGCATCTTCACTACCATCGTATAAAGCTGGAATTGGTGGTGTCTTCTGAGACTACAAAGGAAGATTTCTTCTGGCGTTTGGACATGCTTGTGTTCATTGGGATGTTTCTCGATTGGAGCTTCTAGCTATTCAATCTCTAAAGGATGTTATTAAAGATTGGATATTCAATTATAAGAGGATTATCATTGAAGGTGACAATGCTAATATCATTAAATTTTTTCAAGATGTAATTAGAAGAGGTGGTTAAGGGATGGAAGATCTTACTTTTATCAAGGACTTCAATCATCTGATTTTAATTGTATAGATAAGAATTATAATAAGTTAGCGGATTTATGTGCTAACTATGCTCTCTTTAGTTCTTTTATTTGGTAAGACATTACTATGAATAAGGTTCCTCCTTTTATTAGTTTGTTAAAGGAGGAATCTGATGTTAATAGCGGCTAGGGCTTCGAAGGGAAATTAAATTAGGAAAGATCTTGTATTAAACGGGATGAGAGGGATTATGAGAGATTATATTTTGATTGATTGAAATTAGGGTTTCTTGGCGTTTGGGCTCTAGACTCTCTTGTCTAGAGATTTGGGAGAGACGATCCTCCTCTCAAATTGAGGATCTCTTGTATCTTGCTTTGTTCTTGGTTCCCTTTGTTTTCTATAAGAATTTGTTATCAATTGATTGTTCTTCCACGACGATTTCTACGTTTTCTCACTGTTTTTACTGATTATTGTTAGGTTTGCTTGCGAACTCAAGTAGATCTGATAGGATTACTTGTGAACTCAAGTATTTCCTATCAAGTTGGTATCAAAGCAAGTCTTGGGACTGGTGGAGGGCTATTTTCGGCAAATTCTAATAGCAGCATTTTGCCCGAAAAAGGAGGAAGTTGTTATTTTTTTACTCCAAAATTCAGATTTTTTGAATCTACAAACTCCGGATTGTGATGGCGGCTAAAAAGGTGGATTCCTTGGAGGAAAGGCTTGAAGGGGAGATGAATCAAATCAAAACAACGATGGAGAAAATAATTTCTTCCATGGATGGAATAGTCACCGATCTCCGAGACATGATGAAGAAAATGTTGGAAATTCAAAACCAAACGACGGCTTCCGTGGCAGACGGGATGGAAGGAAAAAACACAAATTCTGAAATTCGTAGGGAGGAAGATAAGGTGGAAATCATGGAAGGAGAAAGAAGAAGACCCATCTGGAGCCTATCCAGAGGGAAGAAAGAGGAGGGGGATTTGGGGAGCGCCAGGAGGGATACTATGGCTACCGAGGTGCTGATTTTGAAGAAAGAAGGGAGAATTTCAAAGGAGATTTGGGCTATGGTAGGGCAAGAGAAGACTGGGAAACATAGGGAGGGCCTAGCACTTGGGAGAGGGGAAACTATGAAAGAATCAAGGGGAATGGTGGCGACCAGAAGGTGAGGTTGAAGATGCCCATATTCGAAGGAGAAGATGTGTATGGGTGGATTTATAAGGTGGAGCGATACTTTGCCGTCAATTGGCTAACGGATGAGGAGAAGCTAACAGCAGCGGGCTTGTGCTTGGAAGGAAAAGCCATGTCGTGGTATCAATGGAGAGACCAACTGAGGCCTATCAAAAAATGGAGGGAATTCAAGGACTGCATAATAGAATATTTCCAAACTGATCGGGGAGGAGATTACTATAAGCAGTTCTTTGCTCTGACACAGGAGGGATCAGTAGCAGACTACCGGAAGCGATTTGAGTACCTAGCTAGCAGGGTGGAGCAACTCTCATATACAATATTGGAGGAAAATTTCATGAAGGGTTTGAAGGCGTAGATCCGAACAGCAATGAAGGTTTTGATGCCCCGTGACTTGGGGGAGGCCATGAAGATGGCATAACTGGTAGAAAATCTGAGGAATCTGGAGAGGGGGGCAAGGAGTAGCAACACATGGGGGACTTACAGGATGACGACCACCCATTTAGCACCTAAAGGTCCTGCAACATGAGGGAGTCGAGAGGCCACCAAGAAGAAGACGAGAGGAGGAAGTGGGGGAAATTTCAAGCGGTTGACAGAGAAAGAGATGCAGGAGAAGAGAGCTAAGGACAGGTGCGATGAAAAGTACACGCTAAGATATCGTTGCAAGGACCGAACTCTTCAGGTTCTCACCGTCTGCGATGACGAGGAAACTAAGGGAGTGAGGATCAGACAGACGAGGAAATGGATGAGAAGTTGCATTTGGATCTAGTTGAGGTTTTCCTGAACTTGATGGTAGGATTCACTACAAATCATACCATGAAGGTGAAGGGAGAGATAAAAGACAGGGAGGTGGTGGTGCTAATTGATAATGGGGCTACTCACAATTTCATTTCCACCAAGGTCGTCGACCAATTGGGAGTGATATTGGTGGATACCAGTTGTTATTAGATGATGATTTGTACGGGGAAGATGGAGAAAGGCTAGGGGATTTGCAAAGGAGTGTGACTGACTATCTAGAGGATTCAAATGAGGGAAGATTTTCTTCCACCAGAGCATGGGAGTACAAATGTTATCCTGGAGATGAAATGGCTGCAAACTTTAAGAGACATCAAAGTGAATTGGGGAGCACTCACGATGGAGTTTATGGTATAAGGAAGGAAGGTGGTGATTAAGGGAGATGCGGGGCTATCCAAAACCATGGTTTCTCTTAAACAATGGTGAGGGATATATAGTTGGCTGGCGGAGCCTATTTGGTGGAGTTACACAGTTTGGAGGGAGCTCTATTTAAAATTGCGCAATAAGAGGCTCGCCTCTGGCAATTTGACCCAAAACCGCCTCGAGGCATACGCAATTCCTCTCCTGGCTGAGGGTACGCCTAACTTGGACTGAGGTGCGCCTCAGAGGCGCAATTGTGCAATTCTGGCAGAGGCGTACGCCACATAGAAATGGCCCCACCCACTTAAAATGAAGACTTTTTCTTCCTTAATCCCGCACGGCTCCCAATTATCCCGAAACTTTCATTCCCGTAGGCTGAGTTCGCGAAACAGAGAGCTTCCCGCACGCGTCTGCTTCCCTTCCCGCCGGCGCCGCCTCTCTCCGGCAAAGTTGAAATGTACAGCCGCCTTCTAGGAGTACTCCACAATCGATTTTAGGTAATTTTTTTTAGTTTAGGGTTAGATTTCTAAAGTGAAAGAAAATCTAGTGTTTTTTATTTTTTTAATTTTTTTGTGTTTTTGAATTTTTGCTTTAGGAAACATGGTTAGAGGTAAAGAAAAGGGGAATACGTCATTGCGGCGTGACCCTTCTTGGAAATATAGTGTGCAAGTTGACGTCGGAGGAGGCGAGAAGACGTATATGTATTTAAAATGCAATTTTTGTGAGAAAGTGGCGCATGAAAGAACACTTATCATGCTCTCATAAGAACGTAGCATCGTGTGCAAAAGTGCTGGACAATGTAAATGATGAAATAATTGCTTACATGAAGAAAACTACCATGGCAAAACACTTACAACAGGAGCAATTTGATGAAAGGGTTGAACATGGAGCTTACTTCGGGAGCGAGAGTGGAAAGGGTTCTTCCTCCACTATACATAATAGAGGTGCACGAGGTCCTATGGATCAGTATATACCTAATCCAGGAGAAGATAGAGGACAAGCAGAGATGATGCCTGCGGCTGGTACCATAGAGGGTCGGCGACAGATTTGCATGGACATTGAGAGATTTTTTTTTAGAATGACATACCATTTAATGTTGCGACATCGCCTGCTTACTTCAATATGCTGCGGTCTGTAGGGTTGTATGGGAGAGGGTTGAAGGCACAATCCATGTACGAGTTACGAACATGGATTTTGAGGGAGGAGCTGCAAAACACAGAGCGGAGCATTAATGAGATTAAATGGACATGGATTGAGACTGATGTTACCATTATGTCAGATGGATGGTCTGACATTAAGAGCAGGAGCTTGATTAACATCCTTGTCAACAATCCCTATGGCACGGTATTTTTACGATCAGTTGAAGCTTCAAATGAGGTGAAAAATGCTTCATTCATTTTCAATTTACTAGATGGGGTTATTGAGGAGATTGGGGAGCAATTGGTTGTTCAGGTAGTGACTGATAATGCCAGTGCATACAAAGCAGCTAGTCAGATGTTAATGGAGAAGAGGACACACCTATATTGAACCCCCTACGCAGCACATTGTATCGATCTTATTTTGGAGGATCTGGTGACTTACCTCAGCACAAGAGCGCTCTTTTTAGGGCGAAGAAGATCACAAAGTTCATCTACGATCACTCATGGGTCCTAGCCTTGATGAGAAAGTTTTCAAAGAAGGAAATCATTCGCCCTGCAACCACTAGGTATATTCTTACATTTGTGCACTGTAAATCATTATTGCAATTCCTACTGTATGTTCTTACATTTGTGCACTGCAAATCTACGGGTTTGCCACATCCTATTTGACACTGCAGAGCCTGTTGGATGTGAGGCAACCTTTGGAAGCAATATTTACATCAACAGAATGGCTTAACTCTGCGTTGGGGAAGAAAAGTGAGGAGAAAGAAATAAGAAAGATTATTCTAAATGATAAATTTTGGGCTATTGTGACCTATGCCATATTGAGCACGAGACCCTTAGTGCAAGTATTATGCCATATTCTTAACTCTTCCTTTTCCCCTTTTTCTTCTTCCAGGCTTTGGCTTTTGGGTTTCCTGTGTTGGGCTATTTTTCGTGCCTTGGCTCCTCGGTTTCCTCGGTTGGCTGCTAGTTTTCCGTGCTAGGTGGCCTTTCCCATGCCTTGGTGCTTCGGTTCCGTGCGGGCCTCCTTGGTTCTTGCGGCTGCCTCTTCGGGTTCCGCCTGGGCTGTTTTTCCCATGACTTTGTGGGGGTTTTTCCGTGGCTTTGGTGCTTCGTTTCTTGAAGTTGACTGTTGGCTTTTCATTTCCCTTATTTAATATAGAATATTAAAGGGTTTTTGGGGTTGTTTGTATTCCCCTCCCTTGTCTATATATAGAAGATGTTTTGTGGTTGTTTTAGGAATGATAAAAGAAAATTTTTGAAAAGAAATCTTAGTGATTTTCTTGGAAGAGCTTGAGAGCTTGTTCCACTTCTTCTTCTATCTCTTGGGGAGACTTGCGAGTTCTTTCCACCTTTCTTCTCGGCTTCTAACATCTTTCGTCTCTCCGCAAGTATCGACGCCATCTGTATCCTTCGTCTCTTGGAAAGCAAGATTAGGTGTTTTTTATTTGAGTCGATTGTAAGAGTCTTTATATATAAAAGTGTCTTTTAATATTATGTTTCTAAGTGTTCGTTTTATATGAAATGTAAGAGTTTGTTCTTTTATTACGTAGTGTTTCTGTTTTCTGATCGAAAATTCTGGGTCCCTCTCCCGGAGATTTTTTGATTGCATCATTTTTGGTATCAGAGCAGGTTAGGAAGTCCTAGGTTTGTGAGTCGGTCTGTCAAGTAAGACTTGTGAGTCTTGTAAGTTTTGTGAGTCAAGACAATCCTGGTGAGTCAAGTCTTGTTGTGTGAGTCTTGTGAGTCTTAGTTTCTTTAGGTTGAGTCTTTCTTTGAGTCAAAGTTTATTGTTGAGTTTTTAAAAAAAAAATGGAAAAAGACAAAAAGATCGATTCAGTCAAGGATGGAAGCAAGCCAGAAGAAATTGAAGACCCTTTTCGATAGACAGATGGATTCCATCAAAGTCAACAAATCCTACAATATAAACTGTACAAACTTCAATCATGGATGCATTTGTGTACAGAAAGGTACATGAAGAAGAAGCAACGTATACAAGATCAATTTCTAAAAGAACGAGAAGAGATCCTGAAGAAAAGATTAAAGAACTAGATGCACCGCCTTCGCCTCCTCAGAAGAAATCAAAAGCTAACTCATCGGGAGATGAGTCCTCAAGTAGGGGAGTCTGATGTAGGCAAAGGGGGGGTCAAACCAAACCAAAAAAAAATTGGTTTTGACTTCTCTTGAGCTTGCTAGCTCATTAATTTTTGAGCTAAGATTTAGCTCATTATGAGCTGGTTTTTAGTTCATTTATTGAACTAAGAGTTAGCTCATTTTGAGCTATGTTTTTTAGTTCATTTATTAGTGAACTTGACTCTTCCTTTTCCCCCTTTTCTACTTCCAAGCTTTGGCTTTTGGGTTTCCTGTGTTGGGCTGTTTCCGTGCCTTGGCTCCTTGGTTTCCTCGGTTGGCTGCTGGTTTTCCGTGCTGGGTGGCCTTTCCCGTGCCTTGGTGCTTCGGTTCCGTGCGGGCCTCCTTGGTTCTTGCAGCTGCCTCTTTGGGTTCTGGTTGGGCTGTTTTTCCCGTGACTTTTTGGGGGTTTTTCCGTGGCTTTGGTGCTTCGTTTCCTGAAGTTGACTGTTGGCTTTTCATTTCCCTTATTTAATATAGAATGTTAAAGGGTTTTTAGGGCTGTTTGTATTCCCCTCCCTTGTCTATATATAGAAGATGTTTTGTGGTTGTTTTAGGAATGATAAAAGATAATTTTTGGAAAGAAATCTTAGTGATTTTCTTGGAAGAGCTTGAGAGCTTGTTCCACTTCTTCTTCTATCTCTTAGGGAGACTTGCGAGTTCTTTTCACCCTTCTTCTCAGCTTCTAACCTCTTTTGTATCTCCGCAAGTATCGACGCCATCTGTATCCTTCGTCTCTTGGAAAGCAAGTTAAGGTGTTAGGTGTTTTTTTTATTTGAGTCGATTGTAGGAGTCTTTATATATAAAAGTGTCTTTTAATATTATGTTTCTAAATGTTCGTTTTATATGAAATGTAAGAGTTATTCTTTTATTACTTAGTGTTTATGTTTTGTGATAAAAAATTTGGGTCTCTTCCCAAATTTTTGATTGCATCACTCTTCTATTTCCGCCCAAAGGGGCGGGCCCCACTATTCCAAACAAAGCGAAATTTAAAAGGAGTGGGCGGCTAGGGCTTGGAAGAGAAATTAAATTAGGAAAGATCTTGTATTAAAGGGGATGAGAGGGATTAGGAGAGATTATGTTTTGATTGATTGAAATTAAGGTTTCTTAGCATTTGGGCTCTACACTCTCTTGTCTAGAAATTTGGGAGAGACGATCCTCCTCTTGAATTGAGGATCTCGTGTATCTTGCTTTGTTCTTATTTCCCTTTGTTTTCTAAAGAATTTGCTATCGTTTGATTGCTCTTCCACGACGATTTCTACGTTTTCTCGTTGTTTTTACCGATTATAGTTAGGTATGCTTGCGAACTCAAGTAGATCCGATAGGATTACTTGCGAACTCAAGTATTTCCTATCAACGTAAAAATAAAAAATAATCCTCGATTATTTGTAAATACCGAATTTAATCTAAAACCTTTATAATCGCCCAATGTAATCCCTAACTATTAAAAATATCTTAATTTAGACCTACTATCAAAAATAACAATTAAAATTAATCCAAAAAGTTAAAATATAAAGATATTTTGGGTATTATGAGGCCCGCCTTTACGCAATTCCAGTAAAAAACATCTCGATGCTTACGCCTCGAGTTTTTTTTATGAGGCTTGCGCCTCAACTTGGTTGAGGCCCACCTCGCCTCACGCTATATATATTAAAACTTATATAAATCTTGAAGTAAATGCCCGACATTGGACTCTATAAGAGAGGAGGAAGGGGGAGAGAGAAGTTCATCATAAGAACTTCTTAGTGATGACTCAAATGAAGAACCCCTTAGTGATGACAGTGTTGATGACTTATGAGTTCTTATGTGATATGTAATTGCTATTTATTTTTGGAAATTTGAATTATATGTTAATGAAAAGAATATTGAGATTTGGGAAAGATAGATTTTTGAGTTGAACTATATTTCATGTTGTCTTATTATTGGGATATTTTGATTTCACTTCATATCTTATGCTTTTTTATATTTTATACTATTCACTCATTAGTATATAAAAAATTATCATTTTATATTTACGCAATCTTTTGATTTTGAGTCTTACGCCTCAAAACGCCTTGAGGCTTACGCCTCACCTCACGAATGAAAAATGCCTCAATACCCGTTTACGCAATTTTAAACATTGGAGTATATGTGATATTATATTATTATTTTTATATATCTTGTCATTCATCAAATTAATATAAATATAAGAATTATAATAAAATTAATATTTATTAATTATTCGCTCTTATTATTTAGTTGATTAGCTTTCATTTTAATTTTTTATTAATTTTAATATGATAATTAATTAAATATATAAAAATAATAATATATTCTCACATACACCTTAATACCCTAAATACCCTCACATGTAACTATTGAAGTTAACTTTAACTGTTATTTTTAACATGGGGATCAGATTGGGACATTTCTTAATAATTAGTAAAATATATTGGGTCATTATAAAAGTTTGGACTAAATTGATATTTACTAATAATGAGATGACTATTTTGAATTTTAACTCGAACAAGAAGATAAATTGTAGGGTAGCAAAAGATTCTCATTAGCTAACGCCTCTCTTCTTTATGTTCAACATGGCACCACTTACACCGATGGTATCTTCATGGTAACCAATGACTTTCACATATTGTGTCTAACCAAATCAAAAAAGTCACCACTGATAATGGTTGAAGCAAATTCTTCTCTAACAATGGTCATCTTTGTCATAAATGCCTTATCATGGATGCCTTGATAATGTTGTTCCTCATCACCTAAAACGCACCTCAACCACCTTAATGACTTCATTGTACATATCAACAACAATTTCATCTGCATTGAAGACGACAATGTTGTTGGATCATATTTTATTCGTAGATGATACACGACCCTACTAACAAGTCGGCTTTGTGAGCAAGTGATTTGGAACCTGTATGAGAATGAAGAGAGGAAAAGAGAATTTATAGAATGCCTAAGAAAGCTATGAATCTCAATCTAGCATGGGTTCCACCACAATCAATCAAAAGTCTCCAATTACTCATCATTTTTTATTTATAGAGTTTTGAGGTCTACAAAAAAGGCTATATGAAAAAGTACAAAAGTATAATGCCACACAAAATACCAGTATAATGTTACACATACTACCCTAGACATGTGTCGTCTCTATGTTGATTGGAGGAAAAGGCTTGGAGAACTCAGGTGATCTATCTCTAGTTAAGCTTTGTAGCGTCGACTGCGTACTAGTGAGTCTAATAGTGTCGAGCAAGAGAGTATGCTTAGGCAAGTGCTGAGATGAGGGGGCCAATGACAAGTAGACTCGTTGATGTTATCGATGACTAGAGTGGGAGGTATTGGATCACCTTAAAATAGAGAGGTGAGTAATATATTGTTGCAGGAAGGAAGAAATCTAGGTTAGATAGTCATGAAAAGGTTAGCTAAGGGCCTGCGAGTAGGTGTTATCCTATAATTGAGTTTGGTGAGTTTGTAAGAGGATAATGACTTTAAAGAGAGAGCATCAAATTGGGAGATGATCCAAGTATGTGGTGGGCACAAAAAGCAAGTTTGGAGAAGAATCCACAATTTGCCCTGTGAAGGACAACCTCCATTATAGGCTCGAGCAATAGCATTAATTGATCATTTTGAGCGAGTTTTCCCACAAGTCTTAGGCAAGTAGCGCATCTTGGATTTGTTAGGTGAGTTCCTCACATGAGCCCCCCTTAAAAGCGAGTTCATTTGATACAACTCGCAGACTACCTACTAAATACTTGTGAAGGTATATTCAAGTATACATTTAGTTATCTAATTCACCAAACATTTTGGTAGCCAAGTAACGAAAAAGACAAGTTCGTGATTTTAAATGCCACTATCGGACATGAAATAAGAATGTTAACATAAAGTTACAGTCATGCTTTATTGTAGCCTTGATGACTATGTTGACCCCGCATTGATGACGATGATGTAATGCCACCTCTTCTTGGCTCTTGATAAATAGTTGGTCCGCATTTAGAGAGTTTCACTCTTTTCTTTTGGAAATCAGAGAACCTACGAGTATTAAGAAATGAATCCTGCTGTCCGCGCCAGATCTTATGTGAGACTTCTAAGAAAGTTTTATTTCATTATGGTCAAGCTTAGAGATTGGAGAAGAAGGCAACTAGGTCCTTGCCAAGCAAGGAGGTTGATAATGGCGCCAAAGTCGCATCTAAGATTCATAGACTTGTAGTCATTCCCCGCCCCCACAAAGAAAAAAAATAGTGAACTTAACAAGATGATTGTGTCGGTCAACTAATTGACCTCCTTGACTAGAATGGTCGAGCAGCCATTGGTGACAATGGTATTGAGCCTTATGTGAGGGTTAACATCTCCTCTAAAGGCAAAGATGAAGAGATCATTCATCCTTGATATGCAGATGAAGAGGCAACTGTATAGTTTGTTTCCTTAAGCAAGTTGTTGTGGCACCTGGCGAGCGAGGAAGACATGGCGACTTCTGAGCAGTAGGTGCTACTCCGGTATACAAAAGGGACCATATTGCATGAACATCTTATTTAATTTCCCTCGAGCTTCTCAGACAGTTTTTTCCATTAATGACCATTAGTTATTGACCATAGGGACACCGTTTGCACCAAATCTTCAAGATGTAGAGCCTTTGTTAGTGGCAGAACTCACGGGGGTTGGCAAGTAAGGAATGAGTTTAGCAACTGAGTGAGTAGAGACCATGGCTAAGGAGGAACACATTTATAAGGCGTATAAGCAGAAACCCATAGACTCGGTGTCCTCTAGTCGCTCCACCGAAATCTTCCCTTTCCTAGGGTTGGTTACACTAGAGTAGGTTGCCGGGCAACCTGGCATCTTGGAGAAAATGAATATTCATGTTGTGGCCAAAATTCAACACTTTGCTTGCATGCATGACCTTGGAGGAGGTCGTTGAGTTGAAGAGGGAAATCATTGGAGGCCATGTCTTTGAGGTGGGAAATGAGGGTGGCCTACGACCAAATGAAGGCAACAACATTGCTGATCTTTAGAAGTTTGTTTTAGATTATTTCACAGGCGTAGGAGGATTGATGCTAGACATGGCGAGAGACCATGTGTAAGTCTTTTGTGGTGTTGAATAGACTTGTGTCAGCTTTCTTTTATTGTAATGATGCATGTGTGCTCTTTGAGTAATATCTAAAAAAATGTTCTATTGATAAAATTTCATTTTCGAGCGAGTTTGTTGTCTTAATTTTCTTGTTCTAATTTCTTTCTTGATGTTACAGTACTATGCATTAGGCAAGTGAGATTGCCTTGCGAGCACTCTAGTTGGGTCACTATAGTGGGAGTAGTAACGTATGTGCCCCTTATGTGACAATCAAAATATTTTGAAAATTTTTGAACTTTTTGAGTTTTTCATTATTATAGTGAGTGAGACGTCATAATTAAATGGCAAGTCAATTATCATACATTAAAATGGTGAGCTACCTCGACTAGCGTTATAATGTGATTTTGGCAAGTGGCATCTTGAAAAAGATGTAAAAGATGCATATGGATAAGATCCTCTAGGGTGACCAGATGGGGCAAGTAAGCGAAAGCGGTCGAATATTTGGAATATGATGGAGAGAGAAGAAATGATTTGTGCATTTAATGGAGACATAAGTGGTGCCTTGATATATGTGCATCGTACTTCATTTATAAATACTCAACACTAAAGCCCATGCAAGTATTAAAAAATTGGTTAAAAGTATTAAAAATGACCTTATTTTATTAGACTTGAATGAAAATTGGACTCTTAATAGAAAATAATATAAAAGTATTGTGAATATATAGGACCGTTTGAGGTGATTAAAAAGATTGGAAAATCTATTTATAGATTATTCTGTCAAATCATGTCAGATATTCATAATGTGTTTCATGTATTCGGCTTAAGTAAGTAGGCATCAGATGTCAACTTTCAACTTTCTATTAAACTATGAAGTAATAAATTGGCATACATATAAAACAAAAAATTGTATGACATGAAGTGACGAGTGATAAATTGTGTGAAATAGAATTGAAATATAAATATTACAATAGCAAAACAATATGAAATATAGAAATTACATAAAAGTATCATATAACATCAAGTTCAACTCTAAATTCCTTCTTTTTCATTTTTATAATCATCCACATTTAGTTCCTAAAAAAAGCTAACAAAATTAGCAACAACTCAGAAATCATCTACGCTGTCATCACTGAGGGGCTTTTTATTTGAGTCGTCGTCATAACAAATTGGTCTCTCCCCTGCCTCATTCTATGAAATTCAATGCCTCTCATTTTTTTCTTTTTTTCATTTATGTTAATCATCTCTCTTCCATAAATATTTATCATTAACATAAAAATGAGAATAATACTAAAAAAATTTTAGAGTTGGTGGTGATAGTGTGCAGCTTTCAAGTGATTCTCAATGGTGGCTACGATGTTGGTGGCTACGATAAAAGCAATAAGCTGGAGGTCAAGGCGGTTGAGATGAACTTGTTATGGCTTGGGGATGCATGAAGTCATGATTTGTTCAAGGCTTTAGTTTAGAATTTAGGAAAGTTTTAATAAAAAAATATATAAATCAAGTGAGGTGTATGCCTCACACCAGTAAAACGAGGCGTGCGTCAACCAAGCTGAGGTGCAAGCCTCATAAAAAAAGCTCGGGGCATAAGCCTAGATGCGTGCTTCACTGGACTTGTTATTATTAGATTGAAACCTGCTAGGCTCCATCATAGCTTAGTCATTCTTTAGATTTGAGATTAGGTGTGAGTCTTCATGATTCCTATCCTCAAAATCAAGAAAATCAAATCAGAGTTATATGTGCCAAAATTCTCTTTTTCCTTGGAGAAAACGATATGCACAGCAACCCTTGAATCCCCGGCAAAACAACGGCAAGCATTGTAGTCATTTGAGAAGGAGAAGAATATTCTCTCTTCCAAAATTCATCACTTTCAGTTTCAAGTCAAATTCAAACGGACTAGTGGTGGAGTAAGCTCCTCGTGGCACCATTCTAGTTCTAAATCAAAGCACGCATTTTCAAATCCAAAACTCAAACCAATCAAACCTCAAACATCAAGCAATCTTCGGGATTTAGTAGATCGCATCAATAAACGCAAATATGTGTGATTAACTTTTTAAGTTCATCGCACATGTTGAGGGTCCATTTGTTGGCCTCATTATTGAGTAAGGTCAATTCCCCAAATAAAAAAATCCAATATCCACAGTCCACATACAAATCATTAAATTTCATTACAAACTTCAAACCTAATCCATCACGATGCTCTGATATAGTGATCACATCATTATCCCTAAAATCATCACTTGATAGTCACCAAATAACTATCAATGATATGAACTTAATTTTCTTATCTAATTGTCCAGTACGAACTTATTCGTACAGTATGAATAGTTCAAATCATAATTGATTCGTCTGGTACGATCATAAGATCATACTGTATGATATGATCAAGATTTGAATTGTTCGTAATGTTACTAATGTATGAATAGGAAGTGAGCAGAATGAAAGGATGAGAAAGATTAGGGAAGAGTTGTAGAAGGACTCGGACAATCATCCAGGTTATGCTCTGAGAGGGAAACAGCTACTCTACCAAGGGAAGTTTGAGTTACTACGAACCTCAGGATATATACCCAAACTACTATAGGAGTTTCATGGTAGTGTAATAAGGGGACATTCTAGAGTACAGAAGATATACAACCGATTATCAATTGAGTTATATTGGGCGGGAATGCATTGGGATGCGGAAGATATGGTAGCAAGGTGTGATGTGTGTCAGACACATAAGTACCTAACTATGGCACCCGAGGGGTTACTACAACCCTTAGCTTTACCTGAAAAAGGTCTGGGAGGAAGTGACGATGGACTTCATTGAGGGTTTGCCACGATCAGAGGGATATTTTGTAATACTGGTGGTAGTAGATCGACCATGTAAGTATGTCCATTTCATTCCGCTAAAACATCCATACACCATTGTTTTTGTTGCCATAGCCTTTATTCGGGAAAGGGGGGGGGGGGTGTAGTGCGCTTACATGGCATTCTAAAATCTACATAATCAGACAGACAAAGTGTTCCTCAGCCACTTTTAGAGGGAGTTATTTAAGATACAAGGGACGGTCCTAAAAAGGAGCATGACATATCACCCACACACGAATGGCCAAACAAAAGTGTTCAACATGAGCGTAGAGATATACATGTGTTGTTTTGTATATGACACAGCAAAACTATGGGCCAAATGATTAGCATGAGTGGGGTATTGGTACAATACATCTTTCCACACGGCCACGCAAACTACTTTCGAGATTCTATATAGGAGGGACACACCCCATCTGATACACTGCGGGCAGAGAACTACACCGGCATCCAATGCAGATGAATAGTTGGAGGAGAAGAATACGATTTTTAGCAGAACTCAAAGGGCATCTACTGATAGAACAACAACCTATGAAGAATAAGACAGATGAACACAAACAGTAAGTATAATTCGAACCCAGGGATAGAGTTTATTTGAAACTGAGACCATATCGATAGAAGACACAAGCCAAAAGGAAAAATTAGAAGATATCCCTACATTACTTCAAGCCTTATGAGGTGATAAAACGTGTTGAAGTTACTAGCATCATCATCGATACACCCGATATTCCACGTATCACAACTGAGTGAAGCTATCAAAGATCACATATCCTCGCCCTGACAACTTGCGACATTGACTGAGGATATGCAAGTGATTCTGTAAACCATGGAGGTTATGGGGTCATGGTCAGGACGACAGGAGCAAAGGAGTTCCTAGTGTAATGGAAGGACCTACCGGATTATAAAGCCAGATGGGAGCCATATTAGGTGATCAAGAAGCAATTTTCACCCTTCCATCTTGAGGATAAGGGTTTTTTTTATTTGTGTGTGTGTGGGGGGGAGTGTACTTATACAGCGGGAGCCGCATGGGGGGGCAAACCCAGCAAGGGCCGATCAAGCAAAAACTGAACCAGGGGGGGTTTTGGCCCCTTTTGTGGGACCCAAGAAAGTAATAATTTATTATGTTAGGAGGAGAAGGAATAATGAGAGAATTATTTAGAGAAAATTTTCTTATTTGAATTCAAATATGTGAGGGAATTAATTAAGGCAAGAGGGTTATTTTGGGGAGGAAGTAGGGAGAGCTTATTTAGGGTGAGTAATGTTGTTTATTTTTATTATGTATATATGTTTTGATTTTCTGTTGTAGTTCTTTTCTTGGAGGCTCTTAGCGACATCTACGATTTTTGGGAGAGTCAATCTACCCTCTAATTGCAGCTCACTTGTATCTTGTTATTTGGCTTTGAAGGATAAGCCCAAATCAACAATTGCTTCAAGTAATCATGTAGACTTCTATTGTTTCTTCACTGATTTTACTTCCAAGGCACATCAAAATTGTAGTAAACATTCTACAAGATATCTGCTCATTGTGAGCTGAAGTTATTCATCAATTCATCATCATCACCAACCTATTGCAAGATTTTAAGGTTTTGGTGACCGATTTAGGTTTAAGGATTTAGACTTTTAGTAAGATTAAGTTTAGGTTATGAAGGAATGATTTTAGAGTTTTAAGGGCATTTTTAAAATTAAATAGCTCTTTACGGTTAAAATTTCCTTTCAGTATATCTATCATTGAAGTGCTTGAGCATTTTTAACAAATTCACAAAGCATTCTAAGATCTCGCATTTGCGAGCTTAACGTAAAGATCGGAGCACATGCAGAACACCAACCCAAAAGTTTCAATACTTGATTGGGCCGACCAATTAAGCAAGCTAAATAAATAGAGTACATGATGATCAAGACATTGAAGGTTATTTGTGTAGAACAAATAGTTTAGTGAATTGGAACCCGTTTGAGCGACGAGTAATGCTGGTTAGATTGGTTGTATTTTGTCAGACATGTAACGAAGTAATCTAGTAGTTTCAACCTTTGCTTTTCCAAGAAACTTTTGGCAATTGTAAGGAATCTACAATGGTCCTTCTTGCTAATAATTCAATCCAAAAATTGTCTCTTGCCATTAGAAAAGGAACAACTTATTATGATTACACATATTTTGGTCTTTAGAAGGCTTCCACCATGCAATAATATATTGTATGAGTGCTAAGTGAATGACTAATCAACCATTGATCTCCTACCCCTTCTCCTATATAAACCAAGTTTTCTATCTTTGAGTGCAGAATCTTAATGAATTATGAGACTATTAATTCCTTAGAGAATTTAACACTAGTTTTGGCTTTCAGTATATTAATTTTCTCTAGATTAGGAAACATATCTATACAAATAGCATAGAAGATCTGATTTGCATGCATCATATATCAAGTCATCTCCATTGTTACAATGCTTATGGAAAATATAATGTTGCAAGACATCAAACAAAAATTACATGCCAAATGCTATGTTGTATATATTTCCTAAACATGGAATGTGAAATTTATATTCAGCTCTACCAAAATAAGGGTTATTTGGCCCAAAAGACTCATCTTCATGCTATTAGTCAATCTCGTAGCAATATTGGATTATTTATTATTCCAACCATCTCAGTAGGTACTCGAGATAGTTGAGGTCAAAGCCATAAAAATCATCGCCTGTGGAACCATTTTGAAGACCATTGGCCTGTGAAACTATTAACATAATACCTTTCTTCATAGCTTCAATATCTCTTATAGAAGGTTCAATTAATTTGACATGATCCTCTTGCCTAGCAAAGGAAAACCTAGATTGATTGGTATTTTGTGAAATCTATGATCTTGAAAGTGCAGCAGAAGCTTTTTGGCCTCATTGTCACTGACTATCCTAGATAAGTCATCAGCTAGTAACATTAACTCAATCCATAATTATATATATATATATATATATATATATATATATATATATATATATATATATATATATATATATATATATGTAATGAAGTTTCACTCCTTTGTATGTACAGTTGCATCTTTATCACTCCTACTTAAATCATTAGTCACAATACTGTCTAAAAATTTTTCAGGTTTGTACATATTGCTAAGGCCTACTTTATTTCCCACATTTGAAGGGGCCTGATTAACAGCTGCATTTATGGGCAAGATAGACTCTCCTGATGAAGAGTTGATAGTTCCATCAAGGTCATATAAACTACTGAATGGCTAATTTTTGTAATTACTAAAGAGCGGGTAAAATAAGGTGAGCATGATCTCTGAATGATGTCGCCAGAGCCTAATTATTTAATATCAACAATAGCCAAAGAAATATCTTTCTCCCCATCTTTAGTAGATTCAAAACCTATCTTTAATAAGTCTAAATTCCAACAGGATGTAGAAATGTCAACTGAAGAGACAGTCACTTCAAGGGATGGAATTTAAATTAAATTTCCAAGGTCTTCAGAAGCATGCTCCTCTTTTGTATGCAGTTGGCCTTTCATCATAGCAAGGTCCTTTAATTTAAAAAAGAAAAAAAGTTTGAGTATATGCCATTTGGTATGTTAACCATTAATCATTTGGAATGACAAACATTTTTTTTTTCTTTTGGTTAAAATATTGAATTAAATATATATGATTTATTCATTTCTATTATTTTTTTATTAATTATGTGGGGTTTTTTTCCATTTAAAATTTCGGTAACCTCCCGGCATCCCCCCCCCCCCCCCCCCCCCCGTGTAGGAGAGTATCAGGTAGGCACTTGCATTTGTTCATCCCGGACAGATCAAAGATACAATAGCGCGAGGCCTTCGTATAATTTATTTATCTTGGCCAAATAAAAGATACGATGGCGCATGTCTTCATGTATTCTCGCTGTTTTTTTCTCCTGGCCAGGTCAAAGATACGACGAACGAGGGTCTTGGACACCTATCGTTAAAATAAAAAAGATAAAAATGTATACATTTTATTTTAGTGCATAAAGAGTGACGTTAACGAATCGATCAAGTTAGGTCGAAGTTGTGGGAGATTGGGTCGGTCTGGAGAGGCATCAGGTCGCACAGGGTCGAGCGCAGGAGATCGAGACAACTCGAGCTAGTGTGGGCAGTCGGATTGAACAGACAAAATGAAGTTGGGTCTCTAGGGTTTCCTGGGATGATTCTTGCGTGCGCTGCTTCAACTAGAGTCCAGTGACACAAAGAAATCGAGTCGAAGAAGGGCTCAGAGGCTTTGGCTACTGCATTCGACTGAGGGAGGATGAGAAAGAATAAGTGAGTTCAGTTCCTTCGGCTCCTGAGTGTGAATGAATGGAGAGCGAGAGGGAGATTTGGCTGCCTCCTATTGTGTGAGGGAGTTACGTGAGTGGGGGGGTTATGAGATTGTGGGGAGTTATGTGGAGCGGTTAGTGGGTCAGTGGCCATCAATATGTTTGGATTTCTCTACTACGTTAAGACAATGTGCATGAGTACTTATATATTGTGGCGAGCTTGCATTACATTACTAACTTGTGCATGATGATGTAGACAAAAATTGAAGTGGAGAGATAACAAGTTTGTGACAAGATCAAACACAATTTCTCTCTCTTTCTTGTGTTTTCTCTTTCTTCTTTTTTATGTTGATTTTTTTATGCTCAGTGTTCTTAACAAAATATATACATAAAAAAAGAAAGAGAATGGAGAGAATTATATGTAGATAAAAAAAAGGGTGAGGGTGGAAAGAGTATGATAGAGAGAGAGAGAGAATAAGAGTAAATGACATAGGGTTAGAGTTACAATGAGAGAGAGTGCTAGCGGTTTTCTCGTGGTTACATGGATTAGGCAAGGCCGATGGCATTGAGCTTGGAACAAATATCACCGAAATTAGAAGAAGATGAGCAAGTTGTGGTAGTTCAGTGTTATCAAAGATGAGATTGATGGCTGACTTGAGATAAAGTGGTGGATGCTAGCATTTGTCAGTGTCGAGCTTGGAACATAGGTATCCAAAGTCAAAGGATGGAACAATTATTACGTCCTCCGACCGGATGCAGAGTAGCATCCGGTTGTAGGCAAAATCCCGCCTATACCGAGGTGTACCGAGTTTTTCCAAAAAACTCGGTACACCTTGGTATAGGCGGGATTTTGCCAACAACCGGATGTTCCTCTGCATCCTTACACCAGACCAAATAAAAGTTCCAAAGGATGAGGCATTCGGTGATAAGAATTGGATAAGATTTAAGCAGGATTTAACTTAAATACTATTGAAAAGAAAAAATTACAACTTCAAATCCTACGAGATCTTATATCACATTTCTCTATTATCCCTTACTAAATACACTCAGTGGACAATTGCACATGTCATGAACTCTTTTTCTTCACACGTTGGTCCCATCAAAGCATTCTCCAACAAATTCCTACTGTGACTTCCCCGCCATTTTTTCATCAACAGTCTCGGGAACTAGGGTGGGGGCAAAAGGTGAAGAAGGCAAGAGGTAGAAGCGAGAGCAAGTAGCAAGTTCTGAGAGGAAAACAACATGAGAGAAGTGCGTGCTGAGGCTGGAGATGTACACAAGCAGGATAGAGAAAAGATATCGCAGCGCATGACGAGAAATAGGGGGGATAAAAGGGAGAGCAGGGGTCAAATTAGGGGGCTTAATAACATTAGAGGGCAAGGGGCCGGCCTTGATGGATGGGCATGGGTATTAAGTTAGTGGGATTTTGAAGTTTTGATAGTACAAGGTTGTTGTAGATTGACTGATTGATTGAATTTTTATTAAATTTTTAAAAGAAATACAATTATAAGTGCGTTCTTAGTCTAGTGCAGTTTTTCATTTTTTTTATGCGTCTCAAATTTTGTGTAATTGTCTCAAGTGTGAGTAAATTTTGTATTTCATTTTCATACAGTAAATTGGACAATATAAGTGCGTTTTCTATGTAATTTCAATGTTCCAAAAGCGTCAACATAATCTGTTTTATAAAATGGGTCATAGTTCCATGATTTTCATTCTGATTAAGGCATTTCAAACCAATTTCATGCAACGATGCATTTCAAGCTAAATTTCCATGACATTATGCCCATTAACCATCATTCGGTCATTTTTTATCAAATCGATCATAGAATAAATATAAGGATCAACATCATACGACTAAATGTTTTTAATAGAAAAAAGTCCTCTATGATTAAAAAAAATTATTACTTTCACCAAACTTTCACAAGCATCATTGACCTCGAAATAATAATTTATAAAGTCAGCCCAACAACATTAGTAGATTATAATGTTTCCCATAACTTGTACAAAAAAAAAAAAAAACTAAAAAAACAAAACCAACAATGAATAAAATAGATTCAAAGAGAAAAGGGAGAAAACAATATAAACTTACTTGTTCATCGTGAGAAAATTTACAAGAAGATCCACGATTACACTCGCCCCTTTGAAAAGAACGGCAAACTCCACGGGCATCTCTCTTCTCTCTCTCTGTTTCCTCATCTTCTTCTTCTTTTCTCTTATAACTGCTAACATGATCAACCCTTATAATTCGACCAAGAACCTTAGCACCATTCAAGTTATCTACATAAGACAAAATAATACACAAAGTTGATCATTCTTTAATGAAAATAATGTTTCCAATGCGCCAGTGGGTAAGTAGAGCAATAAATTCAAGATGACCAACCTACAGCTAGAATTGTGCTCCTTTGATCTTCATAAGCAAGGAAGGCAAAACCCTTGGATTTTCCAGAGGCTTTATCCCTAACAAGATTAACATCCACAATTTCTCCATACCTAAGAATCAATTTAATTATCAGAAAAAACCGACTATGACATTTGTTTTAAGGAAAATAAAATGTATAAAGAACAATGATAAATTTATCATGAATACCACTTTGTAGTTAAAAGTTACAGAGGAATTCACCATAACACTAGCAAAACTACTACTCGTGGATCATACCAAAAATCAAAACAGATGCATTGATCAGTTAGAATTCTAAACAGGACATTGAACAGAAAATAATTCAAAGTAACAAAAGAATGCAAAGCTAAATCTCTCAATAAAAATCTTTCTAAGCATTAATATATAACTTGTGCAGAATATGGTACATATACATAACGGATAAATGAAAATCTTGAAATCATGATATGAAATTAGTTCCCTACAAAATATTCCACCCATGAGTTCTGAAATAAGGATTTATACGATGAAATGCAGTGGATAAGCGTTTATCCACATCCACTTCATCAATTTCTGCCGTGTTACAGCCATATTTTTAGGGCCTTTTGGGATCACTTTTTTTTTTTTTTGCTCTTCTTTTTTTTTTTAAACATGTTCGTTTGATGTATATTTTATATGATTTTATTTATTGTTTTAAAAATATATCACGTAGTTTTTAAAAATACTCAAAATAACTTTTAGGTGTCTTGAGTGTTTTTAAAAACAATTTCACCACCATTCATCAACTGGTGCCCACTGTTGACCATTACTGTCACCCACCATCAGTTGCCACTAGTTAGCCACCGCCACCACTATCACTGCTGGCCACCCTCATCATTGGTCATCGGCCACCACCAACCACCTATCACCTCAACTGACCACTTACCGATGCCTCAACCCATTGCTGGCGAACACTGTAGCCCACAGTCCTTGACTTCTTTTGACCACGATCTCCACTAGCAACCACCACTGCCACCATCAAATAAAAATAAATATAATACATTTTTAAGATCCAAATATATGTTATTTCAAATCAAAACATAAATAAAGCAAAACAAAAAAAAAAAATAGTGATCCCAAACAGCCCCTTAGAAATTCATGACTAGAGCAACATTTGATTGGGTTTCTCACCTACTCTGTGATAGGATGTACTGATGCAAAACAAACGAGTACTCTATGGGTGTGAAAAGCTGCAAGAACTTCCAATATTTTTGCTTAAGACAGCATAACAGAGATTGTGGAGAGAAAAGTTGCTACTTTTCTAACCTTTGTTGACAAGTCAGCAACAAACCAAAAAAATGAACCGTGAAAGAAAATAAGATTTCAACTAGCAAGTACTGACCTCCACCAAACTATTGTATTTTGCAAAAGAATCAGCCATCTTAATTTTCAGAAATCATAACTTGTCACACCTAGAAAGACCAATGGTCCAATCTCCAAAGTCTTCATTATTATTTCCAGAGATTAATAAAAAATTCATAAGCCACAAAACGCTTGATCTATTTACTCATCATTCTTTTCAACTCCTAAAATCACGCAACCCTTCCATATAAATAACTCCTGGAATGAAAATCTTGAACCATAGAGTGCAAATTTTTTCCATAAAACTTATAATGAGTTTCAAAAAACAGTTTATTTGATGAAATACAATAAAAAGAAATAATTGTTATGATAATATTACATTTTGAGAAGGCTTTGTTGAGCATAAACCCACCATATATTTCTAACTAGCATCTTTATAAAGAGAGCGCTCAATGGACATTACTTCGCCAGGTGTAGGGTCAAGTGTCCATTGGATTTCCCCACAACCATTTCCATAGAAGCTTACAAGAGATAGCACGCTACTGTTCAAGTCTTAGAATCTCGAAACTAATGAAAATAATCAATCAATTGCCTTGGATTACAGGAATGGAAGTGAAGGTGATTCTTAGCATTCTCTTATTTACCTAAAACATTATTTATGAAATGAAAAATCCATCATCACACATTCAGCTGAGAAGGTGAAATATTTGTAAAGTTAGAAGCTTTCTATTAGGAAGTGCTTGCAAATATTTAGGAGAAGCCTTGGCTGAAATCTGATTTCAGAAATTTCAGAAAACCAACGACAAGAAAATCAAGAATAAATGACATGAACACTTTTTTATTGAAAGTTATGTGAAAGAAAATACAAGATACAAGTGGATCTTCAATTGGAGAGGAAGATCTTGCTCTCCCAAATCTCTAACCGCTGGCTAGGAACTTTTATTTGGTCTGGTCACAGGACGTAACTCTACGTTTAGCCGCCAGTAGAATCGCGCCACGCATTCTCACTTTTTACCGCGCACCCCGACAACTCGACCCGGAACAGACCCAGGATGGCTCGGTATTTCTCGATTTTGCTAGGTATTGCTCGGTATTACTCGGTATTGCTAGGTATTGGTCGATTTTGCTTGGCAATAACCAATACCGAGCAAATACCGAGTAATACCGAGCAAATACCGAGTAATGCGGAGTTGTACCGAGTTTTTGTAAAACTCGGTATTGGTCTTCACAGAGCAGTATTTCTCGTTATTGCTATGTCATTACTCTCGTGTCCTTATTGTCTGATGTACATGTGTATTTATAATGCTTTGTGTATACAGGTGTGTGGCCGTGATTTGTTTCGTCTTGTGGAGGAACTCGTCTGTCCTTTTTATCCCCCGTCAAGCTGAAGGATCTATGTGAACCTTCAGTTTGGCGCAAAGCTGGTGGAAACGCGTTGTGGAGAGAGGCTTTGTGAGGATGTTGGCGATCTGATCATGGGTGCTGATCGGCAGAACATGTATGATGTTAGAGTAAATCTGGTGTCGAAATGAAGTGATGGTAGATATCTATGTGTTTCGTCCTTGCATGGAAGACGGGATTGTTAACTAATACTATGGTTGAGATGTTGTCGCAGTGGAGGTCTATCGGGTGCAAGATGGGTACTTTGAAGTCTTGTAGTAGCTGGTGTAGCCATATGATGTCTGTGATGGCCGCGGCCAAGGCTCTGTATTCTGCCTCCGTGGATGCTCTTGCAACGGTATGTTGTTTCTTGACGCTCCATGAGATTGGTGTGTTGTCGAGAAATGAGCAGTATCCTGATGTATATTTCATTGTGTTGGTGTCGCTCGCCCAGTTTGCATCTGAGTATGAGTGGAGTTGAAGTGATCCATAGGAAATCGATATGCCATAGTTGATTGTGCCTTTGATGTACCTGAGTAACCTTTTAAGAAGGTATGAATGATATGATTGTAGGTTATGCATGTGTTGGCAAAGTAGGTTCACATGGTAGGCGATATCTGGTCTTGTGATGGTGAGGTATTATAGAGAGCCCGTGAGTTGTCGGTATGTGTGAGGCTTGTTAAGAATAAGGTCAGGCAATATATTTTGTGGGGGTTTTGTGCATGAGGGGTTGGATAGAGGTTTGCAAAGGTTGAGGCCTGCTATGTTGAGGATGGATGTGGCGTAATGAGTTTGAGAGAGAAATAGGGATTGGTCATGAGTTGTGATGTTGATGTCAAGAAAATTATTGGTTGTACCTAAATGTTTCATGGCAAATGTTTTATGCAATTTCAATATGATGCTGGAGATGAGAGAGTTATTATTACCTGTGAGTAAGATGTCGTCAACGTATGTGAGTAGATATATCTTCTTGAGAGAGTATGAGTAGAGAGGGGTCTGCTTTGCTTGGGTGGAAGCCAATGTGTTGTAGAAATATTGAAAAAGTTGTGAATCATTGTCTGGAGGCCTGTTTAAGTCAATAGATCACCTTGTGAAGAAGGCAAATGTGGTTCGGGTGTTGAGTGTCCTCATATCCTTGAGGTTGTTTCATGTATATGGTGTCTGTCAATTAGCCATGTAAAAAGGCATCGGCTACGTCTAGTTGGTGGACTTCCCAATTTCTGTTGAAAGCAATTGTAAGTAATAAGTAGATGGTAGGGAATTTGGCTACTGGACTAAAAGTTTCCAGATAGTTGATCCCATATTATTGTTTGTGCCCCTGAGCTACCAATCGTGCTTTGTTTGTGGCTATGGAGCTATTGGAGTGGAATTTGGTTTTGTATGTTCATTTGCAACCAAGAATGGAAGTGTTTGTTGGGGGTGGGACCAGAGTCCATATTGCTTGTTGTTGAAATGCAAGAAATTATGTGGCCATTGCTTGTCTCCAGTGTTGATGTTTGGATGCCTCATGGTATGTAGTTGGGTCTTGAGGTAGGTGGTTATCATTCTGGGAATGCTGATGAAGTAGGTTTAGGATTGTCTTTGGTTTGAGGGATCCCATTTTAAGCCTTGTTATCATTGGGTGAGTGGATACTAGTGGTGGTATTGATGGGTGGGGAGTTGAGGAGGATGAAGTGGAGGTAGGGGTTTGGGTGAAGGGTTTGTGGGAGTGGTGGTTTGTGATTCATGGTTTGTAGTGTGATGGGGAGGGGTAATATGTGTGGAAGGTATGGTGTTGAGTTAGGTTGTGGGTGTGAGAAGCAAAGGATTGGATGGAGGAGTTTGGGTGGTGATGTTATTGTAGCTTGGGCAAATGGGAATGTGGTCTCATGAAAGTTTACATGTCTTGAAACGGTTATGTGGTTGGTGGTCACTACAGGAAAATCGTCATTACCGACGGATTTTCCGGCGGCTTGCGGGCGGCCTATTTTTCTGTCTGCTTTCCGGCAGCCTAAATTTTAGAAAAAATTCCGACGATTTTCCGGCGGTTTTATTTTCGGTGGTTTTCCGACGGCTCTTCCGTCGATTTTCCGATGGCTTTCTAGCTTTTCCGGCGGCTTTTAATAATTAATTTTTTAAATTAATAATTTTGGTTTATTTTACCTAATTTTTAATTTAATTTAATCAATTATTAATTTAATAACTTAGTCTAATTAAGTATTAATAAAATAACATATTTAATTAATTATTAACTTTAATATTTTATTTTTATTAAGTTTTAATCATTATTTTAATATGATATAGTTTAAATAAATTATAATATACAATTTAACACATTTTCAATCTCAGCATAATGGTTGGGACTTAGCAAAATCGAGGGGACACGGTTCGAATCCCGGGCAAGCCGCGTAGCCAGACAGCAGGCAGGCAGCGCGGGCAGGAGCTCCAGGCAGACAGCGCGCGGGCAGGGCGGGAGCTCAGGCGGGCAGCGCGGGCAAGCCGTCGAGCGGGCAGCAGGAACGGCGGGAGTTCGGGCGGTCAAGGCGGGAGAACGACCGGGCAACGGGCAGCGCAGCTCGGGCAATGGGCAGCTGTGCAGGGCGGGGGTTCTTGGGCAATGTTTTTTTTTTAATTTAATTTTAAATATTTTTCGGCGGCTAAAACCCCAGAAAATACCACCGGTAATATTTTTCCGACGCCTGTTTTACTGGTTGAAAATTTGTCGTCGGAAAGCCGCCGGAAATTTATAAAACCGCAAAAAAAAGACCATTTTCCGACGGCATTTGGAAAATGCCGTCGGAAATGATTGATTTTCCTGTAGTAGGTTGGGTTGAGGCACTTGTACCCTTTGTGAGATTTGGAGTATCCGAAAAAAAATGCATGAGGTAACTCAGGGAGCCAATTTGTATCTGTTGTGTGGAGGAATGCACGGGAAACAAGCACATCCAAAGGTTCTTATAATGGAATAGTCAGGGTTTTTATTGTATAAGAGTTGCAGTGGGGATTTATTGCGGTTTGTATGGGATGGGAGTCTGTTAATTAAGTAAGAGGCAGTTATTGTTGCATCTGGCCAGTATGAGTAAGGTAAAGATGTTGTGTTTAATAAGGTTCTTGTAGTTTCAATGAGGTGTCAGTGCTTGCGTTCAGCAATACCATTTTGTTCCGGGATATAGGGGCATGAAATATAATGAATAATGCACTGTTTTTGTAGATATGCTTGTAAGGTTCTATTTATATACTCTGTTCCACCATCTGACCGAAATTGTTTAATTTGGTATGGTATTTATTTTTCGATCATAGTATGAAATGTGATAAAAATTGATAGCACCTTTGATTTACATGTCATTGGAAAAATCCATACAAAATGAGAAAAATCATCTATAAAAATGACATAATATCGAAACCCCTGATGTGAGGTGATTGGGGATGGACCCCATACATCTGAGTGGATAAGTTCTAATGGCATTTTAGAGCGGGAACTAGAATTCCAAAATTTTAGTTTATGGCCTTTAAAGACCTTACATGTTGAACATAAAGCAGAGAGGATAGGTATGTTGAGTTGTTTGTTGGTGTTAGAGATGGTTGTCATGGTTCGAGTGCGGGCATGTCCAAGTGTTGTGCCAAACGGCTGCAGCTTGGTGATTGTTTATGGCAGAGAAGGCAGATTGTTGAGGGATGTGTGGGGGAGCTGGGATTGGGTAGAGCCCATTACAGCTTGGGCCCTATAGTAAGGTTTTGTTTGTATTGATATCTTTGATGGTGAAACCAGAAGCATCAAATGAAATGGTAATGTTATTGTCTTTGTTTAGATGATAAATAGAAAGAAGATTGTGAGATAATGTTGAGATATAAAGAAGTTGTGGTAATTGAAGCTTCCGGTTAGAGCTTGGTAGAAGTTCAGCTCCAGAGTGAGCTATGGGTAGTGTGCCTCCATCTCCAATCAGTATGTTGTTTGTTCCATTGTATGGTATTGGGTCACCCAGTGTAAGACTATTGATGTCGTTGATTAGGTGAGATATTGCACCAGAATCTAAATACCAATCCGGATTGGGGTTGTCATTGGCGACATAAGAGTTGTATTGAATTTTTGTGGAGGGGTGTAATTTATGTTGAATCGATGCCAGCAGGTTGTAGCTGAATGTCCCTTCTTATTGCAAATTTGACACAGTGGTGTTGGTTGAGTGTTGAGACGAATATTTTGCTGTGTGAAGCAGCTTCTACCTCTTCGTCCTCTGCCTCTGGTTGAGTATAATGATGTGCTTTGGTCTGAAGGATTATATTGTATGGCTGCTTTAGCGTGAAGATTGATTTCTTCACTAATCAAAAAAGCATATAGATCATCTAAACTGAGGGGTTGTACCATGGTGCGTAAAGTGCTTTTAAATGACAGGTAGGCTAGTGGTAAACCATTTAGTGTGTAGAATATTATGTCTTCTTTGTCAATAGTAACACCTGGTGCTGCTATTTTGTCTACTAGGGTCTTGATTTCGTTTAAGTATTCAGCATGAGGGAGAGCTGTTTTTGAGTTGAATAACTCTTGACCTGTTTGACGATTGTAATCGTCTTTCAACAATTGTCCAGATGGCTGTAGAGGAGTCTGGGTGAAGGACATATGGGAGGATAGCTGGGGTTATGGTGGAACAAAGGGTTGTTGCTAGGTTCTGATCAATCATAACCCATTATGTGTATTTGGGGTTTGTGATGGTCAAGCCATCTGATGTTTGCTAGAGGCGGGGTGGTGGGGAAATTGTTGGGTCTATGAAAGTAGCAAATCCATTTGATCCGAGTAATTTGGTTACTTGTGATCTCCATATGGGGTAATTATCATTGGATAATTGGGTGGGAACTATGGTTTTAATATTTGAAATGACAAATTTCAAGGATGTTGGGATTTTGCAGGAATCTGCTGGTGGATTTGTTGATGGATTGCCGATTTGAGAAGAGGACGATTGGGCCATGAGACGTTTTCAGGAATATTACCTCTCGTTGGGATCATCTGTCTTCACTAAGATCTACTGCTCTTATACCATAAAGAAATGAGCAAAGAGAAAAGTATTCGGTGGAAAAGCTGCAGTAGAATTAATGTAGCTGCTATGTCATTACTCTCTTGTCCTTATTGCCTGATGTACATGTGTATTTATAATGCTTTGTGTATACAAGTGTGTGGCTATGATTTGTTCTGTTTGTTACAGATGGATGGTCTGGATTACAAGATCCATGTGATTTGTTGAGTCTCGTTCTTGCGGCAGAACTCGTCTGTCCTTTTTATAAACAATAAACAATAAATACCAAAACAGACCTCCCCCAATTCCCTTCAATTTCCTTAATTATTTTCCTCTCAAAACAACTGTCAAATCAGCCCCTATATATTTCATCTTCAATTAGAAAATATTTCCTAATTAATTCTCTCCAAATCAGCGCCCAAATCAGACCTATTCAATTAGGAAATATTTCTTAATTAATCACCTCCAAAACAGCCCACAAATCTAGCCTCTTCAATTAGAAATATTTCTTAATTAATCAACCTCCAAATCTACTCTTTTCAATAAGGAAACATCTCCTAATTAATTTTCTTTGGTTAAGAACCTTCCTAAATAGCTCCCTCATGATTAGGAAACTTCTTAATTCCCTCACAATCAAATCAATTGGTCCATCAATACTCTCCTCCAAAGTGTCACGTTGTCCTCACGGTGGAACGAACAAAACTGCTGCTTAAGCACTTGATTAATACCACTGAATTGAAAAATGGACTGACATTAGGCCGAACGATCCCTGCCTCGAGCATCTCCTTGAATTATCTCTCAATCTCTTCGTTCTGGATTTGGAGATGACGATATAAACGAACACTGATAGATGAGACTCCTTCCTTTAAGATGATAACATACTCATGTTCCCGCGAAGGATTTAACCCTTGAACTTGCTAGAACACCCCTCGATACTGTTGTAGGGGTGATAGAATCATGTCTGGTGCTTCTAACTTCTCCCCATCCTTTAGCCCTTCCAAATTCTACAGCTCCACTAAAAGTCCCACTCCACCCTTTCCTCTCCTTGGAAGTGGCTCCAAAAGTGGCATCCCCTCTTCTTCCCACAACATTTCTACCTTCTGATCTTTCCCTCTCCTTATCTAATTAAGGTTTTCTCCACTCCCTTGGTCACCGGTGGCTCCCCTTGCATCTAGAAACACCGTTTTGATTTGGAACTTGAGCATCTTTCTCATCATCTCTTCCATGATAGCAAACTTCGCATCGATCTTCTCATGGATAGCTAAAAATAGCTTTTAAAAATTTGAAATCTTTTCTACACAATCTTATTTCAATTGTCCAATCTCCCCTTCCAATACTTCTACTTTTCTTCCAACCATGGGTGCCCATATCGAACAACTCTGATACAACTTTGTTAGAAAATGCTTGCAAAATTTAGGAAACTCCTTGGCTGAAATCTGATTTCAGGAATTTCAGAAAACCAATGACAAAAAAACCCGGAATAAAACACATGAACATTTTTTTATTGAAAGTTTTATGAAGGAAAAGACAAGATACAAGTGGATCTTCAATTGGAGAGGTAGACCGATTGAAGATCCGGCTCTCCCAAATCTCTAGTTGTCAGCTAGAGCCCAAACACCCTAAGAACAATCTAATTTCAACAAACAATACATATCCCTAACCCTAGGAAAATCACTTATTTAAAGTAAATAATAAATAGTAAATACCCAAACAGACCCCCCCCCCCTAATTCTCACATATTTCCTTAATTATTTCCCCTCCCAAAAAAGCTATCAAATCAGCCCTAAAATATTTCATCTTCAATTAGAAAATATTTCATAATTAATCCCCTCCAAATCAGCCATAATAAATTAGAAAATATTTTATAATTAATCCCCTTCAAATCAGCCCCCAAATCCTTCCTCTTCAATTAAAAAATATGTCATAATTAATCAGCCCCCAAATCTACTCACTTCAATTACGAAACATCTCGTAATTAATTCCCTTTGATTAAGACCATTTCTAAACAGCTTCTTGATTAGGAAATTTCTTAATTCCCTCACAATCAAATAAGCTGGTACATCACTTTCATAACTAGTGTCTTTATTTAATAAATGATTACAATTAGTTAGCCTCAATAGAATTTATCAATCTTTTTTTTATATTTTTAAGGTGGAAATAAACAAAAAATTAACTTTCTTCATCAAGAATAAATTGACTGATAAAAATCATATACTCTATAACATAGTTTTAAACAAGAAAGTAATTGAGAGCATAGCTTGGAAATAATACATATGGATATTAGTTTTTAATTCATCCAGTGTGATTAAAATCATATATTAGGGGCCAAGCGAAGTGACATGTTGGCGTGCGAACACCTACATGCAAAGCTTGAGCTAGCAGCGAAGCGCATGCTCGTCATATCATTTTATTATATCACATTATAACATTCCATGCTCAACTTCAACTTCGAACAAAATCATGGTTCAAATTTACAGGTTTAGCTTAGCAACAACTGCAATAATTAGGCCATAAATACTTGCTTCTCCTCAGTTTTCTCATAGCACTAAGTCACAACTTGTTTGTTCTTCTTTCTCACTTGCTAAAGCTCATTACTTCTCTCTTTGTACTCCTCTACACGTTCTTTCACTCGTCTTTCACCCATCACTTCAGGCTACTAGTGGTAGTTTCTTCTCACTCACAAGGTTCTTCTCGAAAATGCTTCTTGATATATCCTTTGTACACTTCTCAGTTCCTTTATCTTCACTCTCTCATTTAATATTACCTCCGCCTCTCAATTTCTTATAAACCTTGCAATCTTAGAAGTATTCTTGATCTTTAAGTATTATTTCATTACAAAATCATGGTTCAAATTTAGAGGTTTGGTTTAGCATCAGCTACAATAATTAGGCCATAAATACTTGCTTCTCCTTCTTAGTTTTCTCAAAGCACTAAGTCACAGCATCTTTGTTCTTCTTTCTCTCTTGCTAAATCTCATTACTTCTCTCTTTGTACTCCTCTGCACATTCTTTCACTCATCTTTCACCCATCACTTTAGGCTACTAGTGGTAGTAGCTTCTCACTCAAAAGCTTTATCTCGAAAATGTTTCTCGATATATCCTTCATACACTTCACAGTTTCTTTATCTTCACTCTCTCACTTAATATTTCCTCTACCTCTCAATTTTTTATAAATCTCTCAATCTTAGAAGTATTCTTGATCTTTAAGTATTATTTCATTACTTAATTTTTTATACCTTATATTCCTTCCAGGCTTTCAAATCATTGGAAAATACAGTTATTGAATATACAATTATATTTGCTAAAAATAACTACTTGATGTGGTTTAAATTTGGTTAATTAGAACAATATTATATGAAAGTAATATATTTAGATATACAAGTCATGAGCATTCTAATTAATGAAAGAGTTAGTTCGCTTTGCATTTTGTGCATTGCAGCAAAAATAAATTATTGTCCACCGCATTGCGCTTAGTACTTCAAAAACAATGAATTTATCAAATTCTTATTTTATAGCTCTCACACAATTCCTTATTTATGAAGATAACAAATGGATTAATCATATTTATTGTGCCGTTCATGAACTACTGAAATTGTTCCATTGATTCATAATTGGGCATTGTTGTAGATGTGGATCACTTCTCACTGATTTGTATGGAAAATCTACAAAACTAATTTTTCAAGGAGACCTCATAATTGGATAACAAGTTTGGGCTCGAGAATGATTATCTAATCATAACTGATTGATAATGTGTTGCAAATAAAAGTTAATTTTGATCATTCCATGAAGATGGTGAATTTAGAATGCATACACAATTAGGGTTTTGCATATATTGATTTATCATATATATCACAATTCTTAGCAAACTAAGTGAAAAAGGTAATGGAAGACTTACTGAGCAAAAATAGCAAGAAGATCCCCTTCCGTGAGGTCATACGGGATGCCACCGACGAATACATAAGCTGAGTCCTTGTACTTGGCATGCCACGAGGCATCCTCTGATATCCCAAGCGTTGCCTCAGTGGAATTAATCTTCTGGATGCGCTTAACCAATGTCAGAGGATTCATCTGTTACAACCCAAGTTGTGAACTTTTGATAAAAAGGCACTTGTCTTTAATCACGAACTACATATAAAAATTTAATCAATAATTGAATTTTTCACACAGAAAAACATATTTGAGAAACCAAATAGATATCAAACAGCAATAAAAAGTCCAATAAGTAGCTAAAAACAATTAAGACTTAAGAGATAACCCAAACTAGCAAAAACCAAACCACCTTCAGATATTTTTCTATCTATTGGCAATAGATTTAACAAAATAAATCAATCAATTTAAAGTTGCAATGGAAGACATCAACTAGGTATTGGCTAGCATTGATGTAGTTAAGTAGTTTTGAATCGAGAAAAATAGATATGAATAATTAATTATATAAATTAGCATATGCAACTGTTAAAAAAAAACTATCATTTAAAATATTGTAATAAATAAGAGATCAGTTACAATTTAATTATGCTAATTATTTAGAATGACCTTTGACAATAATTTCATCTATCAATATTATGAGCGCATTTCTATCCTGTATGATGCATGTCCAAACCGTTAAAGTCTACATTCACTATCTAATATTAAACAAATGTATTCTCACAACATTCCTTACATAATTATCATTCAATCTAACATTCTTTAGGCCACCTATGTATTGAGGAACCAGTTGTTGGATAGATTTGTTCAAGTTGTTTCAAACACTAAGAATAGAATTCTTCATTGTAGTTGTCCAATGTCGGAGTCACTTGAGAACAACGTTGATGATGTAGGTACAACAACTAACCGAAGTTAGAGGGAAGATAATGGCTGCATAGTAGTCCTTTTATGCTACCTAATTATTCATGTTTCATTTAGGGGTTGTTTGGCAACGGGATTTATGCCCGATTTGAGCAAGATTTATATTAAATCCTACCAAACAGGATTTACACTGACATTCAAACTTACGGCAAAATAAATCCGCCATCTAGTCATTTTTACTGTAAATCCCGGATTTACTAAATCCTACAGTTCAATGGACTTAACATTTCACCATGAGGGAGAGCGGAAAGAGGAGTAGTTGGTGTACCTGGCTTTGAGCATCAAGATTCCTGCTATGCCATTCCTTTATAACGCGAGCTCAATCTTCTCCATCTCCCCCTGTCGAAGCTACCCTCTCTTTCTTCGTACTTTCTATTTCAAGGCACTAATAATTCGTCCAATTACCACATCTCCATAGATTTTCCTACACTTCGGCATCTAGCGTCATTGTTCAACCTATACTTCTTGCAGTTTGACTCCTGTAAGCCCATCCGTCGACAAAATCTCGATGTTGGGTATGTTTTCCTTTTTTGTTCCCAAGCACACTCACCTCAATGGCTGCATCTGAGACTCCAATCTTCTGTCTGCTCCATCCCTTTATTTTTATTTAACCTTATTAGCTTGATTTTAGTGTTCAGTAGTTCTTTCTATTATAGATTTTCCTATAATCAACACTTTGGCTTCTCTGTGAGCATGGATTTCAGTTTCCTAGGATTAATTAATCTTAAGATGCAAAGTAATCTTGTTTGTTTGGGACGACAGGTTAAGTGAAGTTCTGTTTCGATTGCAGGAACAGTTCATGAAATTTAATATTATTTTTGGGCTTGGCATAAACATGATAAGCTTGAGTTATGACAGGATAGATTAATATGTTTATCAAGCGTTAATCCCCAGACTAATCGCACCACTGACTGTGCCTATCAGGCATTTTCCTATTGCCAATGATGAAATAACTTGTTAGTACTTAGTAAACCAACTATGCCAGCAATTGTGGATCCTGAGTAACAAATAATCATCTTTAATTTTATGGTTGAAGTATAATAAGACTTTTTTGTGAAATTTGAAGTGAATTTACTGATGAGAGTACAAACTTACAGGCATTCAATCAACGACGTCTATCAGCATGATTGAGATCTGTACTTCCAATGATGGACACCTTCATTGTCTTATTATTAGATGTTAAAGTAATGTTGCTTTAGATTTTTATTGTGTTCTACTGCACTCCACATGCCCGTCAAATTTTTCTTTGTAATATCAGTTCTATATTGATCTTGGTACTTTCCAGCATTCAAATTTTTTATATTTAAATTTTCATCAGTATGAGAGCTAATGAATTTTAAATATAATTCATATTATAAATAATCATCTTAAATTTTAGATTACATCAACAAACAACTTCACATTCACATGATTTAACAATTATGTTGCCAAACAATTTTCAAAACTTAACTTAAGCAGGATTTACTAAATCCTATTCAAGTTAAATCCTATTCAAGTTAAATCCTACTTGTTGCGAAACAACTAAAGGGCCTGCTTGCAGGATTTAGGTCAGATTTAGGCAAGATTTGAGCTTAGACGTAAATCCTGTTAAACGCAAAAAAAAAATTAAAAAAAAAAAAAAAAAAAAAATACAGCCAAGAATACAAAGTTAAATCTCAAGTTAAGTCTAATCTCTATTTCCCGGCGTTTTCGCCATTTTTACCCTAAATCCCGGATTTCATAAATCCGATTTCTTTACGGATTTCGTAAATCAGACCAAGGAAGTGAAGTTCCCAGCGCGGCTCCGACTCTTTCAGAACTCTACTTCACCCAGAGCAGAATAGCAACAAATAAATGCAGAAAAGGAAAAGCAAACCATAGACAGTCAAAGGCAAGTGTCGTTCGAAGTTTTACCTCAGGCAAACCAGTGAAGCCGAAAAGCTCTACCTCACGCGAACGGTCCGATGGAACCGAAGGAAAAAACCTACCCGCCTACCTATGAGGATTAGATTAAACAACAACTTTAAATACAATGGAATCGTAAGTGGTTGTTTATTAGTCAATTTTAGGGGCTGTTATCGGATTTAAGTCGGATTTAAGCTAAATCCAGCCAAACGGTTTTTGTGCGCGTTAAATCCCGGCGATGGGTAAATCCTAGATTTATTACGGCTAAATCCCGGATTTACCAAATCCCTCGGCGGATTTAAGGGATTTGGCCGAAGAAGCGCGCGAAAGGGAGAAAGTTACCTTCACAACCTGCGAGCTCCGTTGTTGCTTCCGATCAAAATGTCGTAACTTCCGATCCGACAGGAATGGAAAGTCGTCGAAGTTGCGAAGTCGAACAGCCACGAAGGAGCCGAAGAAGCGACTCGTGCAATCTCTGCACCTCCTGCGAAGCAACGAAGCCGAACAGCATCGACGAAAAGAGAAGATGAAAGACAAACCTAGAGGCCTCTAACTAATTATTGATTAACTTAATTAATATAATTTAAAATATTAATAATTAAGTAAATTAATTAAATTATTAATATTATAATGAGTGCATAAATTAATTATCTAATTTAACTTAATTGAATAATTAGTAATTAAATATTAATATAATTAGCTTAATTAATATTACTTAAAATATAATTTATTAAATATATAATTAATAATATATATAATAATTAATGAGTAACTTGTACTTAACATGTTATTAATTCATAACTTTTTTTTTGGAAATATTAATTAATTAATTCATAGCACGTTAATTTTTATTTTTAATTATAAATTTATTTTTTTATTTATATTTATCTTCTTCACATTTAAATTTCTAATTGTTAAAAATACTAAAATTATTACCAAACAGTTTCTTAAGATTTAATAGGATTTAACATTTATCATACCAAACAGTTTTCACGATTTAACACTCCCAGAATTTATTAAATCTGAATTTACAAGATTTACTAAATCTCACTTGCCAAACAGCCCCTTAAGTTCGATTTACGTCAAATTTACATTAAATCCTACCAAAGGCAAAAAAGTACGTTGTAAATCCGCACCCAGCGTAATTCCAGAATTTTTTTTTTTTTTTTTTTTTGTAAATCCTTGATTTACTAAATCTCATAATTCAACAAATTTTGGGGTTTAAGGACTACCAAATTTTCGAACATGCAGCGACCAAGCTCCAGCCCTAACTTTCAATCAGACATCGTGAAATGTGGCAATGAAACTTTTTTAGTGACTCTTTCAAAACTACTTCATGTCAAGCACGCAAGGCTGAAGCTACAATAACAAGTTGCACAAGAAAAAAAGAAGAAACGGAGAAGATGAAAAGCAAATGCTAGACAGCCTCCTTTCTAAATCAGAAACATTAATATTTGATTAGTATTATAAATATATATATATATATATATATTATTTTTTTATTAGATTAATTAAATAATTTGTAGTATAATTAGTAATGTAATTAAATAATATAGTTTAGCTGAATTAAATAATTAGTAGTTAAATAAATATAATTGTTAAATTAATATAATTTAAAATAGAAATAATTAATTATGTAATTAATGTTACAAATATTAATTAAATTAATAACTAGTGATTAAATGAATAAGTGAGTAATGAGTAACTATTAGTTAGTAATTATCAATTACAATATTTAAGTGCTTATGAGATAATTAAAATATTTTATACTATTTTGAACTCACACTATAGCTAGTTCAATTTTAATTGTATTTGAAATTTATTAGATTTAGCCGATTTTATAAAACACTATAAATTCACTAACATTGTCAACACATATTGCCAGTTATAGCCACCAATGGTCATCGTCACCATTGCAGTCACAATCTGTCGCCTCCATTGATAGTGCCGACTAGTATCGTTAACAAAGAAATTGTAACCAAAGTACACAGTTCTATATCTTGGATAATTTCCAGAGCTTGAACTTCTGTAAAAACTATTTTTTCCAAAATAGATGTAATACCTAACGCAATATTCAAAAGGGGGGCTAATTGGAAGACCCATAATTCATCTGAAATAATTGGTATATAATAAACACATTGAACTAAGAACAAATTACTTTTTGACAAGAATAAGTTATTGAAGTAGTTAGAATCGAGTTCCAAATGTGAACTTTAATTAAGGCTTCGTTTTGGATACCTTTCTAGCTGCTTCACTTTTTAGACCGTCAACATAATTTTCGTTTATTCATTGTTTTTTTTTTCTGCTTAGAAATTTTTTCACACTAGAAAGTTGTTTTTTACAATAGCTTTAAAAAATTATTTTCTTCATAACAGCTTCACAAACCAGTAAAAAAATTTTCCAAAACGAAGCTTAACTAAAGTTTAGTTTGGGACAGCTTTCTTACTATGTCTTAAAGTAATTTTTAGTAAAAAAATTTAATTTTATACTAAAAAGCTATTTTAATAAGTAGTAAAAAAGTCATCCCAAACAAAATCTAAATTTTAGTAATATATATTTGTTTAGATGAATTCACTTCATGCCAACTTTGCTTTTGTGATAACTTGGGTTGAAGTTTCAATTTACTTATCCTCTCAAATAATTTTATTATTTTACTATTACATGAGTAGAAGAAAATTTGTAAGCATCTTTATTATACTAGTATAAATATACGTGCAAATGATGCACGTAAATAAAAAATTTAAATTAAAAATGATACAATCAAATTTAAAATTAAGTTGTGGCATGCTATATTAATAAAATTATCTATAAAAAATGAAACCATTTGTGAAACTCAAGCACAATTTTATCAACATTCAAACAGGCAATTCAATAATACAGCAACTGGACAGGGCAAAATGTGAATAAACAGAAATCTTCTTTGATTTTTGGTAAAGCAGTTCATAAAGACAAATCCAGAATTCTGTCCAAATTATTTGGATTCAAAGTTGTTGGTGAAATGAACTATCTTGGCATCAAAATGGCTATGAGGAGGCTTACAGCCTCTGACTTCCAAGATGTATTGGAAAAAGCATTTGATAAACTCAATGTTTGGGGTAATTTATCTCTCACTTTAGCTGGTAAAATTCAGTTGATTAAAACAGCTCTTTTATCCATTCCTATTTTCGTTTCTACACATTCTTTTGTGCCAATGGGTGTATTGAGAGACCTTGACAAGTTGTGTAGGGAGTTTCTCTGGATGAAACAGAACAAGAGTAAAGTAATTCATTATGTGGAATGGAAAATACTTTGTAAGCAGATTAAATTTGGAGGGCAAGGTATTATGTCGGCTGCTGATAAAATGGGTTCATGGAGAGCCAAATTCGCTTGGAGTTTGTTTTCTAAGCCCTCATCTCTTTTGAATAGAATTATGATTGCAAAATATGGTAAAAATTTCTATTTTTCTGAAGCTAGAGTTGGTAGTTCACCAACTTGGAAAATTATTAATTCTGGAGGAAAATTTCTGCAGCAAATCACTAGATGGAAAGTCTTTAATGGTGAACTCATTAACACTACTAAGGATATTTGGATCCTTGATAAGTGTTTAGAAAAATGGCCTACGTTTGTGTCCAACCTCCATGAAAATCAATGTTGCTTGAAGTATTTTATTGAAGACGGGAACTGGAACATCAACAGATTGCATGAGGCTTTCGGTATGGAGCTAACAGAATTGATATCTTTGGTTCCTTTGAATATGGGAACTCATGAAGATGAAGTGGAAATTATGTATAAGCATTATGGGAAATCAATTGCTGCTTTGATTTCAGAGAAAAACAACTTAAATGAGGAAGAGGATGCTAATTGGAGATGGCTTAAAAAATTGAAGTTGAGGCCAAGAGTTAATATCTTTTGGTGGAAATTGATTCACAAGGCAATTCCAACCAATGAATTTTTAATGTATAGAAGGATTATCAATTACAATGGATGCCCAAGAGGATGTGCTGATGTTGAGGATGCTAATCATCTAACTGTTAAATGCTCCTTCATGAATAAGATCATTATCTTATTAAATAGCTGGGGTTACGATATCCCAGTCCCTCTCCAATCTAGAGAGTTGCTTTAATTGGCTTTCTAAGCTATCTAGCTTCAAACCTTTTATAGCCAATGTTTACTGTTATGCAGTTTTTTTCTCCTGGAAGAGTAGAAACAAATGAGTGCATGGTTCAGTTGAGGACATTATATATTCTATTGCAGCAAATGCAGTTAGTTTTGCTTCTTTATCATTCAGCCAGGATCTGGATTTCTAATCAGCAATTGCTGTTTCAAAACACTTGGAAACCCCCTCCAACCGAATGGATCAAGCTAAATGTGGATGCTTTTCTCGACAGCAATTATTATGCAGGAATTGGTGGAGTAATTAGAGATTGCAAAGGTAGATTTTTATTTGCCTTTGGGTTCAAAACCTTACACTGGGATATTTCAGCTCTTGAATTGGAAGCTTTGTTGATTGTTAAGAAGATTACTCAAGAATGGATGTATGAAGCAAAAGGCATCATTATAGAAGGAGACAAATACAATGTTATGAAACACATCCAAGACATTTTCAAAAACGGACCAGCTGTAAGTAATCATCCTAAATTACTTGAATTCTTCTTTCTTAGAAGTTTCAATCAAGTCATTTTTCAATTTGTAAAGAGAGGTTGTAATAAGTTAGCCGATTATTGTGCTAACCATGCTAGGTTGGGTGATTATACTTGGAATAACTTGATTATCAATAGCGTTCCTCCCATGTTCTTCAAATTGTTGAAGGAGGAATGTGATAATCTTAACCTTGTTTAGATTTTTGTTTTCTTCTTTTTCAATAATATTGCTCTTTGCATCTTCTTATAAAAAAAAACAGACAATTCAATTAAATTATTTACAAAAATCAAAATGTACAACTTATTAATTGTGGAAAGATAAGAAATCAGCATAAATATATTTTGAAGTTCTACTGGAATCTATCTAATGAAGGTTGGAAGTAAGGAGACCAAATGTATTCGCTTTATTTTATATGACAAAGAGATCCATCTTTAACTTTATTTTATTCATATATATATTTGAAACTATAGAACCTAAAAAAAAACACAATAAGACATTGACACCTTTCTGCTAAAGCAAACTTAAGATTTTTTGTAGAGGAAGAAAAAAATCTCTTGGTGGAAGCACGTTATCAACAAATATAAAAAAGGTATTATGTACTCAATTTGATTCTCTTAAAAATCACATAAACGTACAAACTGCCCTACTTTCAATTTTGCAGGAATTAAATATATGAAATGACAAAGCAAAGCTTGAGAGATACAATGTAACTAAAAGATTTAACAATAGTCAAACTAAACAAAGCGATTGTTAAACATAAAGCATCAAACATAATCAAAATAAAATTTATGATAGTACACTCAGAATGCATTAATTCAAAACAAAAATATAGTTGAATTCAAAATTTTCATAGGTAAAATACACTCAAACAACTTTTTGCTTTTGCTCATGACCATAATGTAATATTAGTATATTAACTCTTTGCAACCTGCTTTTCTTTAGCTTTTTGGATTTTCAGAACCTTCTTCACAATCTTTTGCTGCTCTACCAAAAATGCTTGAATAATCCTATTAATAAACGTGTATTAGCAAATCAATCAATCTAATGAGATAAAAGAGAACTCTATTATAACAAAACAAAAACAAAACATTTTTATGAGCTAGAAAAAAGGAAATTCAAGTTTTTAACTGAATCAGATGTGCTAGTTTGTTATCCATATTTTTTATTTAAATGGAAAATAGTTAAACATATTTTAGATCTAGAATAAATTAAAAACTAGCAATTATTATATATTGAGAAATTTAATATTTGTTCTTGATCTACAACTATTGTAAGATAATATTTTAAAATATACAAAAATAATCATTTAAAATTATCTAGTTTGTTGTCTTGTCTTAAAAGATATAGGAAGGAAATTAGTTATTCGATAAGATAACTTTTAAATCAAACATAATAGAAAAATTTCTTGCAAGCATTTAATTTTTTATCCAATTTACGCATCTCTTATTGGTTTATTGATTGGGAGCTTTGGCTATCGACCAAGAGGTCTTGAGTTCAAAACTTATGTATGTGATGTGTGTATGAATTTGACTTAATAAACCTAAATGTCCCAAAAAAAAAAAAAAAAAAAAAAAAAAAAACCAAATTTTCAGCCAAGCTAACAAAACCCCTGTAAGAAATCCTTAACCCTCCAAGCCCAAAGTGGACATGCAAGAAAAACAAGAAGAGAACCATCTTTAATATCAATTTTTTTTTAATAAATACAGAGAGAAAGGTATAGTAAACATGGCAACAGGGCCAGGATTGCTAGTTGTCTACCTTATCTGAGGCCTATTATGAGCTACACTCCCAAAGGTAGTTAAAGATTTTGGCAGTGGAAGACAGCATTTCCTTACTTCCAAGAGATAGCTGTTGATCCGTTCTTCCATTTGTCCTCTATGATATTTCCTTTTCTAATTGGTTTGGTCTATAAATGGAGAAAATATTTTTGCTTATGCTGTTGGAACAAAATACAAAATGGTTAAAAATAAGTAGAAGAAATTCAACAAAAAAGACATAAAAAAGAAGAATAATTTCTTAAATGTTTAAAATAAGAAGCACGCCTTCGATCTTGGGCTCAATGCTTTCAAAGAAACCTCTCTTCAAATAAGGAAAAGGCTGTTTGGATATAGGATATAAACATGATTTATGCTGCGAAATGGTATTTGAGAATATTTTAAATTTCACAGCAAAATAAATCCTCATTTTCCATATATCCCATATTTACTAAATACGGGAGAAAATCAGATTTATGCGACTTGGGCAAAGAAGGTGAGATCCTTTACTGTGAGCAAGCTCCATCGTTACTCCCGTTTTTACTTTAGACTTGTATAAATTTACGTGCACAAGGTGCACGTAAATAAAAAAATAAAATAAAAATAATATAATAAAATTTAAAATTAATTTGTGGCATGTTATATTAATGATATTTTCTATTAAAAAAATGAAACCATTTTGTGAAACTCAAGCACAATTTTATCAACATCCAAACAAACAATTCAGTTAAATTATTTACAAAAATAAAAAAGTACAACTTATTAATTGTGGCAAGACAAGAAATCAGCATAAATGAATTTTGAAGTTCTACTGAAATCTATCTAATAAAGGTTGGAAATGAGGAGACAAAATGTATTCGCCTTATTATATGTGCCAAAGAAGTCCATCTTCAACTTTATTTTATTCATATATATATTTTAAATTATAGAACCTAAAAAAACAAGAAGACATTGATACCTTTATGCTAAAGAAAGCTTTAGATTTTTTGTAGAGGAAGAAAAAAATCTCTCAGTGGAAGCACATTATCAACAAATATAAAAAAGGTCTTCTCTGCACTCAATTTGATTATCTTACAAATCACATAAACAAACTGCCCTACTTTCAAGTTTGAAGGAACTAAATATATGGAATGACCAAGCAAAGCTAGAGAAATACAATGTAACTAAAAGATTTAACAATAGCCAGCCTAAACAAAGTGATCGTTAAACATAAAGCGTCAAACATAATCAAAATAAACTTTATGATAATACATTCAGAATGTATTAATTCAAAAGAAAAAATATAGTTGAATTCAAAATTTTCATTAGGTAAAAGACACTCAAACAACATTTTGCTTTTGCCAGTGATAATAATATAATATTAGTTGATTTACTCTTTGCAACATGCTTTTCTTTAGTTTTTTGGATTTTCAAAACCTTCTTCACAATATTTTGCTGCTCTGCCAAAAATGCTTGAATAATCCTATTAACAAACATGTATTAGCATATCAATCAATCCAATGAGATAAAAGAGAACTCTATGATAACAAAACAAACCTTTCCCGGACGGATCCACCAGATAGAACCCCACCATAAGCATGACGAACTGTCTTGCGGTTCCTTGCTAATATACTTCTCTTATACTCAGCTGGTCTTAAGTGAGGAATATAAAGCCAAAAAGTGCAATCAGCCTCCATTAACATGAAGCAAGTATATTGAAAGTGCATGACATCACTACTACGTACCAAAAAAATATAAGAATATAATAAATAAAACTATGTAAAAACCAATTAAATTTTATATATCTCCTACAATATTATGGATTGGCATTGCCTATTTTGACATGTAAAAGAAGAGACTTAGGATCCAAAGTTTTAAAAAGGAAATAACATAGGTACATAACACATGTTGATATCAAAATTCTACAGCCCATGCCATTTCACTGCAAAATTCCATCCACCTACAAAGCTGATTATTCTTTTTTTATTATATTCTATGAAATTAAAATCAATTTTTATATACGAAGAAACATAAATAAGTTAGAACTCTATCCATCTGTTGACACTTGTTATGTGTTGTGTTGATCAAAGTTGAAACTATCATAACTTAATAATAGGATTACATTAAATATTGAAACTTAAGACAAATGAATAAAGTTGTGATACATGTTTTGATTATACGTATTTATTCTGAGCTGAGAAGTATAATCTTCTGCATAAACATCTATCAATAATAGAGACTTATAACCTAAATTTAAAAAATAAAAACTATGAATTTGTAATGAATGCTTTCATATAAGCATTTCTCTGTAAGGAATTCCTTAAAGAAGTTGTAAAAAGTTTTTGTATCAGGATTAAAGATCTAATAACTAAAGAAAATCCTAAAGCAGAATTAAAACATAAAGCAGATACATCTTCCTGTCCTTATAAGTGTAACAAGTATAAGATGGATCTAATAACCAAAAATATCTACCAGAATCTCAGGTACAGGAAAACCTTAGATTTGTTCTTTCCATTTATATATTTTCTCATTCAACATTTTTAAGTAGCATAAAACAACAAACTACAAGAAGATATATCAGCAGAGAAAGGCTGCCAAAAACATGTAATTGATTGAATTTTGGAAGCAATTAAAGCTAAGTCATGATTTTCTTCCTATGGATGTAGGCAGACCATGCCATACAACTTATATCATATGCTTCTTATTTCTTTACCATTTATTGCTCTTCTTATTATTGTCACTACAGAAAAAATGGCAAAAACCGGCGGTTTTCATTTATATACCGTCGGTATTACCGACGGCTACGCCGGCGGTTAAGCCGTCGAACTCTAACGACGGTCAAATCGGCGGCTTAGCTACGATACACCGTCGGTATTACCGACGGTCTATAAACCGCCGGTAAACCGCCGGATATCAACATGATTTTGTTTGTATTTTCTGGTTGTGATGAATATAGCGGCGTGTTGCCCAACATATATATGCTTTTTCTGCAGGTTTAGACTTTAGGGTGAACCTCCCTCAAATAGAGGGGATGCTGTCAATTTTTTTTTTCAGGTGCTACAGGTTTCCGGCGGCTAACCGGCGGTTTAGCCGCCGGAAACTACGATACCGGACGGACAAGATAAAGCCGCCGGTTATATTATTAAACCGCCGGTACGTACCGGCGGCTTACCGACGGCCGCCGGCGGTTATACGATGGACGCCCGACGGTTTAAACCGTCGGTAATACCGACGGCCATAACCGCCGTCCACCGCCGGTACCTTACCGGCGGTCTAACGGCGCCGTCCGGCTGTCTAATAAACCAGACGATGCCAGGGGTAATCGCCGGACAACCGCCGGTAATTTGACCGGCGGTTACAATACCGGCGGCCTAACCGCCGGAAGACCGACGGTTAAAATTCCGGTGGTCACTGGCGGTATTGGCCGCCGGAAAACCGCCGCACAAAATTAACCGCCGGTAAAAAGCCGTCGAAAATGGTTTCCTACGCCGTTTTTACCGGCGGTTAACAAACCGCCGTTAGACCGCCGGTAACGTTAAAAACCGCCGGTAAATCTACACTAACCGCCGGAAAAAATCGCCGGTTTTCAGCGTTTTTCCTGTAGTGTGTAAATTAATACAAAGCTATATTTTCTATCTTCATTGTTAAGTTCACAAGTATTGTAGGTTTACATATTATTTGGATATAATATTTTATTTGCAAGTGATCTTGTTCTAATTACTACTCCTTCATTAGTGTTTCCTGATACCGCATATAAGTTATTAATACTTCTATGACATATAAGCTATTAATACATTTTCTCTCTTAGGTTAGTTTTCATAAAATTAGAATAGCATAACGAAAAATTGAAAGAATTTGCTAGATCATGGTTGCAGAACATTAATTAATGCTATATTATAAGATTTGGAAATTAAACTAAAAGCAATATTTTATCTCCTTACCAAAAGAAAAAAAAAATATTTTTTCTGAAATTAACAACCTCATACAAAATTAACATCATTTCTAACTCTCAATGAGATGTCTACCTCTCATTTTATATAATAGGGGTAATCATCATAATCTAAAAGAAAATAATTAGAAGTTTGTGTCGAAATTTAATTATTAAACAAATTAGAAGCAACATTATAAAAAAATGAAATTCTATAATTCTCAAGATCAACATGAAGCTGAGAATATTGTAATTCATTTACCATGCTTCATAAATTTGAAAGGTCTTATTTTAAAACAAAATGCAGTAACTTTGCAGTGAATGAAATACTAAGAAAATAAATTAGTTTACATCTTTACATCATAAACAAATAGAGTTTAACAAAAATAGATTGTTTTATTTGCACATGCACAAAGTGATCATTGCTAGAATTTAAAAAACAAGATTTTTATAAAATCGCAATACTTATATGAATATTATAATACTATTATTGTTCAAATTTATTAAATTTCCACTTGTATAGATTTTTTTGTTAGGTTGATTTTCTATGAATTGTTATGATATATTAGTATGATATATCTAAAAAAAGTCAAAAGACTTCACCAGCTTGTTCAACAAATATCAAATTAATAGCTTATGCTTTTTCATGAAGTAAGCAGTATATAATTTAAAAAAAAAAAAATTTATGAGATAAATATCCTTTTAATTACATAAAACCGTGTAATATGGCATGAAGAACTTACTCCCATGGAACATCACCAACCAACATTCTGTCACCTTCATCAACCACATAGATTAGAGTATATTAATCGCTCCCATCAAGTGAGCCTGTAATTGCATGTTTCTCTACGTTCTCCTTCATTGTAGCAATATAATCCATTTAAGCTATCAACATACAGGAAAATGTTATATGAAGTTAGACAAACGGATGAAAAATCATCCAAAATCATTTATAAATACTTTCATGGAGTTGTGAGTGATACAAAAACGTTTAACCAAATAAAAATAGCCTCAGTTTTCACCTTATTGTGTTGTCAATCCTCTAGCGTTTTAGACTCAAATTATAACAAATTCATCTAAAATATGTCACAATATATCAATCAATCAGAGTTCTCAACTTTCTTTCCATACCTATGGTGGCAACAACAGCCTCTCAAGCTTAGTTTAAAAAACATCATTTTGTATACCAACCAAATAAATATCAATAACAGATGAACATGTAGTCATTCACAAGTCACATCTGCGACAATTGTGAAGGATTAAGCAATATAACCTGAAGAAAGTTTTTCATAGCAATCATAAACAAGTATATCTTTTTTCCTTCTAATGGGAATCCCTATCATGTTGATTTTAACAAAGAAATTTTTTCTTAATGGTTGCAAGCTTTGGGGCGACGTCTCTGATCTTCAAGTGCTGTTCAATTGTTTGTTTTGAAGAACTTACAATATTTTTTTCTAGAAGAACGAATAGGTGGCAACCCAACAACTGGGCTGACCTACATTTTTATGAGCTAGAAAAAAGGAAATTCAAGTTTTTAACTGAATGAGATGTGCTAGTTTGTTATTCAGTTAAAAAAAAATTGGCAATTAGTATATATTGGGAAATCAAACATTTGTTCTTGATCTACAACTGTTGTAAGATAATATTTTTAAAAGATACAAAATAATCATTTAAAATTATCCAGTTTGTTGTCTTGTCTTAAATGATATAAGAAGGAAATTAGCTATTCGGTAAAATAACTTTTAAACCAAACATAATAGAAAAATTTCTTGCACGCATTTAATTTTTACCCAATTTATGCATCTCATCTTGGTTTATTGATAGAGAGCTTTGGTTATCAACCAATAGGTCTTGAGTTCGAAGCTTTTGTATGTGATGTGTGTGTGAGTTTGCCTTAATTAACCTAAATATCCCCAAATAAAAAATTAAAAAAAAAACCAAGCTAACAAATCCCTTGTAAGAAATCCTTAACCCTCCATACCCAAATTGGACATGCAAGAAAAACAAGAAGAGAACCATCTTTAAAATCCACTTTTTTTTAAATAAGTACAGTGACAAAGCTATAGTGAATATGGCAACAGGGCCATGATTGCCAGTTGTCTACCTTATCTGAGACCTATTACACTCCCAAAGATAGTTAAAAATTTTGGTAGTGGAAGACAACATTTCCTTACTTCCAAGAGATAGTTGTTGATCCATTCTTCCATTTGTCCTCTATGATATTTCCTTTTCTAACTGGCTTGGTCTGTAAATGGAGAAAATATTTTTGCTCCTGTTGTTGGAAAGCTGATTGTATGAGAACGAGATACAAAATGGTTAAAAAGAATTAGAAGAAATTCAACAAAAAAGACATAAAAAAGAAGAATATTGACTTAAATGATGCAGTACAGGTTTAGTAGTAAATAACGATGGGACAAGTTAACAGCTCTAACGAACTTTTATGCTCCAACTACCTATTTTCCATTTTCAGCTTACAACACTTTTTACAAACTTTTTACCATATTTCTAAAATAGATGAAATTAGCTAGGAAGGAAAAATACTTATAGGAGAGTAGAGAAAGGAAGAGGTAGTTGTTATCTTCTTTACAAAGTTTTTACTCAGAGAGAATACAGAGAATACAGAGGTATTTCTTGTGCCTTTTCCCTATTTGTTTGCTGGTGTGCTTGTGTATTTGTCTTCCATGTACTGTAGATCCTGTACAAGGACAACATTAAATGTTTAAAATAAGAAGCACACCTTCTGTCTTGAGCTCAATGCTTTCAAAGAAACCTCTCTTCGAATAAGGAAAAGACTGTTTGGATATAAGATATAAACATGATTTATGCTGCCAAATGGGATTTAAGAATATTTTAAATTTCACAGCAAAATAAATCCTCATTTATCCTCTTTTTCCATATATCCCGGATTTACTAAATACTGGAGAAAAGCAAATTTACGGGATTTGGGCAAAGAAGGTGAGATCCTTCACTACGAGCAAGCTCCATCGTTACTCCCGTCTTTATTTTCGATTTATTTCGTCGAACTATCGTGACATCCAATTCGACAGGAATGGAACTTCGTCGAATGAGGCTAAGAAGCTAGCGACTCATTTAAAACTCTACCTCACATGAAGCAGGCGACGTCGAACAACAATGAAGAAATGTAATAGGGAAAAACAAACTTTTGACGGGCTTTTTTTTCGCTCGAACAATTAATTTCCTTAAAAAGAAGATACTTCATAGGCTAAATTTCAAAATATAGCAGGCCTTCAAAATTAGTCTATCAATATAGAAATCTGCATCTATAGATTTCTAGGAAGTTGAAATAAATTATGTAATGAAACGAGATCATCTATTGCTTTCTTAATCAGATACTTACTGTGACCTGCAAATCTTCATATGTTTTGTTTCAACCTAATTAGAGCAACAACCAAACCTCTTTTAGAAGAATCATCATTTATATCAATTCTCTCACATTTGCTTGGAATAGCAAAAGCTGCATCTTCACCAGCTTCAATTGCTCTCCTACTCACAATTTGGTAGATTTGAGTCAAAACCTCAGAAAAGGCATTCTCCACATTGGTGGACTCAAGAGTAGACATTTCCATAAAAAGTAATGATTCCCTCTCTGTCAATGCTTTTCCATCATTAGTTGATACAACAAGAAGATGAAGAAGGTTAGACCAGCATAACAACAATGTTTGGATATGTGTGCTCCCTTAGCTATCTTAGACAACGTTCGGTATTCTCAAATGTAGCACGACAGGTGACATCAAACACAAGTAATGCACCCACAGCTCCACGTTAATAAGAACTTGTGATGGTGTGATACCTCTCATGACCGATGATGTCCCAAATTTGAGCCTTCATAATCTTGTCATCAACATTCAAGCTCTTGGTGGCGAACTCCACCCTGATGGTAGACTTCGATTTGAGGTTGAACTTATTTCTCGTGAACTACATTTTAGAAGAAGCTAAATAGAATAGTAATCAGAAAAGTAAAGAAAATTAAAGAAGGAAGAAGATGAAATTAGTTTTTCACATAGTCATTTCATTTCATCAAGATGGTTAAAATCAGCTTTTACAATGCTTGTATTTCTATTTGTAAAGGTTGTTGGCTGTCACTATTCTGCTGTGGAGAGGAGGTGGAGAGACTGCATATTCAGTTGTGAACAGAGTCCTTGTTGGTCAGAGTAGTGGAAGAAGCATATGCTGATATGTTGGCTCACTTATGTAATGATAAGTGCTAACAACCCTCCTCAAACTGATGAGCTATAGGTTGGATCGTTAGTTTGTTGCGAAGAAGATGAAATCTGTCTGAGGACAGCAATTTGGCGAGTAGATCTGCTGGTTTATCGACTGTGTTGATATGATGAACTATAATTTCTTGAGAAGCTATGCGTTCATTTATGAAGTGAAAGTCGATTTCAATGTGTTTTGTTCTAACATGGAATATATACCATCCGATTCAGAAATAAGACCGCATTTTTTGAGATGGCAGGGATATACAGATTTATACTTTTCTCAAGAGAATGCAGCAAAATTATTAAAATTTTTAAAGAAAAGTGAGGTAATTTTTTCGTTTTCATGATGCAAATTATGTTAAGGTTGCGCTACGGTTGCGCTATGGTTGCGCTATGGTTGCGCTACGGTTGCGCTACGGTTGCGCTATGGTTGCGCTATGGTTGCGCTATGGTTGCGCTACGGTTGCGCTATGGTTGCGCTATGGTTGCGCTATGGTTGCGCTTTAATAAATTTTTCTGTTTTTTGCAGATTTTTGTTTGTCTTGAGAATGTTAGCAATGAGGAGGCCGAAAAATACAGGGCTGACATTATTGCCATACAAAACTTGGAAACCCGTTCTGGTCATGAACCACAGAAATTGCAGTCACCCCAGAAAATTAAGACTTCAGCAAGAAAAAAACTTGACACCACCCCACCTCCCTCCCCCCTCTCTCTCCCCCTGATTCTCCTCATAATGAACCACCAGAAACTGAACCTTTGCCGCCAACTCAACCTTCTACTCGTCCACCTACTGAAAAAATTTCCACCAGTCAACCTTTTGCTGAACAGCCACCCATTAGAAGGGCAGATTTAGAGGCTGTTCAGAAGAAATGTTTTGAAATATTTGAGAAGATGTTGAATAAAATTCAAGAAAATATGGGAGCTAGATTGGATCATGTTGAAGATATTTTAGAGAAACTTCAGGCAGATCAAGACTCCCTGAAGTACAAATTTATTAAATTTCAAATGCAGTGTGATCACAATCCAGAGAAACTGCATATATATAGTTCTGCCTCCAGCTTCCAATCAGTGAAAAATACAGCTTTGCATCCTTCAGGACAAGCACCAATACAAGATCTTCCTCCACCTCCACCAATGGCCAAAGAACTTCTTCCACAACAACCAATACCTCCACCTCCACCAGTGACCGAAGAATTTCTTCCACAACCACCAATACCTCCACATCCACCATTGGCCAAAGAACATCTTCAACAACCACCAATACTAGATTTTCCTCCACCACCACCATTGGCCAAAGAACTTCTTCAACAACCACCAATACTAGATGTTCCTCCACCACCACCATCGGCCAAAGATGTGCCACTACCAAAAGATAATTCATCACAAAAAAGAAAAAAAAGAAGATGATGAAAAAGCAGAGAGTTCATCAAAACAAATCATACCATACGTAAAGAAGAAGAACAAAGAGGTTATCTCTATTGATAATATAATAGTTGAGTCACGACCTGCATTGAAAATAATGGATTATCAAGAGAAGCCTTTTCTAACAGAGCAAAAACAACGATTTATGGATGAATATTTCAAAAAATTTAATACAAAGTAAGTTTAGTTGCGCTATGGTTGCGCTAAGGTTGCGCTATGGTTGCGCTAAGGTTGCGCTATTGTTGTGCTATGGTTGCGCTATGGTTGCGCTATGGTTGCGCTACGGTTGCGCTATGGTTGCGTTATGGTTGCGCTCTAACATTATATTTTTCTTTGTTTTTTATAGGGAGCACAAAATATTTGCATATGGAAACATAGAAATAAAAAGATCAGATATTGACTTTCTGCTCACAAATGATTGGTTAGCAGATAACCATGTTGATGCTAGCGCTATGGTTGCGCTACGGTTGCGCTATGGTTGCGCTATGGTTGCGCTACGGTTGCGCTATGGTTGCGTTATGGTTGCGCTCTTACATTATATTTTTCTTTATTTTTTGTAGGGAGCACAAAATATTTGCATCTGGAAACATAGAAATAAAAAGACCAGATATTGAGTTTCTGCTCACAAATGATTGGTTAGCAGATAACCATGTTGATGCTTTTGCTTTCTTTTTACTTGAGCAGAGTAGGTTAATGGCGAAGAAATTTCAACGTTACTTGTACATTTCTCCATTGTACAAGGTAAGTATAAATAATATTTTAATCCTTTTTTTCACTTTTGTTTTTCCTTATAGAACTGAATTATTGCAGGTTTACAAGTCATACAATCAGGATTATCAAATTTTTATCAAACACATTAATCCAGTTTCAGTTAAAGAAAGCAAACTTATTGTGCAACCCATAATTTACGAGAAGCATTGGGTTCTTCTTGTTGGAAAATTGAAGGAGAAAGTCTAGAAAATGTATGATTCATTACTAAATCCTGAACACAAGAATATTTGTCATACAGTTGTAAGTGCAATTCATATTTTAAGCTAAATCCAGATAACTATGTTTATATACATAATAAATTTTTAAAATGTTTTATTTGTACAGATAAAGTATTTGCACGAGGACACCATAGGATGCTTTTCAAGCGATATAACGAAATGGAATGTCCAGGCGGTTCGTGGAATTCCAACACAAACAAACAGCTACGATTATGGAATGTTCGTTTGTAAATATATGGAAAAGGCCGTGCAAAAAAAAAAAAAAGACTGGAATGCTCTTAAAGATTGGCAAACGCATATGCCAAAATTTAGGGCAGAGTTAGCATATTTTCTTTTTCTACAAACAAAGAAGTAAACAATCTGTAACTTATTGTAAATATTGTCCATGATTTATAAATGTACATTTTATTATGTTTTTATATAGTTTTTGATGTACATTTTATTATGTTTTTATATAGTTTTTTATTGTTGTATAACTTGTGCATATTCTGTAACTTCTAACAAAGCTAAACCATATTTTGTAACTTCTAAAATGTGCATATTCTGTAAAGCGCAACCATAGCGCAACCAGAGCAAAACCTTAGCACAACCATAGCGCAACCATAACGCAACCTTAGCGCAACCTTAGCGCAACCTTAGCACAACCTTAGCACAACCTTAGCGCAACCTTAGCGCAACCTTAGCGCAACCTTATATTTGTAAAAAATTATTAATTCATTACACCAAGATTGCACTACGGAAAGCATGATTCATATAAAAAATTTTATTTCAACCAATAAATTAAATCAATAAGTCCAATTAAATATTATTACATTACAAATTCATTAAATTCCAACTTCGAAGAAAGAAAATCCATCATCAACTTGGTGTATTCAGCTCCAGGTTGGCATGATGGTATGCCGGTTATATATTCCTCACTAAAACATTCAGGCATGCTTGAAAAGTTCATATGTATTGAAGAAGGTTGTGTTGAAGAAGGTTCCTCCATTGAATTATCCCCCACCAAAGGTTTCTTTTCTGTAAGAAACTAGAGTTTTAGTATTAGGATTAGGAATTAAATAATTAACAAGTTATTAAAAACTTACTTTTAGGCCGTTTCTTCTTCTCCCAATGGCTTTTCAGTCTTGCATTTGATATGCCTTTAGGTCTACACTTTAGAAGATCTTTCAAATTAGCAGTTCCACCTTGGGAACTAGCAACATCCTTCTGATTTCTTTTCTTGCCACCAAGAATTAAGTATAATTTTTTATACATGTCTTGCAATGAGGAAAGAATAAACTTCTCTGCCTCCTCATTCCCTTGAGCTTCCGTGCTCATTTGATATGCAAACCTGCTCACCTGATTTCTGAATATGAATCCCCTACCACTTTGGAAATTATTATTTCTTTGAGAATTAAGCAAGTAACATGAATAAAAAACTTGTCAACCCCTTCCTGACCAAAGAAGTAATAAGTACTTCTCAGGGAATTTAGCCATATCCAACTATTTAAAAACCCTCAAAGAATGAGAACACAACAATCCCTGTAATTTGCCCTGAGAGTCTAGATGTCAATCAGGGACTCTAAGATCTCTCTCTCTCTCTCTCTCTCTCTCTCTCTCTCTCTCTCTCTCTCTCTCTCTCTCTCTCTCTCTCTCTCTCTCTCTCTCTCTCTCTCTCTCTCTCTCTCTCTCTCTCTCTCTGTAGCTTTCACAATTAAGATGGCTGAGGAGTGGTTGAGTGGGGACAACATATTCAACCATTTGAAAAAAAAATTTACTTCAACTGATTTGAATAATTTTCATTAAAATAATTTTTTTTCTTTGAAATAATTATCTAAAAAAATTTGGGCTTTACTTATATAAATGAATGCCCTTTTTTTCTTGTTGCTTTGATAAATTAAAAATAATATTTTTCACATATTTATCTTCTCACATTATTTCTATTTTTATATAAATTTTTTCTTGAGATATTTTTGACGTCGTATTACTAAAAGTTTTTTTCTTAAAATATAAATTTAAATTGTTTTTACGAATTTTTTTTTGATAGATGCTAATTATTATTAACTATTTTATATACTAATTCTAAGGTAATTCAATATGATTACTAATTTTAAAATAATCCAATCTAACTGTATTTGATAACCATTTTATAATAAATAAAATAATTCTTTAATAACTACTTTTAATGCATAATAATCTGTTTATTAATAAGTGAGAATAATTTTTTGCATGTGAGATTATTATTTTTATATAATTTATGTTTTTTATAAATTTTAAAATTTCAAATCTCTTTTGGTAGGAATTTAATAAATTATAATTGTATATTGTCGAGAGTAAGTGTTGACCTCCTTTTTGGCATCGGTCCCTTGCACAATCTTGTCGCTTTCATATTTTGTAGATCGATTCATTTGCCTGTATGTCGCACCACTGTGTTGATGAAGAGTCACCTTGCGTATGCTACCTCGGCTCATTGTAGGCCTTAGGATTATTCCTTTTTGATCACATGTCTCATATTTCATTCTAAAATACATGTGGTCGGGTCGATGACGATTCGATGTAATTTCACGCATTTGGGTCTTTATCGCGCATGTTTGTTTCATACGCAATATATTTTGATCGGGACCTTGTTTTGTGAAACGGACTGCTCGAGTGCGTCCGGATCGCCAAGAGCGTTCAAACGAACCTATTCACGTTCGAATTGAACATCATTTGACATGCATCTGGGAGAGAATCTTAGAAGATTTTCTTCTTGATGAGCTTAATAAAGAAAATCCATTATTTTAAAATAGGAAAGAAAATTTATACACATATTTTTAATAAATAAATATAATAAATCAAATTAAAAAAATAAAGTCTAAATATGGAATTAATAATAGTAATAAATGTGAAATAAAAGAAATATATACATGTGATCTATTTAAATTAATTCATATTTAAATATGTATATGAAATAATTTTTTTTTTCCTTTTTTTATTATTATTTTTTTTTTCTCCTTCTAAGCCAAGGCTTGATCTAAAGGTTGAGAATATCACAAAAATACAACATTTGATGGCAACCCCTTGATCTAGGGCATCAAGGGGTTGTTTTGGTCAATTTCTTATATTTTTCTCAGGTTTGAAGAGGAGCGGGGGGATACACTCGGAGAGCAGATTTTCATGCATAGCAGCCGGCCCTAGCTGCTTCCTCCTTTGGACACTCACAGGCATAGCAAAGGTCTTTCCCCCTTCCTCCATCCTTGCTTCGAGTTGGCATGCTACAAGAAGAGCAAAAAAAAAAGGGGTTCCCTCTCTCTCTGGCGTGAGAAATCCCCCTCACCTTGCTCACGGCTCCTCCATTTCCCTCTCCAACTTTCCATTTTAGCCACCAAAAAGGAAGGGGGCTGCTCTATGTTTCGACCATCAAAGAAAAAAAAACTACTGGTTGCTTCATTTATCAGCTACAACAGTTAGAGGGAGGAAAGCAAAAAAAAAAAAGGGTTCTTGTTTCTTTAGTTTTAGCAGGCTGAACCAAACAGGAAGATTGGTATGGATCTGTCGTTGGCTCCTTCCTTTGACGGCAAGAAGGAGGAGAGTTGCTGTCTTTCTACTCAACTACAGCACTTTGGAAAAAAAAAATAGGAAAGCTGAGGGCCGGCCAAAAAAAAAAAACTCAAGAGATGACGGAGCTTCTTGATGGCACTCAAACAAGTAAGGGTAAATATATTTTCATTCAAATATGTGAAGAAATAATTTCCTCAAAGCAGCGTGTATAATATTTCTTATGAAAAATATACAATGTTGGAACATTTATAGATGAGCTAGAATGTCTCTTGCCATTATTCATCTATTTAAAATCTTCCTTTTCTATTGCTCATGTGCTGAAGTTTCATCTGATCTGGAATGTAGACATTAACATATTTCCTGTCGTTATCTATTTTGCTGAAATTTCTTTTTGTTACTGATTAGTGTGTTGATTGCATTTTTTTTTATATGGATTAGATCGTCGAAACCTCTCTTATTACTGATCAATAATTGATGTATCTTTCATAGTCCTATTTTAAATGAAAGAGTAAGAGAACAATTCAAATATTTTCTCTGCATGTTTAATAAGATATATATTTAAAATAAATATAGTTTATATAAATCTACAGTTTATTGTACTATAATTAAATGTTTATATTTGGATAGAGTTATTTAATATGGTATGTCCTGTATCTATTAAGAATCAAGTTATGAGTTTCAATGGCGTTAAAGAATGAATAACGAGCCTTTTGTTTTTAGATACAAAGATTATTTGGAAGAGCATCGAAGCATTTGTTCTTGGTCCTGAAATGATTTGTTCTTGGTCCTGAAATGCTAGCATAAAAAAGAAAAGAAAAGAAAAAAAAATGAGTGGTAGTATGAGATTATATTCATGAATATGTTGTCTTGTTCGTAAATTTAAGAGATAATGTTAAGTAGATTAATGCAGTTATTTCTCCTCAATTTATTTCTTAAAAAATGCTTTCAGGGGTAGAAGTTTATCGATATATGTAAAATCTGAGAAGTGATTGTTTATATAAATTATATGCTATTTAGATTCCTTTGTTATTCATCAAAAAACTAAGAAAAAGGTGTATTCTCCCTTTACATAATTCAATGATTGATATAAATAGTTTAAATGCTAGAATTATTTGTTAAAAAAAAATAAAAAAAGAGCTATTTATTCTTCTTTGCCGAGTATTTTATTATTATTATTATTATTATTTTATGAATTTTTTTTTTTAACAAGTGTAAAGCAATTTTATTGTGAAATCTCTTTTTACTAATCACCATATTAAATTTAATACTCATCAATTTGTTCGTCTTTAAAGTTACGAGATGGAATGCTATTGTTTACATGAAAAAAAAAATTATTGTTTCCACTAAAGTGTAACTGTATCATGTACATGAGATTATGATTAATTTATAAATATTGAATTCTTTATATCTGAAATTGTGTATTAAAGATCTACCTAAATTTGTTGGTTGTTTGATATATTCTTAGTTGCAAGCAATTATATATATATATATATATATATAATATGAATAATTCTAAATAAAAGCTTACATGTGAGTCGTTCCTTTCTGTTAATTCGCCATTATCTTTAACCTTGATGAAATAATGACTTTCACATCATCCTTTTGTCAAAATTAAATATTCTATTACTAAAAAAAAAAATTTAATAGTCATATGTTTAAGATGAATATGATGCTCATAGCAAGTCTTGTTCGTAAGGTATTTAATGGTTAATAAATCTTGGTTGATTTTAATTATTATTATTATTATTATTTTGATCCGCTTATGCTCTAGAATTCAACAAATGATAATTGGATTGCAAATGTCTATATTTATATTGATGGTTTTTTTTTATCTCACATTTATTTTTGGAATAAAAGTTCATAAATGAAATTGTACATTCATATCATCTAAACCCATTAATACATGTATGAATGTCTAAAAGGGTTAGAAAAATATTTCCTTTCGTTCCCCATAACACTAGCGACACCTAAGGACAAAAATTAAGGTCTGAGTCTTAGGTAACATAGACTTATGATGCATGCTCCCTATAGGATAGAGACATCAAAACATAGAAAACTTAGTGACATATTTTTCTAGGTTTATGGTGCCTTAATCTACTAATAATCAACCAATCAAATCAAGCTTAATTCAATTCTTAAAAAAAATTCACTAAAACACCTAATTTGTATTCAAACAATAACTAATATTTCATAATCATTAAAATGCAAATTCAAATCAAATTTAACCGATCTCTTAAACAACCCCTAACCAACCTAAAATTTTAAAAGGTATAGATTAAATTAGGGGAGTGAACCTAAATTAAAAACTCATTAAGCTAAAAATTTTCTAAAAACTAAATCTACTAACTAATCTAAAACTCAATCAAACCTTAAACTAATATCTTAAAATCAATCAACAAATCTTTTAATGCAACTATATCAACTTGGTTTTTAGGATGGACTACTCCGGGCTGCGGGGCTAAGTGTCCTAAGGAGGCCTGGTTCCTCGAGCCTGGTGGCACAACGCCACGAACCAGTTGATAGCAAACTGAATTAATCTAACCCCTTAATTAATAATAAACTGCCTGATTCATCTTTTTTTTCTAATTTGTAACTATTGAATAATTCAATCAAGTCCTAAAATAAAATCTCTTAAATCAATCTTTTAAGATCAGTCAATAAACCCCTTAATATATAACAATCACTCCAAAGATGAAGTTTATTGGATGGACTACTCCGAGCTGCGGGGCTAAGTGTCCTAAGGAGGCCTGGTTCCTCGAGCATGGTGACACAACGCCACGAATGAATTCGATGGAGTGACAAAACTTTAAACTTAATTGATTATTAATGATTTGAATCAAACATCAATCGATAATAAATCACATAATATACCTTTCTTTTCTAATTTATAACCAACTAAAATAATTCAACAAAAATTGGTTGCCACTGGGTAACCCAGGCCTACGAGGCTATTAAGTTAGCCCCAAGGAGGGTGAAATAAACCTCACGGCCTCGGTGTGAAACAAAGGTGGTAATCAATCAAATACTAAAAATAAAATCTCTAAAATCAATCCTAAAATACTAATATTTAAACTTAAATTAAAATTTCTCTTTTGACCTTTAACAAATCAAATGACAGCAATCATAATTAAACTTCCCTACATAGGACCCATCCAAAATTACACAACCTACACATACCTTAGACATGTTTGATTAGAACACGACTTTTAGCTCTAGGTCAGGCTTACATTTTTCTCTTGTTATTCAATGCTTGTTACATATACATGTTATATAAATGCAATTATTAAATTTCCTGTTAGCTATATTTAATTTCCTGTTAGTTATATCTTTGTTATTTATCTGCATTTCTTTTTTGAACGGCATCTACGCTCATATATCTATTTTTCTGTTATCTTATTTTGCGAGGTACACCGGAGCTTAATGATCGAGGAGCGAGCGACATCATTTGCTTATAGGCTTTTAAGTGGCAGCGCCACATACAGTCAGGTATGATTTCTGCAATTTGTAAAGTAAATTTTTAGTTATATATCGAACTGCTTCACATCACACACTGCTTGTTAATAGGTATTCTAGCATGTTTAGGTAGCCAGCCTTAGGTTAGTTCACTAACGAAGCTTTGACCCTATAGGTCAAAGCTTGCCCCCTTCTGTGAGCCCTAGAGACCATTAGGGTCATTTAGGCCTGTAGAGTAGGCCACCTACTTGTGCCATTGGGCATCGTTGTTTTCCCACACGAAGTGGGCATCGCTAGGTTTTTTGGCCTTCTGGTTTTGGGTACGATACCCCCCTTTTTTCTTTCTTTTTTTTTTCTGTGAGCCTTAGAGACCATTAGGGTCATTTAGGCCTGTAGAGTAGGCCACCTATTTGTGCCAGTGGGCACCGTTTGAATGCTTTTCTGTGCGGGTACCTTGCCTGGAGGGTACCCTTAGGGTGTGTTTATTTACTTTTTATGTACTCTGAATGTCATGCATGCATTTATTTTACACACTTTACCTCACATTATGCTTCACTTACATACATGCATCACATCAATAGATTTAGGGATATTTCATATCTGTTTCATGCATCATACATGACGCTAGGTACATTCTTTTGCATATTGTAGAGTTCATGATTGAAATCTTTTAAACTACAAATCCTTGATTTTCTAGGATAGAGCCTTCCTATCTTGTATACATATAGGGCGATTGATTGTGTTTAGGATGTTAGCTGGCAGCTCACTCCAGGCAAGCATAAGTCCAGGTTGTACACCCCTCAGTGTGTCTCCTTTCATATGTATTTTGAGTCTGTCGTTTCTCTTAGGATAGTAATCTGGTCTTTGATCTTCTAAACTCAAAATTTTAATCATATCTTTATCCATTCAAAAGGTCTAATCATCATTAAAGATAAATAGAAGAGACTCTTTGGAATAGAACTTAGGAACTTCATCTGTGCACCAAATCAAGAAGTGAATAATCCAACATCCTTAATCGAGAGTTTTCTTAGATCGAGGTCTAAGATGTAATTAACTACGGGGGCTTGCGCCCGTAGGAAACCGATCCCCACAATCAAATAAACCCTGTTCGATGCTGATGTATCGAATAGGGGAAATCTCGTGAACTTTTGGGTTATAGATATTATTATCCATCGAGGTTGGTAGGTGAAAGCCGTTATCCTCCATGGTTAATCGTATCTATAACTCCATCTGCTCTTCCATCGGCCTGTTTGTGCCGAGTGTAAAGGCCTACGACCATTTTGTCCTACGGGATAGTGTGATCGTACTCTTTGCATTCGAACCACACGAGCGGAATCCTTTCGGAGACCCACAGATTTCTGGCGACCACGGTGGGACAGGTTTCTCTCTCCATCTTTGGATGTTGTATTATTCATTTCTGTAGGTAATCCTAGTTTGGTGCCTAATTTGAGTTCATCTTTTCTACTCCAGTATCTTCTATTAATCCTTAATGAAGGTTAGATCATTTTAATGTATAAAGATTTAATTAAAATTTTGAGTTTATTAGATCTGTGTTTTTTTTAATTTTCAAATTCAAATCCAGATCAATCTATTTTCAAGCCGATCTTATTCAAATCAAAATTTTCATATCTATCAATTCCTAGTTGGAATTCTTTTAGACTTAATCTTGTTTCATATCATTTCAAATGAATGTCCACATTCTATCTTTGATTACATGATTCATATACTTGACATAAAATCTAGCATCTATCATCTCTCTTGTTTGAGATTCTTTAGACTTGATCTTGATTCATATCAGTCCAAATAAAATTCAAATATGATTTTTAATGTATGGGTCCTTAAATTTGACACGTGTAAAATTTTCAAAAGAAAACTTAATTTGAGAAAAGTTTGAGAGTTTTAAATATAATACAGACTTTTGAGAGAATTTTCTTTAGAGAATAAGTAACATAATTTTCTTAATGAAAATTTACCTCTATGTTATTTAAAAAATGAAGTAAGTGTTGGTTGACTCCTTTAAACACTTAAAGAGAATTTTTTTTAATGATCCATAAAAAAGAGCATGTCTCTCCCTCCCATTACTTGTGTGGGATGATTTCATTTTTGAATTCAAATCTATATCAAAATGAAATTAAATCTAGAAATGAAAATTTTCTTCGTTAGCTTGCAATTTTCTATCTCATAGGTATCTTTTGCATGCTTATGAATTTAATTCAAAATTTTCTTAATTGAGTTGTTCATTCTTATCATAGGATCGGGTTTGTTTTGGGAATTATTCTTCCTTACATAAGAGAGTGAGTTTTCTTCTCTTATGTTTGGAAGATAATTTCACAACTGAGAATGTATTCTTTTAGAGGTTTAGAAAGGAAGTCAAATACAAAAGTGAAAAGATGCGCAAAGCGCCAAAAAATGAAAGATGCACAAAGTGCATCAAAAGTGAAAAGATGCGCAAAGCACCAAAAGTTAAAGATATACAAAGTGTATCAAAAGTGAAAAGAAGCACAAAGTGCCAAAAATTGCAAAGCAGGCATAAAATAAGCCTAAAGTGAAAGTGTAAATGGCTTGCCTTTCTTGGAAATCTCTAAATCTCAGAAAACTCATGTGTCCTTTGATATTTTTGATACTTGAGTTTGAAAATGATGACTTTGAATTCATTATTATGCATTGATAATCTATTAGATATAAAATATTTTCCGTGCAAGAAAATTGAGAAGATTCAATTTCTTTTTCTAATTTATATCTTTTGAATTAGATTTTAATTCAAACAATGCTAATCTAAGGGAGAGAACCCAGTTTAGCTTATAGGGAGCTTGACTTGGGTTAGCAAGTTTTAAATCCCTAACCTTTTTGGGTTTAGATGGAGTCAACCCACCTCTTACTGAATTTCAAATTTGGTTCCATTTGTTATTTTGATTGGGCCAAAATAATCAAGAGGTAAATTCTTCATTTTGAAAAATAATACTCTTATTCTTTGATAACATTTTCCTTCTTTGAAAAAATTATGTGAATCAAACTTTTCTCAAATTAATTGGTGAGTGTTTGACATTTTTTTTAGTGGCTCCACTATCGAGTATGTTTAAACACTTATCTTCTTCTCTTAAAAATTCATGCATGAAAATTTTTGGACCCCTATATTTAATTATAAATCACTCTTGAGGACTGATATGATATTCCTTTGATTGCACTCTCATTTTTCTTTGGAATCTTGGTTGTTTTGAGCTATGGTTGTTTTGCTTAGAAATAATCGTTTGGCGTGCATTTTATTCTCTTGATAACTTTATGCCGCCATCTCTTGTCTGGGAGCCACTCTCCCATTAATGTTGTCGTCTTGTTCACTTGTTTGGGAGCCGCTATCCTACTCAAGTGGTTGTTTTTGTTCACCTGCTTGGGAGCCACTCTCCCATTCAGGTTGTGGTTTTTGTGCTTGCTTGTTTGGGAGCCACTCTCCCATTCAAGTAGTTTGTTTTGTTCACTTGATTGGGAGCCACTATCTCATTCAAGTTGTTGGTGTTTCACCTCTTTTGGAAGTTACTCTTCAATTCAAGCTTTGTTTCTATTGCTCAGTTGGGTTCATCCCATTGGATCTTTCTATATGTGATTGTTCTATTGTGTCATTTCTCATATTGGTGTCATACTATCTTTACCTTGATTTTTCATGTGAGTATTCACTTTCATTCTATGTCGTTCTTCCTCCACGGACAGACCCGTAGGAGAGATTTCTCATTTGATATTTCTGGTGGATTTCTTTGTTCAAGAGATCCCCTTTTGCCACTTCACTCATTTTTCGCTCTTTGTTCCGCCGTTTCGAATATGGTCAGGCGAACATTGAGTAATCCTCATTCATCGTTTCGAATATGGTCAGGTGGATGTTGTATTCTTTTTCTCTCTTTTACCCTGCTGTTGCAATTGTGGTCAGGCAGGCATTAGACCTCTTTGGGAAGCTCTTTATTCGCTGTTGCGAATATGGTCAGGTGGATATTGAGCTGTTCTCATTCGCCGTTGCGAATATGGTCAGGCGAATGTTGAACCCCCTTTCTCTTTTCCCCTTTGTCTCGCTGTTTCGATCTGGTCAGGCGAACATTGGGTTGTCCTCATTCACTGTTTCGATCTGGTCAGGTGAATGTTGGACTTTCTTCTTTTGTCCCACCGTTGCGAATATGGTCAGGTGGACATTAGACTTTCGGGAGGGCTCATTATTCGCTGTTGCGAATATGGTCAGGTGGATTTTGAGCCATTCTCATTCGCTGTTGCGATCTGGTCAGGCGAATGTGAACTCCCCTTTCTGGTTGAGAGAGCCCGACAGAGTCCCTGGGAGGCATTCCTCACTACTCTTTCCTCTTTTGTCCCACCGTTGCGATTTTGGTCAGGTGGACATTAGACTTTCGGGAGGGCTCATTATTCGCTGTTGCGAATATGGTCAGGTGAATTTTGAGCCATTCTCATTCGCTGTTTCGATCTGGTCAGGCGAATGTTGAACTCCCTTTTCTGGTTGAGAGAGCCCGACAGAGTCCCTGGGAGGCATTCCTCACTACTCTTTCCTCTTTTGTCCCACCGTTGCGATTTTGGTCAGGTGGACATTAGACTTTCGGGAGGGCTCATTATTCGCTGTTGCGAATATGGTCAGGTGGATTTTGAGCCATTCTCATTCGCTGTTTCGATCTGGTCAGGCGAATGTTGAACTCCCTTTTCTGGTTGAGAGAGCCCGACAGAGTCCCTGGGAGGCATTCCTCACTACTCTTTTCTCTTTTGTCCCACCGTTGCGAATATGGTCAGGTGGACATTAGACTTTCGGGAGGGCTCATTATTCGCTGTTGCGAATATGGTCAGGTGGATTTTGAGCCATTCTCATTCGCTGTTGCGATCTGGTCAGGCGAATGTTGAACTTCCCTTTTCCTTGACCCTTTGTTTCGCCGTTTCGATCTGGTCAGGTGAACATTGGGTCATCCTCATCCGTCGTTTCGATCTGGTCAGGTGGATGTTGGTTCTCTTTTCCCTTCTGTTCTGCTGTTTCGATCTGGTCAGGCAGACAGTCGATTCTTTACTTTTCTCTACTCTTGTTCACTGTTTCGATCTGGTCAGGTGAGCACTGAGTTTTCCCCATTCACTGTTTCGATCTGGTCAGGTGAATGTGGGACGTTTCTTTTTTTCCTTCTGTTCTACTGTTTCGATCTGGTCAGGCAGACAGTCGTTTCCTTACTCTACTCTTGCTCACTATTTCGATCTGGTCAGGTGAGCACTGAGTTTCTCCCCATTCGCTGTTGCGAATATGGTCAGGTGGATGTGGGACCCCCTCTTTCTTTCTCCTTCTGTTCTGCTGTTTCGATCTGGTCAGGCAGACAGTTGGCTCTTTCCTTTCCTTACTCTTTACTCACTGTTTCGAATATGGTCAAGTGAGTCTTGAGTTTTCTCCATTCACTGTTTTGATATGATCAGGTGGATGTGAGACCCCTTTTCCTCTCTATTCTGCTGTTGCGATGTGGTCAAGCAGATAGATGATTTCCTTATCTTTGATTATTCTTCATTACCTCCTTATGATTATTACTCTTTGCTATTTGATATAATTTTCAAGTGATGGTTGAATTCCTTTCTCCTCGCACCACCTTAGACATGTACTCTAGGTGATCGTTGAGTCTACTCTAATTCTTTATGTCACTACTTCGATTTTGCTCATATGAGCATAGAATCCCTTTCTTCTCCTATTCTGCTGTTTCAGTATGAATATGCAGATAGTTGAGTTTCTTTCTTTAGCTCTTCCTCACTATTTTGTTTTAGTCAAGTGAGCATTGAATATTCTTCGTTCGTTGTTTCGATTTGGTCAGACGAATGTTGAGTTTCTTTTCTTCTTTTGTCCCACCATGTTTGCATGATTGTGTGAGCATTATATGAATGACGGTTATTGTATGACTGTATGACAAATGCATGATTTGATGAATATTTTATGATTATATGAGCATATAATTGAGTGACTATTGCAGGAGCGTGTGAATCATTGTATGATTATATGATTGCTCTCTGATTATTGTTATTGTTTGCTTATCGTGTGGTTTGATAAACATTATGTAACTAGATGATTGTTATGTGATCATTTGAGCATTATATGGTTGTTTTTTATGACTTAACCATGTGTTATTGAACATGTGGTTATGACTTAATCACGTGTTATTGAATGATCGCATTACTATTGCATGATTCAAGGATAGTTGCATCATTATGTGGTCTTAACAAAAATTGGTTGATTGTGACACGAGTATGTGGTGATTGCTTGATTATATGATGTCATGGAAGTGTATAAATATTGCATGAGTTGATGGTTGTGACATGTGCGTATAATGATTCTATTGTTGTATGATTATTGTGTAATTTGATTATGATTGTATGATTGAATGATCATTCATCATTGCACGCTTGCATGATCACTGTGTGATCGTATGTTCATAACATGGTGGGACACTTATTGCATGATTGTTGTGTGATTGTATTCTTCTTGAACCTCTTTAGTAGATCGTAGGATTGCATTTTCCTGGCGAGTTTCTTTAGTTGAGCGTAGGATTGCATTTTCCTAGCGAGTCTCTTTAGTCGTTTGTAGGATTGTATTTTTCTAGCGAGTCTCTTTAGTTGAGCCTAGGGTTGCACCTTCCTAGAGATAGGGAGGTCAACGCCAACACGTGCTATTTACCCATTGTTCACCGCACATGTTGGGGTTGTGTTTGTTGACCTCCTTTTTGGCATCGGTCCCTTGCACAATCTTGTCGCTTTCATATTTTGTAGATCGATTCATTTGCCTGTATGTCGCACCACTGTGTTGATGAAGAGTCACCTTGCGTATGCTACCTCGGCTCATTGTAGGCCTTAGGATTATTCCTTTTTGATCACATGTCTCATATTTCATTCTAAAATACATGTGGTCGGGTCGATGACGATTCGATGTAATTTCACGCATTTGGGTCTTTATCGCGCATGTTTGTTTCATACGCAATATATTTTGATCGGGACCTTGTTTTGTGAAACGGACTGCTCGAGTGCGTCCGGATCGCCAAGAGCGTTCAAACGAACCTATTCACGTTCGAATTGAACATCATTTGACATGCATCTGGGAGAGAATCTTAGAAGATTTTCTTCTTGATGAGCTTAATAAAGAAAATCCATTATTTTAAAATAGGAAAGAAAATTTATACACATATTTTTAATAAATAAATATAATAAATCAAATTAAAAAAATAAAGTCTAAATATGGAATTAATAATAGTAATAAATGTGAAATAAAAGAAATATATACATGTGATCTATTTAAATTAATTCATATTTAAATATGTATATGAAATAATTTTTTTTTTCCTTTTTTTATTATTATTTTTTTTTTCTCCTTCTAAGCCAAGGCTTGATCTAAAGGTTGAGAATATCACAAAAATACAACATTTGATGGCAACCCCTTGATCTAGGGCATCAAGGGGTTGTTTTGGTCAATTTCTTATATTTTTCTCAGGTTTGAAGAGGAGCGGGGGGATACACTCGGAGAGCAGATTTTCATGCATAGCAGCCGGCCCTAGCTGCTTCCTCCTTTGGACACTCACAGGCATAGCAAAGGTCTTTCCCCCTTCCTCCATCCTTGCTTCGAGTTGGCATGCTACAAGAAGAGCAAAAAAAAAAGGGGTTCCCTCTCTCTCTGGCGTGAGAAATCCCCCTCACCTTGCTCACGGCTCCTCCATTTCCCTCTCCAACTTTCCATTTTAGCCACCAAAAAGGAAGGGGGCTGCTCTATGTTTCGACCATCAAAGAAAAAAAAACTACTGGTTGCTTCATTTATCAGCTACAACAGTTAGAGGGAGGAAAGCAAAAAAAAAAAGGGTTCTTGTTTCTTTAGTTTTAGCAGGCTGAACCAAACAGGAAGATTGGTATGGATCTGTCGTTGGCTCCTTCCTTTGACGGCAAGAAGGAGGAGAGTTGCTGTCTTTCTACTCAACTACAGCACTTTGGAAAAAAAAAAATAGGAAAGCTGAGGGCCGGCCAAAAAAAAAAAACTCAAGAGATGACGGAGCTTCTTGATGGCACTCAAACAAGTAAGGGTAAATATATTTTCATTCAAATATGTGAAGAAATAATTTCCTCAAAGCAGCGTGTATAATATTTCTTATGAAAAATATACAATGTTGGAACGTTTATAGATGAGCTAGAATGTCTCTTGCCATTATTCATCTATTTAAAATCTTCCTTTTCTATTGCTCATGTGCTGAAGTTTCATCTGATCTGGAATGTAGACATTAACATATTTCCTGTCGTTATCTATTTTGCTGAAATTTCTTTTTGTTACTGATTAGTGTGTTGATTGCATTTTTTTTTATATGGATTAGATCGTCGAAACCTCTCTTATTACTGATCAATAATTGATGTATCTTTCATAGTCCTATTTTAAATGAAAGAGTAAGAGAACAATTCAAATATTTTCTCTGCATGTTTAATAAGATATATATTTAAAATAAATATAGTTTATATAAATCTACAGTTTATTGTACTATAATTAAATGTTTATATTTGGATAGAGTTATTTAATATGGTATGTCCTGTATCTATTAAGAATCAAGTTATGAGTTTCAATGGCGTTAAAGAATGAATAACGAGCCTTTTGTTTTTAGATACAAAGATTATTTGGAAGAGCATCGAAGCATTTGTTCTTGGTCCTGAAATGATTTGTTCTTGGTCCTGAAATGCTAGCATAAAAAAGAAAAGAAAAGAAAAAAAAAAGAGTGGTAGTATGAGATTATATTCATGAATATGTTGTCTTGTTCATAAATTTAAGAGATAATGTTAAGTAGATTAATGCAGTTATTTCTCCTCAATTTATTTCTTGAAAAATGCTTTCAGGGGTAGAAGTTTATCGATATATGTAAAATCTGAGAAGTGATTGTTTATATAAATTATATGCTATTTAGATTCCTTTGTTATTCATCAAAAAACTAAGAAAAAGGTGTATTCTCCCTTTACATAATTCAATGATTGATATAAATAGTTTAAATGCTAGAATTATTTGTTAAAAAAAAATAAAAAAAGAGCTATTTATTCTTCTTTGCCGAGTATTTTATTATTATTATTATTATTATTTTATGAATTTTTTTTTTTAACAAGTGTAAAGCAATTTTATTGTGAAATCTCTTTTTACTAATCACCATATTAAATTTAATACTCATCAATTTGTTCGTCTTTAAAGTTACGAGATGGAATGCTATTGTTTACATGAAAAAAAAAATTATTGTTTCCACTAAAGTAACTGTATCATGTACATGAGATTATGATTAATTTATAAATATTGAATTCTTTATATCTGAAATTGTGTATTAAAGATCTACCTAAATTTGTTGGTTGTTTGATATATTCTTAGTTGCAAGCAATTATATATATATATATATATATATATATATATATATATATATATATATATATATATATATATGAATAATTCTAAATAAAAGCTTACATGTGAGTCGTTCCTTTCTGTTAATTCGCCATTATCTTTAACCTTGATGAAATAATGACTTTCACATCATCCTTTTGTCAAAATTAAATATTCTATTACTAAAAAAAAAAATTTAATAGTCATATGTTTAAGATGAATATGATGCTCATAGCAAGTCTTGTTCGTAAGGTATTTAATGGTTAATAAATCTTGGTTGATTTTAATTATTATTATTATTATTATTTTGATCCGCTTATGCTCTAGAATTCAACAAATGATAATTGGATTGCAAATGTCTATATTTATATTGATGGTTTTTTTTTATCTCACATTTATTTTTGGAATAAAAGTTCATAAATGAAATTGTACATTCATATCATCTAAACCCATTAATACATGTATGAATGTCTAAAAGGGTTAGAAAAATATTTCCTTTCGTTCCCCATAACACTAGCGACACCTAAGGACAAAAATTAAGGTCTGAGTCTTAGGTAACATAGACTTATGATGCATGCTCCCTATAGGATAGAGACATCAAAACATAGAAAACTTAGTGACATATTTTTCTAGGTTTATGGTGCCTTAATCTACTAATAATCAACCAATCAAATCAAGCTTAATTCAATTCTTAAAAAAAATTCACTAAAACACCTAATTTGTATTCAAACAATAACTAATATTTCATAATCATTAAAATGCAAATTCAAATCAAATTTAACCGATCTCTTAAACAACCCCTAACCAACCTAAAATTTTAAAAGGTATAGATTAAATTAGGGGAGTGAACCTAAATTAAAAACTCATTAAGCTAAAAATTTTCTAAAAACCAAATCTACTAACTAATCTAAAACTCAATCAAACCTTAAACTAATATCTTAAAATCAATCAACAAATCTTTTAATGCAACTATATCAACTTGGTTTTTAGGATGGACTACTCCGGGCTGCGGGGCTAAGTGTCCTAAGGAGGCCTGGTTCCTCGAGCCTGGTGGCACAACGCCACGAACCAGTTGATAGCAAACTGAATTAATCTAACCCCTTAATTAATAATAAACTGCCTGATTCATCTTTTTTTTCTAATTTGTAACTATTGAATAATTCAATCAAGTCCTAAAATAAAATCTCTTAAATCAATCTTTTAAGATCAGTCAATAAACCCCTTAATATATAACAATCACTCCAAAGATGAAGTTTATTGGATGGACTACTCCGAGTTGCGGGGCTAAGTGTCCTAAGGAGGCCTGGTTCCTCGAGCATGGTGACACAACGCCACGAATGAATTCGATGGAGTGACAAAACTTTAAACTTAATTGATTATTAATGATTTGAATCAAACATCAATCGATAATAAATCACATAATATACCTTTCTTTTCTAATTTATAACCAACTAAAATAATTCAACAAAAATTGGTTGCCACTGGGTAACCCAGGCCTACGAGGCTATTAAGTTAGCCCCAAGGAGGGTGAAATAAACCTCACGGCCTCGGTGTGAAACAAAGGTGGTAATCAATCAAATACTAAAAATAAAATCTCTAAAATCAATCCTAAAATACTAATATTTAAACTTAAATTAAAATTTCTCTTTTGACCTTTAACAAATCAAATGACAGCAATCATAATTAAACTTCCCTACATAGGACCCATCCAAAATTACACAACCTACACATACCTTAGACATGTTTGATTAGAACACGACTTTTAGCTCTAGGTCAGGCTTACATTTTTCTCTTGTTATTCAATGCTTGTTACATATACATGTTCTATAAATGCAATTATTAAATTTCCTGTTAGCTATATTTAATTTCCTGTTAGTTATATCTTTGTTATTTATCTGCATTTCTTTTTTGAACGGCATCTACGCTCATATATCTATTTTTCTGTTATCTTATTTTGCGAGGTACACCGGAGCTTAATGATCGAGGAGCGAGCGACATCATTTGCTTATAGGCTTTTAAGTGGCAGCGCCACATACAGTCAGGTATGATTTCTGCAATTTGTAAAGTAAATTTTTAGTTATATATCGAACTGCTTCACATCACACACTGCTTGTTAATAGGTATTCTAGCATGTTTAGGTAGCCAGCCTTAGGTTAGTTCACTAACGAAGCTTTGACCCTATAGGTCAAAGCTTGCCCCCTTCTGTGAGCCCTAGAGACCATTAGGGTCATTTAGGCCTGTAGAGTAGGCCACCTACTTGTGCCATTGGGCATCGTTGTTTTCCCACACGAAGTGGGCATCGCTAGGTTTTTTGGCCTTCTGGTTTTGGGTACGATACCCCCCTTTTTTCTTTCTTTTTTTTTTCTGTGAGCCTTAGAGACCATTAGGGTCATTTAGGCCTGTAGAGTAGGCCACCTATTTGTGCCAGTGGGCACCGTTTGAATGCTTTTCTGTGCGGGTACCTTGCCTGGAGGGTACCCTTAGGGTGTGTTTATTTACTTTTTATGTACTCTGAATGTCATGCATGCATTTATTTTTACACACTTTACCTCACATTATGCTTCACTTACATACATGCATCACATCAATAGATTTAGGGATATTTCATATCTGTTTCATGCATCATACATGACGCTAGGTACATTCTTTTGCATATTGTAGAGTTCATGATTGAAATCTTTTAAACTACAAATCCTTGATTTTCTAGGATAGAGCCTTCCTATCTTGTATACATATAGGGCGATTGATTGTGTTTAGGATGTTAGCTGGCAGCTCACTCCAGGCAAGCATAAGTCCAGGTTGTACACCCCTCAGTGTGTCTCCTTTCATATGTATTTTGAGTCTGTCGTTTCTCTTAGGATAGTAATCTGGTCTTTGATCTTCTAAACTCAAAATTTTAATCATATCTTTATCCATTCAAAAGGTCTAATCATCATTAAAGATAAATAGAAGAGACTCTTTGGAATAGAACTTAGGAACTTCATCTGTGCACCAAATCAAGAAGTGAATAATCCAACATCCTTAATCGAGAGTTTTCTTAGATCGAGGTCTAAGATGTAATTAACTACGGGGGCTTGCGCCCGTAGGAAACCGATCCCCACAATCAAATAAACCCTGTTCGATGCTGATGTATCGAATAGGGGAAATCTCGTGAACTTTTGGGTTATAGATATTATTATCCATCGAGGTTGGTAGGTGAAAGCCGCTATCCTCCATGGTTAATCGTATCTATAACTCCATCTGCTCTTCCATCGGCCTGTTTGTGCCGAGTGTAAAGGCCTACGACCATTTTGTCCTACGGGATAGTGTGATCGTACTCTTTGCATTCGAACCACACGAGCGGAATCCTTTCGGAGACCCACAGTAAGATCACAATCTTCACTTTATATTTATATTATAATTTTATCTTTTAATAATAATAGAGCTTAAATTGTTAAACATTTAAAGTAAGAAATGGAAATAATAGAACTTTATGTAATGCAACTAATAGAAGATAGAATTAATAATTTTATAAAAATAAATATTGCTATTTTTTAAAGTTTAAAATATTATTTCACGATAAACTATAAAATTAAAAGATGAAAGAAATAATCCTAAAAGATTTAGTGTATTTTAAAAATTATTAATTTATTCGCCCATTAATGAAAATTTTCGGTTCCGTCCCTGCTAAACTATATATATTCTGCTTGTGAAGATCATTAATAGGCATAAAATTTGATGATTTTTAAAAATAGATTTTAATATTTGTACTTTTTTATTATGGTTTATTATTAAAATTGAAATGCTTGGCCATATTATTCAAAATTGGAGGAAAATTATTTAGAAGAGCCACTTGTGTTTGAATTCTAGAATTGTGTCAACATGAGAAGAAATTATTATGCGCAGAGTCAGGACGTAGCTCTATGTCAGGACTCTAATAAAATCATGACACAGTTTTTTTACACGTGAATTTTTAATATATATTTTTATAGCTTGTCACTTGACAACCCAGCCAAGTAAATTCAATTAATGCTCATTTTAAGAAAATAACCCCCAAAATGTCCCAAAATTTTAGGGTTCCTATGTTTTAGAGGTTTATAGGAATAAAACTTTTGATGCTGAGAAAGAAAAATGCGAGTTATTTCTTGAAAACTCAGGAGAAATGAATGTTCCTTGAAGAATGAATGTTCTCCAAACCAATATCCATATTCATATGAAATAACAAAACACAATCAACAAATATATTTTCATAATTCACAATAAGTAGAAATAGTTCCTTAAACAAATAAAAATGCATATATTTCACAATCAACATAATATATGAATTCCACATTCAGATGTTCCAAATACACCAAAAAATTCTTCAAACAAATAACAACACTAATCATCCTCCGTATCCTCGTTGCCCTATGATTTAGGTGTAGGCTCTTTCTCTTTCTTCTTCTAATTTTCATCATCATATGATCATAGCTCACATGCATCTCATTTTGAATCTTTCTCATCTTCTCTATCTCTCTTGTTAGGGCATCAACCCTCTAGCTAAATGTTTCTTCAATTCCACTAATATTATAAAATATTAATGTTAATATATTGCCCTTATAAGCATATTCTTGCAAACCTAAGCCATAAACCCTCATGACCCTTTTCCTTCCTCCAACAACATCTGACCACGTTGGATACTCAGAATATTGGGTCAATCCTGAAGATGATCCCTCACCAGTAGACTGTTGACTTTTCTGAACTTGTATAAATCATCCATCAAGAATAAATCCATAAAATGAATTTCTATTTATTTATTATTAATATTCAAAAAATTATACTCACGTGAGCTTTTTTTGCTTTATCATCAACCCACAAATGATCAGCTTGATATTGGTAAATTCTCGTATGCATCTCCAGTGGTGTCGACTCTCGCCCAAAATACTCTTTATGCAAATAAACAAATAGTTAAAATAACATACATATATTTATTAAACTAATTGAAAGCTTGTACCAATCATTGTCTATATTCAATATGAGACACTGATCCACCAGTATGAAGAGAGCTTCCTAAACCCCATAATAAGATGCTCTATTTTGCTTATTACACTCTCTTAATTTTGTGAACTCAGGCAATATGAAATATCTTTTTTTTAATGACGTTATTTTTTCGAGTTTAGTTTAAACCGAGGCGTATTGCAGGTATGATAATAAACTTCTTTCGCATTATCCTTGTAGTATAACTATATAACATACATCCATTTATACAATAATTAATTCTCATAGCAGTGAGACCCAACTTAAATATTAATTTCTTTATTCGATATAAATTTATGGGGATTAAATTGTCAATGACTAAACCCACCAACCTAAATCAAGTTTTATCTAATGAATTTTATATTTTAGCCATGTAAGATGAACTGAATCAGTTTATAAGGATTAATATTTGAGAGCTAGTTGGAAGACCTAAGGACCGGAGTGTAGTTGGAACAAAATATTGTTATTTTCCCGAGTTTAGTTTAAACTGAGGCGCATTGCATGTATGATAATAAACTTCTATCGCATTATCCTTGTAGTATAACTATATAACATACATCCATTTATTCAATAATTAATTCTCATAGTAGTGAGACCCAACTTAGATATTAGATTCTTTATTCGATATAAATTTATGGGGATTAAATTGTCAATGACTGAACCCACCAACCTAAATCAAGTCTTATCTAATGAATTTTATATTTTTTCCATGTAAGATGAACTGAATCAATTTATAAGGATTAATATTTGAGAGCTAGTTGGAAGACTTAAGGACCGGAGTGTAGTTAGAAAAAAATGGGTTTTAAAAATAAAATGTATGATTATAGAGTAATAGTGATGATTAAGGTAATATTAGTGGATAAGGGGTATAATCAAGTAGAAGAGATTTATTTTAAAAAGACTTTTGCCTCTGTAGCTAGATTGATATCTATTAGAGTTCTACTAGTCTTTGCTTGTTTTATGAGATTCAAACTGTATCAAATAGATATTAAGCGTGCCTTTTTGAATGTGATAATAAAGGAAGATGCGTATGTTGAATAACCCCCAAACTTTGAAAATCCATAATTTCCCAATCATGTATTTAAATTAAAAAAGGTATTATATGGACTTGAACTAGCATCTAGGGCATGGTACAAAAGACTAATCACATTCCTACGAAAAAAAAAATCTTTTATTAAGGGGAGTGTAGACATCACCCTGTTTCTAAAAAAAGTAGGAGATGAATTACTGATTTTTCAACTTTATGTTGATGATATTTTATTTGGATCGCCTGATAAAAATATATGTGATGAATTCTCAAGAATAATGAGTAAGGAATTTAAAATGAGTAGGATAGAAGAATTGACTTAATTTTTGGGGTTTAGCATAAGGAAGAAGGATGATCGGATTTTCCATAGTAAATCAGAATACATTAAGGACTTAAGAAATATGAGATGGATAAAGCCAAGCCAATCAACACTCCTATGAGTTCCATTATTTAGTTAGACAAGGATTCAAATTATAAATATGTTGATCAAAAGAAATATAGAGGGATAATTTGATCACATCTTTACTTGATTGCTAGTAGACATGATATTATGTTTAGTATTTATCTCTGTGCTAGATTTTAGGCTAATCCAAAAGAGTCTCACTTGACTGTTACTAAGATAATTCTTAGGTATCTCTTAGGAACCCCTAACTTAGGAATCTGGTATCCTAGGCTTACCACCTCATTTAAAATCATAGGATATTCTAATTTTGATTTTACAGGATGTCGAGTTGATAGAAAAATCACCTATGAAACTTGTTAGTTCATATGATAGTCCTTAGTCTTCTAGTTTAGTAGAAAATAGAACTCAATTATCCTATCCACTACTAAAGCTGAGTATATTGCCTTAGGAAGTTGTGTGGCCCAAGTCCACTTTTAAAGAAATAAATTATTGATTTAGGATTACCTATCGACATAATTTCAATTCTCTACAATAACACTAGTGTCATCTTTATTTTAAAGAACCCAATCAAACACTTGAGGACCAAACACATTGATATAAGGCATCACTTTTTTAGGGACCATATTTCTAAATAAGATATAAAGCTACACCATGTAGCCACTCAAAACAAATTTGATGATATCTTTACTAACTGCTGGCCTTTGAAAATTTTAACATCTTGAGAACCAGATTAGGTGTCATAGATATTAATGCTTGTAGTCTTTGCTTTCTATTTTTTGATCTTTCTTTTATTTTTGTTAGCATTTTTATTTCTATTTATGTACTTTTATTTTTTGTTTTTATTTTTTTAATTATTTTTTCCTTTAATTTTTTTAATTAATGGTCACTACTAGTATTGATTTTTTAAATGACATTTTTGCCTTGCTTTTGGTTTTGAAAATTTGTAAATAATAATGGACCTCCCTAAATCAGTTAAAGGAAGAAGCATCGTTGATCGTTTCTCTTCCTCTAACTCCATTAGTAGTGTAATTTTATCTTTGAAGCAAAACTTTATTTTAAATTAAAAGTTAGAATTTGAAATTGAGATATTTTCTATCTTCTTATAATAATCTATCTCATATAAATAATGGTCATAGTCATTAAATCACTTTTAAGTTTTCTTGATCAGGTTGTTGTATTTATCATATGAATATGATTCTAATTTATGGTTTATTCTTCCTTATATTAGAGAATGCGTTTTTCTTCTCTTATATATGGAAGATATTCTCTTAACTAAGACTCTTTAAAGGTTTTGAAAGGGAGCTAGCTCAAACAAATTATAAGAGGCATAAAATGAGCCCTTCATGTGTCACTTGATATCTTCAAACACTTGATTTTTGAAATCCATGATTTTGACTATATAGTTTGCTATATTATTCTATTAGATATTTTTCAGGAATAAAGTTTTGAAAATATCACTTTTATTATCTTATTTCTTTTATGAGTTAGATCTTTATTTTCAAAAGATTATTTACCTAGTAAGGAATCTGAGCTGGGGTTAACAAGATTTGTTGGTCTACCATTTTTGGATTTCAGTATTATTAATTCATTTCTTACTAGTTTTTAATCCAATCTTTTTTTTTGAGAAATGCAAATTGCAATTTAATGAAAGAAGCTAATTACTAACTAAAGCAAAGGCTCACATTTCTTCTTCAATAAAAAACAAAGAGAAGGAGGAAGGTTAGCAAAGGAATAGCTATCAAAGTAAAAGTTTGTATCAAGAGCTAAAGTAGCACACAAATCAGCTACATTATTACAATTTCTATGAACATGATGAAGAATTACCTTATTGAAATCGGTTAAGAAAAGAAAGCCCTCCTCCTTCCGATTGAAACCTTGCCAATTGGTCTTATTCAAAGACTTTTGAATGAATTTGATAACGTTGATGTTATATCCTTCAATTATTACCCCTTTACTTTCAAGCATCCAAGATTGGATAAGTCTTCTAAGAGTCATAATAGCATCCATTTAAAGATGAGCAATATCCCTATGCGTTCTCTTTTCTCCAAAAGCAATCAACAATCTTCCTTTATAATCCCTGAAACAGCCTCCAATTCCAGCCGTATAAGAAGTCATGAGAGATGCATCCACATTAATCTTAATCCAGTCTTGCGGTGGATGGTGCCATGAGGTTTGAAACTCCCAAGGGAGATTAGCACCCCAGCTATCAATGACAGGATTAAGATTGTTACCTGCAGAATAAAGCACATAAGCCGCTAGAATAGGAATGGAAGTTGCTGTTTTTTCATGATTAACAGCATTTCTGCTCTTCCAATTTTGGTACACCGCATTGTAGTAAAGACTAACTGTGTTTGGTGTAAGAGTAGAGAGGATTTTCAGCTCAGCTAAACATTCATTCATGGATTCAAAAATCGGAACAAAGACCCCCCATTTCTGGATTATTTTAAGGATTTTCTGCAACTCTCTACATCTAACAGTAATATGCTCCAAATTTTCACATTCAGAACAACCTCTAGCACAACGTTCATCCTCAATAAGTTTCCTATATTTTAAAAAATCATTGGTAGGAATAGCTTCTTTACTCACCCTCCACCAGAAAAGATCAACATGAACAGATAGTTTTAATTTCCTCAACCAATTGTAAAAACCCAAGTCTTCATTACTATTATTCTCTTTCCTGGAAGCTGCAACAGCACGGGCTGTAATAGTTTTCCCAGATGGAAAACTAATCTCCTCCAAAAAATCTTCATTGGCATCCTTGTCTATAGGTATCTACATCACCACAGTAATGATTTCTTCAGTAAAAAAAACCTTCAATTCTTCTAGATTTCAGAAGCCATGATCTGTAATGAAATGGCTGAGTTTTAACTCATCCATATCTACACAATTCACTGTAATTGGCCATTCACATAAGCTTTTATTTAAGAGCCAAATGTCCTTAAGAGCATCAATTTTCTTTCCATTAACCACTCTCCACCTCAAAAAAGGTTTTAAGTGAATAGCACCTTCATTCAAGACCTTCCAAGCAACAGATTTGCCATAACTATTGCATCCACGCCACCAGCTATCACCATATTTGGCAGTTATAACTTGATATAATAAAGGGTTTTGATTATTCAGCAGTCTCCAGGTTAGCCTTGCCTTGAGAGGACCAGTTCTAATCACTGCCAAGTGGAAATTCAACCCTCTTTGATCTTTTGGTTTACACAATTTGTTCCAAGCAATGTAGTGCAAACCCTTTTTTCCATCCCTTTTGTGCCAAATAAAATTCCTGCAGCACCTATCAATCTCATGGAGGATTTTTTTTGGAACCAAAGTGTGGGCAGAAATGAAATTAGGAAGACTTAAGAGGGAAGTCTTCGCAAGAGTCATTCTCCCTGCCAAAGAAAGGCATTTACTACCCCAAGCATTCAATTTAAGCATCACTGAATCCAAAATAAATTTGAAATCAGTTCTAACCGGTCTTCTCAACATCAATTTGATTCCAAGATACTGAAATTCTTCAACAATTTTAAATTTTAAAATTTTCTTCACCTGTAACATATCCCTTCTATTCATCCCCTTACTGGTCAATATTTGAGATTTTGCATTGTTAACCCTTAATCCAGTCCATGAACAAAAATCCACAATAATTTTATTCATCTTGGCAGCAAGATTTTTAGAAGCATGAGAGAAAAGCAAAACATCATCAGCAAATAACAAGTGGCTAACCTTGTGAGCTCTTTGTGAAATCTGAATTCCCAATCCTTGACCTCTTTGCTCCATAGCTAAGGAAAAAAGCTGAGAACACATAATGTATAAATATGGCGACAAAGGGCATCCTTGTCTAAAGCCATTCTCTGCACTAATCTAATTGGATGTTTTACCATTAATAATAAAGGAAAATATAGCATTCCTAACACATTCCATAATGAGCAAATTCATCTTCCTTGGAAACCCAAACATGTTTAAAACTTGAGATAAGGTTTCCCAATTCATACAATCATAAGCTTGCTCCATATCAAGCTTAACCACCATTAAACCTTTTCTTCTCTTGGAAGTTCTAAGCTTGTGGATAACTTCTTGAGCTAGTAGACAATGATCAGACATTTATCTACCATTAAGAAAAGCTGCTTGTTCTTCTGTAATACATTTAGTAATGTAACTCATCATTCTATTTAAAATCATTGTAGCCACAAACTTATATGTCGATTGACACAAGCTAATAGGTCTATAATTAGAAGGTAAAGTAGGCTTCTTGATTTTGGGGATAAGAACTAAAAGTGTATTCTTCCATTCGTTATACATAATGCCAGACTTGAAGAAGTCATTAATAGCTTTCCAAGTATCTTCCTCCACAATCTTCCAATAAAACTTGAAAAAAGAAGTGGTAATGCCGTCTAAACCAGGGAATTTATTATTACCTTTCTTGAAGATAGCTTCCGTCAATTCTTCTTTAGTGAAATCCATGTTTAGAGCATCAGCATCCTCCTTGGAAATAATCAAATTTTCCGGACAGGAAGGCCAACCCGAAAGCATACTAGTTATGGCTGACCATTTTTTCTGAAAAAGTCTGTAGAAAACCATTTCAATTTGTTCCAAATCTTCCACCACAGTCCCATTATCATCTTTAATCTGCCAAATCATATTGCCGTTCTTCTTCGCTGAAGCATACTGGTGAAAAAATTAGAATTTAAATCTCCAACTTATTGCCATCTGGTTTTGGATCTTTTGTTCCACCAACTGGACAGCCTACTCAAAGTAACATTGAGAATATGAACTTTATTCCTCAACAAATTCAGCTTATCTTCCGTTAAGCCTCCTTCATTAGCTTCTTTAATTTGTAATAACAAAATGTCTTTCTTCAACTCTTCCCTTAAAGAATTCAGTTCTCTACACTTATTTTTATTCAAGTAATAAAGATCTTTAATAGATCTCCTCAACTTCCTTTGAAGAATTTCAACACAATATCCAAAATCCATTCTTGCCCAAGCTTTGAGAATAATATTCCAAGTGGCTGGATAACTCTTCCACGTGTTTTCAAATCTTAAGAGACCCGAATTATGTTTTTGATGATCCACTAGATTGATAGATATAGGAGCATGATTCGAAGCAACTCTAGGCAAGTGACGTACCTTAGCCATATGAATATTGTGAAGAGCCATAGAATTTAAGAGACATCTATCAAGTCTCTCCCAGATTCTAGAATTCCCTTCCTTGTTATTACACCATGTAACTAGGACCTATAAATCCTATATCATGGAAGTCATTATTAATCATAAAATTCTTCATATCTTTAGACCCATTAGAAAGATGGAACCTCTTTCCACCCCTCTTGTCGTCCTTAGAGTGGATATAATTAAAATCCTCTCTTATGATACAAGGCTCATGTTTTAATTGAATATATATATATATATATATATATATATATATATATATATATATATATATATATATATATATATATATATATATATATATATATATATATATATATATATATATATATATATATATAGTTTTGAAAAAGTTTAATTTTCTTTGGGAATATTAAAATTTGGATTTTAAAATTGAACACGTCATTATAAACAGTATATCACCTCGGGAGGTGATCATATCGTTCTCTAATGGGTTCAAATTTTAGAATTTTACATTTGTCCGGATTATCGTAGTCAAACTCAAGGGGGAACAACATATGATCTTGAAAGATTAAAATGATGTTCAATCAATTTTTTAACTATAATAATTCAGATAAAAAATCATTCATTTCATAATCAAAATAATGATAATAAAATAATATATCTTCCCGAAGAAAGATGATATTACCTATTATCTATTATTTGAATATAACGATAACGATCACCATTTTTTTTTAAATTCCCAAAGATAATTAATTAAAGATTTTGAAAAATTGATTTTGAAAATAAGTTCTGGGTTTCTAAATCTCCTACGAGCGTAAGCCCTTGTAGTTAATTACATCGTAGGAAATCAGAATTTCCTACGAAAACTCTCGATTAAAATAGCGGTAGAAATTTTATTTAAGATTTTCAAAGATCGATATCAAAGGAGGTAAGGATTGGATCAAAATTGAAGACTTATTTTCAGAGTCAAAGGAAGAGGAGTAGGGAGTGTTTTGGGATTCTGAAACAATTCAGAAAACACTCCAGCCTATCCTAAGTGTTGGGCTTAAATTTGATTGAAAGAGATTTTTAGTTTGAGTGGTCAATTTTATTAGAAAATTAGGATTCAATTCCAAGAAGTTGAGGTCTTATAGCCCAAACTTGCCTCAGAACCTAAGTCTAAATTGGGTACTAAAAAGTGACTTGAACCTAGCTAGTGCAATGCAGATCTAGACTTACCCCGGCCTGGATTGGGGAGCCAGCTAAAGCACCTAAACGCTTTAAAAACATGTATCCAGTCATTTATGTAGAGTGGTAGGGACGTTGTTTAAGAAATTTTTTTTAAGAACGGGGCCGACATTTAGAGCGGATCCTAATTGGCCCCTTTGACTTATGTTGGGTTTGATGCTTAAGCTAGTGAAATTAAGGATTTTGAGATTTTTAAATTTGTTGCTAATATGATGCATGCTGATCGACTCGATTAAAAGCTTGAATTTGAATAAAAGTTATGAAATGAGAACTCCCGGCGGTCCCGGGCTTACTTCTTAAATCGTTAGAGTTTCTATGTTGACTTAAAATTTTAATTTGATTTAAGTAGAAATTTTTTTGTTTAAGTCCTTAAGAGCCTGCAATCAAATTCCAGGTCAAATCGAAATCATCATGCAGATAAAAAGACTAGAAAAGCATGAGTTCTAATGCGCATTCAATTAAATAAATCAATTAAATTAAATATATCAAATTGAATGTCCGTAGGCAAGTGCCCTTATTATTACATCACAGAAATTGAAGGAAAGTAAAGTGGCCGGGCACCACTGACAACAACCTAGATTTCTAATCCTAAATCAAATGACTTTGAGATTTGGGATTATTCTCATTGTCCATTTCTTCGTCTTCTCACAAACATCTTGATTCGTCGGTTCCGGATATCCAAATGAAAAGAAACTCCCCCTTGATCGGGGTGTTATCTTTCCTCTTTGGATATTTGAAAAGTATCCTAATTTGACTTCCAAATGGAAGAAGACTCTCCCCTTTAGGGATGTCTTCACCTCTTTGGAATTCAAATTGGATATTTATATCCCAATCTCAAATCATTTTAAAGAATTTACAACCTTATCAAATTTACATTTACATTAATTCAAATAAAAATAAAAAAATTCTAGACTCGATCCTGTAGAGTTATCTTAATAATCAATAGTTTTATAAACAATCCCAAGCAGTTATTATAAGAAATTTTTGAAATGCAATTTTTAGCCACACTTGGCCATGCTCTTATTATTTAAAGGGGGTCTAAAGCGTCTTATGAAGCACCTGTGCAAAGAGTATATAATTTTTTTTATTAATTGTCCCCTTTAATTTCATCTCCTTATATGAGCATGGCCACCTACATAAGATTACACAAGTATAATTCATCCCTAACCTAGGGGTAAATCTAACGCGCAACCAATCACAGAGTGCAGGAAGTAAGTAAGCAAACACAATAATTCTACACTAGCAAACAACATGCAGTAAAAGCTCAAAAATTCGGCACACAACTACATAAATCAAAACACCGGCCTATCCTAAAACTAGAGTTGGTGATCCTAGAAAACCATCTAATGTGTGTGAGGTAGGTCGTGTGGTTTTGATATGTCCTAAGTAGGGTCATTAGATTGAAGTTGCTTAAGGTTTAATTGGTTGCAAGGTTTAAGGGAAATTTAGTTGAAGTTTAAATCTTAATGGGTTAAGATTAATTTTAAAACTAATTCTTAATTATTTGTTGGAAACCACCTTTATTTCACACCGAGGCCATGAAGTTTATTTCACATTTCTTGGGGCTAATTTAATAGCCTCGTAGGCCTGGTTACCTAGTGGTACCCGATATAATTAAGTGATTTGATTTGGTTAAAGTTTAAGAGTTAATGAATTTTAATTAAGGTTGGTTAATTACTGATTTTAAGGTTAATTAAAAATTTCTGGAGTTTAAGAGTGATTTTGAATTTTTAGGAATTTTGGAATATTTTAATCATTTAATTAAAGGGATGAAAAGTTGACTTTTTTATTAAGAATGTTTTCTAGAAAGTTAGCATTTTATTAAAATACTAGACCTTAATACGATCAGTTAGACAGTAAGTACGTTGAAATTGGATTTTTTTAAATTTTATTACAAATGTTTGAAGTTTTGAACTATTTTTGACTTAAAGTTGATCAAAAAGTTGACTTTTTAAATTTGATGATTTTCTGGAACTTTAATATTTTTAATAAATATTAGATACTATTATGAGTTTAATGCAAGTGAGTTTGATCAATTTGGATTTTTCTTGAATTAATTATAAAAGGTTTAAAGTTTTGGGTATTTAATGTATTTTGAAATTATTTAATCAAAGGGCCTTTTCGTAATTTTGCTCCAAATGAGGTCCCAACTCCTTGAAATCAGCCCTAAAGGTCAAGAATGACCTAAGAAGAGATTCTCAAGTGTTTGAGAAATTTTTGGAATTTTTAATTATTATTAATTAATTATATTAATTAAATATTGAATTTCAATTAAAATTAGATTAAGGTTTAATTTGCTGTCAAATCAGGGGTTTTTTAATTTTCATTGATTAAGGGTTCAAATATGGTCAGTTAGACGGGTTATACATATTTGTTGGATTTAAACTTGATTTATTAGAATTTTTAGAAGTTTTGAGGGTTAATTAAGGGTTTGAATTTAATTAAGTTAATTAAAGGGCTTAATGACTTCAAAAATCAGTGGAATTTTTCTATGGGTTGGAAATGTCAATAAGTTCAAGTGTTCAATGTTTTGAGTTAAAAGGATACGTATCCTAATTTCTAGAATTTCTCTAAGTTTTCTAGACAAAGGTCCTTAATTATTGTCCTTAATGATGTCACTAAGTTTAAATGGGTTTGGATCTAGGAGAGTCTTAGACTAAGTGCAAGTGTGTGCTACATAAGCATGCAAATAAATAACAATGAGATTAGTGAATAATCAAATCATGATTATTCACTAATCAAATCCCCATTAATTCAATTCAATTATGCTTAATCTAGATTTAAAATCTCAATGAATCTCTCAAAGGTTAGGATTTAAATTCATATAGTTTTAAAATAGGTTTAAAAATAGACCTATATATGTATATACATATATGTAAAGATAAACTCATATATACATAAATATATATTTGAAAATAAGATAATTAAAAATATTATCAAAATTATTTTAAAATATCAATGAGAGATCCTTTGGTTATAAAGTTATTTCAAAATAAATTTTAATTTTCAAAATATTTAATATAATATTTAATTAAATTTTAATTAAATATTAAAGATAATTAAATAATTCAAATAAATCAATAATTAAATCTTAAAATCAACTTTAAATTAAAGTATTTAGAATTTCAAAATTTTTGATATATTATTTGTATTTTAATGATTTAAATTGAATTTATTTGAAATTTTTGAATTTTGAAACAATTAAATCAATTTAAATAATTCAAAATCAATTAATATTTAAAATAATATCTAAATTAAACTTAATTCAACATTAACTGTTTTCTGAAAATTTAATACTATTCAAGATAAAAAAAATATTTTTTAAAACTACTTTATCTTAAGTTTAATTAAACATTAATAACATTTTAAATATTTAAAAAAAAATTAAGTAATTTAAAATTACTTATAATATAAAATATTTTAAATTAATTTGATTTGAAATTAAAACATTTTTTAACTTATATCATTAATATTTAAAATTAAAATAAAATTTGAAAATATTCAAATTAATATTTAACTAAATATTTAAAAATTAAATATTTTAAAATTATTTAGAATATATAATCTATTTTAAAATAATTTTAATTTCAAATTAAAGATTTTTAAATTCTAAAAAATTTAATGTATCTTATGGATTTTTTTTATTAAAATTAATTTTCTATAATTTTTTTAAGAATTCTATATTTAAAAATGATTTAAAATTAATTTAAGCCATTTTTAAATATCTGGCGGCAGGGTGGACACGTGGCGGCTCCTGATTTAGCTGACCAGAAAATGGCGGCCAATCATTGGCCTTAAACACATGGCGGCGGTCAACTGGGCCCATGCGTTTTCACTTAATCTAGTCAGCAAATGCCGTGAGCCGTTGGATCTAGCAGGCCAACGATTGGATGAATACACGAATTTGAACTCGATCCAGAAAAGAATGGTCAGACGAGATCAATCCCGCAGTTTAAATGGACTGTCCAGATGCTGTTGGACGGGAAGATTGCAACAAGATCACGTAGGCGGTTAATCAAAGCCACGGAGTGACTTGATTGGGATCGTTGATCGCGCGATCAACGGTCCAGAAAATGTGCAGCACATGCACGGTACGAACCGAGACCCAGATGCAATAAACGGCTCGTTCTCTCATCTCACTCGATAAAATTAAGTGAAATTTAAACATAGAATCATCATGTGAACATAAGTTCTTGGGAGTTAATTATACAGTCTTAAAAGCACCTAGTAAAAATGTATTTAACTCTAAGTGTATAAACTAGGGTTTAGGATTTTTACCTCAATAATGGACGGTTTGACCCGTTTATTGAACTGTTGCATTTGCAGGCTGTCCACGCTCCTTTTTTAGAAGACACCACGGGCTGGAAACGCCTGGATCGATCCCTATGAGCCTTTGAACATAAATCACCTCAGTTCGCCGGGAAGCCTGCCGCCGGCAAACTTCTAACGGTGGGATTCGACTATAGCTGTGTGGAGAAGGCCATAGGGATTTGAAATGGACTGGAGATTGGGGTTAAAAAGCTCTGGTTGGAGAGAGAGAGAGAGAGAGCTAGGGTGAGAATGAGCTTCAAATGAGGGTTTTTACCCTATTCAAACTTCTCCAGGCCAAATGAATGGCTGAGATTGACTTTGGGCTCTCCAGGATCATGCCACCTGTCCATTGGGTAGGTAGGAGCAGGGAATCAAAGGTACAAACGTACAAGCCATGTGGAAAGCTTATTTTGTCACCTAGCAATCATGTGGGATGATTAGGAGCCTTTTGATCAAAATCTAAGGGCTGTGATAGGTCCTAAGAAGGTTCTAGAGGATGATTAAACAGCTGAAGAGATTTTAATTAGAGTGGAATTAATTTAAGCATATGGATTTAATTACTTAAAAGGGATTTCAAAGGTTTGTTGACCAGTTTGACTGGTCAACATTCAATTTGACTGCCTAGGTGGCTTGGGAGTGACCTCAAAGAGGGTCTAAAGTGATTTGGTGGGGATTGGGCTAACTTGAATCGAACCATTTGGGCATTTAGAGGTTTGTTGACCAAGTGTTGACTGGTCAACTGACCATATTGACTGCTGAGGTGGCAGCCAAAGTCACTTGAGGAATTAATTAAAATATCCTTGAGAGGGTTTAACAAAGATTTGTATTCATTTGGAATTTAATTCAAAGTGGAAAGGGCTTAAGGGTTGATTTTGGTCAACCTAGGTTGACTGGGTCAACCAGATTGAACCAAAGTGTGGGTCTAGTCTAGACTAGTTTGATATAATATTTGGAGTCTAGTAGAGGTGGTTCCAGGGTTTAAATGGATCATTTGGGTCAAAACACCTGTTTAGACCCTAAAAGGGCCTCTTGTGTCAAACCTATTGACTTGGTCAACTAGGTTAACCCAGGGGTTGGGAATGGGTCCGACAGATTTGAAATGACATTTAAAACTTGTTGGAGGTGGTTGCGGTCAATTCGAAGTTCATTTGGTTTGAAATCAATATTTGAACCCCATAGGGGTATTTTGGTCATTTTGACCCCTGGTCAACTGGGGGTCAAAGTGGGTCTAGAAAATTACAGTTTAATGTTCAATATGTCATAATCAAGGGTTTAGAAGTGATTGGATTCTTTGTAGAAAGCTCCAAGGTCAAAATCTATTGGATGACAAGTCCAGTTGCATAGGTTGTAAATATATGAGGATTTTACAACCTATGGATTTCAATTCAATTTCTGGGGTTAGAGACATAAGAAATGACACAAATTTAGAGGGTTACCTCTAGAGACATGTCTTATCACTTTGCAAGTGATAGAATCTGAATCGAAGGTCGTTTGATTGGGTTTTAAAGTGTTTGAAAATTTACTGAAAAAGGCTTTTAGGATTTGGACCATTAGCCTTGGATTTTGGTTTGATTGATCTAAGATCTAGGTAGATCCTAAGGTCTGGATAAATCTTAAAGTTAAGAATCTAGAAGGATCCTAGAGCTTAAGAAATTCTTAGAACCTGGAGTCTAGAAGAAGTTTAGGATCTAGAGCAGATCCTAAGGTCTAAGCTCTAGAAGAAGTTTAGGATCTAGATGGGTCCTAAGGTCTGAAGTCTAGAAGGATCCTAGGATAGATCCTAAGGTCAGGATTTTAGGAGGATCTTAGAATTTAAATTGATTTGGAAATTAAATTAATTTATGGTTAAGATTGATCCAAGTGACCTCATACAAAAATGAGGTCAACAGCTCATTACCACACATACGATCTTTAAGCTTGTTCCAAAGAGATCTACGGGTTTGAGCATCTTTACCTCCATAAACAGTTGCAATGTTCCATTTACCAAAGCATTGATATTGAGCTGTCCCACTATTACTTGAGAAGAATGATCAACAATTTCAAAAGAAGAAAACTCTTTTTTCCATATGACTAGGATGCCACCCGAAGTACCAATCACAGAATGATGGAAATAATCCCCATCACTCCCAATAATTTGGTTAATATCATTCCTATCAATAGAAGAAATATTGGTTTCAATCAAACCCATAAAAAAACTATTATGATCTTTTACAACTTCTCTCAAATATAGGGAGGCCTCCCTTTTTCTAGCCCCCCTATAATTCAAAAAATAATAGAAGCCATTAAGCAATAATAGGTGAAAAATCCCCTACCATTTTGCTGTTTTCCTTGTCTTCTCTTCTCTTTCTTTGCTTAGTTTCCAGGGCCCAAAGACCTCAATTATTTTGAAAGCTTGCCTTTCCCTGAATTAGAAGTTGATACCAACTGGTCTTCACAAATCTATAAAGTATTAGCAACATGTAATTCTAGAGAAATACCAACTTCAACATAATCCAAAAGGTTGGATTTATTCAGAAGCTCCTCATTAGTCTTCTCAACAAATTCTCTCTCTTCCAAATCACAATCCAAAATTTGGAATTTATTCAAAGCAACAGGTATTTCCTGCACCCGGAATTCTTCAGTTTCTATCATAGTTTCAGGAATTTTATTTATCATTCCATCTGAATTAAGTGAATCATCCAAATGTTCAGCAGCCTTCACCTGTTTAACAGATCCAACAGGTCTAAACATCTGTTTAACTTAAGTATTAACTCTAATATTCTTTCTAGCATTTTTGAATATTCTATTTTTAAAGTTAACATTGATCCGCGAGCCATATTCTTCCTCTTAGTTTTTCTTACCATCAGCCTTCACGACATCACCCTGTTTCATAGCCTGCTTGGTATCCAGAATGCTTTTCTCCATATTCAACACTGAAATAGAATCAGGACAGATATTCTTATTGTGACCAACTTTATCACATTGATAACAAAGGGATGTCAGCTTTTCATATTCCACACATTGAAATGTCCTACCATGAAGACCTTCAATCCACACTCCCTTAGGGAGTTTCTTCTCCAATTCAATTTGAACGCAGCATCTAGCGTATTCTCTCTTCCCCCATTTAAATGAATTCCTGTCAAGCATCATGGGAACTTCGATCATAGATTCAATCATTGGAATATTTTCCTCATCCCAGCAACTCAAAGGCAATCCAAGAAACCGAATCCACACTGGAGAAGTAATACCCTTTAGCGATTCTGTGGAGAAGGAAGATGACCATCTATCCATACCGATGATATGGTTCCCAATATACTAGGGATCCCCACTTAAAAATTCCTCTATGGATTCGATGTTGTGAAATGAACACAGAATCCAGTTACGACCCAATGTCATTAGATGAAAACTTCCATACATACTCCATTGCCGTCTGAGTTCTCGACTACAAACTGAGAACGGAATGTCCTGTCCCAGCACCTTGATAACCAACGATTTCTTCAACACCTGAGAATTTTTTATTTCCTTATCATTGTTTAGCTTAACTGCCAAACCATCTTCAGGCAACTAGGTAGAATTAGCATTAAAATTCAATTTGACGCGTTGTGTCTTTTTCCAGGCCGAAGCGAAATTGTTAACATGAGCCGTATCACTATTTGATTTAACAACCTCATCCGCTTTATCTCCATCTTTCTCAAAAGCATCTGTAAGATTCATATTAATTTGTTTCTGGTTTTCCAAAATAATCAACCCAACACGATTCTTCTCCTTCAAATCAATGTATGAAGATAACGCCTCTGTATCCAATTTTGAAGAAAACCCCTGTATCACTTGATCTTCCACAATTCGATCAATAACGATACCTTTTCCTTTCCGTTCCACAATCGGCTCTAATCGTGCCGGATGCCTATAACCTTCTATGATTACCAAGTTAGAAGAAACCATGGGCGTTTCTTCATCCAAAGAACCCCCGCAATTTCTACTAGATCTCTGATCAACCGGTTTAAAAGGAACATTATGATGATTATCGGATGGAAGATTACCACCGGCAAGCCAGTGCCGACGGTCCGGGAACGCCATCTCCCAATGCGATCCGATTGGAAAAAGCCTGCGAAATCAAAAATCAAAACCAAGAACAGTTTCTCTCTCTAGAACAAATCAGAGATTCTCTCTCTAGATCTAAATACTACGACTGATTTTGGTATGTGATATTTGGACCAAATTTTTAATCCAATCACAAGGGAAATATATCATTTTATAGTGTTGATTGATTTAAAAAAATGGTTTTTATAATATTTTTCTTCTTCTTTTTTTGGTATTTTGATTTGATTTTTTTTTAATGTTTTGGATCCTACATGATCATCCCTCTCCATAATTCAATCATTCCAAAATTTTTTATTCACAATGTCATGGATGATCCACATCATCCTAGACAATATGATTGAATTCCCGATGAAACCAAAACCTATAGCCAACTCAATTATTCGTGATCGTACTAGACGATATGATCAAATTCTGACTCTGTTATTGATGATCATCCTAGACTTTTCCATCTTCATCCTGGATGATCGACGAGGAAAAAATAGTTGGACGATTTAAATTCAATTAGTACGATACATAATTACTAATCCTCCTAGATAATACACCTATTTGTCTTGGATTATCTTTACAGTCAAATGTCGTACTAGCTGGCTCCTTGTGAAGATCTCCTATGTGTAATCATTCTAGACAATATTTGATCATCTTGGATGATATGATCTCCTTTTTTGACAAATCATCTGGACAATATTATTGCTTTTGATCATCCTGGATGATTTTCCCAACCACCCTATATAAATATCTTATTTGAACCATTTTTCTTCACTTCAAAATCCACCAATTCTTCCTCCCTCTCATGCAAACTCTTAATTCTTGCCAATGGCTGGCGGTAAAAGGTCTCGTGCACTTGCTGGAAGCACTTCCAAGAGTGCTGTTGATCCCAAATTTATTGAAGTAGCAGATAAAGCTGCTTATAAACTCTAAAAAGTTGTTGGCATTAATTCTTCTAGGATCATTAACCAATCCACTATAAACTTTCAGGAACTAAACCTCGTTGCCAACACAACTCTTGTATTCATTCTGACTCTTGCCTTCCCTTTCAACTTCGAACTACTCTTAATTTTGATTTTACTGTTCTGTACTCCTATGTGAATAGAAGGCCTATAGAGACAACTATTATGACTTCTATGAATATTTTTACTTTCCCACCACTAGTGACAAACTTCACATCATAGCTTCTGATCCTGATTTGAATTGGACTCATGTTAACCATATTTTTAGGGAAACAAATGCTCACTCTCATGATTTCACTATCAATACCATAGTTAAAGATGCTCGTAACATCCAACACATCCTTTATAACACAATTATTGCTAAAGCTGGGGACCAGATTCACATTAGTCCTATCATTTCACTCACCACCTACTACATCATGGCCAACCTTTAATTTAATGCAGATGATCTTATCATAAAATACATCAAACATTTAACCTATATTAGAAATCCAAGTCATAAAAGGAAGCTAAACCTTGCCCTAGGACATCTCATTATCTATGTTCTAGAATCAAAATATAACCTTTAATTCCTTGCTCTACCTGATCATAACCCTATCATCTACTCCAATAGTTCCTTCCACACTCTTCACAGTACTCATTGATAAAATGTGCATAAGGAGCATAGGGAAGAAGAAGGACCTATTATTGTACTTGCCCCTCTCTGCCAGTAGCCTCAGATTGATCAGCTGGTTCATAGATTTGATCAGTGGGAGGCTAGATTTGAATCGTATATCACCGAGCAGTAGTGACAACATGTAGAGGATATTGCTTGTTTTAAAAACTATGCCATCCAATAGAAGCAACATCATGACCAGGATATAACCCAGTTTTCCAAGAAGTTTGCCTCTCTTCACCGACACTTTCAACCTCCACTACCTCCACTAACTCCACCTTATCAGAGTTCTTCATTCTAGTTTGTCTGTCTTTTTATTTTTGTGTTTGTAGTGGTCTTTCTTTATGTACTTTATTCTAATTTTTATACTATTTTTTAATTTTCATCCCTTTTTGTGACATCAAAAGGGGGAGTAATGTGTTGTTTTTGTTTGCCTATATTTTAGTGGAATTTGCTTTGTTCATTTTTTGTGTCTCATTTAAAAAAAAACCAATTTTCCATGCTTTAAAAATTTTTAACAACAATGTTTACCATCATAAAAAAGGGAGAGAATATTACAAATATGGACCCAAAAATTATGATTTTGATGATAACAAACATTATTATTTCTTGACTATTGCAATTCTTGCATATCTATTTTATTTGTCCTACTCACTAACCTTTTAGGTCCATAAGTTTATTTGGAATGCCAATCAACTTAAGATCAGGTAGACTAGAATTGAGTCAATATGTAATTTTTATTCGAATGCATCTTTTACCTTTTCTTAAATCAAGTGTACTATGATGGATCATGAAGCTAAGTAACCTTACACACACATACTTAGGAGGAGAAATTTGGTGAGTTAGAGTTTTTCTATTTTTGATTATATCATACAGGATAATTTTAAATCATCCTGGATGATCATTTAAATATAGAAACCCTAATTAGAGCATCCTGTTAAAATGAGATAATTAACTAATCATAATAGATAATCCAGATCATCTAGGATGATTAGTTATATGTATGAAAATCAATCGCCAATCATATTTTAGGCATGATTTTAAAATTATAATTTTTGTTTAATCATCCAAGATGATTGCATCATCCTAGATAATGCAAGACAATCATGCCTAAATTAATCCGATGATTAGAAGAGTAATTATAGTTGAATTATTCAATCAAATCATACAGGATGACCCACTATAATCATACTGGATGATCCACTATAATCATACTAGATGATCTATTATATTTCTGTTGGATGATACCCATCATCTAGGACGAAAACCATAATTTTCCTCTAATAATCCAGGACATCCTGAGACTATTATTTGATGATTTATCAATTTCCCCCCATATTAAATTAATCATTTTGAACGATCACATAATCATCTAGGATGAGATGTGCAAATTCTTGAATATATTATATAAGGCAAGGATGATCATACAGGCTTATTGGGGTATTTTTGAAGTAATCGTATAAGACGAAATCCTAATCATCCTTGATGATCAATTACACAAAATTAAAAATTAGGGCTTTTTTTGGAGCTCTTCTATTTAAGTTTAAGTATTTATCCTTTGATATATAATCTTTTGCTGAAGTTTTAACGTAACGAAGCTTAGAGAAGGAGAAGGTGAGTTTGGGAGAGAGAATCTTATGAGGGGGAGTTTAAGAGGGGAATCACAAAGGTTGCTCCATGTAATGATTCATTCATCTTCTTCAATCTTCATCCATAGTTCCTTGGTGGCTCTAGGGAGATGATCATGAAAATTTGTTAGGGATGTTAAGCCCTTAAGAACTAGCCCGAGGCTAACCAAAAGGGGGGGGGGGGGGGGTGAATTCGTATTTTAAAAATTCTTTAAGAAAAGCACACCAAAACTTAAAACCAAATCACCATAGAAATCAAAGTGCAAAAAATAATAAACATGCAAGTAGTAGAAACAGAACATAGAGATTTATAGTGGTTCAGTCAACTCGACCTACGTCCACTCCCCAGATGCGCCCTCTGAGTATTGCACTACAAAAGTGACTCTCCTTTTGCTCCCACAATAAGGCGGAGAAGCCCTTATAAAACCTCTTTTTTACCAACCCCGGCAAGGCAGAGAACCCAACTCCTTTTGCTTCCTCCTGAAGAAGGTAAAGAACCCAACTCCTTTTGCTTCCTCCTGAAGTAGGCAGAGAACCTCAATCTATTTTTGAAGCTCACCTCTCTCAGCCCTTCCAAGGACAAGAGAATCTAGTGGAAGAAGAAGTGGAACAATGCTTGGAGAAACCCTTGTGAATCCCCCTCACAAAATCCTCTCTCTCTCTCTCTCTCTCTCTCTCTCTCTCTCTCTCTCTCTCTCTCTCTCTCTCTCTCTCTCTCTCTCTCTCTCTCTCTCTCTCTCCTCTATACTTTCTCATGTCAAGACAGCAGCAAAAGATCTTATTGCATGAGAAAATTTGGGTCCTTTAAATAGAATATTCAAGAACCAACCTTATCGTGCTGGACGATAGGAATATCGTCCTGGCCGATCAGTACAAAATAAGCTCAATCAGCCCAGACAATTTGGGATGATAAAAAAAAAATTGGTTACATCGTGTAGACTGATACAATATTGTTTTGGCCGATTAGTTCAAATTTGAGTACAATCATCCTGAACATCGCCCGGAAGAGATGCTGGCCAATGTCAATCAACTAGGACATCGTCTCGGCCGATTCTGTGATCGGCCCGGCCGATGTGATCGTATCAATCATCCTTAATTGTTTTTCATAATTGCCAGATTAATTTAGGCGAATTGTGCTGTATCGTCCAGGCCGATGTATAGATCGTCCTGGCCAATAATTTAAAATAAAGAATACCTAAATTGATCATGGCAGCTGATTCTTTCTAGTTTGAGACCTATTGTCCTGGCTGATACAAGTATCGTCCTGGCCGATTTGCTTAATTACAGCTGCTTAACCAGGATGCCCTAATTAGGGTTTCTATTTTTAGTTGGATCGTCCTGGACGATATGATCATCGTCTAGGCTGATGTACTCAAAACAGAAAATCTCAGAAAACCCCTCAGTCTGTGTGTGTAAAGTTATTTAGCATTAGGAACCACTTTTACAATTGACTCAAGAAAGGAAAAAAATATAGACTTGACTTAACCTAAATCTACCCGATCTTGAGCTGGCTTAAGTTGCATTCGATCTTGTGGTCCTGAAAAATTAGTAGACAAGACAGCCATAGAAGAACATGAATGTTTTATATCATCAAAAGTCTAATCCATAATCTTAAATTCGCAATAAATCATCAGCATCAGATCAGATTCTCTGCCTACTCTTGGCGGGAGTAAAAGGTTTCTAGGTTCTCTGCCTTCATTAGGAGGGTGAAGAAGGATTCAAGGTTCTCTGCCTCTCTAGGATGGTGGAAAAAGTTTGTAACAGCTTCTTCGCCTTGCTATGAGAGTAAATGGAGAGTCACTGAAGGTTTAGTACAATACTTAAAGAGGGTGTCTCCAAGGAGTGGATGTAGGTCAAGTTGATATAACCACTATTAATCTTTTATTTTTTCTTATTACTTTTCTACATTTTAATTTTTGCACTTTAATTTTATGTGGTTGATTATATGGTTAAAATCTTTAATTTATTTTGTTAATTGCTTACGTATCAAGGGTTGATCTTGTTTGTTTTAAAATATTTAAAAAAGTTTCAAAAAGAGTTTTCTTTTTGTTTAAGAATTTTTAAAATTACTAATTCATCCCCCCTCTTGGTTAGCCTCAGGCTAGTTCATAAGCGCTTCAAAACCCTAACAAACTTTCATTTTACTTTACCCCATCAAAGGTAAAGGGTTGTAAATCTAATAAAAGCAACCTTATATATAACTTTTAATGATTAATCATGAAAGTGATTTGAAAGTTGACTCTTATCAAAAAGAAATTCAAAATTTGGTTAAGATCACTCAAGATAATAAAAAACTTGACCTTCCTAATTTAATCCCTAAAATTGAAGAAAAATATGAGATCTTATTAGATAGTGATTTTCCTGAAAACAACTTTCAAGGGAGTCCTATCAAGATAGATTTTTCAAATTTTAAATCCTCTCAAAAAAAAAAAAAAAAAAAAGAGAAAGCACTACCTAGGGAGAGTGTGGACCCACCCAATTTATCCTCCCGATCAGATCGTAGAGGTGCAACTATTTTGAATCTAGATTTAGGAATTAAAATTTGGATTATAGCAAATATTTCTGACCCTTCTATTTCTCTATGACTACCTTATATTCTAAAGTTTCAGTTCTTTAAGGTCAATTACAAATCAAGCCATCTCAAGATTGGGTGAACTAGGAGTGAGTCAGTCTGTAAGTGCATGTCATGAGTTTTTACCTTTTCTTGAGTCAATTATAACAAAGTGGGTCCTGATGCTAAGTAACCTTGCACACACACACTTTGAGAAAACTTATGTCTATTTTTAGAGTTTTATGTTTTTGATTATATTGTCTGGGAAAACCAAAAATCATCTTAGATGATTAGTTAAAAATATAAACCATAATTAGGGCATCCTGATTAAAGCAATTACAAGTAAGCAAATTATCCTGGATGATATTAGCATTGTTTAAGACGATATGCTCAAATAAAAAAGAATTAGCTCCCAAATCTTTTAGACATATTTTATTTTTGGACATCATCCAGGACATTATTCTAGACGATGCATTACAATTATGTATAAATTAGTTTGATAATTAAGGAAAGAAATTAAAATTTGATTACTCAATCATATCATCCTGGATAATCATAGTATCGTCTGGGAATCAGTTAAACAGACCATAGCTCCTTCCTGGATGACCAGAATGATGTTCTAGATGATGTGTATTGATTTGTACTAATTGTCAAGGATGATCCAAAATCAACCTAGATGATTAGTTATTTTTCCATTATCCAGACATATAATTAGGGTGATGTTTTTGAAGATATTTGATGTTTTGAATTATTCTGCCAGGATGATCATGAAATCATCTTAGATGATCAGTTTATTTTTCCATTATCTAGATATATAATCAGAGCGATGTTCTGGATAATACTTAATAATTTTAAATTAATCATACAGGACAATGTCCTATCATCCTGGATGATCAGAATAAATAAGTCCTTTAATTGTCCACTCTCCCAAATTGTCCAAGCTGATTGAGCTGAATTTGAACTATCATACAGGATAATCTGTCGATCATCCTGGATACTCTGTCAATCATCCTGGATGATCTAAGTTGGTTTGTTACAGTTAAGAGCAAATTTGAAGCTCTTCTATATAAGGCCTCTTATTTACCAAGATCGTATCTTTTGCTGCTATCTTGACCTGGGAGAGCCAAGATGAGAGGGAGTGAAAGGGAGAGAGAGAGAGAGAGAGAGAGAGAGAGAGAGAGAGAGAGAGAGAGAGAGAGAGAGAGAGAGAGAGAGAGAGAGAGAGAGAGAGAGAGAGAAGATCTTATGAGGGAGAGTTTATGAGGGGTTTCATAAATGTTGCTCCAAGCAAGGATCTGAGTCATCTTCTCTAGTTGTCGACCCTGGTTCCTTGGAGGTTCAAGAGAGATCTACTTCAGCAATTGATTGAGGTTCTCTGTCTGCTTCAATAGGAAACAAAAGGAGTTAAATTATTTACCTGCTTTAGAAGGAAACAAAAGGAGTTAGGTTCTCTGCCTCATTGGAGTTGGTGGAAAGGAGGTATGTACAGGCTTCTCCATAAAACTGTGGGAGCTGAAAGAGAGTCACTGAGTTTAGTGCAATACTCGAAGGAGAGGCTCTAGGTGGTGGACATAGGTCAAGTTGACCGAACCACTATAAAATTCTATGAGTTCTTTCTTACTACTTTTTCGCACTTGATTTCCACACTTTAATTTTCTTATGGTGATTATTTGGTTGTGATTGTATTTTTGATTGAGAATTTTTAAACTACTAATTCACTCCCTCTTGGTTAGCCTCATGCTCGTTCATAAGGGCTTAATACCCCTAATGAACTTTCAAGTGGTATTAGAGCAAGATTCATAAAATCTAACTTTTGAAAACTTTTGAATTTCGATCAATAGCTAACTCCAATAATGATAATAGTGCAGAAGGGTATTCTATTACTTGATCACCTTTGTTTGATAATATACGTTTCGATTTTTGAAAAACTTGCATGTCTACATTTTTACAATTAATTAACTATCATATATGGATGCTTATTAAAGAAGGTTTTTCACTTCCATCACTTGAAATTAATAGTATAAATATTGAACTTCCTTTTACTGAATGGGCATTTAATGATATGGATTTTGCATAACTAAATGCAAAATATTTAAACTATTTTTTTGTGCTTTGAAATATGAAGATTACATGCGTGTCTCAACCTGTGCAACTGGTAAGGAAATATATGATATATTGTGTATTACTTATGAAGGAACAAATGAGATTAAATAATCTAGGTTGAATATTTTATTATATGACAACAAACTTTTTCGTATGAAACCTACTGAATCGATATCGGACATGTATACTAAGTTTACTCAAATTACCACATCACTGCATGCCTTAAGAAGAGAACTCACTAACAATGTTGACACTAATTCTTTCGGGACTAAAAGTGATGATGTTGCCGTAATTATGAGGCAATTCAAAAGCTTTTTAAGGAAGAAGCAAAAGCACCATCAGAAGTGGAATAAAGGTAAGGGTAGCAAAAATTTTAAAAGTTATATTGATATGATTTATTGTGAATGCAGGAAGCTGGGACATATTAAAGATGATTGTCCTATACTTAAGACTCACCCAAGCAAGGAGAAGAGTGAGGAGAAACCCAAGTTCAGAAAGGACAAAAAGCAATTCCAAAAGGTGTTTTGGGCAGATTCTGCATTTAACTCCTTTGAGATTGAAGCTGAAGAGGAGATTAAAAACTTGTGCTTGATGGAAGATGATCATCTCGATCAGTTTAACCAAGAAGAGGTATGTGAACTAATAGATAATTAATTACTTAAAGTTTTTGAACAAATTCATACATCATATAGAAAACTTAAGAGATTTCATGCTAGCATGAAAATTGAATTTTTAAATTTGTAAAAAGAGCATGAAATTTTACTTAAAGATTACTCTACAATTAATAGCCATGACGTGTCATTACTTGATGAGTTTGATGCATTAAACAAAAAGCATATTGAATTATCTGATGCACATTATTTATTGAAGTCATCTTATGTTGAGTTAGAAAAAGAGTTTAAGAAATTGTAAAAACTTAAAGCATTTGAAAATGATAAACCATCATTAGATGCATCACATAACTTTAAGAAGAAGCATCACTACTCGAGTATATTAGTAAACTCTTTTCCTAGTGTTAGATATTTTTCATGTGGCATGTTATGACATATTTCACACACTTATACTATTCATCATAGTACACATTGGGTGTGGGGACCCAAATTACATGGTTCATAATATAACACACATGCTTTGCATTCTTCTTTCCGTAAGAAGGGACTTAAACTTATTTGGGTTTCTAAATCTAACATTTGATGATTTTGTAGGGATGCTCTCATAAAAGACCTTGTGAGAGCATATGGTACCTAGATAGCGGATGCTCGTGACATATAACCGGAGATGCCATCCAATTCATTTTGCTGGAGGCCAAGGCTAGAGGTAAGGTCAATCTTGGAGACAACACCACCAGGAAAGTGGTAAGCTAGGGTAAAATTTGAAACTACAAGAACGTTTTAATTAAAAATGTTTTTCTTATATATGGACTAAAACATAACTTGTTAAGCATCAGTGAGTTGTGTGATAAGGGCTTCATCATAAATTTTTTGACAAATAAATACATTATTAGCTTGAATAACAATATTATTTTGTAGGGAAAGTGGATTAATAATATTTACATGCTTGATTTAAATAACATTGAATGTGCTACTTCATTTTGCTTAAAAACTATTACTGATGAGTCATGATTGTGGCATAAGAGGTTATGTCATGCCAGTATAAAAATTCTTAGGTGAGTGACCCAAAAAGACCTAATTAGAGGTGTCAAAAAGCTTAAGTTCACCAAAGACCACTTGTGTGATGCATGCTAACTAGGGAAGCAAGTATAATCCTCTTTCCATTCCATTAAGGACATTAACACCTCTAAACCTTTAGAAGTCCTTCACATGAATTTGTTTGGACCCATTAGCACTGCCAGCTTAGGGGGGAAAGTTTATGATTTTGTGATTGTTGATGACTACTCAAGATTCACTTGGATTAAGTTTCTATCACATAAGAGTGAGTCTTTTGATGAATTTAGATCATTCTTCACTTATATTTAGATAAATTTAGGTTAAGAGATCCAGACCATCCATAGTGATTATGGTGGAGAGTGAAAATGAGAGATTTGATGACTTTTGTGAAGATAAAGGGATTAGTCACAACTTCTCAGCTCTTAGGACCCCTTAGTAAAACATGGTAGCTGAAAGGAAGAACATAATCTTAGTTGAGGCTACTAGAGTCATGCTTGCTGAGTAATCACTTCCAAAATTCTTTTAGGCTGAAGTGATAAACACAACTTGTTATGTGTTGAATAGGGTAAATGTTAGAGCCAAACTAGATAAGACACCCTATGAGATCATTAAGAGCATGACAACCAACCTTTCCCACCTCTATGTCTTTGGTTGTAAGATTTTTATTTTTAATAATGGGGAGTCACCCTTAGGAAAATTTGACCTAAAATCTAATAAAGGAGTGTTCTTAGGATATTCATGTGTGGGAAAATCCTTTAGGATATTTAACAAGAGGATATTAGTGGTAGAGGAGACTACTCATATAGTGTTTGATCAATATGATATGAAGAAGTCTAGAGTTGAGGATGAATATGAAGTTAGAGAGATTACCTAAGGTGTTGAAAATTTTGATAAGAGGGTAGAGCCCCAAAACACTGAAGGAGTAGGTGAGATTACTCAAGGAGTAGAAAATATAAATCTGGAGGAAAGGGTACAACCTAGACATATTTTGCCTAGAGATTAGAGATATTCTTCGAGTCATCCTAAAGAACTTATCTTAGGAGATCCTTCTAAAGGTGTTAGAACTAGGAATGGAATTAGGAAGGAAGTGAGCCACTCTGTCTTTATCTCAATGAATAAACCCACCAATATCAATTAAGCCTTGTCTGATAAGTTTTGGATCTTAGTCATGCAAGATGAATTAAATCAATTTATTAAGAATTATGTTTGGGAGCTTGTAGAATGACTAAAGGGACAAAGTGTAGTTGGAATCAAATGTGTCTTTAATAATAAGATGTATGATTCTAGTATGGGGTTAGGAATAAGGTGATATTGGTGGTTAAGGGGTACAACCAAATAGAAGGAATTGATTTTGAGGAGACCTTTGCCATTGTAGCTAGATTGGAAGCTATTAGCGTGCTATTAACCTTTGCCTATTATAAGGGATTTAAGTTTTTTCCAAATGGATGTTAAGAGTGACTTTTTAAATGGGGTAATTAAAGAGGATGTGTTTGTAGAGCAATCCTAAGTTTTGAGAGTTCCTAATTTCTAAATTATATTTATAAATTTAAAAAGGCCTTATATGGATTAAAATAGACACCTAGAGCTAGATATAAGAGGCTTAACATATTCTTAATATAGATGGAGTTTATTAAGGGGAGCATAGACACCACCCTTTTTCTAAGAAAAATAGGAGATGAGTTACTCATTGTTCAGATCTATGTTGATGATATACTCTTTGGATATTCTGATAAAAGTTATATGATGATTTTTCTAAAATAATGAGTAAGGAGTTTGAGATGAGTATGATAGAGAGTTGTCATACTTTTTGAGATTTAACATAAGATAATTGGATGATGGAACCTTTCTAAATCAATCAAAGTATATAAAGGACATCTTGAAGAAATATAAAATGGATAAAGCCAAGCCAATAAATACTCCCATAACCTCCAGTGTTAAGTTGGATAAGGACCCAATTGGAAATCTATTGATCAAAAGAAGTATAGAGGAATGATTAGATCTTTACTTTACCTGACTGCTAGCTATCTTGATATATTGTTTAAAATTTGTCTTTGTGGTAGATTTCAAGCTGATCCTAAAAAGAATCCCACCTGACTATAGTTAAGAGATTCCTTAGATATCTCTTAAGGACCCAAAACTTAGGAATATGGTATCTGGGCACAACACTTCTTTTTAGATTATTATATATTCTATTTCATGATTTTGTAGGATGTAGGGTGGATAAAAAGAGCACTTCTGAGACTTGCCAATTTATAAGACAGTCTTGACTCTCCTAGTCTAGTAGAAAATAAAACTCTGTAGCACTTTCTACTATTGAAGCTGAGTATATTTCTTTAGGGAGTTGTGTGGCCCAAGTCTTTTAGTTAAAGCAACAAATTCTAGATTTAGGATTATCTATAGGCACAATTTCAATCCTTTATGGAAACACTAATGTCATCTGCATATGTAGGAATCCTATCTAATATTCAAGGACCAAATACATTGATATAAGGCACCACTTTATTATAGACCATATGACCAAAGGAGACATTGAGTTACACCATGTAGCAACTGGAAATCAACTGGCTGACATCTTTATTAAACCACTAGCCTTCGACACATTCAGTATCTTAAGGTTCAGATTGAGTGTAATTAACATAAATGCATGAACTTGTTGCTTACTAAATTCTAAATTTTATTTTTTGATCTATTGTTTGTTGGTTTCTTTTCTTTCTGTTGATTTTAGTTTTTATTTGTTTAATTTTATTGTTCTTTTTATTTTTTTATTTCCGTTGCTTTAATTTTTTTTCTTTTCTTCTTTTTTTTTTCTTTCTTTTCTTTGATAACTGCTGAAATGATATTTTGTGCCTTATTTTTATTTTTGAAAATTTGTAGTCAATGTTTGATATCCCTAAATCAGTTAAAGGGAGAAACATTGTTGATTGTTTTCCTTTCTCTAACTTCTTTTAGTGGTGTAATTTTCTTTTCTAAAGAAAAGTCTATCTCAAATTAATAACTAGACTTTGCGATTAAGATATTTTCTATCATGCTATATTAATCTATCTTATATAAATAATGCTCTAAGTCATTATATTATTTTCCAACTTTCATAATATTGTCATTTCATTTATCATATGAATTTGATTATGTCTTGTGGTTTACTCTTCCTTATATTAGAGAGTGAGTTTTTCTTTGATCACTGCTAAAATTATATTTTGTGCCTAAACCCTAAACTCACTCTCTAATATAAGGAAGATATTCTCACAACTAAAAGTATTTAAAAATGTTGAAAGGAATCTAGCTTGCAAAAATGACAAGGGCATAAAATGAGCCCAAATAGAAGAAAACTGAAAAGATGTGCAATGACCACAAAAAAAGAAGAAGAAAGATTCACAAAGTGTATCAAAAATCAAAAGAAGGGAAAAGTACGCCAATCAATTGACAAGAGGCATAAAATGAACCCATAAGAAAGCAAGCTTCATTCTCTTTCAAACTTTTAAATCTTAGAAGAATTCTTGTTTCATATGATATTTTTAAAGGCTTGATTTCAAATTTCATGATTATGACTAATCACTTTGGTATATTATTTTATAAGATATTTTTTGGAACCAAGTTTTGAATGGATCTCTTTTTCTTATCCAATTGATTTTTTTGAGTTAGATTTTTATTTTCAAATGATGGTTTGCCTTGTGAGAAGTTTGTGCTAGGGCTAACATAATCGGTTGTTCTACCATTTTTTGGATTTTTTATGATGTTAATTCAATATTGACTCTTACAAATTTTTAAGTCAATCACATGAAGAACTTATCATATTTGTGCTTTGAATAAAAAAACCTTTGATTTATTCTTTTTATCATTTTTATCATCTTTTTTGTTATTTTTTTTTATTTTCTTCTAGTTTTTCTTATTTTTGAGCCTTCTCTGATCATCTCTATCCATCCCCAAATCTTCAATTTTTGATCACATCATCTTGGACAATATTCCTATCATCTTGGATAATATCTGCACAACACCCTTTATCTTCCATCTGATAAGTAATATGAATTTTTTTCTTAAGATCTTCCAAGACGATTATTATAATCCCGAATAATTTGATCATTTTCTGCTTTAATTATTTGTGATTGTCCTGAATGATCCTCTTCATCTTGGATGATCTTCTAAAATTCTACTCAATTATTGGTGATCATCCTGGATGATTAACGTGTTCATCCTGGACAATCCACATAGCAAAGCCATTACACATTTTAAATTTAGCCGGTACGATATATTATTGTTGATCGTCCTTGACGATGCATCTAATTATTATGGATGATCTGATTTTTGAACCATCGTTCAACATGACTCCTCGGGACGATCACTCGTGTCTATTCATCCCAGACAATATTTGATCATCCTAGACGAGATAATCACCTTTTTGACCAAACATCTCGGACGTAATAATTTTACCTGATTGTCCTGGACGATTTTGCGATCATCCTAGACGATCAGCCCATTTCTTTATAAATATCAGCTTTCAATGATTTTTCTCACCTCAAATATCCCATTTCTTCATTCCTCTCCCTCAGGCTTTAACAATCTTGTTCATGGTGGGTGGCAAGCATCCCAAATGCTAGTTGGATGCTCTTCAAGGGCCAACATTGACCCTCATTTCATTGAAGTTGCTGACCAAGCCACCTATATGTGCTACAAGACAACCGAGATCACCTTATCTTAGACTGTCAGTCCACATTCACTTTTTTACCCTGTTCTTGACCTTTTTGCTCACACCTCACTCACTTTCATCCTTATCTTACCGTCCATTTCAATTCCAAATTGCTCTTTGAATTTTCTGCAAGCCTTCAAATCAACTCTTCATACACTGCACTTCAATCTTATGTCAATAAATGCCCAGTTGAAATCACTTATCAGGACTGTCCCGAGCTCCTTTAATTATCTACTACTAGAGACAAGTTTCATGTCTTGTCTAAAGATCCTGATTATGACTAGGCTCTAGCTAATTACTTTCTTAGAAACACTCTTGTCTCCTATCATGATGGGGTATCCAGCACTTAGTCAAGGATGCTAGGATAATCCAACATGTGCTTCGAACCTCTGTTATTCCTAAAGTTGGTGATCATGTCTATATCACTCCTCTCCTTTCGATCACCACTTTCTACATTATGGCCCATAGAAAACTTAATGCTATTGATTTTATTTTCTTCTACATTGAGCACCTTACTAGTATTAAGGATTCAGGATACAAAATAAACCAAACCTTTCCTTAGGACACATCATAGCTTATGTCCTAGAATCTAAGTACAACCTTCAATATCCCAACCCACCTAACTTTCGGCCTGTCTTTTACACCAATAGCTCTTTCCATGATCTTTATAGTACTCAACTCTACCCAGAGCATGAGGAAGCTGATGGAGCTGAGGAGGAAGTGGCTCCTACACCTATTCCTGCACCTACTCTGCTCTGCCAGCACTCACAGCTGGTGGAATGGTTTGACTAGTGGGAGGCTTGGTTTGACTCCTACTTTGCTGTATAGGAGCAGCAACATTTGGAGAATGTTGCTCGATTTGATTTGTACGTGGCTCACCAGCAGTGCCAGTACGGCCAGGACATGGCCTACTTTGGGGAGCAGTTCTCTACTCCTTACAGCTTCTTTCAACTACCACCACCACCTCCTTCTAATGATCTGGGCCCGTCATACTTATAGTTTTTTTTTTCTTATGTTATTTTTTCTATTATATAGTTTATTTCTTTTTGGTAGTTTCTATTTTGTTTTTTCTTTTATAGTCCCCTCCTCCTTTTTTGTGATGTCAAAAGTGGGAGTAGTGGTTGTATTTTATGTTTTATATTGTTTCATTATACTATTTTTTATTTAGTATTGTACCATCAGTTTGTTTTTAGTAAAATTTGAACTTCTTTATTCACATTATTTTTCCTTGTGATGTTTTAGTTAAACTACTTAAATCATTTTTTGTTTGCCATCATAAAAAAAGGGAGATTATTTTGAATATGGATTCATCAATTATAATTTTGATGATAAAAAATATTTTTGACACTTTTGTTTTTCTATGACTGTCTTGCAAACTAACATTTCAGGTCCACAAGGTCAATTACAAATCAAGCCATCTCAAGATTGGATAGACTAGAAGTGAGTCTGTCTGTAAGTGCACATTAAGAGTTTTTACCTTTTCTCGAGTCAATTATAACAAAGTGGGTGCTGATGCTAAGTAACCTTGTACACATACACTTAGAAATTTTTTTGTGTCTAATTTTAGTGTTTTTTTATTTTTAATCTTATCATCCAAGATGATCAAAAATCATAATGGATGATTAGTTAAAAATAAAAACCCTAATTAGGGCATCTTTGTTAAGATAGTCGCAATTAAATAAACCGTCCTAAATAATATTAGCATCATTCATGATGATAGGCTCAAATTAGAAAGAATAGGTCGCCAAATCTTTTAGGCATGTTTTATTTTTGGACATCATCCAGGACATCGTCCTGGGTGATGCATTATAATTATGCCTAAATTGGTTTGGTAATTAAGGAAGGCAATTCAGGTTTGATTGGTAGATCATATCGTCCTGGATGATCGTTGTATCGTCCAAGAAGATCAGTTAAACAAACCTTAGTTCCTTCATGGATGACCAAAAAGATATTCTGGATGATTTGTATCAATTTGTACTAATTATTCAGGGTAATCCAAAATCATCCTAGATGATCAGTTATTTTTCCATCGTACATACATGTAATGAGGGCAATATTCTGGATGATATTTGACATTTTGAACTAATCAGCCATGATGATCATGAAATCATCATGGATGATCAATTTACTTTTCCATTGTCCAGACATATAATTAGGGCTATGTTCTGGATGATACTTAATGATTTTGAACTAATTGTATAGGATGATGTCCTATCATCCTGGACAATCATAACAAATATGTCCTTAAATCATTGAGACTCTCCTAGATTATCCTAGCTGATTGAGCTAAAGTTCTGCTGATCATACATGATGATCCATCGACCATCCTGGATGATCTATGTTGGTTTGCTGCAATTAAGAGCAAATTTGAAGCTCTTCTATATAAGACCTGTTATTTACCCAAGATTGTATCTTTCATTGCTGCCTTAACTGAGAGAGCCAAGAGAAGAGGGAGAGAGAGAGAGAGAGAGAGAGAGAGAGAGAGAGAGAGAGAGAGAGAGAGAGAGAGAGAGAGAGAGAGAGAGAGAGAGAGAGAGAGAGAGAGGATCTTGTGAGGGTGGGGGTTTGTGAGTGGTTTCACAAAGGTTGCTTCAAGAAAGGATTTGAGTCATCTTCTATGGTCATCATGCCTAGTTCCTTGGAGGTTTAAGAGATGTCTACTTCAGAAATTGATCGAGGTTCTCTACCTACTTCAGGAGGAAGCAAAAGGAGTTGGGTTCTCTGCCTACTTCAGGAGGAAGGAAAAGAAGTTGGGTTCTCTGCCTCACCGATGATAGTGGAAAGGAGGTTTCTATAGGCTTCTCCTCCTTGCTGTGATATCAAAAGGATAGTCACTAAGTTTAGTGCAGTACCCGGAGGAGAGGCTCTGGGGAGTGGACATAGGTTAAGTTGATCGAACCACTATAAAATTTTGTGTTCTTTCTTAATTCTTTTCCATATTTAATTTCCGCACTTTAATTTTCTTCTATTGATTATTTGGTTATGATTGTGTTTTTGATTGAGAATTTTTAAAACACCAATTCACCCCCCCCCTCTTGGTTAGCCTCGGGCTAGTTCATAAGGGCTTAACATCCCTAACAAACTTTCAGTAACTTTATGCTGGTAAGGTCTTACCCCCTAAGCTTCCTCCCTAGAAAAAAGGCAAGTAAGTTATCTCCAATAATCCAATTCCAAATCCTCCTTAAAAATCTAACCTTCAAATATGCTGGGTCTTGAGTTTATCTTAGGAAGTTGCCTGCCAAGTTTAGCATCTACGATGATCTTGTCCTCTCAAAGGAGATGAGAGAATGCCTAATTAAAGCAGTTCTTAACCCATATATTTAGTTAACTCAGCTAGCTTTGACCTCTCAAGATGAAGCCCTCTACTTTAAGGAAATCATAGGAGTAACTTTCTCTGAGGAGTATTAACTTATAAGTACAAATGATCAATATTTCCCACTTTATATTACTATAAATATGGAAAACTTCATGTTATCAAGAGTTTTGGTTGATCCAGGTGCATCGATCAATGTGATAAACATAAAAACTCTTGTATATCTTAAAGTCAATACATGCAAGCTAACCAATGATACATTAGTGTTGTGTAAGTTCAACAAAAAGGGTGAGAAGGATTTAGGTTTGATTACCCTAGTTTTAGAGATTTATAAATTGAAAAATGAAGAAAAGTATATATAATTGATTCAATAATGTCCTTCAATGTACTCTTAGGTATGCCCTAGATCCACAAATATAGTGTGGTTCATTCTGCCCCTCACTAGTGTGTCAAGTACCAACGAGATAACTTTGAGTATATATGATGATTAAGTGTGATTTTTAACCATTATATTTAAGAGATTGGGTTCTAAGAAGATGTTGCGTATTATGCTCCTAAAGGGTCCTCTGCCATTCTAAATTGGAGATCAAGATTGAGGAGAAAAAAAGTGAGTAAAGGTCCAATAAAAATTAAGAATCAAAAGGAGAAAAGGAGAAAGATAAAAAAAACAAAAAGAATTAGATAGTGAAGATGGCCTCAAGGTCATGGTCCTTAGGCCACCAAACATGTTACCTCAAAGAGGTGGGAAGATGGCCTAGAGGGCACATGGTCGAGGTCGTGCTTCATTTGATAGAAGAACAACCCTAGTCTATATTAATCTAAAAATAAGTTTTGGTGAAGAACAAAAAAAGGGTGATACAAATCCTTTTGTTTACCATAAAATCAAACCCCCTCCAAAATTTGATATCACTTTAGAACATGATAGTGACCCTAATATTAATGCTCCAAAAGTTCAAAGTGACGAGCCTGAATTAACGATTTATGAAATACTTAGCAGGAGAATAGAAGCCTTAACATTTACCCCACTGTCTGTGGACATGGTTGTAGGCTTAGTTATTAAGGAATCTCCTAACCTAGATGATGAAGTAAGTAAAGTCAAGAAGTTTTATCCTAGCTCTTCCTCCTTAGGGAAAGGGGAGGATGTAACCCTTGGAGAGGTAGATTTTAATGAATTAATGGAATTATCTTCTGGCTACATTCCAACTAGTGAAAGAAGTCTTATTTTCAAAGGTCTCACACTGAGTTGATGAACTAAGGGTCAAGCCTGATACCATGAAAGTCTAAGTGATTCAAAAAATAAGAGAAATTTGATGAGTGGTATCAGCTTTTGTACCATTAGTTTGTTTGAAGATGATAAATATTATTATATGATAACTGATCATATTTTATCTAAGAATGTTCCTAAGGAAGTTATTAACTCTCTCGATAGACTTTGTTTGTAGACTTTAAATGACTTTGATGAACTTCAAGTTTAGGATGCACCTTCTGAATTGAAGAAGATATTGAATCGACAGTTGGCGAATTAAAAGAGGTTAAACTTGGAATAGAAGATGACACTCGCCTCTCCTTCATAAGTTTGTTATTGAGTGAGGATGAGTATAGGGATCTGAACCAATGTCTTTTTGAGTTTAGGGATAATTTGCCTGGACATACTATGAAATATCAGGCTTGTCTGCCTATGTAGTAGTTCACAAGTCATTTTTGAAAAGAGGAAATTGGTCAAGGATGGATTTATTTGAGAGGAATAATATCTCTCTTGGGTAGGCAGCATCATACCAGTTTGAAAGAAGAACTGTTAAATCCAGATTTGTGTCGACTATAAGTACTTGAATTTTCTAGCAAGAAGGAGACAGAACCTTTTATCTTCATAACTGGAAAGGGGTGCGGGAAGTTTTGCAAACTGGGAGGAGGCCATTTGGCCCTTTCTTAGGGAGAGGAGGTTTCGTATGTGAGAGGTTGTGCAAATTGCAATAGATGGTTTCCAAAATATGAGGGAGAGAGAGAGAGAGAGACGTGGGGCTGGTTTTGGTTTTGACGGCTTAAAGTTTTTTAAAAAGACTTAATTTTATTTAGTATAGTCTTTTAATCAAAGATATTATTTAAGTATTTTATTAGAAAATTTTAAATATCGTTGAATAGTTTTATTAAGTTATCTTTTTAGAGTTTCTCAATAAAAGATATCTTTAATTAATCTAAATATTTTATCCAAGCGAATTTTTTATTAAATTTGATTAATGAAGAAAATATATAGATTGGATTTTAATGAAATTAGAGTGTTAATTTAACAAATTTTGGTTTGAATTAAAACATTTAATTTGATTAGTCTTGATTTGATTTTAAAAGGCTCGGGGTGAGTCAATCCGGGCTAATTAGGGCTATTGAAATCGAACTTGACTCGAGTTAATTTAATTTGATTTCGCTTCAATTGGTGTAGCAAATTTTTGATTTTAAACATTTGATTTGAGTTGAGTGATAGGTTCGATTCGATGCTACGTCAATGGGTGTCCACCTAAGGGAAATCTTATGGGGGCGACGTCTACACTAGGTTAGGAAGACCTAGGTACTAGAGTCGATTCCGGGGAAATTGACTTCGAATAATGAGGTCAACAAATGGACCCCCAATAGACATGATAAACTTGCCAAAGTTTATCGTGTGTATTGGTGTTGACCGAAATGATTGTCTAGATCCTAAATTGAACTTGAAAGTCTGAGTATACGAATTGAAGGAATTTTGAGGTTTGATAGAAAATTAGGATAAAGGTTGATAAAGTTTTGAGTTGATTCAGTGATTTTGAAGTTGATGTCGGCATTGCTGCTTTATCAAATAATAACTAAAGAAATTAGTATCATTTTGTAAAGTTAAGATATGAAAAAGTTAAATTTAATGATTTGAATGTAATTTGATAGGAATGTAAGAGTTGATGTAATTTTGATTTGAAATGATTTTGATAAGACTAGAGTTTTCTTTCTAGTCCAAGAGAAAGGATGCCATCAAGTGGGTACTTATACCTAACTCAACAAACTAGAGGGCATCTTCTAAGAAAAGAGAGCAACCTATGGAATAGATTATATCTAATCTTGGAAGGTTTAAAAATTTAAATTTTACACTAGGATGGTGCCACGAGGGGCGTTCTCCAACTCTAGCGGATGATCGTAAGGAAAGGATGCCTAAGTGTGGGGACTCACACCTAACCATAGAGGATCGATTTAAGGTTTACAATTTAATGAAGAGAGATGCCGCTAGGGATGCTTATACTTCTCTTCGGGACGAAGATTAGGATGCCACTAGGGATGCTTACACCTAACTTCAAGGATGTCAATAGGATGTCGTAAAACCGGACTTAGACCTAAAGGCGGATTTAATCAGGTTTGGCTTCCGTAAGAGCGGACTTAAGCCAAAAAGTCACTAGGATGCCGTAAAAGCGGACTTAGACCTAAAGACGGATTTAATCAGGTTTGGCTGCCGTAAGAGCAGACTTTAGCCAGAAGTCAATAGGATGCCGTAAAAGTGGACTTAGACCTAAAGATAAATTTAATCGGGTTTGGCTGCCGTAAGAGCGGACTTAAGCCAGAAAGTCAGTAGGATGCCGTAAAAGCGGACTTAGACCTAAAGACGGATTTAATCAGGTTTGGCTTCCGTAAGAGCGGACTTAAGCCAGAAAGCCAGTAGAATGCCGTAAAAGCGGACTTAGACCTAAAGACTGATTTAAGATTGAATTTGCTGCCATAAGAGCGGACTTAAGCCAGAAAGCCAGTAGGAGGCCGTAAAAGTGGACTTAGACCTAAAGACTGATTTAAACTGGATGGCTGCCGTAAGAGCGGACTTAAGCCAGAAAGTCAATAGGATGCCGTAAAAGCAGACTTAGACCTAAAGACTGATTTAAACTGGATGGCTGCCGTAAGAGCGGACTTAAGCCAGAAAGTCAATAGGATGCCGTAAAAGCGGACATAGACCTAAAGACTGATTTAAACTAGATTGGCTGCCGTAAGAGCGGACTTAAGCCAGAAAGTCAATAGAATGCCGTAAAAGCAGACTTAGACCTAAAGACTGATTTAAAATGGATGGCTGCCGTAAGAGCGGACTTAAGCCAGAAAGTCAATAGGATGCCGTAAAAGCGGACTTAGACCTAAAGACTGATTTAAACTGGATTGGCTGCCGTAAGAGCAGACTTAAGCCAGAAAGTCAATAGAATGCCGTAAAAGCGGACTTAGACCTAAAGACTGATTTCAGGGTGGTGAATTTTTAAAGTAAAGTTGATTTCTTTAAAGCTTTGAATCTTTTCCCTCAACCACAAATGACATTGACAACTTGCAAATGTTCTACTAGAGATCATAAGCTTTTATATATGTCATTTTCTAAAAAAGAAAGAAAGAATTTTTTTTTTGAAAATTGATAGACATGAAATTCTTTTGATTAAAATTTAGTTTTATACTTCATTATAAATGATCTTTATAACTTACAAATAATCCACTAGGGATTATGTTTTTATATCGGATCATCATATATGAGAAAAACAAAAGGGGAGTAGTTTGATCATCTTTGATAAGTAAATACTTAACAAAGCATCTCGACCACCAAAGGATAAATGCAAGATTTTGATTAAAAGATTGATTCTATGATTGAATTTGTTTCGAATAACTCAAAGGAAATTATATGAATTTTCTAGAGTCCTCGTTTGCATGTTCTAAGAGAACTAAATGCAACATGATAAAATTTTCCTTTGAAAATTTTAACTTTTGCATGAGTTGTTGAAGAAGAAGAAAAATATTTGAGCATCCTTTATAGTGAAAGCACTAAGGAATATCAAATATTCACAATGATTGAGAAAATTTGATTTTCAACAAGGAGTGAAAGCTTTATTTTTCATTTGATAATAATTTTTTTATAATATTGGAAAGTGATCGCTTAAGTTTTAATCATCTTAACCTAATGAAAAAAACATGGGAAAAGATTCAAAAAATCAACGAAGAATAGGTTGACTCCCTCTAAATTAAATAGTTTGAATATGACTAGAACGATTTCAATCAAAAGTTAAAACTTAACAATTTCCTTTAAAGAAAATTGTAGTTTCAAAATATTTTGAATTTCAATGCTATGAAAAGAAACAGAGATAGAGTTGTTTAGGCTCTAACAACCGAATCTAGTTTATGGTAAAGTGAAGATATATCTTGAATTGAATTTCATATCTTTTTGACAAAATTACCATAGACTTTATCAGGAATAGAATCCCTCCAATTCTAACATCCAAGATTAGTCAATTATAGACTTGGTCAAATTGTAGCTTGATTTTGTTTTGAAGTTTGACAAAGATTCAAACAAAGGTATCATCAACATCACTAAGGATAGAACCCCTCATGTTCTAACATCCTAGTTCAGTCAATAATAGATTTTAAATTTGGAAGTTATAGTTATTCAATAATGAATGAAAACATTAGACAATCATCTTAGAACCAACTAAGGGATGTCCCTTAGTTTAGTTTCAAAAATTTGAATCTAAAGAAAGTGATTTTTATATCTATAAATATCACTATAGATCATCCAGTATCAGGATCTTATCTAGAATCTCATTCAAATTGGAAGATGTACAAAAGAGAGTTAAAGATTTTTGGATAATGGTTTGTTTATGCATCTCAATTAGGTTAGATATGTGAAACCCAATACTGCACAACCAGCACCATTATAATTCTAGTTAGATTGATCATCTATGTAATTTTTCTTTATGATTTGAAGAGATGAACAAACCTACTCAAGTTTCCAACTAGAGAGGTCTCAAGATTTAGATTTTGTTAACCCAGATCAAAGCTCCCTACAAGCAAAACTGGGGTTTCCTTCTTCATCTTTTTCTTCTTTTTAAACTAAGATCCAAAGAAATTAAATTGGAGATAGAAATTCAATTTTTTCAAATCTTTCAGATGGTATATGTATTTTACATCTAATAGAACATCAATGCTTGATGATGAACCAAAATTTTGAATTCTCAAAGTCAAACGTTAAAAATACTAAAGGATGAATAGGTCCTATGATATTCAAGATTTAGAAAGAGAAGCCTCTTTTTTTTTTTGCTACACATTTAATGAATGTGTTTCTTTTTTCTTTTCTTTTATTTTCCTTCTTCACTTTTTTTTTAAGAGACTTTCTTTACTTAAATCTTGAAATAATTATTTCAGTTGTAAAATCATCTTCTAAGTGTAAGAATAGAAAATTAACCCTCTTATACAATAAAGATTGATTTATAAATTTGACCCGATCCTATAGTATGAATAGACAACTTAGCTAAGATAATTATAAAACAAGTTCATCAACTCATAAGATGCCTATGAGATGTATAACGATAAAAAGATGAATAAGACTTCCACGTCCTCCAATTTCAATTTGCAATAAAACTTAATTCAAAAGAAGTTATTTATGGATATCATAATGGGTGAACCCAAATATGATATTTTTTATTATCACTACTGAAGAAGAAAACCATTAAAGATGTTATGAATCGACTAACTTAGTATCAATTCAAGAAATGTCAATTTATTTTGATGGAAAATCACATTATAGAGGGAATATTAACCATATCATGGATTAACCATAATAAAGAACCTTGAATCGTCCTAAGTTTTTTGACCAAACAAAAATTTAAGATGATCAATCTTTAATAAGAACTGCTCATGAGTTTTCTCAAATGGAGTAATAAAGCCAAGAGTAAACTTAGCTAAAATTTGATTTAAAAATATTACCATAAGAGAAAACTTCAGACGGTAAACGAAGGCATTTATATAATTGATTAGGTCATTTATCTTTATCGCATGCCTTAAGATCCATTTTCTATCAGAGTTAAACTACATAGTAGAGGACAAATCGTCGTATCCATGTAGTACCCTTAAAAAATAGGATTTAAAAGCATCTTAAATTATAACCTACAAGAAGGCTTAAAGGTGAGGGAATTCAAAATATTTTCAAACTTCAATATATCAACCAATAATTATTAATTCCTAAGATTAGAAAAATTATAATAGGATTGAATATGAGATTTGAAAATATTGAATTTAATTCAGTAATTGCTAGGAACTTAGCAAAATTAGCTAAACTTTTATGCTTTAAGGTTCCAAAAGGAAATAAGATTAAATATATCTTCATCTAAAGCATTAATCTACCCAAGTGGAGGGAGGGAGGGAACACACTTTTCTTTTTAGCATTGATAACCATAGGTCTTATTCTTTAAGTGTTTAGAGGAGTCAACCACAATGAAGTTTTAATTATAATTTAAGGAAGATAGAGGTAAATTTCTTTTTAAAAGAAATCAACCTGCTATTTTCTCTAGCAAAAAATATTTTTATAAGCTTGATTTGTATTTGAACTTTCAAACTTTTCTCAAATCAAATTGAATTTAATCTTAAAAATCTTGCATATATCAGATTATAGACCCTGTCCTAGCAAACATATCAAGCTACAAAGGACATGTAACTACAATTTATTATTAGGACAAGCAGAAAATTTTTTGATTTGAAGGTTTGAGCTTTTGGAACCTGTCCTATCACACATATTAAGTTATAAAAATATATATAACTGTAATATGTTGGTTTAGATAAGGAGAAAACTTTGATTTAAAAGCTCAAATTTTCTTGAGATTTGTCCAACCACATATCGAGTTATAAAAATATATAACTACAACATATTAGCTAGGACTCAGAAGTTTAAAATTTTGAAGATTTAAAATTTTTTGGACCCAATCCAAATAATACATTAAGTTACTAAAAGAAGTAACTGTACATATTACTAAAGATTGTGCAAAGAGATTTTGGACCCAGTGCTAATTCAAATATCAAGCTACAAGAAAAATATAACTGCAATATTCGAATTAGCACACAGAGATTTTCTTTACAAAAAGGCCATTATAAAGGAGCTCCTCGTTAGTTTCCTAACGGGGTCCAAAATAAGACCTCTAAAATTTTTTAGATACCGGCCAAATTATCCAAGAATGAAATGAATAAAAGAACCGGCGGAAGAAAGGTAGTTACAACTTATGATAAGCACAAGTATACTACCGATCAAAGGATATAAAACACTGCTAAAGATGGAGAGAGGACTGATCCCCAGCGGAGTCGCCAGAAAAACCTTGGTGGTAAAAAAAATTATGTCACCACGCAGATTTTGATTTCTCCTATTTTGTAATCAAATACTACATTAAGAATAAAGTACAATCTCGAGAGACTGACACAATATTTTATAATGGATTCAATATCAAAATAGGATTTTGAAAATTGATATTTCTATAATCAAACAGTTTAAAGAATAACATATCATCTCAAAAGATGAACATGAAATTCTATAGAATATGTTTAAAGATAGAAATACAGTTTTTGAAAAAAGTTTATTCAATCTTTTATTTAGATATGGCAAGAAGAATATTATATCATCTTAAAAGACGAACATAACATTCTTCAAGATATCCATAAGCGAGAATGAGTTTTATAAAATTCATCATTTCTAAAGTTGAATATAACAAGTATAGTATTATATTATTTGAAAAGATAATAATAATATTTTTACAAGTTTATTCAAAATTAGAAATGAGGTTTTAAAAATATCTACGTTCCCAAAGATTGTTCCCTTGTTTTATAGGAATAAAACAAGATTTATTTTAGTCTGAGGTTCTCAAATCCCTATAGGAGCAAGCTCCTATAGTTAATTACATCTTAGGAGGAATACTCCTAAGAAAACTCTCGATTAAAGCAATGATTTCATACCCTTTGACTACAAAGTAAAAGAAAATGAATAGAAGTAGGAATTTTCCAAGATGAAAGCTCAATGTTGAACATTTATTAGCGTGTCAAAAGATGAAAAGTAAGAGGTGTCGGATTTTGAGAAGCCCAGAGACAACCTCAATCTATCATATGTAGGACTTTACATTTTAAGAGAAAATTTTATGTTTAAGTTGACATTTTATTAGAAATTTGGGATTATATTCCCGGAGGGTGAGGACTTAAGATCTAAAAAGAATCTGCCTCAGAACCTAAATCTAATTTGGGTACTATAAAATAGTGACCCGAACCTAACTAATGAAGTACAAATCTAGACTTACCCCGGCCTGGATTGGGGAGCCAGCTAACCACCTAGGCGCTTTAAAACCATGTGTTTAATCTCTTATGAAATATGGGTAGGGATGTTATTTAGGTTTTAATGAATTGGGGGCCGACATCTAAGACAGACCCTAATTGGCCCCCCAACTAATGTAGGGTGAAAAATGTCTAAAAATGCTATTAATATTTTAGACTCTTTTTAATTTGCATCTAATGCAATGCATGGTAATTGACTCGAATGCATAAAATGAATATGAAGCAGTTTTAAAATTAGGCTTAGAAAATAGGTTTTTCCCTAGAGATTGCACAACTTCCCCTTGACAGAACTGCACCCTCCTAGGTCAAGTGGTCTGCCAGAACCCACAGGCGGGGAGGTGCCTAACAAGGAAGAGAAAGTAATAATATGTTTATGCTGACTCTCGGTGGTCCCGAGCTTACTTCTTAGATCGTTAGAGTTACTATGTGAGCCTAAAAATTTTTATTTAAAATAACAAGTAGAAGAATTTTAAGCGTACTCTTACAAAAAAAATCTCTTCGATTCGAATCCAGGCTAAAACAAAACACGGTATGCAAGGTCCTAAAAAATCTACTGCACAAACAATATAAACAATCAATTTAAATAATCCAAAAATACAATGTCCAATGTCCAATGTCCATATTACACCCAGAATTTGCAAAAAGGTAAAGTGGCCGGGCACCACCGACAACAAACCCAGATTCTAATCCTAAGAATGATGCAAGTGAGTTTTGAACTGGGATATACTGTTCCTTGAATCTTTATTTCTTCATCTTCTTTCTTCAATCTTCTCGTTCTATCTTTTCTTCTTCTACGAGCTTCTCGAATCCGCCAGGTTCTGGATATCCAAATGAAAAGAAACTCATCCCTAAGAGGGGTATTTTCTTTTCTATTTGGATATTGAATCATTTTAATTTGGCTTTCCAAATAAAAGAAAATAATCCTTTAAGGTATATTCTCCTTTCTTTGGATTCCAAATTGGATGTAACATCCCACTTTCAAAATCACTTTCACATTTATAATAATTTTCAAATACATTTACATTTACATTACATTTCACAGAAAAAGAAAGAAAATCTAGACCACCTGCAGGGTTATCCTAAGCAAAAATCATCCCAAGCAGTTATATATATGCATTTAAATTAAATCACTCAGCCACACTTGGCCACACTCTTTTTTATTAGGGGGCTAAGCAACTGGAGCACCTGTAGCATTTATATAAATTTTTTGATTAATTAGCCCCCTTTTTTTGCCCTGCACGAGTGTGGCCACCTGCATAAAATTTTGTTAACAACCAGATCGCTCCTAACCTATGGTTAATCTAATCGTCAATCAAATCATATCACAACGTGCAGTAAAAGTAAATAAATAAACACAACAACAGTTTTATATCCAACATGCAATGAAAGCCGAGAAAGCCCATCACACAACAGTAAGAAAATAAACACCGGCCTAACCTAAAATCTAGAGTCGGTTGTCCTAACAAACAATTCTAAGTATGTGTAACAGGTTGTGTAGTTTTGATATGTCCTATATAGGTTAATTATTGACTAAAGTTTTCTAATTAATTGAATTTTAATTTAAAAATATTCACTAATTCTAGGGTGAGGTGTCACTAAGGTTTCTATGTTATATGTTTCTATCCTAAAGTGTGCATGCATCATAAGTCTAAGTTTTCTAAGACTCAGTCCTTAATTTTTGTCCTTAAGTGTCACTACTGTTATATAGGGTGAAATTTTTATTATTACTAACCCTTAGGACTTTGCGCGTGTGTAAAAGAAATTTAGGGATCTAAAATAAAATAAAAAGTAATCCTAATTAAATTGAAGTTACTATAGGGACCTAAAGGATAAGGGTTCGCACAAACCGCATCAAGGGGTCCCTAAAGGTTTTCTAAGTTTAGAATACTCACAGTCACTAGGGGCTACGACCCGGTGGTTCCGCTCGTAGCACCTCTACCCGGCTGGATAGAGGCGACTGACGTCATTAGCTCCTTGTATTTTTGTCCACTCGATCAATACCGTTCCTCGTAGTTCATGCAAATAAAGAAAAGAAAATAGTGATTAGAAGCACTTTTAATAAATAATAATAAAATAATTGAAATTTACTAAAAATAAAAGACGTACCTTTCTTCGGGCTTGAACACCAGATTTGTTGCTTTGCTTTTGGAACCTTTGCTTTTGGAAGTAAATTTTGTAATCTTATAACATGTATCTCAAGGCATGAAAAAGAAGAGGAGTAGAAGGGTCGAGAGAAAGAGGTGCTTTATTTTTCAACAATTTCATCCGAAACTATCAATTTCTATCATAAACAATTTTATTTTCCAATACATACTCAAAGCAACTCACTCTCTAACACCCTTCAAAACATACATTTTCTTTTCCAAACTTCATACACTTTCATTTTTAAAACATATATCTTTCATTTTCTAAGGCTCACACAATTACCTTCCTAAACACATACAATTTACTTCTCCTTCCATACATTTCTCTTCACTACTCACATACACACTTCACTTTACTTTTCTAAAGTCCAAGCACTTTTCAACATACATTTATTCCACCTCTCAAAGTACACACTCCAATTAGCAAAACAGACAAGTTCCAATTTCGAAAATATACATTTACTACAATCAAATACTTTACTTTCACATATCTCATACAATACTTTTCTAACCTACACTTCTACTTTTAAAATATACAATTACCACTTAAAGCGTACACATGATCACATGATTCACTTTTTCATAATCATCCATACACATCACTATCCACATACACATACTTTGCTTTCACTACACCTTTACACACTTGGTAATACACAAACATATTTTCCAATACATATACTCTCCATTTTTTATACATTATCTTTCAACTTAGATACAAATTCTATTTCCCAAAATTTATAAAGTCTTTTAACCGAGACAAAATAACCTTTTTTTATTGGAATTACAAACACTTATGAGTGAAACAAAAAGCAAATACGTAATTCAAAGCGTTGAATATACTCATGAAGCAAGATATTTTATAAAGATGTAATCTCCAATTAGTGTTAATTTTGCTCAAAAATGTTATGGAAATAAATTTAGCAAAAACATGCTCTTCAGCTTGCCTTACTAAAATATCAACAACTTTTCTAAAATCACAAGACACGTATTCTTTCCAATATCCATATGGATTTTCATACAAATATGATGAGAAATCTATTCAAAAATGTATATCAATTGCTCTAAAAAATCAGCAAAGAAATTATACAGAATCTATAATGATATATATATATATATATATATATTGAGTGACCAATTCATATATAAATAATAATTCCTTTAGATTTTCATCACTTCTCTAAATGACAAGTTTTTTTTTTTGCTTTAGATTTATTCAAGAAAACCTCACGTTATAAACTTCAATGCTTTATTTAAATGCAAAAGACTAGTCAGGAATAATAGAAGAAGAAAAAGATTTGGGAAGAAAATAATAGATGAATGAAACAGAGGATAGAAAGAAGAGGAAGAAAATTACCCTAGGTTGAAGAGATTATTGACGTCGGCTAGGGCAGAGGAAGCAAAGGCTTCGGCTGTTTGGGCTGGAGGCTCTCGGTTCGTGCGAATGGAGAGGAGCGACGGGCTGAAGCTTCGTGTAATTTGAGAGGGCGACAGAGAGGAGACTTCGGCTGAAGTCGTGCGAATTGATCGTGAGGGAGGCAGCGACGGTTTTACCTGGGCGAGACGAACGGAAGAGAGGAGATGATCGGGCTTCTTTCTAGCAGGAAGGAGACAGAACCTTTTATCTTCATTAACTGGAAAGGGGTGCAGGAAGTTTTGCGAACTGGGAGGAGGCCATTCGGCCCTTCCTTAGGGAGAGGAAGTTTCGTATGTGAGAGGTTGTGCGAACTGCAGTAGATGGTTTTCGAAATATGAGGGAGAGAGAGAGACGTGGGGCTGGTTTTGGTTTTGACGGCTTAAAGTTTTTTAAAAAGACTTAATTTTATTTAGTATAGTCTTTTAATCAAAGATATTATTTAAGTGTTTTATTAGAAAATTTTAAATATCGCTGAATAGTTTTATTAAGTTATCTTTTTAGAGTTTCTCAATAAAAGATATCTTTAATTAATCTAAATATTTTATCCAAGCGAATTTTTTATTAAATTTGATTAATGAAGAAAATATATAGATTGGATTTTAATGAAATTAGAGTGTTAATTTAACAAATTTTGGTTTGAATTAAAACATTTAATTTGATTAGTTTTGATTTGATTTTAAAAAGCTCAGGGTGAGTCAATCCAGGCTAATTGGGGCTATTGAAATAGAACTTGACTCGAGTTAATTTAATTTGATTTCGCTTCAATTGGTGTAGCAAATTTTTGATTTTAAACATTTGATTTGAGTTGAGTGATAGGTTCGAGTCGATGCTACATCAATGGGTGTCCACCTAAGGGAAATCCTATGGGGGCGACGTCTACACTAGGTTAGGAAGACCTAGGTACTAGAGTCGATTCTGGGGAAATTGACTTCGAATAATGAGGTCAACACATATATTAAATATTTCTAATTGTTTCTATGAGAACTAACATTTCATGAAAATCATATACTACTCTAGATTGCTGAAGACTTTAAGACAAGTTAGAATATGATTTCATATAAAAGAGTTTGTATATATTTTATATTGTTATTTTATTGAGTTTGAGCAAGTGTAATTGTAATTCGGCAACCATGCACATATAGAGGGGGAGAGTAATATTTTTTTTTTTATAAAAAGCTGATCATACTATACGATATATAATCTTACTGTACGATTTGGCTTAGTTTTTCTCCAGAATCTGATTACTCAAACCAAGGCCTTATTTTCTTAACTAATCGTACTATAGGTTATACAGTCAAATAGATGACTAACATTGTAAAAAAATTGGTTTGTACTAGATCGTGCCATACAAACTTGTTCATTTTTTGAACTGTTCATATAATATAATATCAATTTATACAGACGACTAATAGTATATGAAATCAGGTTCATATAACGTTGCACCATATGTACTTGTTCATTTTTTAACTATTCATATTGTACAATGTCAATTTATACAGATAACTGACAGTGTATTAAATTGGTTCAAACCAGATTATAATGAGCAATTGATAGTTATTTTGAACTGTTCATACTATACGATGTCAAAGCATACAAATGACTGATAGTGTATGAATCAGGTTCATACCTTATCATCATATAATACATATTTGTTCATTTTTTAGCTATTCTTACTTTATGATATGAAGTTATACAAATGAACCATAATGTATGAAAGTAAGTTTGTCCCAGTTTGTACTAAATGAATCCATAATTTTTGAACTATTTATACCAGTCGATTTACGATAGTACAGTACAAACCAAGGATGGTTCTCTTAAAAAAATTCAATTTTTGGATAATTTTTCATGTGTTTTTATAAATAGTGTCCTAAAACTGTCATCCTTATCCTTCACTTCAAAGTTTCTCTTGAGAGTAACTATTGGGAGTGTGTTTAAGAGAGATTTTGAGATTAGAAAGTGAGAGATATAGTGAAAGGAAATTGTGAGTCTTTCATAAGGTTTCCAAAGTGAGAATCAGTTGCCCAATGTGAGGATCTCTTGTTCTTCTTTTAATTCTTCCCAACTTCTTTGGAGTCTCTTGAGGGAAGATCTTCAAGACTAGATCAAGGTATTTTTCCTTTACTAGGAGGGTAAAAAGAACATAATGGTTCTCTTCCTTTCACTAGGAGGGTGAAAAAGGATGCTTAGTTATCTGCCTTCACTAGGTGGGTGAAAAATGATGTGTAGGTACTCTGTATTATTCAGGTGGGAGTAAAAAAATAAGAAGGTATGCTGCCATCACTTGGAGAGTGTAAATGGTGATAGTTCTCTATCGCACTAGGTTGTTAGAAGAGAGTTTGTAAGGGCTTCTCTGCCTTACTATGGGGGAAAAAGGAGAGTCACTTTTGATTAGTGCAATACCTGAATAAAAGAGTCTCCAGGGAATAGAGGTAGGTCTTATTGGACCGAACCACTAGAAAATTTAGTGTTCTTCTATTACTTTTTATTTATCTTATATTTTATATCACTGCTCTTTATATTTATTATTGAAAGATTATTGGTGAAAGTCATTACTATAATCAACTGCATATTTTAATATTAGTGTTTTTAATATTCTAAAAGAATTTATAAAAAAGGCAGTTTTTCAAAATCTAAGAATTTTTTTTAAATAACTAATTCACACCCCTCTTGGCTAGTCTTAAGACTGTTCTATAAGGTCTGACAACCTACATGAACTTTTAAGTTGTATTAGATCCAATTTCAAAAATTAAGGTTTAGACTACTTCTTTAAAAAAAGACCATGGCTAATTTTTGAAATAAAAACACTACTGAAGAATATTTGATCACTAGACCACCTTTATTTGACAACATTTCTTTTGATTTATGGAAAATTTGCATGTCAACTTTTCTATAATCACTTGACTATTGTATATGGATGTTAGTACATTAAGGATATACTAAACCTACTAGAATAGTAGATGGTGTTGCAACTAAGTTTTCAAAACTATATTTTTTATATCATGGGAGTTTTTGATGATACCAAAATATTATTGTGTTGATTATTATTTTTCCTAACACATATTATAAAAAATTTTGTTTGTGTTATTTGTGTGTACTAACGTTTCAGAAAAATTATACTTCAGCCTGCTGAAGACTTCAAGTTAGATTATATTAGAGTTTCTTGTAACTGAAGTCTATACTTTTTCTATTTTTCTTGAGTCTGAGAGAGTGTGATTATAATTGGGTAACCGTGCATACACATACTAGGAGAGTGAGTCAAAACTTATATTTTTTATAACTAATTGTACTATACGATTATGAAATTTTGCTGAATGACTTATCCTAAGTGTTCCTCCAAAAAGAAGTTAATCAAATCAGGGTTTAAAATTTTTTTGTGTATAGACAACATCCAGAGTATGAAATGGGTGCGTACCAGTTCTTCCCATATGAACAGGTAAATTTTTTGAACTATTCGTACTGTATGAAATTATTTTGTATATACAACATGTAGAGTATGAAAGGGGCTCATCCATATTCAATCCATATGAAGCATGATTTGATTTAAATAGTTCATACTATATGATGTAGGGTTCATACAGAAGATGACTAAAGTACAAAATGGGTTCATACATAATCGTACAGGATGAACCTATTTAGTTTTGAACTATTCACACTGTATGATGTCAGGTCAAACATACAACTGCCAGAGTACTAAATCCATTTGTACATGATCGTCTATGGATTTTTGAACTATTCATATATATGAAATATGATTGTATTGTACGTTCCAAGTATGTTTGACTTGAAGTTTTTAGTTTTCTGGATGATGTGTCTTATCCTTCTTATTTAAGAGTCCTAAAAACAAACTATCAAGGAATTCTTTTGTGAATTTTCTTTTGAGAGTGAGAGTAAGAGTGTTGGGAGTGAGGATTAAGAGATATTGTTTGTAGAAATTATGAAGGGTTCACAAGGTTGCCCAAAAGCGAGGATCTCTTTATATGTTCTTTAAATGTCTTCCCTTATTCTTTAAAGACTCTTGAGAGAAGATCTTTGGAGAAGATTTGGTACTCTACCATCACCAGGAGGATGAAAAAGAACGTTGGTACTCTGCCATCACTAGGAAGGCAAAAAAGGATGATGGTACTCTACCATCACCAAGAGGGTGAGAAAGGATGCTGGTTCTCTGCTGTCACTAGGAGGTTGAGAAAGGATGATGATACTCTACCGCACCAGGGTTTGTGGAAGAGAGGTTATTATAAGGGCTTCTCTGCCTTGATGTGAGAGCAAAAGGAGAGTCACTTTAATATAGTGCAATACCTGAAGAAGGATTCTTTAGGGAGTGGATGTAGGTCTAGTTGGACCGAACCATTATAAAATTATGTATTCTTCTGTCTTTATTTTTACTACATTTTTTAGTTTTTTGTACTTTTATTTTCTTTGGTTGAAAAGTTATTTTGAAAAATTTATCATTGTATAAAAGAACTTAAATCAGTTTTTTAAATTACCAAGAGAGTATTTAATGACCAATTCACCCCCCTCTTTGTTAGCCTTGGGACAAATCTACTAGGTCTAATAACCTATTCAAACTTTCAAGTGATATCAGAGCTTACTTTCAAAATTTAAGGTTTAGTCAACTTTTTGAAAATGATCATGGCTACTTTTTGAAACCGTAACACACTTGAAGGATATTCGCACTAGATTTCTGTTGTTTAATAACATTATTTGACTTTTGGAAAACTCGTATTGTCTACTTTTCTTCAATTGATTGACTATCACACGTGAATTTTAGTACATGAAGGCTATGCTAGACTAACTAGACTTGTTGATGGGATTAGAACTGAATCACCTTTTACATATTGGATAGAAGAGGAAAAAGAACTAGCTCAGTTAAATACTAAATATTTAAATAGTTTTTTCTATGCACTAACATTTGAGAACTATATGCATGTTTCAACCTGTAGAACTGGAAAGGAAATTTTTGATAGACTTTATATAATGTATGAAGGAACTAATGAGATGAAATAATCTAGATTGAGTATTTTATACAAGACTATGAACTTTTCACATGAAATCAAATGAATCAATCACTAATATGTATACCCATTTTACACAGATATTCATCTTATTTCATGCTTTAGGTAGTGAACTAATAAATTATAAGAAAGTCAATAAAATTCTTTATTGTTTGCCTACTACTTATGATGCAAAGATAACTATTATAACCGAGTCAAAAGACTTAAATGTTTATTTTATTGACAAGCAAAAGGAAAAGAATATAGCATTGAAAGTGGTTAACTCAAAAAGTGATCAGTCTCAACCGGAGGATGAAGATGATATTTCCTTAATGATAAGGCAATTTAGAAGTTTTCTTAGGAGGAAGCAACAAAGATGTCAATAGTGGAACAAAGGTAAGTTCTACAAAAATACAAAAGTTTCAAATGATGTTATTTATTATGAATGCAAGAAGCCTGAACATATCAAATCCAATTGCTTGAATCTCAAAGCTAATCCTGGAAAGGAGAAGGTTGAGGAGAAAACCAATATTAGAAAGGGCAAAAAGAGATTGCAAAGAATATTCTAGGTGGACTGAGCATTATATTCCTCAAAAATAAAAGTAGAGGAGGAAATCATGAACTTGTGTTTAATGATTGAGAAGCTTGATCAGTCAGATTATGAGGAGGTGTGTGACTTAACCTATGATGAGTTATTTGAAGTTTCTGAGAAAATTCATAATACACATAGGAAACTCAGAAAGCTACATGCTAAGTTTAGAATTTTTAAATTTATAAAAGGAGCATGAAATCCTTAGGAATGATCATGCATTAATTGATAATAACCACATGTCATTATTGCATTATTTTGATGATTTGCACAAAAAATATGAACTATTGAAATCATCTCATATTGAACTTGAAAATAATTTTAAAGTGTTTGTGGCTTAATCAGAACAAAGGGAACATGAGTTGAAATTTGATAGTTTGACTTTAAAAAATGCAAACTCTTATATTATAGAAAAATTGAATGCCATTAAGGTAGGTAAGACACCACCTACACTTGAATAATTTTACAATCATGATCAGAAGTGTATAATCTCAAAACCTAGGAAAAGATAATATAACTTATGTAAATTGATAAATCCTTATTCTGGAGTTAAATATTTTTTATATGGAATAATAGGCATATCTCCCACACTTAAATAATTCATAGTAAAACTCATATAGTGTGAAGACCTAAGATGCATAAAATACAACATATCAAATATGCATATAGATTATTATTGCCAAGAGGTGAACCTAAACTTATTTATATTTCCAAGTCTAATGTTTGATCATCTTATAGAAACACTCTCATACAAGACCTTGTGAGAGTACTTGGTACCTGGACAGTGAATGTTTGAAGCAAATGACTGGATATTCAATATAATTTATATCATTGGAAGTCAGGAATTGAGGCAAGGTAACACTGGGAGACAATACCACTAGGAAAGTGGTAGGTATGTATATGATTGACAATAAGAATAAAATTTTCATTAAAAATGTATTATTGGTTGAAGGTTTAAAATATAACTTATTGAGTTTTAGTCAGCTTTGTGATAAAGGTTATAGTGTAAAATATTTTTCCACAAGCTGCATAATAAGCTAAAATGGAATTGATATATTGCATGGATATAGGGTAAATAACGTGTACATGCTTGGTTTGAATTTTATTATATCTTCTAATGTTATTTGTCTCAAAATAATTACTGATGAATCATAGTTATGACATTAAAGACTTTGTCATGCAAGCATGAAAACCTTAGGAAGATTACCCAGAAGAATTAATTAGAGGGATACCAAACTAGACTTCTCTAAGAATCACCTATGTGATACATGTCAATTAGTAAAATAAGTGAATTCCTCCTTTCATTCCATTAAGGATCTTAGAACTAGTAAATATTTAAAAATTATTCATATGGACCTTTTTGGAATGGTTAGTATTGTAAGTCTAGGAGGTAAAGTTTTTAGTTTGTAATAATTGATAATTTTTAAAGATTAACTTGGGTCAAATTATTATTTTATAAGAGTGAATTATTTGATGAATTTAGAAATTTCTCTACTTAGATTCAAAGGAAACTAGAGTTTGAAATTTTGTCAATTCAAAGTGATCATGGAGGAAAGTTTAAATATAAGAAATTTGAAGATTTTTATAAAAAGAAAATAATTAATCACAATGTTTTAGCACCCAGGACCCCTCAATAGAATGGGGTAGTTGAAAGAAAGAACAAAACTTTAATAGAAGACGCTAGAGCCATGTTTGCAGAATACTCACTTTTAAAATATTTTTAGGCTGATGTAGTTAGTAAGACTTATTATGTTCTAAATATGGTAAACATTAGATCCAAATTGAACAAGACACTCTATGAACTTCTTAAGAGGATAACACCCAATCTTTCATATTTGAATATTTTATGATGTTAGGTGTTTATAAATAATAATGGCAAAACTCCTTTAGAAAAAATTGATCCAAAATCTGATGTAGGAAATTTTTTAGGATATTCTAGTATTGGAAAATCCTATAGGATTTTTAATAAGAGAACTTTGGCAGTTGAGGAGACCACACATGTAGTTTTTGATTAATCTAGAATTTTAGAAGAGCTAATGTTGGAAAAAAAATCATATTGAAAATATCTTCAAAGGAATTGAAAAGACATATTTGGAAGAGAATATTAGAATAAAAAACCCTTGTGTCACCCTAAAGAATTTATTTTAGGTTAATTTAGTGAGGGTGTTAAAACTAGGTATGGACTTAGCAAAGAAATGAATCATTCTACCTTTATATTGATGTATGAACCCATTAATATAAATCAAGCACTTTCGGATGAATTTTGGATTTTGACCATGCAAGAAGAATTGAATCAATTTTTTAGAAATGATGTTTATTAATTAATTGAAATGCTTAAGATCTAAGTGTTATTGGAATTAACCGGGTGTTCAAAAATAAAATGAATGATTTAGGAGTTATGATTAGAAAAAAGGCAAGATTGGTGGCCAAGGGACATAATCAAATTAAAGGTATTGATTTTGAAGAATTTTTACCTCTGTACCTAGACTTGAAGCGATAAGGGTTTTACTAGTCTTTTTTACCTATTTTAAAGGTTTTATATTGTATCAAATGGATGTCAAAAGTGCCTTTCTTAATGAGGTGATATAAGAGGATATTTATATTAAGAAATCTCTAAAATTTGAAAATTCAAAATTTCCTAATCATGTGTTTAAATTGAAAAAGATTTTGTATGGACTAAAACATACACCTACGGCTTCATATGAGAGGTTAAGTACTTTCCTATTAGAAAGATCATTTGCTAAAGGAAGTGTGGACACCATTCTCTTCTTAAAAAGGATACGAGATGATATACTTATTATTATTCAAATATATATTGATGATATCTTATTTGGATTAACCAATACAAATATTTATGATGATTTTTCAAAGATAATGAGTGGTGAATTTGAAATGAGTTTAGTGGGAGACTTGAGTTACTTTCTTCATTTTAGTATAAAGCAAAATGAGAAAGGAATATTTCTTAGTTAGTCAAAGTATATTAAAGACATCCTCAAGAAATATGAAATCAACAATGCTAAACCAGTGAGTACACTAATGAGTTCCTCAGTGCAATTAAATAAGGACCCTGAGGGAAAATCTATTGATCAAAAGAAATTTAGAAGAATAATTGGATCATTTCTTTGCTTGACTGCAAGTAGACCATATATCATGTTTGTATTTATTTTTGTGTTAGATTTCAATCTAATCCAAAGGAATCACATCGTATAGATGTTAAGAGAATTTTAAGATATTTTTTAAGAATTTAAAACATAAGGATTTAGTATCCTAATTACAACTCTTCTTTGAATCATTAGATATTATGATTCAAATTTTGTAGGATATAGGGTTTATCAAAAAAGTACATAAGAAACTTTTCAATTCAAAGGAAATTCTTTAGTTTTTTGGTCTAGTAGAAGGTAGAATTCAGTCGCCCTTTCTACTGCTGAAGCATAATACATTGCCTTAGGTAGTTGTGTGGCACATGTTCTAAAATAATAACTGATTGACTTAGGATTTTCAATTGGCACCATTCTAATTTTTTGTGATAATACAAGTTCCATATGTATTTAAAAGAATCCTATTCAATATTCTAGATCCAAGTATATTTATATAAGTCATCACGTCATTAGAAATATTGTAGCTAAAAAAGAAATTGACTTAAAACATATTGCTACTGAGAATCAACTTGTAGACATTTTCATAAAACCACTAGCTTTTAACATGTTTTGAACTTTAAGAACTAGAATAGGTGTGATTGATCTTAATGCTTAAAATTAAAATTATGAATATTTGATTTGTATTGTATTGGTGTGTTTGTTTATTTTCTTAGGTTGTTTGTTAGAGTTTTTATGTTTGTATATTTTTATTTTGTTTATTTTTGGTTATTTTTCTTTCCTTAGTTTTATGTTTTTATTTATGTTTTTCTAGTAGCATGTCATCAAATCTCAGGTGATTGATTTTTTAAAAGGTTTTTATTTATCATGTCTTATTTTAAGTGTTCTCTTTGTACTTGATGAAATGTTTTATATTGTATGGATTTTGTAGCGTGTACATGATATTTTTATGAGTTGAGCATTTCATCTGTATGATCCTTTTATCAGTTTATCATGTGGATGAACCTAACTATCATAAATGATCTTTAATATTCTGTTTGTCTTAGATACACATGTGTTTATCTATATGATTAAATGGTCAAAAAGTCTATACGAAATGACACCTAAAAGATGGAATTTTATGAAAAGTTATTTCATTTTTGGCCATTTCTATTCATATGTACAAAATATTTTTTGTCCCGTACGATTTCAAGCTTGTACATACAAACAAAATTTTGTATTGTATGATTGGTCATTTTTCTTTAAATTGAAGGGTCATAGATGGTAGTTTCTTCACTTTCTCATACGATCCCAAACCTTCTCGATTCCAAAGCTTTAGGAATGGTCAGTAACAGCAAACATCCTTGCACTTCCAAGGGATTGTCCTCTCACTATGGTAGAGATGAGAACTTTCTTTTAAAGGAGAGTGAGGAATCTTTTTTTCATTAGATTACAAACAAAATCACCCCCTCTCGACTTCTTATTCAAAGTGACATAAACTTCTATGTTTTGCCACTTTTTACCTCAACTCAGTTTTCTTTTATCCTCACCCTTATCAATGCCCACCATAAAGAAACTTTCTAAATCTTTCTTTCTAACACGAAGGTGAACTAAGATCACAAAAGGATTACCTCTTATGTCTTTAAGAAGATTGTTGAAATAACTAAGGATGATCTATACAACTTCCTTCACCTTAGAACCCAAGGAGTTAGAGCACACACCTTAACCTCTAGTGATTGGTAAGAAATAAACTAGACTCTTAATGGTGTTGCACAAGTGAGCCATCTTTCTCGTGTCTATACCCTTAACCAGAATGCCAGGATCATGCAACAAATTTTGAGAACATCTATAATTCCCAAAGCCATGATTATATAAATTTTACTCCTCTTTTGTCCACTATTACATACTTGATCGCAACTGAAACTCCTATTGACAAAGCCCAATCAATTATAGACTAAATTTACAAACTTTATGATATTAGACTTTCTCATAATAAGAGGAAGAAGAATATGGCCTTAGGACACTTAGTTGTTTATATCTTAGAGAAGAAGTACAACTTGATCCACCCTAACCCTCCCACTGAACTTCCCATTTACTTTATCATTGCCTCTTTTCATGCACTTTTTAGTGAGGATAAAAGTTTTGAGGGAGAAGATTCTGAGGAAGAAGAAGGAGCCCAAGCTCCAACACCTGCTCCAACACTTGGACCTGACTAAAACTTCTATCAAGAAATGGTTCAGTGCTTTGATAGTCTGGAATCTCACTTTGATCAGCATTTTGATCAAATTGAGGCTCATCTTAACTAGTAGGATACAAGACATAATGAAGATATGGGGTGGATTTGAGGGCAATTCAACTTGGTTAATACTAATGTAACTATGATCAATAGTTACTTTACGGTGTTTAACCCTCCACCACCTACAACTCAAGTCCCCTTAGGATATTAGTTATACTTTTGTGTTGTACTTACTGATGAAACTTTTGTACTAGTTCTTGAGATGTTTTGTTTGTTTATGATTTTATATGTTCTTGTTGTGATTTCAGTTTCCAGTAAAATGGTTGTTGTTTGCATGTGTTTAGAGTGATGAATGAAATGAAAGAATGTTATTTTGATGAGCATGGAAATTACTCTTCTTGAAATGTTTATGTTTTTGGAGATAAATCATTTGTGGTTGAACTCTAGATTGGAATTTTGAATTACTTTGCTCTACAAATTAATTTCCCTGTAAATTTAATCTCTTAAAATTTTAAATTACATAATAATTGGATGTAGATTATAAGATCAATTTCATGTTTTTATAGACAAGAATTACTTAACTATAATTATTACAAAATAGATTTCTTATTTTTATTATTTTTTTTCAATGTGTTTATTTTTATTAATTATTGGAAGTTATGTTAAGATTTATTGATATTGGAAAGACTGAAAGTATAAAAAGCTGCACAATGCATGCTAAACTTGTAAAGATGCACAAAATGTGCCACTTGTTTAAAAATATGCACCATATTCACCAAAGTGAAAAGAGGCAAAAAATTAGCCCAAACTAAAAAGATGCACAAAGTGTGCCATAAATAATTGAAAAGATGCGCAATGTTGCTAATTAAAAAACTCATACTATTCTTTCCTTTATCATTCTATCTCTTATACAAATCCATATAATCGACAATAATCTTCACTATTGAATTAAAAATTAATTAAACTTTATTTCATCATTTTTGTAATAATTATTTTTATTCAAATTTGTCTAGAATGAATAGTGAACTTGGTTGGCTTTTATTATCTTAGTTGTTCTTTGATTTAAAAGTTAAGTTTTTATTTTTAGCATTAGAAGTTAATGTTGTATTTGTAAGTAGCTTTAAAAAAAAACTATTATTATTCATAAACTATTTTGATTTATTCATATAAACTTATCATTTCAAGAGGTACATTCCTTTTTGTTGTTATCAAAAGGGGGAGTAATTAGTTATTATTTGATGTATTTTTTATTTGTTTATTTGATGATGTTTGTGTGATTTTTGGTTTTGTGGTGTGTGTATGTTTATTGTGTTTTTTATTTTCATTAGTTTTTTATTTTGGTTTTCATTAGAATCTCTTATTTTAAATTGGTCATTAATTTAGGGGAAGCTTAGGAGAAAAATTGTCTAAAGTGTTTACTCAAATAATAATTATTTTGTCATAATAAAAAAGGGGCAGAATATTGCAACTTAGTTTTTAAAACTATGTTTTTATATCATGTTAGTTTTTAATGATACCAAAATATTATTGTGTTGGTTATTTTTCTTATTAACACATATTGGAAAAAATTTTGTTTGTGTTGTTTATGTGTACTAATGTTTTACGAAAATCATGCTCAAGACTACTGAAGACTTCAAGTCAGATCAGATTAGGATTTCTTATATTTGAAGTCAGTACTTTTTCTATTTTTTTTTAGTCTAAGAGAGTGTGATTGTAATTGGGTAACCATGCAAACATACACTAGGAAAGTGAGTCAAGAATTTTATTTTTATAACTAATCATACTATATGATTATGAAATTATACTGGACGATTTGATCTGAGTGTTTCTCAAGAAAGAAGTTAATCAAATCACGCCTTAAAAATTTTTATTTGAATTAATCATGCTGTACAAAATTAGATTCATACAGATGATGTTCAGAGTATGAAATGAATATGTACAAGTTTGTCTCGAATGAACTCACCATTTTCTAAACTGATCATATTGTACAAAATTAGTATCGTACATATGATTTCCAGAGTATAAAATTGGTGTGTACCAATTCATCCCTTATGAATATGTAAAATTTTTTAAATGTTTCTACTATACAAAGTTAGTTTAGTACATACGACATCCAAAAAATGAAAAGGGCTTGTCAATGTTCATACCATAAAAAGTATGATTTGATTTAACTAGTTCATATGGTACGATGTAGGATTCATACAGACATCGACTAGAGTATGAAATGATGCAAATCTATTTTCATGACTTATGTTTTGATGATTTACAAACACTATTGATTCTTTTGGACTGCCTGTTACTTCTAACTTTTCAGGAATCGAACATCGGACTAACAAACGAAGCTAGTTCAAGATTGCATAGGTTAGGGTTGAGTCAGTCTGTACTTTACTTTTTCTCTTCTTGATTCTATTTGTAATGTTCAAAGAGACTGATGCTAAGTAACCCTACACACACAAACTTGAGAGACTTAGAATTTCTATTTTTACTCACATCGGCCAGGACGATATTTGTATCAGCCAGGACGATCGAGTTTAAAATAGAAATTTTGTTCAGGATTCTTAATTAAGGTAGCCGTCATTAACAAATCGGCCTGGATGATACATGTATCGGCCAGGATGATATGCTCAAAACAGAAAGAAATTACCGCCATAAATAATTAAGGTATTTTATTTTTTTGGAAATTGGCCAGGACGATCTTGGATCGGCCTTGATGATATTCACAATTATGCCTTAATTAATCAGACAAATCAAGGAAGTAATTAAGGATGATTGATACGATCACATCGTCCTGGACGATCACAGGATCAGCCAGGACGATCTATTCAAAAAACCTTGGTTGCTCCTGGACGATCTGGATCGGCCAGCTTGAATTCAGGGCGATCCTCAGGACGATTTTCCTCTGATTTGAACGGATCAGCCTGAACGATCGTGAGATTATCCTGGACGATCACGCCAATTTTCAATCATCCAGTTTACATTCAGAGCGATGCCCTGGATGATCTCATGTGATTTGTACTGATCGGCTAGGACGATGTCCATATCGTCCTGGACGATATAGTCGACAACTTGCAATTAATGAGCTCCTTTGAAGCTCTTCTATTTAAGAGCTCTTGTTCAATGTTTTTGAACATCTTTTGTTGCTTCCTTGACCTGAGAAGACCTTGAGGAGAGAAAGAGAGAGAGAGAGAGAGAGAGAGAGAGAGAGAGAGAGAGAGAGAGAGAGAGAGAGAGAGAGAGAGAGAGAGAGAGAGAGAGAGAGAGAGAGAGAGAGAGAGAGGATCTTGTGAGGGGGAGCTTGTGAGGGGATTCACAAGGGTTGCTTCAAGGATCGCTCTGCTTCTTCTTCATTTAGAGTTTCTCGTCCATGGAAGGGTCGGTAGAGGTAAGGATTCAGCAACTGATAGTGGTTCTCTGCCAGCTTCAGGAGGAAGCAAAAGGAGATAGGTTCTCTGCCTTGCCGGGGTGGCAAAAAGAGGTTCTTTGTAAAGGCTTCTCTGCCTAGCTGTGGGGGCTAAAGGAGAGTCACGATAGTAGTGCAATACTCAGAGGGTGCCTCCGGGGAGTGGACGTAGGTCGAGTTGACCGAACCACTATAAATTTCTATGTTCTTGTTTCTTGATTCCGCACTTTAATTTCCGCACTTATTTTTCTTGTGGTGTGATTTTGGTTTATGTGATTTTACTTCTTTGTTAAAATAATTTTTTTTAAATACCAATTCACTTCCCCTCTTGGTTAGCTTGGGCCAATTCTATAGGGCTTAACATCCCTAACGAACTTTCATGAAATGGGTTCATACATAGTCGTACTTGGTGAACTGTTCACACTATACATTGTTAGTTCATATATATGACTTCTAGATTATGAAATCAATTCATATAGGATTGTATGTGAATTTTTTGAACTATTCATACATAAAAAGTATGATCTTACTATGTAATCCAAGTATGTTTAACTTGAAATTTTTAGTTTTCTGGACGGTTTATCCTGTCCTTCATATTTAAGAGTCCACAAAACTGACTGTCAAGGACTTATGTTGCAAATTTTATTTTGAGAGTGAGAGTAGCTATATTTAGGGAGTGTTCTTGGGAGTGCGGATTGAGAGATCTTGCTTGTAAAAATTGTGAAGGGTTCACAATGTTGCCCAAAGGTGATGATCTCTTTGTATGTTTTTTGAATCTTTTCCATTCTTCTTTAAAGACTCTTATGAGAAGATCTTTGGAGAAGATCTGATACTCTGCCATCACAAGGAGGATGAAAAAGGATGTTGGAACTCTGCCATAACTAGGAGGGTGAGAAAGGATGTTGGTACTCTGCCATCACTACTAGGAGGGTGAGAAAGGATACCGGTTCTCTAACATTACTTAGGAGGGTGAGAAGGTATGAAGGTACTCTACCACACCAGGGTTGGTGGAAGAAAGTTATCGTAAGGGATTCTCTACTTTACTGTGAGAGCAAAAGGAGAGTCACTTTGGTATAGTGAAATATATGAAGATGGATTCTTCAGGGAGTGGACGTAGGTCTAGTTGGACCGAACCACTATAAAATTATGTGTTCTTCTATCTTTATTTTTACTGTATATTTATTTTTCTGAATTTTTTTTTATGGTAGAAAAATAAATTTGAAAAATTTATCATTGTATAAAAGAACTTAAATCGATTTTCTAAATTGCTAAGAGAAATTTTAATAACCAATTCTCCCCCCTCTTAGTTAGCCTTGGGATAAATCTACTAGGTCTAATAACCTATTTGGATATTCAAATGTCATTAGAGTTGAAACACCATTTACTAAATGGACTATAGAAGAAAGGGACTTAGCATAATTAATTGCAAAATATTTAAACATTTTTTTGGTGCTTTAAAATCTAACGATTATATGTGTGTTTCAACTTATAAAATTGGAAAATTTTTGTAGACTTTGCATAACTTATAAAGAGACAAATAAGATCAAACAAATAAGGTTGAACATTTTATTACATGACTATGAACTTTTTGAACGAAACTAAAAGATTTAATTTTTGATATGTATATAAGATTTTCCTAGATTGTTACTTCATTGCATGCTTTAGGTAGAGAGCTTACAAATTCAAAAAAAAAAAAAAAAAATTATGTTGTTTGCTTACTACCTATGATACAATGATAAATTTTGTTATTGAGTCTAAAGATTTAAATGTATATTTAATTGACAATATGCTTGGATCACTTATTGATTACGAGTAAGGAGTGAATCAAAGATAGATTGATGCAGGTGACAAAATATAGGAGTGAAATATAGTTTTGAAGATTGATTATTCAAAAAGTGATCAATCAATGCCAGAAGATGATGAAGATGTTGCTTTTATGACTAAGCATTTCAAAAGTTTCCTTAAGAGAAAGTAGCAATGACGTCAACATTGGAATAAAGGTAAGTTCATTAAAAATTTAAGGATTTCTAATGAAGTTATTTATTATGAATGTAGAAAGCCTGTACATATAAAGACAGATTGCCTAAATCTTAAAGATAATCCTAACAAGGAGAAAGTTGAGGAGAAAATTCATATTAGAAAAGGCAAGAAGAGAATGCAAAGAGCTTTCTAGGCTGACTCAGCTTTAGACTCTTTAGAAATAGAAGTGAAAAAGGAAGTTAGAAACTTGTTCTAAATGGAAAATAAGTTTGATCATTTAGGTCAAAAAGAGATATATGACCTATCCTATGATGAATTTTCTTGATATTTCTGAAAAAATCCGTAATGCATATAGGAAACTCAAAAAATTTCCTGCAAATCTTAACATTGAGTATCTAAATTTACAAAAGGAGCATGAAAATCTGAGGAAAGATCATGCAAACATAAATAACAATCACATGACTTTGCTAGATGAATTTGATAATTTTAATAAGGAGCATGATTTATTAAAACTATCTTATAATAAACTTGAGAGTGATTTTAAGTTGTTTATGGCTGAATCATATTAAAAAGAACATGAGTTAAAAGTTGATAATTTAGTTTTAGAAAGTACAAACTCATAACTTAAAGAAAAATTGAAAGCTTTTAAGGAAGATAAGACACCTCCAACACTTGAATAATTTTACAATCCTGATAAAAAAAGAACAATTTAAAAATATAGGAAAAGATATTATAACTCATATATATTAGTAAATAATTTTCTTTCTATTAAATGCTTTTCATGTGGAATTATGAGGCTTATTTCCCATACTTGCACTATTCATTATAGAAGACATCTAGTATGGAGATCTAAAATGCATCATTACAACATATCAAACATGCATCTAGATTATCATTGTTAAAAGGAGAACCCAAATTTATTTGGTTCCCAAGTCTAATGTTTGATAATTTTATAGAAATGCTCTCATACATACAAGCCCTCATGAGAGAATTTGGTACCTGGACAGAGGATGTTCAAAGTATATGATTCGAGATGCAAATTAATTTATACTACTGGAGGCCAAGACATGAGGCAAAGTGACACTTGGAGATAATGCTACTAGGAGAATGATAGGATTTAGGTATGATTGGAAATACAAATAATTTTCTGATTGAAACAATTTTATTAGTAGAAGGCTTGAAATATAATTTTCTAAATATTAGTTAGCTTTTTGTAAGGGTTTTAACATAAAAGTTTTATATACAAGCTATATTATAAGCCAAAATGGAGTTGATATGTTGCATGGAGATAGAGTAAATAATGTTTAAATGTTTGATTTAAATTGTGTTAAATATTCTAATGTTATATATCTAAAATTTATTACAAAAGAATCTTAGTTATGTCATAAAAGACTCTATCATGCAAGCTTGAAAAATCTTAGGAAGATTACCCATAGGGCATTAATAAGAGGCATACCCAAATTAGACTTCACTAAATATCACCTATGTGATGCATGTCAATTAGGGTAATAAGAAAAGTCCTCTTTTAATTCAATTAATGATGTCAAAACTAATAAACCCTTATAAGTCCTTCACATGGATATCATTAAGCCATTTAGCACTGTAAGTCTAGGAGGGAAGACAAGTGGGTATATAATTATTGATGATTATTCAAGGTTAACTTATATTAGATTCTTATCTCATAAGAGTGAATCATTTGAACATTTTAGAAGTTTTTCTAATTGGATTTAGAGGAAACTAGGTTATAAAATTCTTACAATTTATAGTGATCATGGAGGAGAATTTGAAAATGAAAAATTTGAAGTTTTCTATAAAGAGCAAGGGATATATCACAACTTTTCATCCCATAGGACTCCTCAATAGAATAGGATTATTAAAAGAAAGAATAGAACTTTAGTAAAAGTTGTAAGAGTCATATTGGCTTAATATTCACTTCTAAAATATTTTTGGGCTAAAGCGGTTAGTACAATATGTTATATTTTGAATAGGGTGAACATTAGATCTAAGCTAAACAAGAAACTCTATAAAAATTTTAAAGGTAGGACACCCAACCTCTCACATCTACATGTCTTTGGATGTATAGTGTTCATTCATAATAATGAAAAAACTCTTTTAAGAAAGTTTGATCCTAAATCTGATGAGGGAATTATTTTGGGATATTCTAGTGTTGGAAAATCCTATAGAGTTTTTAATAAATGGACTTTGGTAGTAGAGGAGACTCCTCATGTAGTTTTTGATGAATTTTATATTTATGGAGGGTCTTGGTTGAAAGAAGAAGACATTGAAGAGAATACCCAAGGAATTGAAAATATAAATCTTAAAGAAAAGGTTGAAAAATAAAAGAAGTTTCCTAGAGAATGGAAATATCCTAAAAGTCATCCTAAATAACTAATTTTAGGAGACCCGAGTGAAGGTGTTAGGACTCGGCTTGAGCTTAACAAAGAAGTGAGCCACTCATCATTTATTTCAATGATTGAACCCACTAATATGAATCAAGTACTTTCTGATGAATTTTAAAATTTAGCTATATAAGAAGAATTGAATTAATTTGTTAGAAATGATGTTTGTGAATTAGTAGAAAGACCCATAAATCAAATTATTGTTGAAACTAAGTGGGTTTTCAAAAATAAAATGAATAATTCAGGTGTAGTGATTTGAAACAAGGCAAGATTAATGGCCAAGGGATACAATCAAATAGAAGGAAGTGATTTTGAGGAGACTTTTGCCCCTATAGCCAAACTTGAAGCAATAAGGGTTCTTCTAGCTTTTGCCTATTTGGAAGGATTTAAATTATTTCAAATGGATATTAAAAGTATTTTTCTTAATGGGGGTAAGAAAAGAGGATATTTACATTAGCAACCTCCAGATTTTGAAAATTCATAGTTTCCTAATCATGTTTTAAATTAAAGAAAGCATTGTATGGACTAAAATATGCACTTAGGGTATGGTATGAAAGGTTAACCATTTTCCTACTAGAAAAATCTTTTGTCAAAGGAAGTTTGGACACCACTCTCTTCGTAAAAAGGGTAGGAGATTATAATCTTATTATTCAAATTTATGTTTATGATATCTTATTTGGATTCATTGATAAAAATCTTGTGATGATTTTTCAACAATAATGAGTAAGGAATTTAAAATGAGTTTGATGGGAGACTTGAGCTACTTTCTTGGTTTTAACATAAAGCAAAGAGAGGATGGAACCTTTTTTAGTCAGTCAAAATATATTAAGGATATCCTTAAGAAATATGAAAGTGGATAATGCTAAACTAATAAGTACTCCTATGAGTTCCTCAGAGAAGTTAGATAAGGATTCTAAAGGAAAACCTGTTAATCAAAAGAAATTTAGAGGGATGAATGGATTATTACTTTATTTAACTACAAGCAGACTTGATATCATATTTAATATTTATTTATGTGCTAGATATCAAGCTGATACAAAAGAATCTCACCTAATAGCTATTAAAAAATTTTAAGATATCTTTTAAGAACTAAAAAATTAGGGATTTAATATCCTAGGCATAACTCCTCTTTTGAAATTATTGGATAGTCTGATTCAAATTTTATAGGGTGTAGGGTTGATAGAAAAAGTACTTCTAGAACTTATAAATTCATTGGGATCTCCTTAGTGTCCTGGTCTAAAAAAAATAAAATTTAGTAGCTCTTTCTACTATTGAAGCAGAATATATAGCCTTAAGAAGCTTTGTGGAACAAGTTCTATGGTTAAAATAGTAACTAGTTGATTTAGGTTTTTCAATTGATACTACTCTAATTTTTATGATAATACAAGTGCCATTTGCATATCAAATAATCTAATTCAAAACTCTAGGACCAAACATGTAGACATAAGGCATCACGTCATTAGAAACCATGTTACCAAAGGATAAATTGAGTTACATTATGTAGCAACAAAAAATCAACTTGCAGATATTTTCATAAAACCACTAGCTTTTAAGACTTTTAGCATTTTAAGAACTAGATTGGGTGTTATTGATATTCATTCATGGTAATTATAATTCTACAAATTAAAATTATAGTGTATTTCTTTTATGTTTATGAATGTGTTTTGTTCTTTATTTTTGTGTTTTATCTTTATTATTTTTTCTCCATTTTGTGTTTTGATTTTTTTATTGTGTTTGATTTTTGTTTCATTTTATTATTTGTTTTTTTTATTTTTTCATGAATCTTGTATAAATTGTTTTGAAGAGTATCTTGATCAGCATGTGAAAAATAAAATTTCCCATTCCATTCATACTGTATGAACATAATTCACACTGTACGAATTCTCCAAAATTTACATAATTTCTTTTATGTAATTGGCTGACAAAATGTGTTTTCTATCGTTAATCGTACAATATGAACACATGTTTGTTTATTCAAACCATCAAATTTTTTCTACAAAATTCTGGTGTTTATTCCAATGACAGTTATTTTTCAAACATCATCTATACAAACATTTGTTTGTTTGTACGATCCTATTATCAATTTGTATGTGGACGATCTCAACTATTAGGTATGAACATTATTAACTTGATTGTCCCATACAAACACCTATTTGTCTGTACAATCAATTTGGTCTAAATATTATACATAACATCTCATTATAAAATAGATTTATGAAAAGATGTTCAGCAACATTAACTATTTTTGACCATTTTCATGCGTATGTATAAACCAAATATTGTCCCGTACAAAGATCTAAATTGTACGTACGAATGTAATTTTGTATTGTACAAAATAGTTAAAATTCTATAAATTGGAGTTTATTCTTTGGATTTTTTCAATCTTTTTCATTTCTAGTCCCTTTCAATTCTTGTGTTCGAAGTTTATATCAAATGGCAAGCAGAGCAAGCGATCTCAACCTTTTAAGGGTGGTTCATCTCATTCTAAACAAGATGACAATTTTCGTTCTAAGGAGAACAAATAAGCCTTCGATAGGTTTGTTCATGCTAAGATTACCCCTTCTTGTCTTCTGATTCAAGAAGACATTAGTTTTCAAATCATGCCCCTTTTAACTCTACTCTATTATCTTCAATTACCTTATATATTTTTCATGGATGTGTTAAAATTACTAAGGAAGATTTGGTGACTTTTCTACACCTTAGGACTGAAGGGGTTAGGCCTCATTCAACGATATCTAGAAGTGATTATGATTGGACCATTCTTAATCAGACTCTTAGGGGTATTCCTTCTGTCTCTCATTTACCCCTTATTTATATACTTAATCAAAATGATAGGATCATTTAGCATGTCTTAGGAACTTCTATCATACCTAAAGCTAGTAATTGAATCGATATTACCTCTTTGCTTTCCTTCGTTACATATTATATTCTGAAAAACACTCCTGATATAGCCCAGATGATCCTATACTACATCAATAATTTGTCTGACATTAGACTCTTGCCACTAGAAAAAAGAAGAATGTAGCTCTCTGAACACCTGGCTGCCTACATTCTTGAAAAGTATTATAACCTCATTCATCCTGAACTCTCAAATAATCTACTTGTTTATTTAGCTGATGCTTCATTTTGAATCATTTCTCATCGGGATCAAGGGGATGAAGGAGAATAATTTGATGAAGGAGGACCCACACCTGCTCCTGCTCCTACTCTCGGGCAAGATCAATAGTTCTATCAAGACATGATATAGAGATTTAATCGCCTCGAATCTCATATAGATCAACATTTTGATCAAGTTCATACACATCTTAACCAATAGGATTACAAATATAATGAAGATATGGGCTGGGTTAGAGGACAATTTGCTTTTCTTAACACTCAAGTAGCTACCATCACTAGCTACTTCACTCAATTCAGTCCTCCACAGCCTCCTCCAGATCAAGTCCCTCTAAATTATTAGTTTAGTTGTAGTTAGTTGTATATTTTGTTGTTTAGTTTTTATGATTGTATGTTTAGTTGCTATTAGTTCTTATCTTGCTTTTTAGCTGATTTAGTTTTTGAGTGTGTTGTTTTTTCTTTATATTTTTAGTTCATATTATATAAAAAAATTGTGTTTAGTTATTTCTAAGTTTTTATTTATTTTCCTCTAGAATTGTTAATTAATGAGCTAACACTGACTAATCTAAAATGTGGGTTTAAAGAATTGAAATTTTGTAATTTTTTGCATCACAAACTTAATTCCTTAGTAAATCTTTTTTTTTCTCTGACTTTAAATCAAATTATAATGAGATCTAGATAAGAAAATATTTTTAATGTTTTGATAAGACATTTGTCACATAGTTATAATTATTGCAAAAAGGTAACCTTCTTTCCTTTTATTTTTGTTTAATGTGTTATTTTTATTGTTATATATAGGATTTTGTTTTGTGTTTTATTTTTCCTTATACAAATTTTTTTTTCTTTTATTTGGAAAATACTCACACAAGCTAAGATTTTCTAATTTAGGTTAAGGAAAGAACAAAATATCACAAGATGCACAAAGAGTGCCAAATTTAAAAAGAGGCACAAAATGAGCCCAACCTGAAAGTAGGCGCAGTGATTGCCAAATAAAATTCAAAATTAAAAAATGTGTAACGTTCGCCAAAGTTGAAAAGAGGCATAAAATGAGCCCACACAACATTTTATTCTTTCCTATATATCTATAATTCTTTAAAAAAATCTATACATTTAATAATAAATTTCAACTATTGAATTTGGATATATATGATTTTTGTTTAATTTTTATAATAATTTTTCTTTTTGAGATTTCTGCTCTCTAGAATGAACATTGAACCTGATCAACTATTCTTATCTTTTTTTTTTTAAAATATGAGTTTAATATGAGTTTTTACTTTAGGAATTTAATCTTATTCTTGCAAATTTTTAAATTTCTTTTCCTTATCACCTGTCTAGATCCCTCAATACTAGCTTTCTTATTCAGAAGAATTTTTTTTTATTTTCTTTCCATTTTTGTTGATGTTAAAAGGGGGAGGTTATTATTTGTTTGAAGTCCTCTGGTTTGTATTTTTGTGTTTTTATTTTGAAGTTTATTTTTTTATGTTTTATATAGGCTCTCAAGGGATGTTATTTATGGTTATGTTTATTTGAAGTTTTCTTGTGTTTATTTTAGGGTCTTTTTGGTGTTTGTATTTTTTTTTTTTTGTGTTGTGTCTATTTTGTTATGTAGTTTTTTTTATGTTTGTTTATAAAAATCAAAATTAAAAAAAACATGATAAAATTTTATTTATCCTCATGATTTTTAGTTTTCATTCATTTAGGGGGAGTTAAGGAGAAAAGAGCTTTAATTTGTTATACAAATAATAATTGTTTATGCCATCATCAAAAATGAGGAGAATATTGCAATTCAGTAATCAAGATTAAGATTATGATTTTTGATGATAAAAAAATTTATTAACATGATTTTATTATTTTTCTCCTAACATTTATTAGATATTTCTAGTAGTTTCTATGAGTACAAAAATGTCGGAGAAATTGTATACTACTCCAGATTGCTGAAGACTTCAAGATAAGGTAGAATAGGATTTCATATAAAAGAGTATGTATTTATTTTTTATTTTTATTTTTATGAGTCTGAACAAGTGTAATTGTAATTAAATAATCATGCACACACAGGGGGAGAGTGATAATCTTTTTAAAAAAGTTGATCGTACTGTAAGACATATAATCATACTATATAATTTGACTTTTTTTTCTCCAAAACCCAGTTACTCAAACCATGGCTTGATTTTCTTAACTGATCATACTCCACTATATATAATAATAAAGATGAATAATAGTGTATAAAATTTGGTTTGTACCAGATCATGCCATTCAAACTTGTTCATTTTTGACCTATTCATACAGTACATTATTAATTCATACATATGACTAACAGGGTATGAAATCAGGTTCTTACCAGATCATACCATACGAACTTATTCATTTTTGAACTTTTCGTACTATATAATGTCAAGTCATACAAATGACATAGAGTGCATGAAATTTGATTTATACTAGATCATACTGAATGATGGACAATTATTTTGAATTATTCATATTATATAATGTCAAATCATACAAGTCTGATAATGTATGAAAGCAGGTTTGTACCTTATCATACCATAAAAATTTCTCTTGAGAGTGACTATTGGGAGTGTGTTTGAGAGAGATTTTGAGATTGGAGAGAGAGAACTAGTGAGAGAAAATTGTGAGGTTTCACAAGGTTGCCCAAAGTGAGGATCTATTATTCTTCTTCTAATTTGTTCCCAACTTCTTTGGAGTCTCTTGAGAGAATATCTTCAAGATTGGATTAAGGTTCTCTGCCTTCACCAAAAGGTTGAAAAAGATGTGATGATTTTCTTCCTTCACCAAGAGGATGAAAAATCATGTTTGGTTCTCTCCCTTCACCAGGTGGGTGAAAAAGGATGTGGTAGATACTTTTCCTTCACCAGGTGTGTGAAAAAGGATGAGAAGGTATGATGCCATAACTTGAAGGGTCTAAAAGGTGAATGTTCTCAAGCGTACCAGGTTGGTGGAAGAGAGTTTGTAAGTCCTTTTCCGCCTTGTTTTAGGGGCAAAAGGAGAGTCACTTTTGATTAGTGCAATAGCTAGAGAGCCACACATAGAGATATAATTAAACATAACAAACATTTTTATTTAACTAAATAAAACAAAACTAAAGAATGCAACTTCTTCCTTAAGTCTTATTGATCGTATTCTAGTACAAAATTTGAGCATCAATAAGTTTGTCCTTTCTATGTTTAAGGATAGCTTCCTACCTTTCTAGAAAAGATTACAGATGGATCATTTTCTAATAATCATGCTAAAAATGTTAATAAGCCAAAAGTTTGGATAAGACCGGATCATATTTAAGTTTCCAATCTTGAACCCGTTTATTTATTTTTTGAAGATGAAACTATAGCAAAAATTTATCATCTATAAATCATAACATCAAACTTTTGGAGAATGCTTTGGTGTTCAGGTTATGGGTAACAAGATGTTATTTTATGCCATTAATTCTGAGTTACAAAGACAATGGTCTCAATTGGTGAGTTTTTCGTTACTTCTATTGGAATGGATTGGTTTTATGTCAGTTTTATATAGAGGAAGCTAGGGAGGTACTTTTATGTGGGGGTCCATGGTTATCTTATGTGAACATTTTTGGGTTAGATAAATGGAACCCTTAGTTTTCTCCTCTCAATTTGAACGGATTGTTCTCACTAGTTTGGATCAAATTACCCCATCTTCCATTATTATTTTGCGATGAAAAGAATATCAATAGAATTTCATCTAGAGTTTGAATGCTAATGTTGTTATATGATAATACATTTAAATGTGGAAGTGAAGAATATGCTACAATCTGTGTTAGAGTTGATTTATCCAAAAACATTACCTACTAGAGTTTGGGTGGGAGGCATTAATGGAAAATTCATCCGACCTATCATCTATGAAGGTATCTTAAATGTTTGCTTTAAATGTGGTATGTTGGGTCATGCTTGTTCTTCAACTATTAAAAATGCTATTAATTATTCTATTTCAAAGTATTCTTTTCATATTTAAAACTCATTAATAAGTAATTATGAACCCCTATTTGTTGTAATCTAGGATCCCTAGCTTGTAATTTTTATGATAATAAACATTACTGATTAAATTTTTATTTCTCATAGCAAAAGTATAGCATATTATTTTTTTATGTGTACTAACATTTCAGGTACATCATACAACGCTCAAGAATGATCAAGGCATAAGTATTGGTAGAATAGGATGTCTCTCGAAAGAGTGTATTTTTATTTATTTTTTATTTAATATTTCTTGAGTCTCAAAATGTAATTGTGTATACTAAATTAGCGACCATCCACACACATTGGAGATTGAGAAAAGTGAGTTGAAATATTTTTGAACTAATCTTACCATATGATTTAGATTGTACTGTATGAATAGCTATATAAAAAATCAATTTTAATGGCTAATTTTATAAGTAATGCTTATTAACTAATCATACATTATGATATAGATCTTACTATACAATTTGTTTCCATCAGGAAACCCTAGTCACCAAATGATTTAAGTATTTGAAAATTTAATTTTTAAAGTAATCTTACTATACAATCCCAATCTTACTCTACAATATTTGAAATCTTACATAAATTAATCCCCATGATTTGTCAATTAAAGAAAGGATTAATAAATATGGTCATTTGTACTCCATGATATAGATCATACTATATGACTTGCAAAGGCAAAATTCAATCATCCCAAATATTGTACTTGACAAATCTTGATTTTTTAAACTAATCATACTGTACGATGTCAATTATTCTGGATGAACCCTTGATGTTTGAACTAAACATACCATATAATGTAAATCATAATGGATGATTGACATTGATGATTTCCAATTATCCTAGTGAAATTGAACTAATAGTACCATACAAACATCCGATCATATTATACGGACAAATAGAAATTGAACTAATAATACCATAAGAACATCCAATCATATGATATAATAAGTACAAAGAAATCAAATACTTCATTTGTATGACAGTTCATGAAAGTTCGTTAGCAATGTTAAGCCCTTAAGAACTAGCCCGAGGCTAACCAAGAGGGGGGGAGGGGGTGAATTGATATTTTAAAAAATTTCTTAAACTAAAGCACAATCACAAACCAAAATTGCCATAGAAATCAAAGAGCAAAAAAATAAATACGGAAACAAAATAAAGAAGGATCACACCGAATTTATAGTGGTTCAGTCAAACCTTGACCTACGTCCACTCCTTAGAGGCACCCTCCGAGTATTGCGCTATAAAAGTGACTCTCATTTTACTCCCACAACAAGGAAGAGAAGCCCTCACAAAAACTCATTTATGCTAACCCCAGCGAGGTAGAGAACCCAACTCCTTTTGCTTCCTCCTAAAGAAGGAAGAGAACCCAACTCCTTTTACTTCCTCCTAAAGCAGGAAGAGAACCTAACTCCTTTTGCTTCCTCCTGAATCAGGCAGAGAACCTCGACCAATTGTTGAAGCTTACCTCCCTTGAACCCCCAAGGAAGAAGGATGAAGACTGGAGAAGATGCCTTGGAACCTTGCTTGGAGCAACCTTTGTGAATCCCTCTCATAAACGCCCCCTCACACATTCCTCCCTCTCTCTCCCTTTCTCTCCCTCTCCTCTTGGCTCTTTCAGGTCAAGACAGCAGCTAAAGGTCTCTATGCATGAGAAAATTTGGGTCCTTTTAAATAGAATGTCAAGATCCGATATTATCATCCAAGACGATATTTTATCATCCTGTACGATCGGTACAAATTAAGCTCAATCAACCAGAACGATTTGGGATGATCAGAAGAAAATTGGTTACATCATCCAGGCTGATACAGTATCGTCCTGACCAATTAGTTCAAATCCAAGTACAATTGTCCTGAACATTGCCCTGAATAGCGTCTAGCCGATGTTAATCATCTAGGACATCGTCCCGGCCGATACTACGATTGGCCCGGTTGATGTTCTCATATCAATCAACCTTATTTGCTTTTCATAATTACCAGATTAATTTAAGAATAATTATGTTGCATCATTCAGGACAATGTAGAGATCGTCCTAGCTGATGTCCTAAAATAAAGAATATCTAAATTGATCATGGTGGTTGATTCTTTCTGATTTGAGCCTATCATCCTGGCCGATACAAGGATCATCCAGAATGATGTGCTTAATTATGGCTGCTTAACCAGGATGCCCTAATTCAGGTTTCTGTTTTTAGTCAGATCATCCTGGCCGATATGAACATAGTCCAGGCCGATGTACTCAAAATAGAAAAACATAGAAAATCCCTCAAGTGTGTGTGTTCAAGGTTACTTAGCACCAGGAACCACATTTATAATTGACTCAAGAAAAGGAAAACATTATAGGCTGACTCAAACTAAATATATCCAATCTTGAGTTGGTCTTAAGTTGCGCTCAATCTTGTGGACCTAAAAAGTTAGTAGGCAAAGCAGTCATAGAAAAACATAAATGTTTGCTATCATCAAAAGTCTAATCCATAATCTTATATTTGTAACAATCTCCCCCTTTTTGATGATGGAAAACACAATAAAAAATGTTCAAGCAGTTAAGGTAGTTTAATAAAAATAGTATGACAAAAACATAGTTCACTAAGTTCCAGAATCAAATTACTGGATACATCAGACTACTCCCCCTTTTGATATCAAAAAAAGGAGGAGAAAAATAAAAACAAAACAAAAAACAAAAAACCGAACAGAAACTAAAATAACAAGCTATAGAAAAATAGCATAACAAAGAAAACTAAAGAAATAAGGGACCTTGATCATCAGACGGAGGAGGTGGTGGTGAAAAGTAACTGGTCATTATGGAAAATTGAGATCTGAACCAGACTATATCCTGGTCGTGTTGGTGCTGCATGCGGATGATGTCCTCAGTATGTTGCTGCTCCTGTGAAATAATGTAGGCCTCAAAGCGGGTCTCCTACTGATCAAATCTCCCCACTAACAAATCTAGCTGAGAGTGCTGGCGGAGAGGAACAGGTGCAGGATAAGGAGCGGGAGCCTCTTCCTCGGCCCCCTGAGCTTCCTCATCCCCAGGGTAGAGACGAGTACTGTGAAGGACGTTGAAGAAATTATTTGAGTAGAAGGGTGGCTGAAGGTTTGGAGGAGCAGGATATTAAAGGTTATATTTGGATTTTAGAACATATACAATGATGTGTCTTAGAGCAAGATTGGGCTTCCTTCTATGACCTGGATCTCAAATTGTAGTTAAATGTTCGATGTAGCGAAAGATCAGGTCAGTTGCATTGAATGCAAGATTGGCCAATATGCAAAAAATGGTGAGTGAAAGAAAGGGAGTGCTATGGACACGGTTGCCATCTTTGGGATTCATAGAGGTGCGAAAGACGTGTTGGATCATCCTAGCATCTTTAAGTAAAGAGCTAGTCTCCCCAACATGAAAAGGGGAATTGGTGTGAAGAAGAAAGTGATTGGCTGTAGCCCAGTTAAAATTAGGATCAGAAACTAGGGTATGCAGCTTATCCCTTGTGGTGGAAAAGCTGTAGCAATTTTGCATAATCCTGGTATGTGATCTCGACTGGGCGTCGATTCACATATAAGGTGAGAGCAGTGTAGGCAAAATTGATTCGGAGGTTGGTATAAAATTCAAAAAGAAGTTCAAAATTAAAGGAGATTGCGAGGGTGAGAATAAAGCACAGAGAGGTGTGAGTGAAAGGTTTGAGTACCAGATAGGAGAGGTGGACTGGATTGATTGTTCGAGAGAGGGTGATGCCGCAGGATTTGTATTTATGGTAGGCAGCCTGATCGTCTGCCTCCCAAAACTGAGGGTCTGCGTGGCCCTTGAGGAGCTTATAGATGTTTGACAAGCATGCTTACCACCAACCATTAACAAGAAAAAGCAAGGAATAGGAAGTAGAAAGCCAAAGGGAAGGAGAGGTGTGAAGAAAAACGTCTGAATTAGACTCAATTTAAAGAATCGGCCAGATCATCCAGGATGATCACATGATCATCCAAGCTGATCTGGTGCAATTATTGCAACTGGCCGATTGATCAGAAAGGTGGTCCGGTCGGCCGGGACGATCAGATATCGTCCAGGATAATTTGACACAGGCGATCGTCCCAAGGTGTCAGTCTGGATGACCGTTGAAAAAGCAGAGTATCCAGGCCAATTATGTGGATCATCTAGGATGATGCTCAATAATGGATCATACTAGCCAAATTTAAAATATTTTAAATCATGCGCCACGTGTATTGTCCAGGATGAATAGTGGATCGTCCAGGACGATTATCTAAAAATGGATCATCCCGGGCAATTTTATAGATTTTAAACGTATTGACATGTGTATCATTCAGGACGAACATGTGTATCGGATGGGATGATTACCAATAAATGCATCAATCAGGATGAAAAGGTATCGGCCAGGACGATCAAGATGATTGTAGTAGAGGACAATCATATTGTCCAGGACGATAATGAATCGTCCAGGATGACGTAGAGCAAAATAGTCAAAATATTTAGCAGATGGAGTTTTTAAAGAAGGATGAGCACATCGTACAGGACGATATAAGGATCGTCCAGGATGATGTGACAAAAATTGGAAATCAGAGAAAAGATGAAGATGATCAGGGAAGTCTCAAAAATACTACAATCAACTAAAACAACAACGATAAAACACGAAAAAGGCATAAAAAATAGCAAAGAAATAAGTTTTTTTATACTTTAGTAAGGCAAGCATATGATAAATGCTCCAAATATTTAAATATTAAAGATTTATAAGATTAATGAGTTAACAAAGTTGAAATCTGAAAATTGTAGAATATCCGATCCTGCTAACCCTAGCTCAAACTTCTTTTAGGGAAAAATCATCTTTTGAAAATAAAAAGACCTAACTCAGAACAAACTAATTGGATAAAAAAAAGATCCTTTCAAAACTTGCTCCAAAGAAAATATCTTATAGAGTAATATACCAAAGAAATTTTTCTCAATCATGGAATTTGAAATAAAGCCTTTGAAAATATCAAGTAACCCATGAATTCTTCTAAAATTTTAAAAGTTTGAAAGAGGGGTAAGCTTATCTTTTGTGGGCTCATTTTATGCCTCTTGTAAATATGAATGGTACTCTTTGCGCATCTTTTGATTTTTGATACACTTTGTGTATATTTTTCAATTTGGCGTCATTGCACATCTTTTTGTTTTTCGCATCTTTGGCCTTTTTATTTTTTGTTCTTGCAAGCTAGATCCTTTTTCAAAATATCTTAAAATATTTTTAGTTATGAGTAGATCTTCCAGATATTAGAGAAGAGAAACTAACTCTCTAATGTAAGGAAGAATAACCCACAAAGCAGACTTTAGTAATTATATGATAAATGCAATGACAAGATTTCAGTTAACATGAAAGATATATAAAAACTTGGAATATTTTAAATATAAGGTAGATTATTGTAGCAAGATAGAAAAAAATCTTAATTTTAAAAACCAATTGTTAATTTGAGATAGACTTTTGTTTAGAAACAAAAATTATACCACTAAAGAGGTTAGAGGGACAGAAACCATCAACGATGTTTCTTCCTTTAACTAATTTAGAGATGTTAAAAAATTGATTATAAATCTCCAAAAAACAAAAAAACAAGGAGAAAATATCATAAAGCAAAAAAGCAACCAAAATAAAATCAACTATAACAGCAAATATGAAAAGCTAACAAAAAAACTAAGGCAAAAAATAATAACATTCAATAGAGTAATAAGCATGCAATTCAAAATTTTATTTAGTAGCAAGTTTAAGCAATTTATGAGTTGCGAGCCTTTGTCCAAGTATCATATGCTCTCACGAGGTCTTTGGTGAGAGCACACTTGCAAAATCATCAAATATCAGATTTAGGAACCCAAACAGGTTTGGGTTCCTTCTTATGAAAAGAAGAATGTGATGCATAAGTGTTATGCAGTGAATTATGCAATTTGGGTCACCACACCCAATGTATACTACGGTGAATGGTGCAACTATGTGCTATATGTCCTAACATGCCACATGAAAAACATCTAACTCCAGGAAAAGGATTTCTTAATCGAATCGGGTTATAATGCCTCTTCCTAGTTATTGGCTTTGGATCAAATATGGGAGTCATCCAATTTTTCTTATGTGCATGTTGACCTCATTTTTGTATGAGGTCACTAAGACCCTTCCAGATTCTAAATTTAATCCTAGACCCTAGGATCCACTCTAGACCTTAGGATCTTTCCTAGAACTAGACCTTAGAGCCTATTCTAGAGCCTAGGATTCCTTTAAATCCTAGATCTTAGAACTCTCCTAGATCTTAGGATCACTCCAACTTCAAATCAAACTCAACCTTTGATCAATCTCAATTTTAAATCAATTCCTATATTTAATCCACTCCAATTTCAATTTGATTCCTACCTGTGACCAATTTGAATCTCAAACTCCACCCAATTCAAGTCCAAATTAATTCAAATTTCAAATCAAATTCAGACCCAGAGTTTAAACTCAAATTCAAACCTTTAAGGCCCTGTCCTAAACACCCTTTTCAGAGATTTTTCAAACACCTCAAAACCCAGTCAAGTGGCCTCCGATTCAGGGTCTATCACTTGCAAAGTGATAAGACATGTCTCTAAAGGCTACCCTCCAATTTTGAGCTCATTCTGAGGTCTCTAACACCAGAATCTGAATTAAAATTCAAAGGCTGTAAAACCTTCAAATATTTACAGCCTATGCCACTGAGCATAACCCTTTTGAGATCTTGACCTTGGAACCCTTATCCAAGCCTCCAATCACTTCCAGATCCTTGATTTTAACCCATTGAGCAGTAAACTGCATTTTTCAAACCCCTTTTTGACCTTAGTTGACCAATAGGTCAAAATTGACCAAAACACCCCTATGGGGCTCAAATGGGGATTTCAAACCAAATGAGCTCCAAATGGGATGCAACCACCTTTAACAAATTTCAAATGCTATTTCAAATCCTTTGAACCCATTTCCAACCCTTGAGTCAACCTGGTTGACCAAGTCAACTGGTTTGACCCAAGGGACCCTTTAAGGGTCCAAACATGTGTTTTGACCCAAATGACCTTTTTAGGTCACCCAACCACTTCCATTGACCTCCAAATATCATTTCAAACCTGTCGAGCCCAAACCCAGACCCTGGGTCAACCTGGTTGACCAAGTCAACCCAGGTTGACCAAACAGGCCCTTAAGGGTTCAAATAGTGATTTTGACCAAATTGACCCCTCCAACCCACCTAATCAGCCCATTTGGACTACCTTGGTGCAATTACATAAACCCTTGATTGGGTTGACTGGTCAACAAGTCAACTCAAGGATCAAAGGACCATTTTCATAGTCAAACTCTTTAACCCATTGAACCTAGCCCAAATTAAACTCAACCAGCCATTGGGAGGGATCTCACAGCCTGCTTTGATGCCAACTCAGCAGGTCTTGACCCCCATTGACCAGTCAAACAGTCAATGGGAGTTCAAATGGGCTCACCCAGTCAAACCCATTTGAACTCTTTCTCCTTCCCATTTCAGGCCAATACAAGCATTAATTCTTACTCTAAAAGCTTTCCTAAACCTGCCCTGACCTCCCCTAGCTGCTGGCATGGCTCTAGACCCGAGCTATCAACCTAGTGGTCCCCTCCCTACTTGAAAACGACCCAAGGTCTCTCTCACCTGAGGCAACCGCTTCTCCTGTCCCATAGCAGTCTGGGACAAGTTTCCAGCATCCAAAGCCCCTCTCTGATGCATCATGGCCGTCCCTTTAAGCTCCAAACCCGTGAATAGGCAAGAGACACGATCCCCACCAAAAAAAAAGTAATCTTGCATTCCAGACATCTCCCAGAGCATCTTGAGTTTCGTTTTGATTTCTCTAAGCCCTACCTTCATTTTCCCATCAAATTCTGGTGTTTTGAAGCTGCCGGCGGCGAGATCGGAGCTTGGCCGAGAGCCACTTCCGTTCAAGCTCCTTCAACTCCATTTCCAGTGTTCCTCCAAGCTTGAAGTCTGAAGGAGATCAACACGTGGACAATCTACAAGTTCAACCGTGGTAAAATCAACCAGATCGATCCATTTTTCGGTGAGAAATCCTAAACCCTAGTTTGTTTTCTAGGTTCTTAAATAACCCATTCAATATTGCATCAAAGGACTTATAAATACCTCCCCATTGCTCACTATACTCTAATACATCTCTGTTCAAAATCTTAAGTCATTTGGTTCAGTATTTTAAGAGAACGAAATGAAATATACCCTTAGGGTTCTCGGTTTGGACTGAGGGGAAGACGATCCCTCAGCCGTTGGATCTGTTCTGTTCAGATCAACGGCTGAGATCAGGTCGGGTTCGAACCCCGTTTCAATCCATTGAAATCGTGGTCTGGCAGAATTTTGTCCGACCAGATCTGCACCCTAGATTTAAACCGCGGGACCTTTGACAGCCGTCCGATCATTCCAGATCGATCTCAGCACAGCGGGTTTGATCTCAGCCGTTAGATCTAACCCGCTGTAGATCTGACGGCCTTAATTCCTGCCGCGCTGGATAAGTGGCGGGTCCCGCGTGACCGCCGCCGTCCGCGTGGCTGCATCCTCTCCCGCCGCGTGTCCCAGTCAGCGCCGCCGTTTGACTGGGTATTTAAAACATTTAAATAAATTCAGAAAATGCCCTGAACTTCAAAAATTCACCATAATTTCAATTTTGATCCATTTTTGGAGTTCTTGGGCTTGTTTTGTTCGTATTCTCAAGTACTTTATTTTAAAAATAATTAAAAATTATTTTAAGAAGTATTTAAGTATTAATTTCATTAATACATAAAACCCTATTTTAATTTTTAAATAATAAATATAAACTATTTTTCTCTGAATTTTGGCAGAGGTGTAATAGAGCATAGGGTTGGTCTCCTGTAATTTTCCTAAGTCATTTCGATGCAATATCATTTAGTTTATGAACTTACAAAAATCTAGATCAAGATTTGATTCATATTTTTGCAAATTCATAAACAATTTAATTTAAATCCAAATCTTATCATGTTAGAGTTCTATGGGATCAGTGTAAAGTCTTCCTTTCACTGAAAATAGGTTTAGATCTTGATCATGTATGGTCTAGTTAAAATCCACCTTCAATATCATGCTTAACCTAGTTTAATTAACCAATAAATTGTACATGATCATCATATCAAATTAGATCGACTCTTGATTTAGAGATATTGATATGCATATGCATAGATATATATCCCAAGATCATTTCATTCTAACTTGATGTATCTATTCCTCTATGGTAAGTTGTTTAAGTTTATAGGTCATTAAATGACCTATAACTATAATAATTCACTATAATCCTTCCATAGAACATTAGGAGCACTTTTATTGTTTATTGTTTGTGTTGATGTGATTGTAAACTAGTGTCCAAGGGTTAGAAGAATATTGATTGCTATCCTAAAATCTAGTGACACTAAAGACAACAATTAAGGACCCGGTCTTAGCCAACTTAGATCAATCTAGGAAGAACTACATACATCCTTTTTGGGATAAAAACAAACATATAAAACTAGTGTCATGTACCCAGTGATTAAACTCACTTTGATTTGACATTAATTGATCTCGAGATAACTAGTAGATTTAGGTGTTTCTCTCTTTAAAAGTTTTTAATGTTCAATAAATTACAATAAATTAAATAAAATTCTTTGAAAGCCTAAATCAATCTTAATCAACCTTAATCGACTCTTACCAATCATAGAGCAAGTCATAATCATTCTAAATTAATACTCAAGGCCTTTAATTGAACAGAAATTCATTAAATATCCAAAACTTCCAAAATTCATAACTAATTGTAGAAAATTCCAAATCAATCAAATTCAGTGGCTAATGACTCTAATTAAAATATAGTATTTTCTAAAAATGTCAAACCACCAAAATCTGGTCAAAGTCAAAAAGTCAACAAATTGGTCAAATCGTAGTTAAAACTAGTTCAAGACTTCAAAACTTCGTAATAAAATGTAGAAAAATCTGATTTCAACGTACTTACCTTCTAACTGATTGTAGTAAGGTCTAGTATTTTAATAAAATACAAACATTCCAGAATTTGAGCCTAATCAAAAAGTCAATTTTCAACCCTTTAATCAAATCATTAAAATATTCTAAAAAATTCATAAAACTCAAATCACTCTAAAACTCCAGAAAATATTGGTTTAATGTTTAAAACACTTAACAAACCCTTTAAAACACAACAACCACCCTAAAGATGAAGTTTATCGGCTGGACTACTCCGGGCTGCGGGGCTAAGTGTCCTAAGGAGGCTGGTTCCTCGAGCCTGGTGGCACAACGCCACGAATGGATTCTAAGGGGTGTTAAATCTTAAAATAGATTAATCTTTAATTATTTAACGCCTTAAAATCTCTAATTCAATTACATTAATTTGGTTTATCGGCTGGACTACTCCGGGCTGCGGGGTTAAGTGTCCTAAGGAGGCTGGTTCCTCGAGCCTGGTGGCACAACGCCACGAATCAATTAATGGAAAACTTAAATTAATCAAGCTTTTAAAATCAGTAACTAACTCATTTTTGTATTAATCTACTCCTTTAATTCCAACCAACTTAAATAACTTAATCAACCCCGATTGCTACTGGGTAACCCAGGCCTACGAGGCTATTAGCTTAGCCCCAAAGAAGGTGAAATAAACTTCACGGCCTCGGTGTGAAACAAAGGTAGCAATCAATTAACTTTTAAAATATGTTTAATTAAAATTCTTAATTCATTAATATTTAAATTTTAATTTAAATCCCCTTCTAAGCCTTAACAAATCCAAACTTTTAGACAACTTTAACTAATCACCCACTTTAGGATCTATCCCAGCCACACGACCTTTCTCACACACTTTAGATGATGTGCTAGGACAACCAACTTTAGATCTAGGATAGGCCGGTGTTTACTTTACTGCTGTGTGCCGGATTTTTCGTAGTTTTCACTGCATGTTGTGGATGAAATTGCTTTGCTGTGTCTGCTTACTTTTTCTGTACTCTGTGGATGGATTGATGTGTTTGGCGACTAGATTACCCTTAGGTTAGGTACGATCTTGATGTTGACACAGTTTTCTGCAGGTGGCCACGCTCATGCAGGGCAATATAAAAAAAGGGGGCAAATCAAAAAAATGCATAAATATTATAAACTCTTTGCACAGGTGCTTCAGCTGCTAAAGCCCCTAAATCATAAAAAGAGCGTGGCCAGTGTGTTTACTTTCTTTTCTGCTCATATACAACTGCTTGGGAATAACTGCTTTTTATATATTAATTGCTTAGGATAACCCTGCAGGTGAGTCTAGATTTTTATTTTGATATAAATGTAATTTGTATAATTGTTAAGTGTTGTGAAAGTTAAGTTTGAGTTGGGATACATAGATCCAAAGCTTGGATTCCAAAGAGGAAAGGATACCCCTTTAGGGAACATTCCTTTTCCATTTGGAAATCCAAATTTGGATCATACCTCTTCCTTACCCAAAGAGGAAGGAGTGGCCTTCCCCCTTAGAGGGAAGTGCCCTCTTATCCATTTGGGTAATCCACTACGAAGATTCCAAGAAGATTGAAGAGAAGGAGTCCAAAGAAGAATGAAATTGAAGATTTGAAGACTTGAAGATTGAGAGTATCCCACTCAAAATAACTTGCGTCATTACTAGGCTTAGAATCCGGGTTGTTGTCAGTGGTGCCCGGCCACTTTACTTTCTGTAATATTCTGGTTTGTAATAAGTATGGCAACTTTGCCTATGGACATTTATTAATTAGTTAAATATTTGATGTAATGATTTGATTGCCTTTAGGATTACTTGTTTTTACTAGTTTTTTGGCGATTGCATGCCGCTCTTTGTTTTCGCCTGGATACGCGAGGCTCGTGAGGGTGTGAATTTTTTATACTCATAATCTTGAAAGTCTAAAATTTTAGTGAGTCTAAATAATGTAGAAAGATAACGAATCTAGGGAATTAGCCGGGGATCGATCCCGGGGTCGCATGCATATTTCTGCATTACTCTTTCCTTGCTTTAGACCCTTCCCCGCCTGCGGGTAGAGTCCGGATAGTCTGACCTATGAGGACGAGGTGCCGGACCTGGGGAAGTCCAGTCTTCTAAAAAATTATTTTATAAGCCTGTTTTTTTAAAAAATTTCAAGCATATTTGATTTGAGGTTGTTAACCAGCACGCATTGCATTAGATACAAATTAAAGAGTCAAAATTTTAATTTCATAGTCCTTAGCATTTTAGCACCCAACATAAGTCAAAGGGGCCAATTAGGAAAATATCTAGATGTCGGCCCCAACTTTCCAAAACTTTAATTACAACGTCCCTACCACTCTTTCATAAAAGACCGGATTCATCTATTTTAAACCGATTAGGTGGTTAGCTGGCTCCCCAATCCAGGCCGGGGTAAGTCCAGACCATGCACTGCATTAGTTAGGATCGGACGACTGTGGTCCAGTGTCCAAAATAGATTTAGGATCCGGGGCAGATCTTTGATTATAAGACCCCAAACTTCGGGAATCTAATCCCAAATTTCTAATAAAATGCTCAACTCTAATTAAATATCTTTTCAAGTCCAAAACATAAAGCCCAACACTTAGAATAAGTTGGGACATTTCCGGATGGTTCTGGAATCTTAAGGTGTCCCCTACATCTCCTCCTTTAAATCCGTTAATAACTGCTCAATTTTGATCCATTCCCTTTTGATTTTCCAATAATTCTATTCATACTTTGATATCACTCCTAGAAACTCTAAACAAAATTCTGCCATTATTTTAATCGAGAGTTTTCGTAGGGGATTTTATTTCCCTACGATGTAATTAACTACGAGGGCTTGCGCTCGTAGGAGATTTAGAACCACACACGCACCTGATTTTAAAAATCGATTTTTCAAAACTCAATTGGATTTCTTTGGGAAAACTTAAAATACTAGTGATTATTATCATATTCAAAGAATTATTATCGAATGATATTTTCTCCCTTCGGGGAGATACATCTTTCTTTGATAAGACTTTGGATGTGAACCTAACGATCACACTTCTTGAATATTGTAGCTGGATATTCAATTGAAACTCATTTTGACCCTTCGGGGTCATATGAATTTCTCTTTAGCATCCGCTCACAATATTCAAGATGGATTTCATAATTCTAAGTCTGAACACCGTTATGAAAGTTTATTTTCGTCCTCCGGGGTGATATACTCTTTCTAACGAGTCGATTCGACCTTAGAATTAGAACTCAACCTTAATCTTAAAATCCCCAAAGAAAACCAATATTTTCAAAACACGTTTTCAAAATTCCACCAACAAAAAAATGGCACGCCCGGTGGGACAAATCTCTCTCTCCATCTTTAATAATGGCAAAATTTTGTTTCATTGGTAGTCTTAACTACCTTTCTTCCGTTGGTCCCTCTACCCATTTCTTTCTTGGGTGAGTGTGGCCAACATCTAAAAGAAAATACCTTTCAAGTAGAGAGGCGAGTGGTGAAATCTTTGTCTAAGCCGGGCTTTGACATTTTGCCTCCAAGTTAATTGGTAGAGTAAAGGAGTTAAGCCAGGTTCCTTGAATATTCTCAATCAATTTTGTAAACTCTCTTATTGGGTGAAAACTCAACATATTGAGGTTCAAGATTTAGAGAAAATTAATCATGCTTAAAATTCAAATTTTAATTCAAAATTGACTAACTCAAACCACTTTTCCTTAATTCCAGGATACTTAAATACTCAAATGGCTGGGAAACTTATCTTCTCCCTGGATAGAAACTTGACAATAGAAGGAATTACCTCTGGCAACTTGATCCAGTTTGGGATAGAATTTCAAAACTTCAAGTTATCAGTCAACGGAGAAGAAGTGATTGATTTCTCTGCTGGAATACAAAGGGATGTCCCCTTAGTCGAGATTACTTTAGGGTCAGGAGTTGACTCCCCCATCTCCATGATGGAGGTCGTTGTCGCCCCTTCGACCACTGTGCCCTCTACTCAGGAGGATAAGAATCGAGAACCATTAAAAATGGAAGAATTACCATCTCAACATGAGATTGGGTCAAGTTCTAACACCACTGTTGCCAGCAAAAGTAAGTGGAAGAAATACCTTAAAAGGGTTAAGAAGAAGGTTGCTAAGGCCAAAAAGACTGCTAAGGTAGAAGCCTTGAAACAAGTTAAATTTGAGGCCAATCGAGAATTCGTTGCTCCTTATACCTACCCCCTTCATGGTGGAAATATTTTCCACCCTACTCCTGTTATTCAAAGGAGGGAGGTTGTGAAAATGAGAGCACAATCTCCAATACACCTTCTTGACTACTACACAGAGAGAATCAATCAAGAAAGAACCAAGCAATCACCTGCAATAAACCATCGGCCCCTAGTTGAAGGTTACGACCCATCCACTCTATTAGATGAAGTTTGGTCACGATACTACACGTGCCCTACTATATCATCTGTAGAGGAGGAGGTGCAGAAACCACCCGGGGTGCCACTCTCATAATTGCTAGGTTACTAGTAATTAGGGAGGGAAATAATAATGGATATGAGATCTTATCAGATAGTGACACCATTTGAATTTAACTTCTAGATGGGTCCTATCGCGATAGATCCTTAAATTGAGATGATGCATCATTAGTTAGGGATAGTGCAGACCCCACAACAATCTCTTCCTCTTAAGAGATTGTGGAAATATAATTTACATCGATTGGGCCTTGCCACCTGGACTTACTATTTTGAAGGAAATCATATTATTTCTCAAGTGTATTGGGTCAAAATTTTCAAGATAGTTGATCCATCTTTTTAATGAAGATTGACCTCTACTTTTAATCAAAAATAGGAGAGAGTAGTGATTGACCCCACTGGATCTTTAAAGGCCCCTCCCTCCCACCGCTTCTGCGGGTTGATTTGATTTTTGAATTAAAATTTGTATCAAATTTAAGTTGGTTTTAGAAATGAAAATCTTCTTAGTCTTCTAGCAGTTTTCCATCTTATGAGCTTCTCTTGCATGTTCTAAATCTATTCGATAATTTTCTAAGTCAAGTTGATATTTTCTTATCAAAAGATTGGGTCCAATCTAGGGATTATTCTTCCTTGGATAAGAGAATGAATTTCTTTCTCTTATACTTGCGATATAATCCTGGATTAAAAAAAAAAAAAAGAGCAATTATTTTAAGGTTTTAAATAAAGTGAAGCCTCTTATCAAAAAAAAAAGAGAGAAGAAAATTCAAAGGATGCACAAAGTGCATTAAAAAAAGGCGCAAAGTGCGCCAAAGAAATAAAAAGGTGTGCAAAGCACGTCACAAAAAAAAGTGAAAGAGGCTTCCTTCTTTTTAAATCCTTAAATTTCAAAGGTCCCGATCATATTTAATAGCTTGACTTTGAAAAATCTTGAATCTAGATTTATTGTCGTGCATAGATAGTTTATTAGATAGGAAATTCTATGCAAGAGAATTAAAAAGATTAAATTTCTCGATCCAACTTAAATCCTTTTGAAATTAATTTTAATTCAAAATTTCTACAAGGGAGAACCTAGTTCAGTTTCTATGAAATTTGATCCGGGTCAACAAAATCCAAAACCCTTGGCTCTTTTCGGGTCAATTGGGGTCACTCTACTTCTTACTATACTTTTGAATTTGTTCCCACTTGTCATTTTGACAGGGTCCAAATGATTAAGAGGAAATTTTCAATAAAAAGAATGAATCTTCTATTCTCGATAAGAATTCAAATCCCATTCTCAAGAGATATATGTGAATCTTTAAACATAGGCATCATTTCTTTTAAGATCCACTATGTAAAATAACACTCTATGCTGGGTCCAAGGTTGTTCTTAAATAGAGGTGTGTTTTACATCGCACAAAATTGACTTTCAAAATTGAGTCACAACTAAGTAGAGTGCCTGACTCCAATTGGAGGATCTCGAAGGCCTTGAAGGAAGTTGTTTTGAACTCAATAAAATTTGAAATTACATAAGTCACGTATGATTCAAGCTCGTTATAAACTGTGTCACCTCAGGGCTTTCCAAGTAGGAGACTTGGCTATAGCCCTTTGGAGACCAATTTTAGTCCACCATAAGATCAATGGAAGCTTTGAATCAATGTTGACTGGATCGTCCACTTTAGAGATGATTTATAAGGAAAGTTCATGGCAATGAATTAATTTTGAAGATACCAGCAGATGCTTCCTTTCATTTGGGCGATTCTTTAAGAAGTATCATGCATGATGAGGATCAAATTAAACATCAAATTCACCCCTTCAAATTCATAGAAATCAAATCAAGTTAAAAATCATCAATCAATTGTTTTCAATTCTCTTTTCCTTAAGGTTAGGTCCTTCTTTCCCTTAGGATTAGACCCGCTAGTGGTGGAGTACGCCCTCTGTGGCACCACCCTGGCATTTCACCCGGGGATTAGTGGTGGAGTACGCCCTTCGTGGCACCATCCTGATTCCCATTCGCTAGTGATGGAGTACGCCCTTCGTGGCACCATCCTAGTTTGCCAGTTAATTTGCCTATTTGGAGTAAGTCTTCTATCAGCATCCTATAGGCCTAAGGTTGGGTGATGCCCTTCCTTAGACCCAAAGCTAGGTATTCCCTACTTTGGTTTCCAGTTAATTTGCCTATTTGGAGTAAGTCTTCTATCAGCATCCTATAGGCCTAAGGTTGGGTGATGCCCTTCCTTAGACCCAAGGCTAGGTATTCCCTACCTTGGTTTCCAGTTGATCCGTCTATTAGGAGTAAGTCTTCTATCAGCATCCTGTAGACCTAAGGTTGGGTGATGCCCTTCCTTAGACCCAAAGCTAGGTATTCCCTACTTTGGTTTCCAGTTAATTTGCCTATTTGGAGTAAGTCTTCTATCAGCATCCTATAGGCCTAAGGTTGGGTGATGCCCTTCCTTAGACCCAAAGCTAGGTATTCCCTACTTTGGTTTCCAGTTAATTTGCCTATTTGGAGTAAGTCTTCTATCAGCATCCTATAGGCCTAAGGTTGGGTGATGCCCTCCCTTAGACCCAAGGCTAGGTACTCCCTACCTTGGTTTCTCCAGTTTCCTTGTCTACTAGGAGTAAGTCTTCTATCAGCATCCGGTAGACCTAAGGTTGGGTGATGCCCTTCCTTAGACCCAAGGTTAGGTATTCCCTACCTTGGTTTTACCAGTTTTCCTTGTCCAATAGGTGTAAGCCTTCCATTAGCATCCTATAGGCTTGAGGTTGGGAGATGATCTCCCTTCCATTCTCAAAATTCTACTTCCATTCGGTCAACGCCAATGTGTGCAGCAGAAGTTCCTTCTACCACACACATTGGGGGTCCATTTGTTGACCTCATTTTTGTATGAGGTCACTAAGACCCTTCCAGATTCTAAATTTAATCCTAGACCCTAGGATCCACTCTAGACCTTAGGATCTTTCCTAGAACTAGACCTTAGAGCCTATTCTAGAGCCTAGGATTCCTTTAAATCCTAGATCTTAGAACTCTCCTAGATCTTAGGATCACTCCAACTTCAAATCAAACTCAACCTTTGATCAATCTCAATTTTAAATCAATTCCTATATTTAATCCACTCCAATTTCAATTTGATTCCTACCTGTGACCAATTTGAATCTCAAACTCCACCCAATTCAAGTCCAAATTAATTCAAATTTCAAATCAAATTCAGACCCAGAGTTTAAACTCAAATTCAAACCTTTAAGGCCCTGTCCTAAACACCCTTTTCAGAGATTTTTCAAACACCTCAAAACCCAGTCAAGTGGCCTCCGATTCAGGGTCTATCACTTGCAAAGTGATAAGACATGTCTCTAAAGGCTACCCTCCAATTTTGAGCTCATTCTGAGGTCTCTAACACCAGAATCTGAATTAAAATTCAAAGGCTGTAAAACCTTCAAATATTTACAGCCTATGCCACTGAGCATAACCCTTTTGAGATCTTGACCTTGGAACCCTTATCCAAGCCTCCAATCACTTCCAGATCCTTGATTTTAACCCATTGAGCAGTAAACTGCATTTTTCAAACCCCTTTTTGACCTTAGTTGACCAATAGGTCAAAATTGACCAAAACACCCCTATGGGGCTCAAATGGGGATTTCAAACCAAATGAGCTCCAAATGGGATGCAACCACCTTTAACAAATTTCAAATGCTATTTCAAATCCTTTGAACCCATTTCCAACCCTTGAGTCAACCTGGTTGACCAAGTCAACTGGTTTGACCCAAGGGACCCTTTAAGGGTCCAAACATGTGTTTTGACCCAAATGACCTTTTTAGGTCACCCAACCACTTCCATTGACCTCCAAATATCATTTCAAACCTGTCGAGCCCAAACCCAGACCCTGGGTCAACCTGGTTGACCAAGTCAACCCAGGTTGACCAAACAGGCCCTTAAGGGTTCAAATAGTGATTTTGACCAAATTGACCCCTCCAACCCACCTAATCAGCCCATTTGGACTACCTTGGTGCAATTACATAAACCCTTGATTGGGTTGACTGGTCAACAAGTCAACTCAAGGATCAAAGGACCATTTTCATAGTCAAACTCTTTAACCCATTGAACCTAGCCCAAATTAAACTCAACCAGCCATTGGGAGGGATCTCACAGCCTGCTTTGATGCCAACTCAGCAGGTCTTGACCCCCATTGACCAGTCAAACAGTCAATGGGAGTTCAAATGGGCTCACCCAGTCAAACCCATTTGAACTCTTTCTCCTTCCCATTTCAGGCCAATACAAGCATTAATTCTTACTCTAAAAGCTTTCCTAAACCTGCCCTGACCTCCCCCAGCTGCTGGCATGGCTCTAGACCCGAGCTATCAACCTAGTGGTCCCCTCCCTACTTGAAAACGACCCAAGGTCTCTCTCACCTGAGGCAACCGCTTCTCCTGTCCCATAGCAGTCTGGGACAAGTTTCCAGCATCCAAAGCCCCTCTCTGATGCATCATGGCCGTCCCTTTAAGCTCCAAACCCGTGAATAGGCAAGAGACACGATCCCCACCAAAAAAAAAAGTAATCTTGCATTCCAGACATCTCCCAGAGCATCTTGAGTTTCGTTTTGATTTCTCTAAGCCCTACCTTCATTTTCCCATCAAATTCTGGTGTTTTGAAGCTGCCGGCGGCGAGATCGGAGCTTGGCCGAGAGCCACTTCCGTTCAAGCTCCTTCAACTCCATTTCCAGTGTTCCTCCAAGCTTGAAGTCTGAAGGAGATCAACACGTGGACAATCTACAAGTTCAACCGTGGTAAAATCAACCAGATCGATCCATTTTTCGGTGAGAAATCCTAAACCCTAGTTTGTTTTCTAGGTTCTTAAATAACCCATTCAATATTGCATCAAAGGACTTATAAATACCTCCCCATTGCTCACTATACTCTAATACATCTCTGTTCAAAATCTTAAGTCATTTGGTTCAGTATTTTAAGAGAACGAAATGAAATATACCCTTAGGGTTCTCGGTTTGGACTGAGGGGGAAGACGATCCCTCAGCCGTTGGATCTGTTCTGTTCAGATCAACGGCTGAGATCAGGTCGGGTTCGAACCCCGTTTCAATCCATTGAAATCGTGGTCTGGCAGAATTTTGTCCGACCAGATCTGCACCCTAGATTTAAACCGCGGGACCTTTGACAGCCGTCCGATCATTCCAGATCGATCTCAGCACAGCGGGTTTGATCTCAGCCGTTAGATCTAACCCGCTGTAGATCTGACGGCCTTAATTCCTGCCGCGCTGGATAAGTGGCGGGTCCCGCGTGACCGCCGCCGTCCGCGTGGCTGCATCCTCTCCCGCCGCGTGTCCCAGTCAGCGCCGCCGTTTGACTGGGTATTTAAAACATTTAAATAAATTCAGAAAATGCCCTGAACTTCAAAAATTCACCATAATTTCAATTTTGATCCATTTTTGGAGTTCTTGGGCTTGTTTTGTTCGTATTCTCAAGTACTTTATTTTAAAAATAATTAAAAATTATTTTAAGAAGTATTTAAGTATTAATTTCATTAATACATAAAACCCTATTTTAATTTTTAAATAATAAATATAAACTATTTTTCTCTGAATTTTGGCAGAGGTGTAATAGAGCATAGGGTTGGTCTCCTGTAATTTTCCTAAGTCATTTCGATGCAATATCATTTAGTTTATGAACTTACAAAAATCTAGATCAAGATTTGATTCATATTTTTGCAAATTCATAAACAATTTAATTTAAATCCAAATCTTATCATGTTAGAGTTCTATGGGATCAGTGTAAAGTCTTCCTTTCACTGAAAATAGGTTTAGATCTTGATCATGTATGGTCTAGTTAAAATCCACCTTCAATATCATGCTTAACCTAGTTTAATTAACCAATAAATTGTACATGATCATCATATCAAATTAGATCGACTCTTGATTTAGAGATATTGATATGCATATGCATAGATATATATCCCAAGATCATTTCATTCTAACTTGATGTATCTATTCCTCTATGGTAAGTTGTTTAAGTTTATAGGTCATTAAATGACCTATAACTATAATAATTCACTATAATCCTTCCATAGAACATTAGGAGCACTTTTATTGTTTATTGTTTGTGTTGATGTGATTGTAAACTAGTGTCCAAGGGTTAGAAGAATATTGATTGCTATCCTAAAATCTAGTGACACTAAAGACAACAATTAAGGACCCGGTCTTAGCCAACTTAGATCAATCTAGGAAGAACTACATACATCCTTTTTGGGATAAAAACAAACATATAAAACTAGTGTCATGTACCCAGTGATTAAACTCACTTTGATTTGACATTAATTGATCTCGAGATAACTAGTAGATTTAGGTGTTTCTCTCTTTAAAAGTTTTTAATGTTCAATAAATTACAATAAATTAAATAAAATTCTTTGAAAGCCTAAATCAATCTTAATCAACCTTAATCGACTCTTACCAATCATAGAGCAAGTCATAATCATTCTAAATTAATACTCAAGGCCTTTAATTGAACAGAAATTCATTAAATATCCAAAACTTCCAAAATTCATAACTAATTGTAGAAAATTCCAAATCAATCAAATTCAGTGGCTAATGACTCTAATTAAAATATAGTATTTTCTAAAAATGTCAAACCACCAAAATCTGGTCAAAGTCAAAAAGTCAACAAATTGGTCAAATCGTAGTTAAAACTAGTTCAAGACTTCAAAACTTCGTAATAAAATGTAGAAAAATCTGATTTCAACGTACTTACCTTCTAACTGATTGTAGTAAGGTCTAGTATTTTAATAAAATACAAACATTCCAGAATTTGAGCCTAATCAAAAAGTCAATTTTCAACCCTTTAATCAATTCATTAAAATATTCTAAAAAATTCATAAAACTCAAATCACTCTAAAACTCCAGAAAATATTGGTTTAATGTTTAAAACACTTAACAAACCCTTTAAAACACAACAACCACCCTAAAGATGAAGTTTATCGGCTGGACTACTCCGGGCTGCGGGGCTAAGTGTCCTAAGGAGGCTGGTTCCTCGAGCCTGGTGGCACAACGCCACGAATGGATTCTAAGGGGTGTTAAATCTTAAAATAGATTAATCTTTAATTATTTAACGCCTTAAAATCTCTAATTCAATTACATTAATTTGGTTTATCGGCTGGACTACTCCGGGCTGCGGGGTTAAGTGTCCTAAGGAGGCTGGTTCCTCGAGCCTGGTGGCACAACGCCACGAATCAATTAATGGAAAACTTAAATTAATCAAGCTTTTAAAATCAGTAACTAACTCATTTTTGTATTAATCTACTCCTTTAATTCTAACCAACTTAAATAACTTAATCAACCCCGATTGCTACTGGGTAACCCAGGCCTACGAGGCTATTAGCTTAGCCCCAAAGAAGGTGAAATAAACTTCACGGCCTCGGTGTGAAACAAAGGTAGCAATCAATTAACTTTTAAAATATGTTTAATTAAAATTCTTAATTCATTAATATTTAAATTTTAATTTAAATCCCCTTCTAAGCCTTAACAAATCCAAACTTTTAGACAACTTTAACTAATCACCCACTTTAGGATCTATCCCAGCCACACGACCTTTCTCACACACTTTAGATGATGTGCTAGGACAACCAACTTTAGATCTAGGATAGGCCGGTGTTTACTTTACTGCTGTGTGCCAGATTTTTCGTAGTTTTCACTGCATGTTGTGGATGAAATTGCTTTGCTGTGTCTGCTTACTTTTTCTGTACTCTGTGGATGGATTGATGTGTTTGGCGACTAGATTACCCTTAGGTTAGGTACGATCTTGATGTTGACACAGTTTTCTGCAGGTGGCCACGCTCATGCAGGGCAATATAAAAAAGGGGGCAAATCAAAAAAATGCATAAATATTATAAACTCTTTGCACAGGTGCTTCAGCTGCTAAAGCCCCTAAATCATAAAAAGAGCGTGGCCAGTGTGTTTACTTTCTTTTCTGCTCATATACAACTGCTTGGGAATAACTGCTTTTTATATATTAATTGCTTAGGATAACCCTGCAGGTGAGTCTAGATTTTTATTTTGATATAAATGTAATTTGTATAATTGTTAAGTGTTGTGAAAGTTAAGTTTGAGTTGGGATACATAGATCCAAAGCTTGGATTCCAAAGAGGAAAGGATACCCCTTTAGGGAACATTCCTTTTCCATTTGGAAATCCAAATTTGGATCATACCTCTTCCTTACCCAAAGAGGAAGGAGTGGCCTTCCCCCTTAGAGGGAAGTGCCCTCTTATCCATTTGGGTAATCCACTACGAAGATTCCAAGAAGATTGAAGAGAAGGAGTCCAAAGAAGAATGAAATTGAAGATTTGAAGACTTGAAGATTGAGAGTATCCCACTCAAAATAACTTGCGTCATTACTAGGCTTAGAATCCGGGTTGTTGTCAGTGGTGCCCGGCCACTTTACTTTCTGTAATATTCTGGTTTGTAATAAGTATGGCAACTTTGCCTATGGACATTTATTAATTAGTTAAATATTTGATGTAATGATTTGATTGCCTTTAGGATTACTTGTTTTTACTAGTTTTTTGGCGATTGCATGCCGCTCTTTGTTTTCGCCTGGATACGCGAGGCTCGTGAGGGTGTGAATTTTTTATACTCATAATCTTGAAAGTCTAAAATTTTAGTGAGTCTAAATAATGTAGAAAGATAACGAATCTAGGGAATTAGCCGGGGATCGATCCCGGGGTCGCATGCATATTTCTGCATTACTCTTTCCTTGCTTGAGACCCTTCCCCGCCTGCGGGTAGAGTCCGGATAGTCTGACCTATGAGGACGAGGTGCCGGACCTGGGGAAGTCCAGTCTTCTAAAAAATTATTTTATAAGCCTGTTTTTTTAAAAAATTTCAAGCATATTTGATTTGAGGTTGTTAACCAGCACGCATTGCATTAGATACAAATTAAAGAGTCAAAATTTTAATTTCATAGTCCTTAGCATTTTAGCACCCAACATAAGTCAAAGGGGCCAATTAGGAAAATATCTAGATGTCGGCCCCAACTTTCCAAAACTTTAATTACAACGTCCCTACCACTCTTTCATAAAAGACCGGATTCATCTATTTTAAACCGATTAGGTGGTTAGCTGGCTCCCCAATCCAGGCCGGGGTAAGTCCAGACCTTGCACTGCATTAGTTAGGATCGGACGACTGTGGTCCAGTGTCCAAAATAGATTTAGGATCCGGGGCAGATCTTTGATTATAAGACCCCAAACTTCGGGAATCTAATCCCAAATTTCTAATAAAATGCTCAACTCTAATTAAATATCTTTTCAAGTCCAAAACATAAAGCCCAACACTTAGAATAAGTTGGGACATTTCCGGATGGTTCTGGAATCTTAAGGTGTCCCCTACATCTCCTCCTTTAAATCCGTTAATAACTGCTCAATTTTGATCCATTCCCTTTTGATTTTCCAATAATTCTATTCATACTTTGATATCACTCCTAGAAACTCTAAACAAAATTCTGCCATTATTTTAATCGAGAGTTTTCGTAGGGGATTTTATTTCCCTACGATGTAATTAACTACGAGGGCTTGCGCTCGTAGGAGATTTAGAACCACACACGCACCTGATTTTAAAAATCGATTTTTCAAAACTCAATTGGATTTCTTTGGGAAAACTTAAAATACTAGTGATTATTATCATATTCAAAGAATTATTATCGAATGATATTTTCTCCCTTCGGGGAGATACATCTTTCTTTGATAAGACTTTGGATGTGAACCTAACGATCACACTTCTTGAATATTGTAGCTGGATATTCAATTGAAACTCATTTTGACCCTTCGGGGTCATATGAATTTCTCTTTAGCATCCGCTCACAATATTCAAGATGGATTTCATAATTCTAAGTCTGAACACCGTTATGAAAGTTTATTTTCGTCCTCCGGGGTGATATACTCTTTCTAACGAGTCGATTCGACCTTAGAATTAGAACTCAACCTTAATCTTAAAATCCCCAAAGAAAACCAATATTTTCAAAACACGTTTTCAAAATTCCACCAACAGTGCATCCAATTCAGCTTTAAACCACAAGTGAGTATTTTCTAAATTAATCTCCAAACAATACTTTTTTTATGCTTATATTTTTTAGTAGAAGCTTTAAAATCAGATTCAAGCGAGGTGTAGAAAGATTTCAAAGAATCATGCTCAATTATTAATTCAGAATGCTTTTTATTTAAATCATCAAATTCATCAAGTAGAGACATGTGATTGCTATCAATTTGAAGGTGGTCTTTACTCAAAATTTCATGCTCTTTTTGTAAATTCAAAAACTCCAATTTCAAACTAGCGTGAGTTTTCTTATGTTTTCTATATGATGCATGAATTTTCTCACATATTTCAAGCAATTGGTCATAGGTTGGTTGGCATATCTCTTCTTGGTCAGATTGTTCAAAATCATCAGCCATTAAGCAAAAGTTTGTTGTCTCCTCTTCAGGTTCAGTCTCAGATGAGTCAGATGCAAACTCCGCCTAGAAAGCTTTTTGGGCTCGCTTCTTATCCTTTATGAACTTAGGTTTATCCTCATTTTTTTATTTGCTTGAGTGATCATGAAGTGTAGGACAATCAGCTCTGACATGTTCAGGCTTCCTGCATTCAAAACAAACAATATTAGAAGAACCTTTAAAATTTTTGTTATCCTTACCTTTTTTTCCAATTCTAATGATGCTTGTGACTCTTCCTTAGAAAGTTGTTGATTTGTCTCGTGATTAAGGCAACATTATAGCTTTCAGACCCGGAGTCAGTGTCTGAGTTGTTCGCCTTAAGTGCCACTATTTTCTCCTTCTTCCTCTTATCTGCATCAAGAATTCTTTGATTCACTCCTTGCTCGTAAGCAATGAGTGATCCAAGTAAGTTATCAATCGAATAAGTATTTAAATCTTTAGATTCAGTAATTATAGTGATTTTAGCATCAAAAGAGGAAGACAAGCATCTCAAAATTTTGTTAACTTTTTTATAATTAGTGAGTTCTCTTCCTAAGGCATGCAAAGAAGTAAAATCTGAGTAAACATTGTATACATTTTAAAAATTGTTTCATTAGATTTCATACAAACAAGTTTGTAATCATGTAATAAAATATTCAAATAAGATTGCTTAACTTCATTAGTGACTTCATAGGTGATACACAATTTATCCCAAATCTCTTTACCAGTTGTGCAAGTTGAAACACACATGTAATCTTTGAATTTTAAAGCACAGAAAAAATAGTTCAAATATTTTGCATTAAGTTGTACTAAATCTCTTTCATCAAAAGTCCATTCAGTAAAAGGTACTTCAGTTTTAATTCCATTAAGTTCACGAGAAGGTGGAGAATATCCTTATTTAATAAGCATCCACATATGATAGTCAATCGATTATAAAAAAAGTAGACATGCAAATTTTTCAGAAATCAAAAGAAAGATTATCAAACAAAGGTGGTCGGGTTATAGAATATCCTTCTGTTGCATTACGATTATCATTGTTACCTATGGATAAAAATTCAAAAAGTTTTCAAACTTAATTTTTATGAATCCCGCTCTGATACAACTTGAAAGTTCATTAGGGATGTTAAGCCCTTAAGAACTAGACTGAGGCTAACCAAGAGGGGGGGGGGGGTGAATTGGTATTTTAAAAAATTTCTTAAACGAAAGCACAATCACAAACCAAAATCACCACATAAATCAAAGTGCAGAAAAATAAATGTGAAAATAAAACAAAGAGGGATCACACCAGATTTATAGTGGTTCGGTTAAACCTTGACCTACGTCCACTCATCGAAGGCACCCTTTGAGTATTGCACTACAAAAGTGACTCTCCTTTTGCTCCCACAGCAAGGAGGAGAAGCCCTCACAAAAACTCCTTTCAGTCAACCCCGATGAGGCAGAAAACCCAACTCCTTTTGCTTCCTCCTAAAGCAGGCAGAGAACCCAACTCCTTTTACTTCCTCCTGAAGTAGGCAGAGAACCTCGACCAATTACTGAAGCTTACCTCCCTTGAACCCCTAAGGATGAAGAACAAAGATTGGAGAAGACGCCTTGGAGCCTTTCTTGGAGCAACCTTTGTGAAACCGTCTCACAAACTCCCCCTCACAAGTTCCTCCCTATCTCTCCCTTTCTCTCCCTCTCCTCTTGGCTCTCTCAGGTCAAGAAAACAGTTAAAGGTATCTATGCATGAGAAAATTTGGGTCCTTTAAATATAATTTTAAGAACCGACATTATCATCCAAGATGATATTTCTATCATCCTGTACGATTAGTACAAATTAAGCTCAATCAGTCGGGATGATTATGGACGATCAAAAGAAAATTGGTTACATCATTCAGGCCGATACAGTATCATCCTGGCTGATTAGTTCAAATCTGAGTACAATCATCTTGAATATCACCCTAAATAGAGTCTGGCTGATGTCAATCGTCCAGGACATCGTCCCGACCGATCCTGCGATTGGCCTGGCTGATGTGATCATATTAATTAGCCTTAATGGATTTCTATAATTACCAAATTAATTTAGACATAACTTTGTTGCATCATCCAGGCTGATGTAGAGATCGTCCTGGCCGATATCCTAAAATAAAGAATACCTAAATTGATTATGGCAACTGATTCTTTTTTATTTGAGCCTATCGTTCTAGCCGATACAAGAAAAATCCATGACGATGTGCTTAATTACTGTTGCTTAACTAGGATGCCCTAATTAGAGTTTCTATTTTTAGTCGGATCGTCCTGGCTGATATGAACATCGTCCAGGCCGATGTACTCAAAATAGAAAAATACAGAAAATCCCTCAAGTGTGTGTGTGCAAGGTTACTTAGCATCAGGAACCACTTTTATAATTGACTCAAGAAAAGGAAAACATTATAGACTGACTCAATCTAAATCTATCCAATCTTGAGCTGGTCTTGACTTGCGCTCGATTTTATGGACCTGAAAAGTTATTAGGCAAAGCAGTCGTAGAAAAACATGAATGTTTGCTATCATCAAAAGTTTAATCCATAATCTTAGATTCACAATAATTCTATCATATAGGAAAAATCTCTATTTTAAACTAATCATATTGTAAGAACCCAGATCTTACTATTCGAATAATCATGGCTTAATTTGAAAATTTTGTGTTTTCTTAAGCCTAATACCTAAGTAATTCAAACTTGACTCAAAAATATACTTTTCATTATTGAAGGAACTCTAAGAGAGAACTCTCTAGAGATATATTGGGCTTGGACCTTGAGAAGGTGAGGTTATGCATGAGGGAGTATGAGTATAAGTGGTTTTCACACGGTTGCTCCATACAAGATTACACCTTGCTTTCTCCTGTGTCCTTGGTGAGTTCTTAGAGTTGCTCTTGGGAGAGAAGCTTCAAGGTCAAGGGTCATGGGTTCTCTACCTTCACGAAGATGGTCAAAAAATATTTAAGGTTCTCTTGCATCACTAGGAGGATGAGAAAGATTTCAAATAATTGCTACCATCACTAAGAGGTTGACATAGCTTTCGGTTCTCTACCACATTGGGTTTGGTGGAAGTTATTTGTGAGGGATTATCCTCCTTACTATTAGGGAAAAGGAGAGTCACTATAGTGTTAGTATAATATCTTTAGAGGAGGACTCTGAGGAGTGGATGTAGGTCAAGGTTGATCAAACCATTATAAAATTCTAATGTGTTATTTCTAGTTTTTTTTTTTTCATTTTCAATTTCTTCCATGAATTTAAATTTTGTTGCAAATAATATTTGAATTACTAGTCTTACTTAGTTAGATATAATTTGTGTAAAAAAATAAAAAAATAAGTTTCTCTTTATTTTTTGTGTGTTGTAACTTTGAAAAAGAAAATAATGTTTTTAATTTGATTTTGCTTGTATAAGTCACTTTACTAGAAATATTCATAAATTATGATATTAGTTAAAACACATAAAGGAATAATTTATATTTTTAAAATAACCAATTCACCCCCCTCTTGGTGCATAAGGGGATAGTTCAACGAGGTCTTATAACCTCCCCCAAAATTTCAAGTGGTTTCACAGTGAGTTTTGGAATTTGTAATTTTAAAATCCCCAAGTAAATATCTTATGATACATGTTGGTAATAAAAATACTGCGAAGGGTTATTCTATTTGATTTTTGGAAAATTTGCATGTCTACTTTTCTGTAATCTATTGATTTTAGAATTTGGCATATGATTCAAATTGGTTATTCACTTCCATCATGTATAGTTAACGGAGTCAAAACTTATGTCCCATTTATTGAATGGAGTAATGATGATAGAGAGCTTGCTCAATTAAATGCAAAAGGCTTAATTTTTTATTTGTGCATTGAAATTTGAAGATTACATGAGAGTGTCTACATGTAATACGGGAAACAAGACATGGGATAGATTATGCATCACAAATAAGGGTACTAGTGAAGTCAAACAATCTAGGTTAAAACATTTTACTGCATGATTATGAACTATTTAGCATGAAACCTAGAGAGACAATTTCTAAAATATACACTAAATTCACTTAGATAATGTCATCCCTACATTCTTTAGGTAGAGAACTATCCAATTTTGAAAGGGTTAAAAAAAATTATATGTTGCCTTCCTAGTGCTTATGATACTAAGGTCACTAAAATTTCTAAATCTAAATATCTAATTGTGTATTCTATTGATAACTTGCTTGACTCACTTATTGCCTATGAGTAAGGCTTGAGTCAAAGACTACTTGATGTAGGTGATAGGTAAAAGGAGAATACTATGGCTTTAAAAGCCAATGGCTCGGTGATAGTGATAGCTCTATAGCTAAGGAGGATGACAACATTACACTGATGACTTGATAATTCAAAAAATTTCTAAAAAGAAAGCAGAAGCGCCATCAATAGTGTAGTAAATGTAAAAGTAGTAAAAAATTTATAGCATCGGATAACATAAATTATTTTGAATGTAGAAAACTAGGCCACTTAAAAACTGACTACACCAATTTGAAAACTCACTCGATCAAGGAGAATGTTGAAGATAAGGAAAAGTTTAAAAAGGGGAAGCAGTAGACATAGAAGGCTTTTTGGGTTGAATCTGCTTAGAGTCATTTGATCAGGAAGTAGAAGAGTAGGTAACTAATCTGTGTCTCATGGATAATGATATTCTTGATTAGTTAGATCAAGATGAGGTATGTCAGCTATCATAAGATAAACTTTTTATTATATCTAAAAAAAATCTTTATTTATAAAGGAAGCTCAAGTAGATGTATGCTAGCTTGAACACGAATTTTTCTACTTTACAAAAAAGCATGATAGCCTGAGAGTTAAACATTATGCTCTAGATAAAAATCACATATCTTTAATTGATGAGTTTGATGCATTAAATAAGAATCGTGTTAAGCTAACTAATGCACAAGAATATTTAAAATTAAAGCATCTTGAGTTAGAAGATTCATACAAATAGTTAGAAGAATCTATAAGTGAACTTGATCATAATGAGCAAGCATTGAAAATGGAAGTTACATGCTTTGAAAGTACAAATAAGTTACTAAAAGAAAAGGTCCATGAACTTCAATACAAGAAACTATCAACTATATTTACACAATGGTATAAACCTACGTCACTACATGCATCACATACCCCTAAGAAGAGGCACAACCCCAATATAAACTTGTAAATATGTTCCATAGGGTTAGGTGTCAGTATTGTGGCGTGATAGGTTATATAGCTTGTACTTACACATTAAATCAAAGGATACATTTAATGTGGATGCCTAAACAATTTGCATCACATCATAGGATGCATGCAAGTCATTCATCAAAATATAATGTGGAACCCAAACTCACTTAGGTTCCCAAATCTAACCATTAATTATCTTCGTAGGAGTGCTCTTATAAAAGACCTAATGAGAGCATGTGGTACCTGAACAATAGATTCTCAAGACACATTATTGGAGATGTAAAGTAGTTCATCATGTTAGAGACCAAGTTAAGAGGTAAGGTCACATCAGGAGATAACACCACTAGGAAAGTCATGGCCTCAAGTATATTAAAAACGTAAAGAATTTTATCATTGAGAATGTTTTACTTGTGGATGGTTTAAATAATAATATACTTTGTATTAGTCAGTTATGCGACAAAGGATTTGATATTAAATTTGTATATGCAAAGTGCATGATTAGCTTGAATGGAAATTTTGTTCTAGAAGGAAAAAAGAGTTAAAAATATTTATATGCTAGATTTGAATTGCTTTGAATACTCTAATTATTTATATTTGAAAATCACTATTGATGAATCCTGGCTATGGCATAGGAGACTATGTCATGTAAACATGAAGACCCTTAAGAAGACTACCTAGAAAGACTTAGTTAGAGGCATACCCAACTTAGATTTCACTAAAGACTACTTATGTGATGCCTGCCAATTAGAAAAGCAATTTAAGTCTTCCTTTCATTCAATTAAAGGCATCATAACCTCTAGGCTACTAGAAATTCTTCATATGGCTTTGTTTGGACCCATAAGTATAGGCATCCTAGAGGGAAATTATATAAATTTATGATTATTGATGATTACTCAAGATTCTCCTTGGTTAGATTCTTACTATAAAAGAAAAAATTCATTTGAAGAATTTATAACCATCTCCACCTGGATATAGAGGAAATTAAGATGTGAGATCTCAGCTATTCATAGTGTCATGGTGGAGAATTAGAAAATGTTAAGCTTAAATCCTTTTCTCAGGAGGGAGGGATAGAGTATAACATATCTGCCCCTAGGACCCTTCAGTGGAATGTAATAGCTGAAAGGAAGAATATGAGTTTAGTAGAAGCTGCTAAGGCCATGTTAGTTGAATATTCTCTCTTTAGATACCTTTGGATAGAAGCAATAAATATTGCTTGTTATGTGTTGTATAGTGTCAATATTATATCCAAGTTAAAAAAGAAACCCTATGAGCTCTTTAAGGGTAGGACAATCAACCTTTCTCACTTGTATGTATTTGGTTGTATATGCTTTATCCTGATTAATGGAAAATCACCACTAGAAAAGTTTGATCCAAATCTGATGAAGGAGTCTTCTTAGGATATTCTTCTATAGGTAAAGCTTATAAGATCTTTAATAAGAGGGCCTTAGTAGTAGAAGAGTCTACCCATGTCATATTTGATGAATCAAACAAATCTTTTAAGTTTAGGTTAGAAGAAGAGGAAAAAGTAGAAGTCATCCAAGGGGTAGAATCTATTAACTAAGGAGATAGAGTGGAACCTCATAAGCCTTTGCCTAGAGATTGGAGATACTTATTTAGTCACCCTAGAAAACTTATCCTAGGAGATCAACTATAGGTGTTAGAACTATGTATGGACTTAGAAAAGAGGTTTTTCATTATGCATTAATCTCTATGTTAGAACCCACTAATATAAATCAAGTCTTAGAAGATGAATTCTAAACTCTACTGATGCCAAAAGAATTAAATCAATTTGCTAAGAATGATGTATATGAACTAGTTCGTGAACTTATGGACTAGAATGTTTTAGGAACTAATGGGGTTTTTAAGAATAAAATGAATGACTTTGGTATGGTGATTAAGAATAAGTCTAGATTAGTAGCTAAGAGTATAATCATATTGAAGAAATTGATTTTTAGGAGTCATTTTCCCCTGTAGTAAGTTAGAAGCCATTAGAGTACTATTAGACTTTGCTTGCCTTAGATAATTTTAGGTTGTATCAGATGAATGTTAAGAATGAATTTCTAAATGAAATGATTAAGGAAGATGTATATGTTGAACAATCCCCAGATTTTGAGAATTCTCAATTTCTCAATCATGTATTCAAATTAAAGAAGAAATTTTATGGATTGAATAAAGAACTAGAGCTTGGTATGAGAGGCTGGGAAGATTCTAGCTAGATAGATCCTTTATTAAGGGTAATGAATACATCACCCCATTCCTGTAAAAAGTAGGAGAATATCTACTCATTATTTAAATTTATGTTGATGATATACTTTTTGGCTTCACAAATAAGAATTTTTTGTGATAATATTTAAAAATATTGAGTGAGGGGTTTGAGATGTGTATGATGGGATAGCTTACCTATTTTCTTAGATTTAGTGTGAAACAAATGGATGACAAACCCTTACTAAGCTAATCAAAATATATCAAAGATATTCTTAAGAAATATGAGATGGATAGTACTAAGGCAATCAACACTCCCATGAGCTTTACCATTCAATTAGAAAGGGATCCTAATGAACAATCAATTGATCAAAATAAGTATAGAGGATTAATTGGATTACTTTTTTATTTGACTACTAGTAGACCTGATATCATGTTTAGTGTATGCCAGTATGCTAGATTTCTAGCGGATCCTAAATAATCCCATATGATTATTGTTAAGAGAATCCTTAGATACCTATTAGGCATCCAAAACTTAGGTATATGGTATCCTAGACATAGCTCGTTCTTTGAAATCATAGGATATCCAAACTCTAACTTTGTAAGATGTAGGGTAGATAGAAAAAACACCTCAAGAACCTGTCAATTAATAGGCCAATTATTAATTCCTACATTATTAAAAAGAAAAATTCAAGGGCCCTATCCATGCTGAGGAAAAAAATATTATTGTAGGAAACTGTGTTGCTCAAGTTTTATGGCTGAAGTAACAAATCTTAGATCTTAGACTACCTGTAGGCACCATTCCTATTATGTGTGACAACATTAGTGTCATATATATTTCCAAAAATCTAATCCAACACTCGCGTACTAAGCATAAAGATGTTATGCTTCATTTCCTTAGAGATCATGTTGCCAAGAGAGATATAAAACTACATCATATAGCCATCAAAGATATATTATCACAAATATTTACCAAACCCATAGCCTATGACACCTTTAGCACCGTGAGGACAAGACTAGGCATTATAGATATTCATACTTAATTCAGAATGAATCTAAATTTCTCTATCATTTGAAATCAACCACTTTAATGTATTTTCTTATGTGCATCACATTTTGAAATTTTGTGACTATTTATTTGTTGATTTGTGTTCTCATTTTTCATTTATTTTATTATTTTGCATTTGGTGGATGTTCCCTAATCTTCACACATATTTTCTTTTATATTAAAATCTTTAAATTAAAAATTTTTCACATCATATTGTACGATTCCCTTCAAACTATATGATCTACTCATCCCTACACAAATATCTGCCTTCAGTGAAATTAATGATCTTGATATGATTAATTATTGGTGATCATACTATATGAATACCTCTTTATACTTTATGATATGCGTGTTAAAATCCATTGGATAATTCAAATCAGATGGTATGATATTAATTGAGCTATCATACTATATGGACACCTGTTCATACTGTACAATATGTTTGGCCATGAATAATTTTTCTTAAGATCATCTAGTGTAATCCTAATCGTACTTTATGATTTGATCACTTTTTTTTACAAGTCATCTAGATGATTTAAATTTTTCTTATCATAATGTACAATCTCAAATTGTACTGTACGATTAGTTATAAAGTCTATAAATTAAAGGATTTCTAAAGCTAAGCTCATCCATTACTTTGTATATCTTCTTTCTTCTTGACTCAAACCTTCAATTGCTCAAATGGTAGAAGGTAACAAGCATGGTCATTTGACCCAAGGAAGTTCTTTCTCTCTTCGCCCTGTCGATGACTATTTTCAATCTATAGAAGATGAAGCAGCCTATTATCAGTACGATGACTCTTGCATCTCCCCATATAGACTATTGAACAAACAATCCCTACACTATGAAGTGCTTAATCTTTTTGCATCCACCACTGTATAATTCTTACTTACCCTCACTTTTTTCCTTTAATTATGAATTACTTTAATAATTTTTTTGCAAACCTATGGATTAATGCTATAGTTCCCATCATGTGATCCAATATCTGTAGGTGACCCATAAAAATAACTATGAAAGACTTAGGTGAATATTTGAACCTATCCATAGATGGACCTCAACCCCAATCAATGGCTTCTAGGGGAGACTTTAATTAGATTATGATCAAGTTAACCATTATAAATATTACCTTAAATCATTATTAACTCGTTGTCCATTCTTTGAATTAAAATGCTCGTATTTACTAGCATGTTCTTAGATCCTCAATCATTCCTAAAGCTAGAGATCGTATAAATATTACCCCATTTATTTCCTTGGTTACTTACTTCATTATGTCTAAAACAAAATTTGATGAAGCACACATAATTATTAATTACATTTAAAATCTTACTCCCAAGGGCCTTCTATCCATCAAAAGGAAGCAAAACATTTCTCTTATTTATGTCGTTGACTACATCCTGGATAAAAAAAATATGAGCTCACCTATCATGTTACTGCTGATTATTTCATAATTTTCTAAATTGATAGTTCTTTCCACATTTTTTTAACATCACCAAGAGCATGAGAAAGAAGAAGAACTTGATTTTTAGGATAAAGGGGGAGCTCATCCTACAGCAGCATCTACATAGGAGCCTACACCAACACTAGTGTTGGCACCTGCACATGTATAGTAGCTTTCTCCCTACATGGATTTCATATAACATTTTGATCAATTTGAGTCCTGACTAGATAGCCATATTTAGCAGTAGTAGCAACAACACAAGGCAGACATGTCTTAGTTTGGCAAACATTTTTTCATCTATTCACATGTATTTGTAGCCACCAGCACCACCACCTGATTAGGAGCCTTCCTACTTTTAGTATCTATGTTTTGAGATTTATATTTTTAAGTTTTCTAAGCTTTGTAGTTTTTCTTATGTTTCTGTTTGATCCTCCTTTTTGTTGATGTTAAAAGAGGGAGTAGTAGTTTAGTTGTATGTGTATTATTCATCTTTGTTATGTAGTCATTTTGTGTATCTTATGTTTGCTGTGCATTTTTACTTTTATATTTGGCATAAAATTATTTAAAAAATAAAAAAAAAAATTAATTAAAAATTATCTTACACCTATTTTTAAATCTATCTATTTTTATGAAGGGGAGATTAAGAGAAAAACATTAACTTACATTTTCAACCAAAAATATTTGTCATCATAAAAAGGGGGAGATTGTTTCAATCTAGGATCCTTATCATGTGATTTTGATAATAACAAATATTATTGATTGAAATTTTTTTCCTAGTATATGTATTGCATATATTTATTTGTGTACTAATATTTCAGGTACATCACATATCGCTCAAGAATGATCGAGGCACAAGTTTGGGTAGAATAGGATATTTTTCAAAAAAGTATATTTTCAATTTTTATTATTTTATATTTATTGAGTTTGTCCATGTAAGGGTTTATGCTAAATTGATGACTGTGCACACTCATACACAAAAGAGTGAGAAAAATGAGTTCATAATTTTTGAATTAATTGTATCGTACTATTCAAAATGAACAGTAGAATTTGCTAAATGAAAAATCAATTTTAAAGGCTAGTTTTATAATTAATTGTTATGAACTATTTATACTGTACTATTCATTTTCATCTAAAAACCCTACAACTAGATGATTTAAGTAAGTATTTAAAATTTGATTTTTGAATTAATCATACTATACGTTCTTAATCATACTGTATGATATTTAAAATAACACTTAAATTATTCCCCATAATTAATCAATAAAAGAAAGATTTAATAAAAATGGCTAATCATATTGTACAATACAGATTATACTATTCAACTAATGAAGATGAATTTAGATCATTTCAGATATCATATTGGATGAAACCTTGCTTTTATGAACTAAATATGTAGTATGATGTTAATAGTATGTGATGAACCCTTAATGTTTGAACTAAATATACATTATGATGTAAATCATACTGGATTAGTGACAGAGATAATTTCTAATCATCCTGAAGATCATCTTGTATGAATAGAAGGAAATTGAACTAATCATATTGTACAAACATTCGATCGTGCTATAATGATAAGTACATAAAAATTGAATAGCTCATCTCAATGATTATTCCATTGTATTATAAGAACCTCTATTTAGAACTAATCATACTGTAAAAACCCAGATTGTACTATACAAATAGTGATGGCCTAATTGAAAACTTATTGTTTTTGAAGCCTTGTACTTAACCATTTCAACCTTATCTCCAAAATAGAATTTTGGATATTGAAGGAACTCTAAGGGAGAATTCTTGAGAGAGATCATAGGATTGGGGAGGGTGAAGGTGAGGTTGTGCAGGATGAAGAATGAATTTGAGGGGTTTTTGCATTGTTGCTCTAGGCAAGCTTGCACCTTGCTTCCCCTAGTGGCCTTGGTGAGTTCTTAGAGTTTGTATTGGGATATAATATTCAAGGTCAAGTGTTGTGAGTTCTTTGCCTTCATCAAGAGGTTAAAAAAGGATTCAAGGTTCTCTTTTATAACTTGGAGGGTGACAACAATTTCAAAGGTTTGTTGCCATCACCAGGACGGTGACATAGTATTCAGTTCTCTATCGCAGCGGGTTCGGTGGAAGTTATTTATAAGGGCTTCTCCATCTTGTTGCGGGGAATAAAGGAGAGTAACTATAGTATTAGAGCAATACCTGGAGAGGCGAACTCCGGGGAGTGGATGTAAATAAAGGTTGACCAAGCCACTATAAAATTCTAATGTGTTCTTACTAGCTTTTTTTCTACTCTATTATTCGTTGTATTTTTAATTTCTTGCACGATTTTAAATTTCTTTGTCATTTGTTGTTGAATTACTAATCTTGTTTGGTTAAATTTAATTTGTGTTAGAAAAATAAATAAATAAATAATTTCTCTTGATCGGTTTGTGTTACAAAACTTTGAAAAAGAAAATCAAGTTTTTTAATTTTCTTCCTCTTATGTTAGTCACCTGACTAGAAATCTTCACAAATTGTGATATTGGTCAAAACATGAAAAAAATGCTGTATTTTTTAAAATAACTATTTCAAAGGTTTGTTGCCATCACCAGGACGGTGACATAGTATTCAGTTCTCTGTCGCAGCGGGTTCGGTGGAAGTTATTTATAAGGGCTTCTCCATCTTGTTGCGGGGAATAAAGGAGAGTAACTATAGTATTAGAGCAATACCTGGAGAGGCGAACTCCGGGGAGTGGATGTAAATAAAGGTTGACCAAGCCACTATAAAATTCTAATGTGTTCTTACTGGCTTTTTTTCTACTCTATTATCCGTTGCATTTTTAATTTCTTGCACGATTTTAAATTTCTTTGTCATTTGTTGTTGAATTACTAATCTTGTTTGGTTAAATTTAATTTGTGTTAGAAAAATAAATAAATAAATAATTTCTCTTGATCGGTTTGTGTTACAAAACTTTGAAAAAGAAAATCAAGTTTTTTAATTTTCTTCCTCTTATGTTAGTCACCTGACTAGAAATCTTCACAAATTGTGATATTGGTCAAAACATGAAAAAAATGCTGTATTTTTTAAAATAACTATTTCACCCCCCCCCCCCCCCCCGCCTCGCTTGGTGCTATTAGGGATAGTTCAATGAGGTCTTACAACCTTCCCCAAACTTTCACAGTTAACCATAAATTTTGAGCTTTCTATTACTCCAAGTCAAATTTAAAAAGCTTTGATCTATATTCCTAATAATTTAGTTAAAGATAATTAACTTTAAGAAAGTGGTTTGCATTTGCTGCTTGTTTTTCAACCAAAAATCCAAATGAAGATTCTTATGGGAATTGGGGTCTTGCCCCTCCTAGAAGAAATTTTAGGAAACCTATTATCAAAATAGATGATGCAACTTAACTCATCGTGATTGGTGATAGAAAAGCAGGTCCATCTCAAAATACTTCTTCTTGATTGCCTTTTCATGTGGATCAATTATCTCCTAAGCTAGGTAATATAAATCATAAAGTACAAAAGCCTCTTAAGCTGATAAATTGAATTATATTAGTAATTATGAATATTTTTCATCTAATTTTAATGGTCATCCCAATAAAGAATTAAATAAATTGGGACATATAGATATTGTCCCTAGTAAGAGGAGAAATGATGTTGTTGATACATTTAGCAGTGGGGATGCTTCCCCTTCAATTATTAAATGAATTATATATTATTCTGGAATAGTAAAGGAGCCCGAAAGAAGGGGGCGAGCTACTATTTGTGAAATCTTGTACAAGAAAATAAGTTTTGTTTTGTTTTATTTATGGAAAACAAATAGTGAATTCTTCCTTTTTCTTGATGTAGGAAGAGTTGGAGGAATTCTTTTTCTTTGGAGAAGTGGTATTTCTTCTATTTTGTAGCATCTTCATCTCAATGAGTGATTTGTAACTTCTCTTTTCCTATTGGTACTGAATGGACTATTGCTGCCATTTATGCAAATAAAGATATTAATGCTAGAAGACCTTCATGGGAGTTCATTGAATCAGTTTATAATCCAAATTTGTCCACTATCGTAAGAAGGGATTTCAACCAGGTTTTAAATAAATAGAATAAAAAAGGTGGTAAATAATTTGTAATATCTCAAGGAGATAACTAAATGAAAGAATTTATGAGTAATAATGATCTTCATGAATCAGGTTTCATAGGACCAAAATTTATAAGGTGTAATAATAAAGATGGGAACAATATAATAATGGAAAGATTGGTAGGTGTTTGTTAAATTTTGTAGCTTTATAATTAATTCCTATTTCTGTATTAACCACGATAGTAGGATTTCAGACCATTGCTCGTTATTTTTGAGATTTGAAAATGTTCCTTATGTTTTGGGGGTAATTATAGTCGATTTGAAAATATTTGGTGAAAGTAAAAGAAGCGCCAAGAGGGAGAGGGGTGAGTTGGAAATTTGTTTCAATAAAAGGACAATCCTATTTTTGCGTTTTTAAATTTTCAACAAGAAAATTAGATTGATGCATAAGAGAATGCTTAAAACAAGATTGCAATAATAGGTGGTAAAATTTTAACTTACTCAACAAAGAATTCCACTATGATTTTCACCAAGAAATTATAATGAAAGTAAAATGCAAAACATAAATAAAGTGCAGTAAGGGAAAAATCACACTAGAGAATTTATAGTGTTCGGTCACTTGACCTACGTCCAATCCCTAGAGTCCTCCACTCCAGGAATTTCACTACAAAATAGTAATTCTCCTTTTTCCCCCACAGCAAGGCGGAAAAACCTTTACAAACATCACTTTAACCTTCCTGGCATGGCGGAGTACCACACGCTATGTAACCCTCCCAGTGATGACAACGAACCTTCTCATTTTTCTCCCTCCTAGAGAAGGCAGAGTACCTTAAAGAACATTGACCTTGAAGGATCTCCCCCTTAGAAAGCCTCTCGCAAGATCTTCTAGGTCCACAGGAGGAGAATTATGCATCAATCTAGGAGCAACCATGTGATCTCCCTCACAAAGCCCACCTTCTCCTTCCCCTCACAAACCCCAAAATCTTATCAAGAACTCTCTCTCAAGAAATCTCCTTCTAGTCACGTTCCTCTCTCACACACTATCCTAAAAAAAATAGAAGTTTATATACTTAAATTAGGCTCCAAGAAACCCTAAATTTTCAATATTGCCATTTTTGTTCGTACAGTACGATTAGTTCAAAATAGCCTTCATCCTGTTAAGGAGTACGAACAAGCAATTTTTTTGAGCAATATCGTACAATACGATATAACATCGTCCGGTACGATATGTTAAATTCTTTCTGTTCATACAGGACGAATGCTGGGATGAAGAAAACTCATCTCTATATATTCATCATCTAGTACAATCTACTTCATATAATACTATATGTTAAAAGCTTCATATTGTTCGGTACAATTTAAACTTCATCTAGTATGATTAGTACAAAAATCAAGGGATCGTCAGGTATGAAGTTCAAGACGATCAAAAATAGCCTCGGTATATCATATGGTACGATCATGTCATACTGTACGATTACCAATCAATAATTAATTCTTGATTTGATTTACTAATCATGGGATTAATTTAAGTAAGTGTTCAAAAACTCATACTGTACGATAGGATCGTATAATACGATCAATTCAAAATTTACGAATTAAGAACTTACTTAAATTAATCTGGAGATTAGGGTTTTTAATTAGAAACACATCGTACAGTACGATACGTATCGTACAATACAATTTGTTCACAGATACCCGTTGAGCCATAGCAGATCTTACAGTACAATTGAAACTCATACAGTACGATCGACAGGAAAAAAAATTTCTTCATTTTAAAAACCTCTCCCCCTGTGTTTGTGCATGATTGCTCAATTTTGCATACACTTTATGGCTAGACTTAAGAAAAGAAAAGTAATAATAAAAGAAAAATTATAGGGTTATAGACTCCAAATTCTACTCTACACAGTCTTGAGTTTTCTTGTTGTCCTGAGAAATTTGTGATCTCCCTGAAATGTTAGTACTCATAGACAAGAGTAGAAATCAAAAGTATTCAATGAATAATAGTTCTATCAACATTACTTGTCATCATCAAAACTCAGACTAGGGGTCATGGACTGCAACATTTGGACCTCTTATCCTACTTCTTTGAGATATGTATTTCAGTCTTGAAGGAAAAAGGATTTCAGAATCCCAGTAGCAATCCTTCAATAAAAATATTCTTGCACTTTGAAACTCTTTATTTCTGGAGTAAAAATAAATTTAGGGAGCTAAATCATCAAAAAAATTCTTTGCAAGAGAAAATTTTTAAACTTCAAGAATTCGTATTTGGGGAATGGTCTTTAAGTAGAAATACTTGCTGAGATATAAAAAATGGTGAAAAGATACAAATGTTACATTGGCGAGAATGTATTTGGGGAATGTTCTTTCAGTAGAAATACTTGCTGAGTTATAAAAATTGGTGAAAAGATACAAATGTTACATTGGCGAGAATGTACACTTTGTGACGGTAGTGATTTAATGTAAAGTGGTTAGAGGAAGGTGATGTAAATACTCAATTATTTCATGTTGTGGCTTCTTCTAGACGTAACATCAACTGCATCAAGCAAATTATGCTTAATTCAGGTCAGGTTGTGGAGGAGTACTATAATGACATTCAAAGGGATTTCTTACAGTTTTTCATCTTAAATGGGGTGAAAAGCAAGTGGATATGGAAGGGTGGCCAAAATTTCCAACGGATCAAAAAGTCCCTTCCGCGCTTCATGATAAACTGGTTGCAGAATTTTTACTATGGTAGACCTTCAGGATACCATAAAAAAGATGGGTACTAACATAAATTCGGGATTTATGGTATTACATCTTACATTTTTCAAATTCTTTTGGGAGATAGTGAAAAATGAGGTATGGAATGCTATTAATACTTTTTTTATTTCTATTATAATGCTGACGGAGTGAAAAGATAAGTTGATTGTTCTTGTACCAAAAAACTTAAAATGCTTATATCCTTCTAAATTCCATCCTATTTTCCTCTAACAAGAAATTTATAATTTGACCACTAAGATGATTGCCAATGGAATTAAAAATGTTCTTTCTTTTCTTATATATGAAGAGTAGAATATCTTTATTGTCAAAATTGATATGGAGCAAGTATATGATTCTATGTGTTGGCTATCTCTCAATAACGTAATGCTTGTGATGAGTTTTCCTATCAGATTAATTAATTGGGTTTTACAGAGTGTAGCAAACCCAAGATTTTTTACTTTGATCAATGGGAAGAGGTCGGAATGGATAGATCCTAAATGTGGATTTTGTTAGGGATGTCCTTTACTCCCGTACCAATTATTCTTTTTTATGAACTATTATCTAGGGCTTTTCATCAAAGGGGGTATGACCTTGGTATTAAAATATCTCCCTGAAGTGATAAAATGTCTCATTTTTTGTATGTTGATAACATACTAATTTTTGCTGAAGCTAGTAAAGTGGATATCAATTAGATTTTAACAATTTTAGCAGATTATAGTAGACGGACTGGTCAAATTATTAATAAGAAGAAGTCAGCCATCATTTGCTTCTTTTGTTAAGGTGGAGAATTACCGATGGAAGAAAGATAAATGTGTTGAAAGATGTATGGATTTTGGATAGGAAGCTTAATAGTTGGTCGTCTCTATTCAATCATACTAGTAATCAGGATTTAACAGTTTTAAATCTATTGAATGAAGGTCGGTGGAATGATGCAATTTTGGAGCAATTTTTTGGACCTAATTTAGTCTAGCAAATAAAGAGTGTTCCTATTTTAATTTCCTGGAAGAAGACCAGCCTTAACTAACGCATCAGATTGTTGGAAATCTATTACAGCTATGGCTCGGGAAAATCTCTATAGATTGATCCAGTGGAAATTAACTGGTTGTATAAACTGAAAAGTGAATCCAAAAAGAGTCATTCTGTTGGTGCAGGATATATCATAATGCAATTCCAACAAATGGGTGGCTGAATTATAGAAGACATGGATAGTACTCTCTGTGTTTTGGGGTTGTCAAGAAACTGAAAACAATGAGCATATAACGGTCAAATGTAGAAAATTTAAACAAGTTCTTCAATACTTTAGCTGTTGGGATTCTTCACTCCTGTCATCAACTATTGGCCAGACTCTATTGTGGTGCAGTTTTTCATCTTTGGGCTTCAAGAAATGCCCATAAACACAACAAGCCTCACAAATCTCCTATTATTATTACATCTGAAGTCTTATCATCTTCGATGCACCCTTACAAGAATCCTATTAAGGAATTCTGGGACACTAACCAGTTCAATGAACTCTTAAATATTAGATGGTTTCCCCCTCCTCCTCAATGGATCAAAATCAACATTCAGGCAGCCATCCTTGCTTCTCATCTAGATAGTATAGGATATGTTTTCATAGATAATTGAAATAACTCCAGTTGGAGTTATTTGCTATTCTAGCCATCAGAGACGTCATGGAAGATTGTATGTTTGAAATGAAATGAGTTATAATCGAAAGTGATAATTGAAATGTTATTAAATGGCTTTAGACATCATTGGGCATTAATAATTGATTGCTTAAAGAATTGCCAGCAAGATTTATCTTTCTTGGGAAATTTTAATCGTGTAATGTTTCATTTCATTCCTACGGAAAACATTAAAGTTGCTGATTGTGGTGCTTCATTTGCTTTGTTAGGAGATTTTCTTTGGATAAATGATATTGATTGTAACCTTCCCTCATCCCTTTTGTTGTGATTGAGGAATGGTAATGAGTATGCTTTTTCTCATTAGTTCTTTTGTAATTTCCTTTTAATAATGCTAAAAGCACATATTCATTGGGAATCAAGCATATGCTCAAAGGCCTTGAATTTAATTAAATATTTATTAATGAATTGGTTATTTAAATTTAATTAAATTTTTTTAATTTAATTAGATTGAAATTAATTTGATTAAATATTTAATTTTAATTTATTCAAAGGATTTAATTTTATCTAATTTTTATTTAGATTTGAATTTTTAATTTTTTTATTAATCTTTTAAATTAAATTATTTTATTAAATTAAATTTATTTATTTAATTCAATTTAATATTTTGATTTAATTTTATTAAATCTATATTGAATTTAATTTTATTTATTTTATTTGAGGTTAATTTAATTTTATTTTATTTATTCGTTTTTTAATACTACTATTGTCTGGTCCTAAGTCCTGAATAAGAAATATAGAGGATTGCATTAGTTAGTCGACAACTATCATAATACTTATAGAATAATAATGATATGAATCCTTTAACACATTGTGTTAGTGCTAGGGGGTTCCCTGGAAGAAACACATTATATGGCATGAATACAGTAATAAGTGAGCAAGGGTCGCTGCACTAGCACCCAGGAGAAGTGTTAAATAGGCAATGGTTCAACATTATGGATAGATGTTGGCAACGAAGCTAGTCCATGCTAGTAATATTTTGATACATAGGAACTTGGAATATAGGTTCCCTTACATACAAATTAATGAAATTAATAGATATTATGATTTATAGGAAGATAAATATTTTTTGCATTCTGGAAACTAAATGAGTTGAAGAGAAGGCTAAGGAGATTGAGAGTTTTGGATTTAAACTATGATATTTTGAGAGGAGTCGTATTAAAAATGGTGTAGGTGTGATTATAAATATGAGTTCAAAGGATAATATATAAAAATTCTGATAATTGGGAAAGATATAAAGAAACCCATAAGGAGTCTAAGATAGCAATTTGTAATGCAAAATATAATAGATTAAATACTAAAGAGGACAAAAGATATATGTATAATTTAGCTAAACAAAGAGATAGGTATAGTAAGGATTTCATTCTATTGAAGTGTATTAATGATAAAGAGTAAAAAATGTTTTTATAAGAAGAGGATATTCAACAAAGATGGATGAGATATTTTGCTAAACTTTTCAACGAAAATTATGAGAAAGTGATTGACTTTAGTGATCTTAGCACTCAAAATGAAAATAAAGATTTTTTTTATCAGCGTATTAATAAAACCAAAGTTAAAAAGGCTTTAAAGAAAATGAAGTGTGGAAAAGTTGCTGGACCTGATGATATTCCATTAGTGGTGTAGAAATTATTAGGAAATGAAGGAATTTCTTATCTTCCTAAACTTTTTAATATTATTTTGAAGAATAAAAAGATGCTAGATGAATAGAGAATGAGTATTCCTATTTTTTAAAATGAAGGTGATGCGCAAGATTATGCAAAATATAAATGAATTAAGTTAATGTGTCATACTTTAAAACTATGGTAGAGAGTTATGGAGCAGAGATTACAACATCTTGCTAATGTTTCTCAAAATCAATTTTGATTCATGCCTAGTAGGTCTACTATAGAGGCTATATATTTATTGAGAAGTTTCAAGGATAAATTATATAGAGAGAATATGGAGGATCTACATATGAATTTTATGACTTTGGGAAATCAAGTCATTAATAAGAGCACACGTTATAGATATTATGGGCCTATGGTTTAGAGTGATTGTGAAATAGATGAGAATATTATTAGTATAATTGGATGGTTAAAGTGGAGGAATGCATCGGGCTTGTTGTGTGATAGAAAAGTCCCACTCAAACTTAAGGGAAAATTCTATATAATGGTAGAGAAACCTGTAATGCTCTATGGTGCATAATGTTGGCCATTGAATGAGAAGCACAATATTAAGTTAAGTGTTGCAGAGATGAGGATGTTCTAGTGGATGAGTGGATTTATTCTTAAAGATAGGATACTCAAAATAAGCATGTACATGAAAAGGTTGGAGTAATTCCAATGGAAGATCAGATTAGAAGAGTCGCCTTAGAAGGCTTTGTCAAATAAAATAGCGGCCTTCCTATGACCCTGTTAGGAGAGTAGATGTAATAGATTTAACTTATGTTAAGAAAGGTAGAGGTAGAACAAAAAAGTTTTGGTTAGAAAATATAAGAAATGACATTTCTTTATTATATTTAGATGAGAATTTGACTCTTAATAGGACACAATGAAGAAAAAAGATTCATTTAGCCTACCCCACATAGTGGGATAAAGGCTTGTTGTTATTGTTGTTGAATTTATTGATTTATTAAATTTACCACCTATATAAGGAAATTAGTAAGTGTGATTGATTAATTGATTGATCTCAAATGCTCAATTAATTAATACTAGAGGTTAGGGATAACTTCAAAACCAATCATTAAAAATTTTTGGTCAATTAGGTAGAAGATTGATTATATATATATATATATATATATATATATATATATATATATATATATATATATATATATATATATATATATATATATATATATATATATATATATATAAACCCACAAGGGGGTCTATGCGTTGATAACAAGCAAAATATACAAGGTCTTTAAAGGGACCTCTAGCTCACTACTACTAGAAAGAGCTACAAGACAAAAAGCAAAAAAACCTATGAGCTCAAGATCCCTACTACTCAGAAAAAAAAAACTAGGTACAATCTACGGTGCTCAAGCAAGGGCACCCAAAAAAGGAAAGCAGCAAGGAAATGACATTCAGAATGAGCTCCTTGACCAAAAAAGTAAACATCACCCAAACCTGCACAACATGAAAACCTGCAAAAAAGAAAGCATGGCACAAGATATATCCAAAAAACTAATAAGCTCAAAAAGAGGTAAGAGAACCACCAGTAAGTCATATACCCACCAAAGGACAACCAATAAATAATACCCACCAAGATTGATTTTATATGATTTTATTTATTTAATATTTCATTAAAGGCTAATTTTGAATTAATATTATTTTAATTGAAATTAGATTGGGCTTTTAGTTTTTATTGTAGTTTTTATTTAAGTTGTAATGCGATTTAATTTATATTTTTATGATTTTTTGTTCATTTATTATGAATTTTTAGCTCCATAATAATAACCAATTTTGCCACTTAATGAACCGTAATTAATGTCAAATTAAATCCTAGGATTTATAATGTCACTGAGTGTGCTAGATTTCAACTTCATCCCTATTAAATGTGAGATGGATTTTTTGAAATTTTTTAAAGTTGGCTAGACATAACCCAAAGTCTATTTACCTAAGTGTCTCTAATATTCAATGGTCATTTTAAATGCTTGAAAAAATTAGGGTAGCTAGATAACATTTCCTAATATCACTCAACAAAATTTGAGACCAAATAGAGTAATTAGGAAAAAATAGTTGACATTCCAAGTGAAATTACTCTCTACAAAATTAACAATATTGTCTGATTTTATTTTTAAACGAAAGGCATCCACTCCCTTTTTCCATAGAGCCCTTAAGTGCACAAACTGGTTAAGTATTTAATTTACTATAATTTTTTGAAGTTCTGGTATTTATATTTTATTTAATAAATAATTTAAACTTAATATCCAACGATGGCCTCAATATGTCAAGCATTTTCCACGCGATAGCAGAGGATTGGTGGTGTGGTTTGGCAACCACTTAATAACATTGGATAACTTCACTACCATTCGATCCCATGCTATATAGGATGGACGGCTCAGATCGAATGATTCGATCATTAGGTTCGAGAGGCGTCAAATCAAGCGTTGATACGACACAAACACATCCGTTGAAAATAAATAAAAGGAAAAAATAGCTGCAATTGCATCCCTCCCGTCACCCGAAACCCTTGAATTTTCCTTTTGTTTAAGCTATTTATATAATGGATATCTTAATGCCAAATCTTCCACAGACACTTACAGGTATCTAAGCTTCCACCACAGGAAGTATGGAAGCTTTATAAGAAGCATAAAATATATTTTTAATAAAAGTAAAGTCAAGATCTAGGAATAGCTAGGTTTTTACCAATGTATGATGGGCATTAGTGATTTCAAGCTTTGACTTCTGGAGAACAATTTGCAGGACTCAAGGTCGGAGGAGGTCTAAACTAGGTGTTTAGAGAATTGGGATTTAATAGCTCTTGATCCTCACTCAATCTCACCGCCAGCAAACTGGAAGAGTGTGGGGAATGTTCTAGAATGGAACAAGAAAAAAAAAAAACCTTCGCTTGGGGAAGCATTGGGTAGAGAATACACACTGAATAATGGATTGCTTGAGTTTTCCCAATTCCAATCATGAGTGGCCAATCTAAGTGTTGTGATTGATCATATGGTTGTTTAGATGCATGTCAAGTGGCATAGGTCATTAGTGGCAACTTCTAGACCAGGTAATGGCTGTGCAAGCTGAACATGACATGGAGTCATTTTCCAATGAGGGGACCACTTGTATCGGGTAGCAATATCATGCAACATTCATATATTCATCTATCATTGACTGCCAATAGAATCACATTCGTTTAATTTTAATCTTCATTTTAGGGCTAGTTTGGTGAGCACTACACAATCCGCATGCACTTCTACAATTTTATGAACTTTTGACTTATTTAGGAACCGTAATCACATATGATCAATTGATCTTCTATATTGTACATCATTGATTAAGATATAAGACATGAACATTCTTTGATCTTATTTGTGATAGATTTATTACGAGGGAGCTTATTTTCTCGCATGTAGTCAGTGAAAGATCTTTTTGGATTGTGTATTATCTAAGAGAAGAATGATTTGTATGTTGGTATAAGAAGGTAACGACATAATTTTAATAGGATATCCACATTTTTTTTTATTCAAATCATGATTCCTAAAAATTACTGTTTGCATCCATCCTCACTTTGGGTAGAGATTATAAACTTGAATCAGCATCAATGAAATTTGATTTGCTAACTATATCATAGGGGTTTGATATGTTGCCCCTTGTGAAGATGCTAAAGATGTAGTTTGGCTCCTCGATTTAAAGATTATTCCAAACATGAATAAACAAAATTAACATTATCATAACGGATCGAATGGTGGCCTATTCAAAAGAGTAAAAAATTTATAGTTGAAGAAAGCACATAAAAAGAAAATACTATTCGATCATATGCATTGTGGAATAAGGTGATATTATAGGTTTAGAATTAGTTGAGATGACTATCGAGTTGAGTTGTCCGCTAAGTGTCATAGAGAAATTTTATGAATTTTATATGACTGGCTTAGGTCAAAATTTTATATCCTACTTATTTTAAGGGAATTAAGAAATTGATAGAGAGTTGTATAAATTACTGTTGCTTGAGCATATATAATAGAATTTTTTAATATTTTAGGGGATTGTAATATTAAACATTTCATATAAGCGCTAAAATATATGAAAGTTTGATGTTGTTGGTGTTGTTGTTACAATATATAAGAAGAAAGCATTTAAAAATGTTCATGGTTAAGTATTTAAATTTGGGATCTTTAATTTAATAATTACTACATGCTTCTTCTCCAATAAGCTAGTGTGAGTCAATCTTATCCAGAATACTAATATGAGCAGTTGGGTTGTAAGCATTTAATGATATGTATAAATATTTAAATTATAATAATATATTGATCATATATGAGACGATCTTAATCCTGAGTAATTAACAAATTCTTATTTATTTACCTTTTTTTTTAATTTTTTTTTTTGTATGGATTCTAGAGTTATATTATTCTTGAATTTTGGAATAAATTAAAAAAAATGTAGCAGGAAATATTAATTTAGAATATTAAAGATATTAATTTTTATTAAGTTAGAAAAATAGCTCTCTCTGGAAGGGTTGATTCGATCATGAATAATAAGTTAATTACTTTAATGTGCGTGATTGAAAAAAGGTACACATTGTTAGAATAAAAGTGTTAATTGTATGGAAGTTATGTTTTCTTCAAATATGTTCTTACATGTTCAGAAATGTCATTAGACGTTTCATGGCATGAATTATGTTTAAAAATATTTGATTTGTCAAATAAAATGCCATTGTTATTGATAGCAATAGAGAATAAGAAAAATTGAAGATTTTAATATATATATATATATATATATATATATATATATATATATATATATATATATATATATATATATATATATATATATATATATATATATATATATATATTGAATTGCGTACACATCAGTTCATTGAATTTTTTTTTTTATGGCTGGTTTTGTATTATATTGCTTTTACATATTTGTTTCCCAATAATACAAAAATTATATTTACTTATCATATTTGTATTTTATTTTTTTCAACATTAGCGATTTTTAATTATATAGTGTGAAGTTCATTAACGTGGAGAGTTGATGAAAAATAATTATATTTTATAACTTGTATTTTAAATTTGGGAAAATTTTATTTTCATAATATGCTAATTGATGTAATAGTGTTTTACTTAATCAAAAAATGTGTTCGCCATTTAAATGACTCATGCATGCGATGGTTGTTGAAACTTGTTCAATATGAATTAGGTTGTTAAACCTAAGCTTAAGAGGGGGGGGTGAATTGGTAATTAGAAATTAATCCCTCTTTTAAAAATTTAAAACCGATAATTAACTTTAGTGAATTTTATAGAAAGAGATTTTTCAACCAAAAGTTAAAACAGTAAAATTAAAAGGTGTTGAGTCTAGTAATTAGGTTGTTAAGCCTAAGTAAATGTCCCAAGGCTACCAAGAGGGGGGTGAATTGGTAGTTTTAAAAAATTTTAAACCCTCTTAAAACTAAAGTTGAACCGAAATGAAATTTTCTTTTAAAGTTTGTAGAAAAATGTTTTTCAACCACAGAGTTGTTAAAACAGAAATTTAAAATGCGGAAACGTAAAAGCAATAAAGTAAATGACACCAGATTTATAGTGGTTCGATCTATAACCAGACCTACATCCACTCCTCAGAGGCACCCTCTGAGTATTGCACTAATACCACAAAGTGACTCTTCTTTAGCACCCACAGCAAGGCGGAGAAGCCTGTACAAAACCCTCTTTTCACCACTCCCCGGTGCGGCAGAGAACCGTCGTCCTTTTACACAATCCACAGTGCTGGCAGAGAACCGTCGTCCTTTCACACTCTCCTAGTGTGGGCAGAGAACCGTCGTCCTTTTACACTCTCCTAGTGTGGGCAGAGAACCCTACGGCTGTTCACACTCTCCAAGTGTAGGCAGAGAACCTTCTTCCTTTTACACTCTCCTAGTGTAGGCAGAGAACCCACGTCTGTTCACACTCTCCAAGTGTCGGCAGAGAACCGGACCTTCTTGAATGATCTTCTCACAAGAACCTAAAAGGAAGAAAGAAAAGAGTGAAGAAATCCAATTTCACAAGTAGAGATTCTTACCTTAGCAATCCAAGTGAAGCCTTCTTGCTCCAATGGTAGGAATCCTCCTTTGAATGCTCTCTTCCACTCTCCCCTTGACTATTCTCTCAATAGGCACGAAGATCAAATGACAAAAAGATTGGGTGGCAGTCTAATTTGAAGTATATATACAAAAGACAAGAAAAACCGCCCAAAAACTGCAAGTTTTCAATTCTGTACGCAGTGGATCGTCCCGTACGATCCTGGATCGTCCTGGACGATTTTACTTAAACGATCTGAAACGACCCAATTTGTATATGTGTACGAAATGACTTCGTACAGCTGATCGTCCTGTACGAACTAGGTTCGTCCAGTACGAACGGTTATTACAAGGTCGGTTCTAGAAACTGCTGAAAACTGTCCTAAGTCGGTTTATCGTTTGGACGAAAATATGTTCGTCTAGACGAAAATTTTCCAGAGAGCCGATCGTCCTGGACGATAATTTATTTCGTCTGGACGAAAATTTTCCAGAGCGCCCATCGCCGGGGACGATAATTTGGTTTCGTCTGGACGAACATTTTCCAGAGAGCTGTTCGTCCGGTACGATATTTATTTTCGTCTGGACGAAAATTTTCCAGAGCGCCCATCGCCGGGGACGATATAAAAATTCGTCCTTGACGAATAGGACTTAGAAAAATTTTTCGAAGCAAGTTCCTATTCGTTCCAACTGCTCTATAGGAGATAACTGACAGATCGTCCAGTACGATATATATCGTCCTGTACGATCAGTATAGAATTTCAAGATCTCCTTAGTTTGTGTGTGTGAGATTTTATTCACTCAATTACAATCACTCCCTTTCAAAATTAATTCAAAGAAAAGACACTTCAAATAAACAAAATTTCTCATGTTGAATTTGATTTGAAGTTTTCGTAGTCTGGAGTCTGATTTTCCTGAAATGTTAGTACACACAAGAGCAAGTGCAAATCTTCTGAAATTGTTAGGAGATAACTATTCATTTGAACAATAATGTTTGGAATCATCAAAACTACATAAGTTGCACAAATATAAATAATTCAAATAGCAACTACTCAAACAATCTCCCCCTTTTTGATGATGGCAAAACAATTATTATTAGTATGGTTTCAAGTTAAGACAAAATCTCTTATCTCCTAAACTCCCCCTGAATTTATGAGTACATTAAAATAAGGAGGCATTAAAGAACAAAATTTTTTGTTTTTCAAAAATTTTAACAGAAAACACAAATCACAAACAAAACAAAAACACAAACACAAACATAATAATTTCTCCCCCTTTTTGACAGCAACAAAAAGTGAAGAAGAAAAAGACAAGAAATATAAATAATAATATGAAATTCATTGTTAAAATTTAATCTAAATTGTGATTTGACATAGAGTATGCAATTTTAAACTAAAGATATTAGGTCAATCATAGAAATTCATAAAATTTATGAAATGATATAACATTGTAAGTAAGAAGAATTTATCAAAGACATGATTCAATTTAGACATTTTGATTATTGAAAATCATTACAAGTGAGATGTAAAAAAAATTCTATATTTCAAAGTTCAATAGAATATAAATGAACATTAGATCAACTTGAATTAAGAGATTAAACGAATTTGGAAAGAAGAGAATTACCTCATGTGGTGCTTTGCACATCTTTTCAAAGTTTTGGGGCACATTTTTGTGCATTTGTCTTTGGTTGGGCTTATTTTGTGCCTCTTTTTAACTTTGCACAATTTTGCGAATCCCTTTTGATTTTTGTACATTTGTACAATTTTCAAGAGTAATTTGACCAATTCTTTCCAAAATCTATAATCTAACATTTCAAATATTTCTAGGTGCATAAACATCATTTGAGCATAGAAATACAAAATAAGATAACATCAAAATTGCAATAACAATATTAAATTTTATGTAGTCTAAATGAATAGACATGAACTTGAAAATTCTAACTACAACAAGTTATAAACAAATTATAAATTTAGAAAGTCTAGATTTTCTAATATAGATAATCTCATATTACAATCGAATTTGAGCACAATGTAGATTAAAAATAATATTAATGAAATTCATAAAGATTAGCCACATTTCAAAACAAATCTAAGACAAACAAACTTTCATTGATTAAAAAGAAAATTACATAAAAACATTGAACTTAAACAAAAAACATAACAACAAAAACAAAAAATACAACAGACACACATAAAAAAAACTTCTACTGTTCTGGAGGAGGAGGAGGAGGAATGCCGCCAAAGAGATTGAAGTAGGAGGCCATTAACATTACATTGGTATTTATTTCATGAACTTCATCTCTAATATTACCAATGTCATGTTGCTGCTGCGTAAGATGAGCATCAAATTGATCAAACCTTTGATCAATGTGAGTCTCTAGTCTATCAAATCTCTCAATCAGATTCTGGTAATCTGATTGAGAAGCAGAAGCTTGCACTCCTTCTTCTTCTTCTTCTGAAGCACTATCATGTGCTTTTTCTTTTTCTTTTTCCTCCCTGAAGAGCAGTCTGAAAGATGCATCGTTGTAATAAACTGGTTCTTCATATTCCTCATCAGGATGGACTATATTGTACTTCTTCTCCAAAACATAAGTAATCAAGTGCCCTAAAGAAATATTCTTCTTCCTCTTCTGATTAGGATGTCCTATTTCTGAAAACCCATAGATATGATCTAGGATGAGTTGGGCTTCATCAATAGGATGTCTTTTCATGATTAAAAAATTTAGACAAGAAAGAAGAGGAGTAATGTTAATCCTATCACCAGCTTTAGGAATAATTGAGGATCTAAGGATATGCTGGATGATTCGGGCATCTTGGGTCATACCGGCCACTCTAGCAACATGATTGTCAATTCCATTTTCTCTAATTACCCTATTGATTTCATACCAATGGAAGACGTTTTCTGACATTAGGGTGTGAGCTCTATATCCTTCAGTCCTTAAGTTTAAAAATGCACCAAGGTCGTGCTTGGTGATCTCAACTTTTTTCTTAAAAATAAAAGAACTAATGATAGAGTGGTCAGGATTGAAACTCATGTTGGCTAGGAAGTAATGGTAGGTTTGCTTATTGTAGAGGTGGACAAGAGAGAGAATGAAATGAAATTGGGTTGAGGCAAAGAGGTGTAATACCCTAAATTTCAACTCCGTTTGGATAAGAATGCGAGACGGAGTGATTTTCGCAGAAGCAAAACGAGGAAAAGATTCCTCATTTGCTTTGGAAAGGAAGTTGTCTGGAGCATTCCTGTTGGATTTCTTCACCAAAACTTTTTGTCTCTTGCTAGAGGAGGCCATAGTTGATTTGATGTAGAAAGGGATTGAAAAAGATGTTTGAAAGTGTGATTTTCAAGTTTGAAAGCCCTCATATTTAAAGAAAAACGATATGTTCGTCCTGGACGAAAATATTCGTCCTGGACGAAAAATTATCGTTCGTCTGGACGAAGTAATTTCGTACAGACGATCCAATTCGTCCAAAATGTAACGGCTTTTCGTATTCAACACAACTTACGATGCGTCCCTTCGTACAGGCTTTTTGACTTGACCGATCGTACATACGAAAATATTTCGTACAGACGATCAAAAAGCGTTTCGTTTTAATGACTCTTGAAAACCGTCCCCTACAATGAATCGACACATGTTCGTACATTCGAAAAAAAATTTCGTACAGACGAAATTCGTATTAAAAACTGTCTTATCCACTCAACCGCTGCATTCAATCGTCCTGACGTTTGAGAAAAAGAAAAAATCGTACTGGACGATCACAGATCGTACAGACAATCCAATAAAAAACTGCTCTCAAAACGGTTTAAATTAGCGCAAACTGTTTCTTAACACATCGTCCTGTACGAAAAAATTTCGTCCTGGACGATTTCCTCCAAAAAATTTTTTTTTTGATTTTTAAATTTTTAATTTAACAAAAACAACAAAAATAATCAACAACACAGAAAACATAAGACAAAAACATAAATTCAAAAACAATTCATACAAAAACACAAAATTCACAAAATCACAAAAACAAAACACAATAAGTATCAATGTTGCAAAGACATTTTGGTTAAGCATTCAAATCAATAACACCAAGCCTTGTTCTTAAAGTACTGAAGGTATCAAAGGCTAAAGGTTTTGTAAAAATGTCTGCAAGTTGATTTTCAGTTGAAACATGTATGAGTTCAATTTCTCCTTTGGATACATGATCCCTTATGAAATGATGCCTTATATCAATGTGTTTGGTTCTAGAATGTTGAATAGGATTTTTGGAAATGCAAATAGCACTAGTATTGTCACAATAAATTGGAATAGTGCCTATAGTTAATCCTAAGTCAATCAACTGTTGTTTTAACCAAAGTACTTGTGCCACACAACTTCCTAATGCAATGTATTCTGCTTCTGCAGTAGATAGTGCCACTGAATTTTGTTTTCTACTAGACCATGAAACTAATGAATTTCCAATGAATTGACATGTTCCAGAAGTGCTTTTTCTATCCACTCTACAGCCTGCAAAGTCAGAATCTGAGTAACCAATAATTTCAAATGAAGAGCTAAACTTAGGATACCAAATTCCTAAGTTTTGAGTTCCTAGTAGATATCTTAAAATCCTTTTCACTGCTGTCAAATGTGATTCTTTTGGATCTGATTGAAATCTAGCACATAAGCAAACACTAAACATAATATCTGGTCGGCTAGCAGTCAAGTAAAGTAAAGATCCAATTATCCCTCTAAATTTCTTTTGATCAACAGATTTTCCCTTAAGGTCTTTATCTAACTGAACTGAAGAACTCATTGGTGTACTAACAGGTTTAGCATTGTCCATTTCATATTTTTTGAGGATGTCCTTAATATATTTGGTTTGACTAAGAAAAGTACCTTCCTCAAGTTGCTTAATGCTAAAACCTAGAAAGTAATTTAAATCTCCCATTAGACTCATTTCAAATTCACTACTCATTGTTTTAGAAAAATCATCACAAAGATGTTTATTTGAAGATCCAAAGATGATGTCATCCACATAAATTTGAACAATAAGTATATCCTTTCCAATTTTCCTTAAAAAGAGAGTTGTATCCACACTTCCTTTTTCAAAAGATCTTTCAAGTAGGAAGGTGCTTAACCTCTCATACCAAGCCCTAGGTGCCTGTTTCAATCCATATAATGCCTTTTTTAATTTGAAAACATGATTTGGAAATTTAGAGTTTTCAAAACCTGGGGGTTGTTCTACAAAAACATCTTCTTCAATTACTCCATTTAAAAAGGCACTTTTGACATCCATTTGAAACAATTTAAAACCTTTAAAACAGGCAAAGGCTAGTAAAACCCTAATTGCTTAAAGTCTAGCTACAGGGGCAAAAGTTTCCTCAAAATCAATTTCTTCAATTTGGTTATACCCCTTAGCTACTAATCTAGCCTTATTTCTAATGACTACTCCTGAGTCATTCATTTTATTCTTGAACACCCACTTGGTTCCAACAACACTTTGATCTTTTGGCCTTGTAGTTAGTTCCCAAACTTTATTTCTTACAAATTGATTCAACTCTTCTTGCATGGCCAATATCCAAAATTCATCTGAAAGTGCTTGATCAATGTTAGTGGGTTCAACAGTAGAAATAAAGGCTGAATGATTGACTTCCTTGTTTAATCCACGCCTAGTTCTAACACCCTCACTTGGTTCACCTATGATTAATTCCTTTGGATGGTTTTTAGAAAATCTCAAATCTCTAGGCAAAGGGTCTTCTCTTTCTAAATTTTCTTCCACATTTTCTTCCAAATTTAATCTATCTATCTTTTGGGAGTTTTCTTCAATTTCTTCTTCAACAACTTTTGGCTCTTCCATGTTTCCAATTTCATCAAAAACAACATGTGTGGTTTCTTCAATGACTAAAGTTCTTTTGTTGAATACTCTATAGGATTTTCCAACACTTGAATATCCAACAAAAATTCCTTCATCTGATTTTGGATCAAATTTTCCTAAGGCAGATTTTCCATTATTATGTATGAACACCTTGCAACCAAATACATGCAAATGAGACAAATTTGGTGTTCTTCCTTTTAGCAACTCATAGGGTGTTTTATTCAAATTAGATCTCACATTCACCCTATTCAGAATATAGCATGCAGTGCTAACCGCCTCAGCCCAAAAATACCTAGGAAGAGAGTATTCTGCTAACATTGCTCGGGCGGCTTCTATTAATGTTCTGTTCTTTCTTTCAACTACTCCATTTTGTTGAGGAGTTCTAGGTGCAGAAAAATTGTGATCAATCCCCTTTTCTTTACAGAAATCTTCAAATCTTTCATTTTCAAATTCTCCTCAATGATCACTTTGTATAGAAATTATTTCACATCCTAGTTTTCTTTGTATCCAAGTTGAAAAATTTTTGAATTCCTCAAATGATTCACTCTTATGAAAAAGAAATTTAACCCAGGTGAATCTTGAAAAATCATCTACTATAACAAATCCATATACCTTTCCTCCTAGACTAACAGTGCTTACTGGTCCAAAAAGATCCATGTGTAGAATTTCTAAAGGTTTACTTGTCCTAAGATCTTTAATGGACTTAAATGAGGACCTTACTTGTTTTCCTAGTTGACATGCATCACACAGATGGTCCTTAGTAAAGTCTAGTTTAGGTATTCCTCTCACCAAATTCTTTTGGGTAATTTTTCTAAGATTTTTCATACTAGAATGACAAAGTCTCCTATGCCAAAGCCACGATTCATCAGAAACAGTTTTCAAACAAAAAGCAGTAGGAGATTGAATACAATTTAAATCTAGCATGTAAACATTGTTCACCCTTTTTCCATTTAATATAATTTTTCCATTTAGGCTAATTATGCAGCTAGTAGGTAAAAATTTTACATTATAGCCCTTATCACAAAGCTGACTTATGCTAAGCAAATTATGTTTCAAGCCTTCAACTAATAAAACATTATCTATGAAAAAGTTTTTCAAGTTTCCAATCATACCTGATCCAACCACTTTCTTTGTGGTATTATCTCCAAGTGTAACCTTGCCTCCACTCCTGGCTTCCAGCGTTATGAATTGAGCAGTATCTCCAGTCATGTGCTTAGAACATCCGCTGTCCAGGTACCATATACTCTCACGAGGTCTTGTGTGAGAGTATACCTCTTCTTGATCTGATTGTTCAGCTTTATCTGCCATCAAGCAAAGGTTGGTGACTTCTTCTTCTTTATCAGTCTCAGATGAGTCTGAAGCTGAGTCCGCCCAAAAAGCCTTTTGAAACTTCTTCTTGCCCTTCTTTACCATTGGTTTCTCCTCTACCTTCTCCTTGCTAGGAGAGGCTTTGAGTTTTGGACAATCAGTCTTTATATGACCTGGTTTCCTGCATTCATAACAAATCACTTCATTAGAAACCTTGCCATTTCTATTATACTTACCTCTATTCCATTGCTGGCGTCTCTTCTGCTTCCTCTTTAAAAAGCTTTTGAATTGTCTAGTCATCAGTGCTATATCATCTTCATCCTCAGGTTGTGAGTGTTCACTTTCTGACTCTTCCACATTTAGTGCAATATTCTTGTCCTTTCTTGGTTCACCTGCATCAATCTTTCTTTGACTTACTCCTTGCTCGTAAGCAATGAGTGAACCAAGAAGATTGTCAATAGAATAAACGTTCAGATCTTTTGACTCTGTAATTGCAGTAATTTTAGCATCGTATGCAGTAGGTAAACAACGAAGAATCTTATTAACCATTTCAACATTAGTTAATTCCCTACCAAGTGCATGCAAAGAGGTGACAATTTGAGTGAATCTTGTGTACATGTCAGATATATATTCATTAGGTTTCATGCGAAATAGTTCGTAGTCATGTAACAAGATATTTAGCCTAGATTGCTTAACCTCATTTGTCCCTTCATAAGTAATACAAAGTCTATCCCATATGTCTTTTCCGCTTTTACAAGTAGAAACTCGCATGTAGTCTTCAGATTTTAAAGCACAAAAGAAACTATTTAAACATTTTGCATTTAATTGTGCTAAGTCACGTTCTTCTATAGTCCAATCTGCATAGGGTGTATCTACCCTAATTCCATCAACTAATCTAGTTGGTTTTGTGTAACCTTCCTGGACTAACATCCACATGCGATAGTCAAGTGACTGTAAGAAAGTAGACATGCGTGTTTTCCAAAAATCAAAAGGAATATTGTCAAACAGTGGAGGTCTAGTGATAGAGTAACCCTCAGGTGTGTTTCGGTTTCCAAATGTAGCCATCTACGTTAATCAAAAAGTAGTTCAAACTTATGATTTTGAAACAATGCTCTGATACCACTTGTTGAGTCTAGTAATTAGGTTGTTAAGCCTAAGTAAATGTCCCAAGGCTACCAAGAGGGGGGTGAATTGGTAGTTTTAAAAAATTTTAAACCCTCTTAAAACTAAAGTTGAACCGAAATGAAATTTTCTTTTAAAGTTTGTAGAAAAATGTTTTTCAACCACAGAGTTGTTAAAACAGAAATTTAAAATGCGGAAACGTAAAAGCAATAAAGTAAATGACACCAGATTTATAGTGGTTCGGTCTATAACCAGACCTACATCCACTCCTCAGAGGCACCCTCTGAGTATTGCACTAATACCACAAAGTGACTCTCCTTTAGCACCCACAGCAAGGCGGAGAAGCCTGTACAAAACCCTCTTTTCACCACTCCCCGGTGCGGCAGAGAACCGTCGTCCTTTTACACAATCCACAGTGCTGGCAGAGAACCGTCGTCCTTTCACACTCTCCTAGTGTGGGCAGAGAACCGTCGTCATTTTACACTCTCCTAGTGTGGGCAGAGAACCCTACGGCTGTTCACACTCTCCAAGTGTAGGCAGAGAACCTTCTTCCTTTTACACTCTCCTAGTGTAGGCAGAGAACCCACGTCTGTTCACACTCTCCAAGTGTCGGCAGAGAACCGGACCTTCTTGAATGATCTTCTCACAAGAACCTAAAAGGAAGAAAGAAAAGAGTGAAGAAATCCAATTTCACAAGTAGAGATTCTTACCTTAGCAATCCAAGTGAAGCCTTCTTGCTCCAATGGTAGGAATCCTCCTTTGAATGCTCTCTTCCACTCTCCCCTTGACTATTCTCTCAATAGGCACGAAGATCAAATGACAAAAAGATTGGGTGGCAGTCTAATTTGAAGTATATATACAAAAGACAAGAAAAACCGCCCAAAAACTGCAAGTTTTCAATTCTGTACGCAGTGGATCGTCCCGTACGATCCTGGATCGTCCTGGACGATTTTACTTAAACGATCTGAAACGACCCAATTTGTATATGTGTACGAAATGACTTCGTACAGCTGATCGTCCTGTACGAACTAGGTTCGTCCAGTACGAACGGTTATTACAAGGTCGTTTCTAGAAACTGCTGAAAACTGTCCTAAGTCGGTTTATCGTTTGGACGAAAATATGTTCGTCTGGACGAAAATTTTCCAGAGAGCCGATCGTCCTGGACGATAATTTATTTCGTCTGGACGAAAATTTTCCAGAGCGCCCATCGCCGGGGACGATAATTTGGTTTCGTCTGGACGAACATTTTCCAGAGAGCTGTTCGTCCGGTACGATATTTATTTTCGTCTGGACGAAAATTTTCCAGAGCGCCCATCGCCGGGGACGATATAAAAATTCGTCCTGGACGAATAGGACTTAGAAAAATTTTTCGAAGCAAGTTCCTATTCGTTCCAACTGCTCTATAGGAGATAACTGACAGATCGTCCAGTACGATATATATCGTCCTGTACGATCAGTATAGAATTTCAAGATCTCCTTAGTTTGTGTGTGTGAGATTTTATTCACTCAATTACAATCACTCCCTTTCAAAATTAATTCAAAGAAAAGACACTTCAAATAAACAAAATTTCTCATGTTGAATTTGATTTGAAGTTTTCGTAGTCTGGAGTCTGATTTTCCTGAAATGTTAGTACACACAAGAGCAAGTGCAAATCTTCTGAAATTGTTAGGAGATAACTATTCATTTGAACAATAATGTTTGGAATCATCAAAACTACATAAGTTGCACAAATATAAATAATTCAAATAGCAACTACTCAAACAAAAGGCAGCGAAAAATAAAAAAGACACAAGATTTATAGTGGTTCGGTCAAACACGACCTACATCCACTCCCCGGAGGCACCCTCCGAGTATTGCACTAATACCACTAGTGACTCTCCTTTTGCACCCACAGCAAAGCGGAGAAGCCTTTACAAAACTCTCTTCCACTACTACCAGGTGCGGCAGAGAACCGTTGTTCTTTTACACTCTTCCCAGTGTTGGAAGTGAACCGTCTGTCCTTTCAAACTCTCCCTGTGTAGGCAGAGAACCCTTTGTCCTTTCACACTCTTCAAGTATGGGTAGAGAACCCTTCGTCCTTTCACACTCTCCAAGTGTGGGCAGAGGACCGATCGGCTGTTCACACTGTCCAAGTGTAGAAAGAGAACCCTTTGTCCTTTCACACTCTCCAAGTGTGGACAGAGAACCCTACGTATTCACACACTCCAAGTATTGGCAGAGAATTGGATCTCCTTGACTGATCTTCTCACAAGAAATCTAGAAGGAAGAGAGAAAAGAGTGAAGTTATCAAAAATCACAAGTAGAGACTCTCTTTGAGTACCAAGTGAAACCTTCACGCTCCAGTATTAAGAATCCTCCTTCAAACACTCTCTCACATGCTCTCCTTGACTCTCCTTTTAGTATGCACAAAGATCTGTAGGCAAAAAGATTAAGAGGCAATTATAATTTGGCTTTATATAAGAAAGACAAAAAAATTGTCAAAAAATTGCTGATTTTCAAGTCTGTACATAGTGGATTGTTCCGTACGATTGTGGATCGTCTTGGATGAACTTACTTAAATCAGTTGCATACGAACCCAATGTATATTGGTACGAACTGACTTCGTTCCAGATTATGATCCCGTACGAACTAAGTTTGTCCGGTATGAACAGTTATACCATGGGTCGATTTCAACAAACTGCAGGAAGTTATCAAAATTGAAAATGATAAAACATTTTCGTCCTGGGATGAATAAGAGTTCGTCTGGACGAAATTTTTATAGAGAGCATTTCGTCCTAGGACAAATATGAACTTGTCACAACTAAAATTTTTCTAGAGAGCATTTCATCCTGAGATGAATTGAAGTTCGTCTGGATGAAATTTTTAAAGAGATCATTTCGTCCTGGGCCGAATTTAGGATTTCATATGAATAAAAATTTTCTCGAGAGCATTTAGTCCTATGACGAATAGAAAAATTAATCTTGACGATCAGGACTTAGAAACATTTTCTTACTTCCTGTTCGTTCCATTGCTCTTTCGAGGGAATAACTGACTTGATTGTCCCATACAAACATGGTTCGTCCCATAAGATCAGTATGAATTTTAAAGATCTCCCCTAGTCTGTGTGTGCTAAGTTACTTAATTACAATCACTCCCTCTCAAACTCAATACATTAAAAAGTACAAGCTTCAATTTACAAATTATCTCATACTAAATTTTGATTTGAAGTTTTCATTAGTCTGGAGTTCGATTATCTTGAAATGTTAGTCCACACAAGAGCAAAAACAATTCTTCTAAAAAGTGTTAGGAGAAAACAAAACTTTAAAATAATAATATTTGGAATCATTAAAACTGTACAAGTTGCAAGAATGTAAAACATACAAATAACTACTCTCTTAATAATCTCCCCTTTTGATGATGGCAAAACAATTATTGTTTGTATAAATTTCAAATTTTAAGAGTCTCCTAAACTCCCCATGAATTGATGAACATATGAAAATAAGGAGGCATTCCATAATAATTTTATCTTTTATCTTTTCCTTTTTGATACAAAAAACAAGCACAGATCGAGATACGATACAAACAAGCACACAAATATGATGCAAACAAAATTTTCTTCCCCTTTTTATCAACAGTAAAAAGAGAAGAAGAAAATGAATAGAAATATAAGTAATCATATAATAATCCATTGATAATTGATCCTTGAAAGTGATTGAAATAAATATTGCAAATAAAATCAAATCATTAGATAAATAAAAATGATTCATAGAATTTAAGAAGAGATATAACATTGATAATAAAAAATATATATAAAAAATATGAATCAATTTAGACACTAAGATAAAGAAATTCATTGCAAAAAAGATGAATATAAAATTTGTATATTTCAAATGTTAATACGAAATATAAATATATAGAAGATCAATTTGAATTAAGAGATTAAAAGATTATAGAAAGAAACGACTACCACATGTGGCGCTTTGCGCATCTTTTTCAATAGTTGTGGCACATTTTTGTGCATCTTTTTACTTATGGGCTTATTTTGTACATCTTTTTTAAATTGCGAACAATTGCATATTTCTTTTAATTTTTGTACATTTGTATATTTTTCAAGAATAATCTTGATATTTCTAAAATCAATAATAGAAAATTTCAAATTTTTCTAAGTGCATCAATATTTATTGATAAGTGAAATACAAAATAAGAAAATATCATAATTGTAATAATAATATTAAATATTAACGTTGTCTAATAAGATACATGAAATTGACATTCTTAATTTTATCAAGTTATAAGCAAAACTTAAATTTAGAAAAAATAGATTTTCTAATGAATTCAATTTTGAGTTGCAGTTTAAGTTATAACACTTGTAGGATCAAAAAATTTTAGGAATTTTCATATAAGCTAACACACATTTCAAAATCTCATTAAAACAAAACAAGATAACTTGTATTGATATCATTATAATGGATATTACAAACTAAGGAATGATATCAATACGACATAAAAACTCAAATACTAAAACATCAAATGAAAAGTACATCACAAAAAGAAAAACACATCACAAACTACTAAAACACAATCACATCATCTAAAGAAAAACATAACCAAGTATATGAATTAATCTGATGGTCCTTGATCTGGAGGAGGAGGAGGAGGTACAGTACTGAAGAAATTAAAATAACTGTTTATCATAAGCATGTTGAAACTAATATCATTCATCTGCTCTCTCATATACGCCATGTCCTAATTGTACTGAACATCCTGCTGCTGTAAGTGAGTTTCAATTTGATCAAATCTTTGATCAAAATGAGACTCTAAGCAATCAAATCTCTGAACCAAATCCTAAAAATTTGGTTCACTAGCAGATGCAAGTGCAAGTTCATGTTCCTCCTCTGAGTCACTAATAACATGTGTTTTATGTGGTTCATCTTTATTGAAGATTGCCCTAAAAGATCCGTCGTTGTAATAGAGAGGTTCTTCAAAATCTTCAACTGGATGAACCAATTCATACTTCTTCAACTGGATGAACCAATTCATAACCTGTGTGGAAGAGGTCGAATCGAATCCCCTTGGGATAGATTTTGTTATGATTGTGAGGGAGCAAACGCCGTGTGTATACCAGATTAAAGATGTATAATGGCCTATTTTTAGACTGTTGTTGTATTTTTTAGGTCAAGATTAAGACCTTGCCCAAGGAGTAGAAGTCCAAATATGGATTATTTAAAGCTTGTAATTGATTGAAAGTATCCTTATTATTCTAAAATTTTCTTCAAATATCATCTTAATGATGAAAGCATCAGAGGATTCTTTTGACCACAGTTAGAGTAAAAGTTGTCCCCAGTCCATATCTGATTTTTATGAAATTGATATAGCAATGACTGATGTTAGGAAGTGGTTGATAAGAGTGATCTTTTGAGATTGGAGCAATAGTTGCCCTCGAGTCGAGAACCACGTTCTCATAGATGATGTCAAATTATTGCGTCCTGGAGTATTCGCGATGATAGAGAAATATAAAGTTTAATGTCTTAGCATTGTACGAAAATCTGGCAAGTAATCAGATAAGAGAGAGGGGGTGTAGCATGTATGAGACACCAAAATTTTTATGTGAAAACTCCTAAAAAGGGGGAAAAACTATGGGCCTAGCCCAATTTGAATGAATCCACTAGTATTATAGTTGATTACAAATGGGGCCCTTCCTTAGGAGAATGCCTTAGTTTGATGTACATCTTATAGAGTACATTATATGACGTGAATATAAAGAATCACTGTTGATGTGTTCGATTGGTCGGAAGGACCATAGTCGGAAGATGACATAAGTCGGCAAGACCGTAGTCGGTGGGTGACGGAGGTCGGAAGGACTGTAGTCGGCGGGTGACATAAGTCAAAAGGATCGTAGTCGGTGGGCGACGTAAGTCAGTAGGACCATAGTCGGTGGGTGATGGAGGTCTGAAGGACTGTAGTCGGTGGGCGATGCAAGTTAGGAGGGGTGTAGTCGACTAGCGATGGAGGTCGGAAAGACTATACTTGGTGGGCGACACCAGTTAGGAGCACCATAGTCGGCTAGTGATGGAGGTCGAAAGGACTATAGTCGGTGGGCGACGTAAGTCTACAGGAACGTAGTTGGCGGGCGATGGAGGTCCGAAGGACTGTAGTTGGTGGGCGACGCAAGTCAGGAGGGCTGTAGTCGGATGGAGATGGAGGTCAAAAGGACTGTAGTCGGTGGTTAACGTAAGTCAGCATGATAGTAGTCAGCAGGCGACGGATGTTCGAAGGATTGTAGTTTGACGATGAAGGTTAGAAGGTTGACGTCAGGTTAAAACAGTAATGAATAGAAATCCAGCATCATATAGATGTCCGACGAAAGTCTGACAACAAGTAGAAGTTCGACGTCAGGTAGAAACTTGGCAACAAGCGGAGATCCAGCATCAGGTAGAAATCAGACGTTAATTAGCGGCCCATGAGAACTCTAGCGTCACTTAGAGTTCGGGTGAAACTCCTGCGTCACTTGTGAGTCGGGTGGAATTCCGACGTCTCTTGGAAGTCGAGTGAAATTCTGACGTCACTTGGAAGTCGAGCGGAACCGGTGTAGTTCGGAAGTCGGGCAGAATTCCAGCGGCTGTGGTCGAGGAATTTGTTCCCTCCTAATCTTCTCTTCTTCCTTCTCTTATTCTCTTCTTACTTCTTCTTCTGTTCTTCTTGCTTGAGTCCCCTCTCATGAGAAATGAGGGGTTTATGTATAAATATTCTTGAGTGGCATGACTGGTAAATAGGTGAGAGATCAGGGGCAAATAGGGAGTGGTCGGATAGACGGTTGATAAATAGTATTCATTTGAACTATGATTTAGGATTTTATTATTTTCATATTTTTATATAATTTTTACTAAGATTAATTAAATAATTAAAATATAATAGATAAAAATAAATAAATATAAGCATGAGAGTAATTTTAATAAAATGTAAATTAAAATCCAAACAATAATTAACACTACATGCTTTCATATGAATGATAAAAAGACGCATAAAACATGTGATAACATAACATGGTTTACAATATAACTAGTGTACTAGACACACCATACAAATCATTACAAGGTGGAGTGGTTGTCTCCAACTCAGTGTTATTTTTATAGTCTTCATGCAGACTTATATATTTTTTTTATTTGACTTAGAAACAATATTTTCATTCTTCAAATGACTTCCATTATCTAACTTAGGTTTTTTTATAGTAAATATTTTTTATACGTATTAAAAAATTTCAACATATAAAATAAAACTTGAGAATTCATAAATCTTCGGAAAACCATGAGATAAATGATGTGCATTAATAAAACTAAATGATTTTGCTTGATATTACGTTTGTTTGAAATTTTGTTCTTTTCCAATTGTATTATCGATTGTTCACTAATTATTAAAAAATCATTAATAAGTGACTAATATGTAAGTTTATACAGATCTGCATATCCTTGTTGCGAATGAAAAGCGACTATAATCACAAAAAAAATTTATTTATAGTGCTGTTATATATGTAAAATTATTTTAATTGTCAAACATAAATTTTTAAATTGGATCAGAACTTTTAACAAGAGGGCTATTTATAAGATAAGATCAAGTCCAAACAAGTTAAAATCAACTTAAAAAAAAAAAAAAAACTCATTTTTTTAAAGTTTATACGAGAAATTGAGAGAACGCCTCGCTTGAAGGCAAACATCTTATCAACACTTTTGCTCGAGTTACCCTCTCAGGTCCTCAACCAACCACGTACAGCCGACCAGCTATACAGCTGTCACCCACCAAAATCTAACCCCACTACTCCAGGCCGCAACGTGTCCATCTCACCACAGTTCACCGCCCGTTCAGCAACCCAGAACCTTCTCAGCCGCCCCGATAGTTCTCTAATCAACCACTTACTATTCTAATATTAATTTTCATTTATTTTGAGTTTACAAGAAAACACTTCATGCTGCATGAGAGATTATCTACAAAAACACCCCTGACCGGCTGCCGGCATCGGAAGACTTTAGTTCCCGATGCTGAGACTCAGAGCTGCCTTCACGTCAAGCCGCCAGGCCAAACTGCCATCTTCCAGCCGCCACACGTCACAAGGCACAGCGATAGAAACCTTAGCCCGCCTCCCGCACCCGTACCGCACGCTTGTCATGCATGTAAACGCCCGGCACTCGCCGCCCGGTACCAGACCCCGTGTCACCAGCACAACTGTCACCTCCTCTTCACCAGAAGCCTCCGGCAGTGACGCTGCGTCAGACCACGAAGTTGAGCTATAAGATGACGAAGAAGACGAAGGAGACTCAGCGCTAACGTATCCGCCGAGTACCATCCTACGGTAGGCGGCGTTGGTCCACGTCACCCGATCTGCAGCCTTAGAAACGAAAGCTGGACAGTCGTCGGCCTCGAGCCACCGCCTAAGGTCGTCATCATGGCTAGTATTTCCACGAAAACCCACACTCCAAACCTCGGTGACGCTCTCTATAGTCACCGACACAGCTGCCGCTCTGACCGGTTTCTGGGAAACCACCACTCCTGCTACTGGATGTACCGGCCAGAGATATGGAGATGCCCTCGTCATCAACCACGTCTCTTGTCTCTCCGGCGTGACCGGCATCAGCGGAAGCGTCACAACCGGCGCCGTGCTGACTGTGCAGGGTGGATCCCGAGTGGCCACATCTTCAGCTTTTCTCGACTTCCTCCCGCGTTTTCCTCCCGATGAACCACCTTTTCGGCTCGCTACCTCCCGCTTCTTTGCCTTACCGACGGCCTGGATGGGCTCTACGGCTAAACCTGGCGCTGCGCCAGCTGCCGTCGGCTTCGGTGCGATCGGGCGGTACCTCAACATTATCCTACCCATCTTCCATGCTGCGTCGTCGTTGGCCCTCCTCTCCATGACCTCCATACGAAGAAAAGAAAGAAGATTGCAAACGGCAAACCAAAGTCTAGCTCTAGCAGTAATAGCCTCTGGTGGGAGGAGAACGGTTGTGGTGGGACGATGAGAAATTAAAAAAGAAGGTGGAGAGGGTAGAGCACACGTGTCGGTGAGATCACATGTTTGATGGTAACAGCTACGAAGACACGTGTAGGGTATGGGAGAACAGATGCTCGTGGTAGGACGAGGGAAGGCGGGGTGTCGGGAGGCTGGGAGGGCCGGCCAATGAAAGGACGCAGTGTGTCTAGTCTTGGCCGCGGAAAGTGGCCACGTAGCAGGGTGGTGAAAAATTTGGGAGGCGATTTCGAGATTCGTAACACGTGGTCGAATTGGACTCCTGCAGGGTATGGATCACCGTCCCCGCCAGCCATTTTTAGTACAAGGATGGAACACGTGGAGCATTGGATGGCGATTTGTATCCGCGCGCGATTCATTGGGCCAACCTCTACCAGCCTACACGCTACCTATCACTTTAAAAAAGAATCAACTTTTTAATTCTTTATTTTTTTTAACAAATATGATTATAATGACCCGTTGCTTTAATAAGTAGGAATTGTACTATATATATATATATATATATATATATATATATATATATATATATATATATATATATATATATATATATATAGTTAAATAGTTTTAAAATGATGTTCTTATTAATTTTTAATTTTCTATTTTAAGAATTTTTTTATACAATATATTTTTATTATTTATCAAAAGTATTTTTTTTAATTAATAATTCTTGAGAAGTTAATTAAATTTATAAATTCCCTAATGATAATCATCAAATTAACTTTCTATAATTATTAAAAATAAAAAATAATTCTAAATGATTTCAAATTTGATGAGGTTTTGTGTGGGCCATCTTTGACCTATACTAAAATTTTATTAGATTTGGAAATCATTTGACTCTACTAATGCCAAGCTAAATTTTTCTTAACATACATAACCATTTATTAACTTAATTTTTCTTATTAAAAATCTGAATGGCAACCTAGTTAATTCATTTATTTTGAAAGATTAATCTCATTTACCTTTATCAATATTAATTTTAAAAGTTAAAATCATATACCAAAGTTAATACATTAAACATTTTATCATTAACCTTAATAGTCTAATTAATCTTAACATTAACCCATAAACAATACTAAGCCATAACTCACTACCAAAAATCATAAATTAGTGATTAATGTTACAACCTTAATCCATTAGCTTCATCCTTTTAGGCGTTTAGGATATAATCTATGGGTTCATAGTACTTTGAACCCTATGGGCTAACAAGTTCTTGAAAATCTAAACCTCATTAACATTAATAAAAAAATCATTATTAAAAATTTACCACATTTTTATTTAAAAAAATTAAAATTGTCTTTAAGCCTATAACAAATATTTATTATTTAAAAAATGAAAGCTCAAAGCCTAATTGACACTCCCAAGTCATATTGTTCTAGCACACACTATCAATAGATTATTAAGGCTACTAATTCATGCTTTATGTTTTGATCATTATTTTTGCTTATTTGTTTATTACTTTTTGATGTGCAAATTATTCTATTTCATTTGTGTTTGTTTGAAAAATGTTATAGTTTTGAAAAAGTTAATTATATTTGGGAGAATTGAATTTTTGGATTTTAATTTCAAAATTGAACACATCATTATGAACGATATATCACCTAAGAAGGTGAACATATCATTTCCTAATAGGTTCAAATTTTAAAACTTTAAATTTATCTAAGTTATCATAATGAACTCAAGAAAATACAACATAAAACCTAGAGGGTCAAAATGATGTTCAATTAAGTGTTTGACTATAATAATCTGGATAAATGATCACTAATTTCATAATTAAAATTATGATAATATAACGATATATCTTCCAAAGAAAAATGATATCATTTAATATTGATTATTTGAAAATGATGACAATGATCATTTAATTTTAAATTTCCTAAAGATAATTAATTAAATGTTTTGAAAAGTTTGATTTTTGAAATTTTAATCTGGGTTTCTAAATCTCCTACGTACGTAAGCACTCGTAGTTAATTACATTATAGAAAACCAAAGTTTTCTGCGAATACTTTTGATTAAAATATAAGTAAAAAATTTATTTAAAATTCAAAACTCGATGTCAAAGGAGGAAGTGATTGGAATTTTTAATCTAGATAGGATCAAATTTGAACACTTATTTCTATAGTCATAGGAGGAAATGTAGGAGGCACCTAGGATTCTAAGAATAATTCAGTAGTGCCCAAGCTATCCTAAGTGTTAGGTTTGAATTTGATTAAAAAAGATTTAAGTTTGTATGATCAATTTTATTAGAAAGTTGAGAGTAGATTCTCGAAGGTTGAGAGCTTCAAACCTGAGCTTGTCACAAAACCTAAATTTAAATTGGGTATAAAAAAATCAATAACCCGAACCTAGCTAATGAAGTGCAAATTTAGAATTACCATAGTCTAGATTGAGGAGCTAGCTAAACTATCTAAATACTTCAAATCATGAGCCCGATCTTTTATGTAAGAGTAGTGGGACATTAATTAGATTGAATTTAAAGAAAGTGGGGTCGACATCTAGAGAAGATTCTAATTTTCCTTTTGACTTATATAATATATTTAATGCTTAAAGTAAATTGTAATTACATATTTAAATACTTTTAAGTTTATATCTAATATAATACATGATAGTTGATTTCATAAAATGCTTAAATCAAAATTAAGCAGTTTAAAAATCAAGCTTAAAAAAATAGACTTTTTTTTTCTAGAGATTGCATAATATTTTCTTGACAGGACTGCACCTTAATAGGTAAGGTGGCCTGCTAGAACTAGCAGGTGGGGAGGTGCTTAACATGGTAGAGAAAGTTTAATTTTTATACATCATAATCAATATCACATAATTAATATTAATAAATAAATCAATTAAAATTAAATGTTCATAAGCAAATGACTTTTATTTAGAATTATAAAAATTAAAGTAGCTGGGTAACACTAACAATAAGCCCGAATTTTTAATCCTAAGACTTAAGTGACTTTGAGAATGAGTCTTCTCATTTTTCACTTCTTCATCCTTCTATAGGGCTTCTTGGATCATCGAGTCCTTATATCTAAATGAAAAAAAACTCCCTCTCGAAAGGGGTGTATCTTTCCTCTTAGAATATTTTAAGATCATCTAAATTTGGATCTCTAAATAGAGAGGAACTCTCCCTTATATGATATCTCTTCCTCTTTGGATTCAATATTAATGCTTAATATCCTATCTCAAATAGCCACTTTAACTCAATTATAACTCAAATATAATTAAATTACATTTAAATTAATAGTAAAATCTAGACTCAATAACCTGTAGGGTTATCCTAAGTAGTTATAATTAAAACATCTTAAATAGTTATAATTAATCTCAAAAAATTATTAATTGAAAGATTCTCAAATTCAAAGCCACGCTTGACCATGCTTTTTAAATATTAAAGGAAGACTTAACAATTTTTGAAGCATCTACAAAAAATATTATTAATTTTAAAGCTTAATTTACTATTTATCCCCTTTAATTAATGCCCTATATGAGCATGATCATCTGCATAAGATTGAATTAACATAAATTATCTCTAACCTAGGAGTAGAACTAACGCATAATCAATCACATTATAGAGTACAAAAAGTAAGTAAACAATCAATCAATCAAAGCTAGCAAATATAAAGCAATGAAACTTGAAAAACCAGTACATAATAGAAAATTAAATACCATCCTAGCCTAACACTATAGTTGATTGTCCTAGAAAATCATCTAAAGTGTGTGGGGTAGGTTGTGTGTGCTGGATATATCCTATAAAGGGTAATCAGTTAAAGTTGTTTGAAGTTTTGATTGGTTGAAAGACTTAAGGGATTAAAATTTGAGTTTAAGTATTAAGGGCTTAAAATTAATTTTAAATTATATTTTAAATGGCTATTGATTACCACCTTTATTGCTCATCGAGGCATAAAGTTTATTTCACCTTCCTTAGAACTAATTTAATAGCATTATAGGCCTGAGTTAACTAGTGGTAGCCAATATCATTAAGTGATTTAAATTTATTTAAGGTTTAAGGGTTATAAATTTTAATTAAAGTTTATTTATTACTAGTTTTAAAGTTAAATAAAGATTTTTTTGGATTTTTAAATCAATTATTAAATTTTCTAGAATTATTTGAATTATTTAATGTATTTAATTAAAATGGGTTAAAATTTGACTTTTTAATTAAAGTTGATTTCTAGAAAATTAGTATTTTTATAAACTATTTGATCTTAAGATGATTAGTTAGACTATAAGTTTGCTGGATTTGGATTTTTTATATTTTATTATGGAGGTTTGATGTTTTGACTTATTTTTTACTTAAGTTTGTTCGGATTGTTAACTTCTTGATTTTGAGTAATTTTTAAATGTTTGATATTTTAAATAAATATTAGAATTTCATTTGAGTTGAATACCTTTAAGTTTGCTTAATTTAAATTTCTCTAAAAATATTAATGATTTTTAAAAGTTTGATATATTTATTTGAATTATTTAATTGGTTTAATTAAGGGCCTTTAATGGTTTAATTCTAAATGAACTCAAAACTTCTTGAAATAACCTCCAAAGATAAGAAATGATATGTGGAGGGATTATCAATTATTTGAGAATTTTTTGAAAATTTTAATTATTTTAAATTAATTAAATTAATTAAATGTTCAATTTTAATTAAAATTAAATTAAACTTAAATTTAATGTCAAACCAAAGGAGTTTTAATTTTCTTTGATTAAGCATTGAATTTTGTAGAGTTTGATATATCATTAATAATTTTTTAGGCTTAAATTAGATTTATTATAATTTTTGAAAATATTAAGGCTTAATTAAGGGTTTAAGATTAAGTAAATTAATTTAGGGGCTTCATGATTTTTAAAGTTGCTGAAATATTTTCTATGGGCATGAGATGTTACAAGGTTTGAATGTTCAAAATTTTAAGTTAAAAAAAATATATCCTTATTTGTAAAATTAATCTAAGTTTTGTAAATACAACTTTAATTATTGTCCTTAATGATGTCACTAAGTTTAGTAGGTTTGAATCAATATTCTATTAAACCTTGGATTTAAAATATAAATACATAAATACAATTATGTCCTTAGAACTAAGAGAGCTTAGGCTAAGTACAAGTATGTGCACCCTAAGCATGTAAAGATTAAAATAAAACTTAAGTAATTAGAAAATTAATCAATGAATAATTAACATATTAATTATTCATTGATTAATGATCACTCCCCATTAATGTTATTCAAGTAGATAATTTATGTTTAAAATTTCAAAAGGACATCTCAAAAGTTAAGGATTTAAATAAATATAATTTTAAAATAGATTTAATATATATATTTAAACCTGTATACAAAAATATAAGTTTTAAAATAAAATAATTAAAAGTATCATCAAAATTATTTTAAAATATTATTGAGAGTTCCTCTAATTATTTAAAATAATTTAAAAAAAATTAATTTTGAAAATATATAATATTAATTAATAATTAAAAAGATTCATGTAATTCAAATTAATTAAATTTTTAATTTTGAAAATAATTTTAAATTAAAATTCCTAATTTTTTAAACAATTTAAGGTCGTACATTATTTTAATGATTTAAATTGAATTTATTTTGAAATTTTGAAGGTAAATTTTAATTAAAGTATTTTAATTAATTTAAAATTAATTAATATTTTAAATAATACCTAAATTGAATGAAAATAATTCTTAAATATCTCTAAAATTTTAATATTATTTAAAATAATTTTATTTAAAATTTAAATTAAATTTTTATTAAATATTAATTAAATTTTTAATTAATTAAATCTCAATATAAAATTCTTTAAGATATATCCATTTATATTTTAAAATAAAATTCATAATTTTGAAAATATTTAATTAAATATTAATTAAACTTTAAAAGTTTCAACTATTCAAAATATTTAAAAGAGAATTGTTTAAATTTAATTTAATTTTAAAAATTAAAGATTTTAAATGCATTCTCTAATTTGAAATAATTTTAAAATAAGTTCATTTTAAAATTAAGAAATTAATGTGATTTTTTATTTAATTAATAATAAAAATATCAAATTTTTATTATTTTAAAATTATTCATAATATGTTAAATATTTTAAAATGATTTTAATTTTAAATTAAAGAGGGTTAAAATACAATTAATTTGATATATTATACATAATTTTTGAAATAATATTTAATATTTAAAATTTTTGAAGTTTTATAATTACATATAGGGTTAAAAACAAATTTAAAATAATTTTAATTAAGCCCAAATTTGGAGGGTAGAGCCTTGAGATAAGCTTAATAAATATTCAATTAATAGATCATGGTTTGGGGGTCATTTAACTGAGGTCTAAAATGTTTGAAAAATTATTGAAAAAGGCTTTTAAGATATAGTCTTTTAGGCTTAGATTTGGTCTGGATTTCTAGATTTCAAGATTTGAACTAGATTTTAGATTTGAATGATTGAATTTGAATTATCCATATTATTTACGGTTAATTAAATGTTTTTCTTTGATTGTACAAGGTTGAAGCTAAATTGAAAGCTAGATTAAGTGTTAAAGTAAGGGTTGAGAACTGTATTGTCTTGAAGTCTAGATAGGTTTAAAGTTTTAATTGATTTGAAGTCTAGATTGATTTGGGGTCTAGATTAAGCTTTAGATGATTAATTTGTAGATGAATTTCAACCATCTGATGAATAAGTGGAAGTCTAAATAGGTTCTTATAACCTCATACAAAAATGAGGTAAATAAATTAACCCCCAATATATGTAGTAGAACAAAACTGTACTGTACATATTGGCTTTAGCCGAATTAAAAGGTTAATTCTAGAATTTTGATTCCAAGGGAAGGGAAAACCTAACCCTAGAGGATCGAGTTTGTAATGATACTAGGGTAGTGCCACAAAAGGCATACTCCGCTACAAGTTAGTATAATCCTAAAGGAAGGTAGCATAGAAACTTATACCTATCCTTAAAGAAAAGAAGGCTAGATTCTGGACTTTGAAATTGAAGGAAAGATGGTTCCACTTAGGGTGTTATCCACCACTTGAATGTCTAATCATAAGGATTGAAAGCAAAATGGCTCACATCTATCCTTAAGGAGAAGGAAACTGGGAGATCTTATAGGAAGGAAGTATTGCTTTTCATAGAGGATCATATCTAGATTTTGAAATTAGGATGGTGCCACATAAGGAATGATCCATCACTAAACTATCTAATCATAAGAAGTGAAAGCATATAACCATAAAGAAGAGAAAACTAGATGATCATATGGGATGGAAGCATTGCTTCCCATAAAGGATCAAGTTTGAGGTTAGAAATTATGATGGTGCCATATAGGGCATGCTCCATCACTAATGTTGATGAACTTGAAAGATGAATCAATTCTCTGACAAGGAAACTAGGATGATTCCATGAATGGTGTTCTCCATCAATAGTATATCTAATCCTAAGGAAATAAAGAATGATGACTTACATCTAACCTTAAGGAGAAGAAAACTGGATGATCATGCTGGAATGAAACATTGCTTCTCACAAAATGATTGAAATTGAAATTTGAAACTAAGATTTTACCACTTAGGTTTATGGTGAGAAAACTTGCTCTACACAAAAGATAAAATCTAGATTTTAAAACTAGGATGGTACCATAGAGGGTGTGCTCCACCACTAGCATAACTAATCCTAAGGAAAGAAAGTATGATAATTCACATTTAACCTTAAAGAAAAGAAAACTAGATGATCTTGCAGGAATGAAGCATTATTTCCTACAGAAGATTAGATCTGAAATTTGAAAATTTAAACAAAATTTATGTATTTTATTATGTTATGATCTGGTTATGGATTATAATTGTGAGTGAAGTGATTTGAATTTTTAGAGGGAGTACAACCTCGGACCCATACACTAGTAATAATAATATGGATTGGGTTGGGGTTCTATTGTTGCAAATCTATTTTTCATGGCTTATGTTTTGATGATTGACAAACAATGCTTTTCTTGGATAGCTTGTTGCTTCTAACTTTTCAGGAATCGACGATCGGACAATCAAAAAGGAGCCAAGTTCAGGAATGCGTAGGTTTAGGGTTGAGTCAGTCTGTACTTTTGTTTTTTACCTTTTGAGTCCTCTTGTAATAGTCAAAAAGACTGATACTTTGTAACCCTTCACACACACACTTGAGAGAATTAGAAATTCTGTTTTTACTCATATCGGCCAGGACGATATCTTTGATCGGCTTGGACGATCAGCTTAAAACAGAAAGTCTAATTAAGGATTCTTAATTAAGGCAGCCAACGTTAACCGATCGTCCTGGACGATACGTGTATCGGCCAGGACGATAAGCTCAAAACAGAAAGAAGTAGCCGCCATAGACAAGTATGGTATAGCATATCTTTAAATTATCGGCCAGGACGATCCTCGTATCGGCCTGGACGATATTAACAAATTATGCCATAATTGTTCAGGAAATCAAGGAAGTAATTAAGGATGATTGATACGATCATATCGTCCTGGACGATCGCAGGATCGGCCCGGACGATCTAGTCAAAAACCTTAAGTTACTTCAGGACGATCAATATCGGCCAGCCCATATTCAGGGCTATTGTCAGGACGATTTTCGTCTGATTTGAACTGATCGGCCAGGACGATCGTGAGATCGGCCTGGACGATCAAGCTAATTTTCAATCGTCCAATCTTGCATCCAGGGCTATGCTCTGGCCGATCTTCATTGATTTGTACTGATCGGCCAGGCCGATGTCCAGATCAGCCTGGACGATAAAGTCGGCAACTTGCAATTAATGAGCTCCTTTGAAGCTCTTCTATTTAAGAGCTCTTGTTCAACGTTTTTTTCAAGACCTTTGGCTGCTGCCTTGACCTGAGAAGACCTTGAGGAGAGAAAGAGAGAGAGAAGAGAGAGAGAGGATCTTGTGAGGGGGAGCTTGTGAGGGGTTTCACAAGGGTTGCTTCAAGGATCTCTCTGCGTCGTCTTCGTCTAGAGTTTCTCGTCCGTGGAAGGGTCGGTAGAGGTAAGGAGTTGTGCTTTTGGTTCTGGTTCTCTGCCAGCTTCAGGAGGAAGCAAAAGGAGATAGATTCTCTGCCTTGCCGGGGTGGCAAAAAGGAGATTCTTGTGAGGGTTTCTCCACCTAGCCGTGGGGGCTAAAGGAGAGTCACTTTTTGTTTAGTGCAATACTTGGAGGGTGCCTCCAAGGAGTGGACGTAGGTCGAGTCGACCGAACCACTATAAATCTCTGTGTTTCTTTTCTTGCTTCCGCACGTTTAATTCCGCATTATTTTCGTGGTGTGATTTGGTTTTATGTGAATTTATTTCTTTGTTTAAAAAACGAAGTTTTTAAAATACCAATTCACCCCCCCCTCTTGGTTAGTTTGGGACTAAGTTCATAGGGCTTAACATCCCCATCGAACTTTCAAGTGGTATCAGAGCTTGTTTCGAAAATTAAAGTTTAAAAACTTTTTGAATTTGATCCATGTCTAACTTTGGGAATCGCAACACTACGGAAGGGTATTCTATTACCCGACCTCCTCTGTTCGATAACCTACCTTTTGATTTCTGGAAAACTCGCATGTCAACTTTTTTAAAATCTACTGATTATCGCATGTGGATGCTTATTCAAGAAGGTTATTCTCCACCTTCTCGTGAAATTAACGGTTTTAAAACTGAGGTTGCTTTTACCGAATGGACTTTTGATGAACGAGATTTAGCTCAATTGAATGCGAAATGTTTGAATTGCTTTTTCTGTGCTTTAAAATCTGAGGATTACATGCGTGTTTCAACTTGCAAAACTGGTAAAGAAATTTGGGATAAATTGTGCATTACTTATGAAGGCACTAATGAAGTTAAACAATCCCGTTTAAACATTCTCTTGCATGACTACGAACTTTTTCGTATGAAACCTCATGAATCAATTTCTGACATGTACACTAGGTTTACTCAGATTGCTACCTCATTGCATGCACTAGGAAAAGAACTCTCGAACTATGAAAAAGTTAACAAGATTTTGAGATGCTTGCCTTCATCCTATGATGCAAAAATTACTGCAATTACTGAATCTAAAGATTTAAACACCTATTCTATTGATAACTTGCTTGGCTCACTCATTGCTTACGAGCAAGGGGTGAATCAAAGAAATCTTGATGCAGGTGAGAAGAAAAAGGAGAAAACCATTACATTGAAGGCACACAAATCGGATTCTGAATCTTCCGGGTCTGAAAGCGATGGAGTTGCCTTCATCACAAGGCAATTCAAAAGCTTTCTAAGGAAGAAACAAAAGCATCATCAAAGTTGGAGAAAAGGTAAGGATCATAAACATACTAAAGGATCTTCTGATGTTGTTTGTTTTGAATGCAGGAAACTGGGACATGTAAGAGCCGATTGTCCTACACTTCAAGATCATTCAAGCAAGGAAAAGGAAAAAGGTGAGGAAAAAGCTAAGTCTAGGAAGGAGAATAAGAAAATCCAAAGAGGCTTCTGGGCAGAATCAGGTACTGATTCCTCTGAGACTGAACCAGAAGAAGAAACTACAAACTTGTGTTTCATGGGAGAAAACCAAAGTGATGAGGAAGAGGTATGTAGACCAACCTATGATGAATTATTTGAAATTTGTGAAAAAATCCATGCATCATATAGGAAATTAAAGAAAACTCATGCTAGCCTAAAATTAGAACATTCAAATCTACAAAAAGAGCATGAAGTTTTTCTCAAAGATCATGCAACGATTGATTCAAATCACATGGCTCTCCTTGATGAATTTGATGAATTAAACAAGAAGCATTTGAAATTAGTTGATAAAAGCAATGCATTAAAAGCTTCACACACCTCACTTAATGATGATCTTAAGAAATCTAAAGAGATTGAGAAAAATTTGAGGATTGAGAATGATGCATTGAAAAGAACTAACTTGAGAATTCAAAATGATTTGGAAACATGTAAGAAAGCTAGGATGACACCAACTTTTAATCAAAGGCCAGAACCTAGGAAGAGGCATTTTTACTCAAATCATTTAAGAAAACCTTTTCCTGGAATCCAATGTTTTTCTTGTGGCATGGTAGGACACATCTCACACACTTGCACAGTTCACCGCAGTACACATTGGGTATGGAGACCTAAGATGCATAATTCAATACATACCACATCTGCATTGCACTCTACATTTCCTAAGAAGGAGCCCAAATCTGTTTGGGTTCCTAAAACTGACTGTTGTTGAGTCTTGCAGGAGTGCTCTCACCAAAGACCTCGTGGGAGCATAGGATAACTGAACATAAGGAGGCTTGCAGCTCAATTGCTAAAATCCGCTGTTTTATCACTTGCTTGATATCTTTTTTTTGTGTGACTTTTATTTTTAGTTTTTGTGTTCACTTTTTTTTTGTTGTCTTTAGTTTGCTTACGTTTTGTTTTGTTTTTTTTTACTTTTGTCCTTATCTTTTGGCATTCCATATGATGAAACTTCTCAAGCTTTTAAATATTGGAGTTTTTCTTTTGATAGGGTTTAGCTTTTCTAAATTGGTTAAAGAGAGTAAACTGGCGATGTTTTTCCCTCTTCTGACTTTGTTTAGTGGCATGATTTTTCTTTTATAAAACAAAAAGTCTAAACTCAGTTTAACCAATGACTTTTTAAGATATCTTTCTAATCTTGCTACATTAAATTATCTTATGCATAATAGTCAAAATTCTTTGATATCATTCAAAACTTTTGAAATCTTACCATTGCAGTCATCACGTGATTTTGATTTTGTGTTGTGGATTGTTCTTCCCTATGTTAGAGAGAGAGCCCCTATTCTCTAATATTTGGAGGATATACTCACAACTAAGTATTTTTTTAAGGGTATACTAAAGAGTTATTAGCTTGCAAGAGATAAAAAGGAAAGAGGCCAATGAAGCCAAATTGAAAAAGAAAACTATATACACAAAAGTGTATCAAAAATCAAAAGATGCTCAAAGAGCCAATAAAAGTAAAAAGAGGCATAAAATTAGCCCACTAATTGCAAGCTATCATCTCTTTGGTAAAACTCTTAAAACTTAGAAAACTCATTGATTATGTGATACGTTCAAAGATTTGATTTCAAATTCCATGATTGAGAAAAACTATTTTGGTTTATTATTTATAAGATATTTTAGTTGTTAACAAGTCTTGATTGATCTCTTAAATCCTCTTGTGTTATTCCATGTTAGGACTCTGTTGTTTTTAAAAGATTTTTTGTACCCTGAAGAATGTCTGATCTAGGGTTAATGGAATCAGTTTTTCTACCTTCCTCTAATTGGATTTTGTTAAACCTCTTGATCTCCTAAAAACTTCAAAAATTTAAATTCAAGAAAAGAATTCTCATATGATGCCTTCATAAAACAAAAAAAATATAGAAAAATTAAAATCCAAAAATATTCGGTGTTTGTTTTATTTTTATTTTTTTGTGTGTCTTTTACTGTCTTTTCTTTTATTTTATTTTTGAGGGTCTTGATCATCACCATTCCTTTCTTGATTTCAATTTCAAGTTACATCGGCCTGGCCGATATTTATATCGTCCTGGCCGATAGGACAAATTCTTTCCAAAATCCATCTGCTGACCTTTTTCTATGCTTAATGAAAATCATCGTCCTGGACGATACAGTATCGTCCTGGACGATTTGATCAAAACTCATGATGATAGTCCTGGCCGATAGTTTATTTGTCTGGCCGATGCATTCTATGTGCATCGTCCTGGCCGATACACTGGACCGTCCCGGACGATCCACGTGTCAGTACGTTTTTATCTTTAAATTCGGCCCCGGACGATCCATTATTGGACCATCGGCCGGGCCGATCCACTGTTCGTCCTGGACGATACACGTGGTAAGCATTTAAAACGTTTTAACTTCAGCCGGTACGATCAATTATTGTGCATCGTCCTGGACGATACACCTAATCGGCCCGGACGATCTACTTTTTCAACGGTCGTCCGGACTGACTCCTCGGGCCGATAGCCTGTGTCTAATCGGCCTGGCCGATATCTGATCGGCCCGGACGATTGGACCGCCTTTTTGACCAATCGGCCTGTACGTAATAATTGACACATATCGGCCTGGACGATTCCGCGATCGGCCAGGACGATATTGACGATTCTTTAAATATAGGCCGATCCAGCCATGTTTTCTCACACCTCATCTTTTCTCCTTTGATTTTCTGCTTAAAGTTCTCTCATATGGCTGGTGGGAAGCGCGTCCGTCAGACCTCTGGAAGTTCCTCGAGGGCAAGGGTTGACCCTCGGTTCCGTGAAGCAGAAGATGAAGCTGCTTATCATCGCTATAGGGAATGTGGAATTACTGTCTCCAGGATTATCAATCCGACCCACATTTCCTACCCGGTAATGGATCTCTTCGCACACACTTCCCTCTGTTTCATTCTGTCCCTTGTTTTTCCTTTCAATTCTGAGTTCCTGTTAGAATTCTTTGCAAACCTCCGCATAAACCCTACCTTCACAGCCCTGTCCTCCTATGTGAATCGACGCCCTGTCGAAATCACATATCAGGACTGTGTTGAACTTTTACAGCTATCCACCACCGGAGATAAGCTGCACCTTATTGCCCTTGACCCTGATTTTGATTGGTCCACGGCAAACCACTTTCTTCGCCAGACCAATGCCCGTTACCATGTTGGAGAGACTAGCTCTTTAGTCAGAGATGCTAGGACAATCCAACATGTCCTTCGCACCTCTGTCATTCCCAAAGCCGGTGACCGTGTCCACATTACCCCTCTACTTTCCCTCACTACCTTCTACATCATGGCACATAGGGAATTTAACACTGCAGATCTATTCTTTCGTTACATTGATCACCTAACAACAATTCGAGATCCAGGCCACAGAAGAAAGCCAAATCTAGCCTTTGGACATATCATAGCCTATGTTCTTGAAACCAAATACCAAATTCAATATCCCAATCCACCAAATTACCCAACTCTCTTCTACTCAAACAACTCATTCAGCACCCTTCACAGTACTCGTCTCCACCCGGATGAACCACGGGAGGCTAGAGAGGAGGAGGCTCCCGCTCCAGCTCCCTTTCCTGACCCAAACCCTCTCCAACAACATTCACCAGTAGATCAGTTGATTGCGAGATTTGATCGTTGGGAGACCAGATTTGATGCATATGTTGCTGCCCAAGAGCAGCAACACTCTGAGGACATCGCCCGCTACGAGCATCACTGCGCTGAGGACTTAGCTCTATTTGACAGTTTTCTCACTCACCAGCAGCAGCAGCATGACCAGGACATCGCCTGGTTCAATGCTCAGTTTACTACCCTTGCCAGTTACTTTCAGCAGCCACCTCCACCTCCTCCATCTGATGATCAGGATCCCTCGTTCTTTTAGTTTGTGCTTTATTATTTCTTATCTTTTTGTAGTAGTCTTTCGTGATGTTTGTTTTTACTGTTTTTGGACTCTCTTTTTGTGATGACAAAAAGGGGGAGTAGGATAGGATGTGGTAAGAAAAAGTTGATGTTGTAACCTTGTTTTTTAATGAATCTGTTTTATTTTGATTTTCCTACTTGTGTTTTGTCATCATCAAAAAGGGGGAGATTGTTGCAAATCTATTTTTCATGGCTTATGTTTTGATGATTGACAAACAATGCTTTTCTTGGATAGCTTGTTGCTTCTAACTTTTCAGGAATCGACGATCGGACAATCAAAAAGGAGCCAAGTTCAGGAATGCGTAGGTTTAGGGTTGAGTCAGTCTGTACTTTTGTTTTTTACCTTTTGAGTCCTCTTGTAATAGTCAAAAAGACTGATACTTTGTAACCCTTCACACACACACTTGAGAGAATTAGAAATTCTGTTTTTACTCATATCGGCCAGGACGATATCTTTGATCGGCCTGGACGATCAGCTTAAAACAGAAAGTCTAATTAAGGATTCTTGATTAAGGCAGCCAACGTTAACCGATCGTCCTGGACGATACGTGTATCGGCCAGGACGATAAGCTCAAAACAGAAAGAAGTAGCCGCCATAGACAAGTATGGTATAGCATATCTTTAAATTATCGGCCAGGACGATCCTCGTATCGGCCTGGACGATATTAACAAATTATGCCATAATTGTTCAGGAAATCAAGGAAGTAATTAAGGATGATTGATACGATCATATCGTCCTGGACGATCGCAGGATCGGCCCGGACGATCTAGTCAAAAACCTTAAGTTACTTCAGGACGATCAATATCGGCCAGCCCATATTCAGGGCTATTGTCAGGACGATTTTCGTCTGATTTGAACTGATCGGCCAGGACGATCAAGCTAATTTTCAATCGTCCAATCTTGCATCCAGGGCTATGCTCTGGCCGATCTTCATTGATTTGTACTGATCAGCCAGGCCGATGTCCAGATCGGCCTGGACGATAAAGTCGGCAACTTGCAATTAATGAGCTCCTTTGAAGCTCTTCTATTTAAGAGCTCTTGTTCAACATTTTTTTCAAGACCTTTGGCTGCTGCCTTGACCTGAGAAGACCTTGAGGAGAGAAAGAGAGAGAGAAGAGAGAGAGAGGATCTTGTGAGGGGGAGCTTGTGAGGGGTTTCACAAGGGTTGCTTCAAGGATCTCTCTGCGTCGTCTTCGTCTAGAGTTTCTCGTCCGTGGAAGGGTCGGTAGAGGTAAGGAGTTGTGCTTTTGGTTCTGGTTCTCTGCCAGCTTCAGGAGGAAGCAAAAGGAGATAGGTTCTCTGCCTTGCCGGGGTGGCAAAAAGGAGATTCTTGTGAGGGTTTCTCCACCTAGCCGTGGGGGCTAAAGGAGAGTCACTTTTTGTTTAGTGCAATACTTGGAGGGTGCCTCCAAGGAGTGGACGTAGGTCGAGTCGACCGAACCACTATAAATCTCTGTGTTTCTTTTCTTGCTTCCGCACGTTTAATTCCGCATTATTTTCGTGGTGTGATTTGGTTTTATGTGACTTTATTTCTTTGTTTAAAAAACGAAGTTTTTAAAATACCAATTCACCCCCCCCTCTTGGTTAGTTTGGGACTAAGTTCATAGGGCTTAACATCCCCATCGAACTTTCATCTATAATGAAAGTTTGTTAGGGATGTTAAGCCCTTAAGAACTAGCTCGAGGCTAACCAAGAGGGGGGTGAATTGGTATTTTAAAAAATCTTTAGCAATAAAAAAAGCCAAACCAAAATCCAAGACAAACAAATCAACGTGCAAAAAAATAAATGCAGAAATAAAACAAAGAAGGATCACACCAGATTTATAGTGGTTCGGTCAAACCTTGACCAACGTTCACTCCTCAGAGGCACCCTCTGAGTATTGCACTAACTAAGTGTCTCTCATTTTGATCCCATTATAAGGCGGAGAAGCCCTCACAAAAACTCTTTTTTGCTAACCCCGGCGAGGCAGAGAACCCAACTACTTTTGCTTCCTCCTGAAGCAGGCAGAGAACCTCGACTAATTGCTGAAAAAGACCTCCCTTGAACCCCCAAGGTGAAGGATGAAGACTAGAGAAGACGCCTTGGAACCTTGCTTGGAGCAACCTTTGTGAATTCCTCTCACAAACTCCCCCTCATAAATTCCTCCCTCTCCCTCCCTCTCTCTCTCCCTCTCTCTCCCTCTCCTCTTAGCTCTCTCAAGTCAAGACAACAGCAAAAGATATTTTTGCATTAGAAAATTTGTGTTCTTTAAATAGAATTTCAAGAACTGACATTATCATCCAAGATGATATTTTTATCGTCTTATACAATCAGTACAAATTAAACTTAATCAACCTGAACGACATGGGAAGATCAAAAGAAATTTTTTCATATTGTATGGGATGATAACATATCGTCCTGTATGATTAGTTCAAATCACAGAATATCAGCCAGACAATCGCTCGGAAGGAGGTCTAGACGATCTAGAATTAGCTTGATCGTCCGGATAGATCTCACGATCATCCTAGACGATTAGTTCAAAATCGAGGAAAATCATCCAGAACATCGCTCGAAAAAGAGCTGGCCAATGTTTGATCGTCCAGGAGCAACCAAGGATTTTTGCACTGATCCCTGCGATCGTCCAGGACGATGTGATTGTATCAATCAAGCCTTAATTGCTTTCCTTAATTATCATATTAATTTAGGCATAATTGTGTAAAATCATCTAGGCCAATGTAATGGATCGGCCTGGCTGATGTCCAAAAATAAATCTTACCTAAATAGATATGGCAGCTGATTCTTTCTGATTTGAGTTTATCATCCTGGCTGATACAGGGATCGTCTAGGACGATGTGCTTAATGATGGCTACCTTAACTATGATGCCCTAATTAGGCTTTCTATTTTTGAACCAATCGTCTAGGCCGATATTACCAAAAATAGTAAACTCTAAAAAACAATCAGAAAAATTCCCAAGGTGTGTGTGTGCAAGGTTACTTAGCATTAGGCACCATAAGGATTACATTTGACTCAAGTAAGGAAAAAAAGTACATAACAGATTGACTCAGACCTAATCTACCCAATCTTGAGCTGGTTCAGCTTGTAGTCTCAATCTTGTGGTCCTGAAACGTTAGTAGGCAATGAAGTCGCAGATAATTATGAATGTTTGCTATCATCAAAAGTTTAATCCATAAACTTAGATTTGCAACTGGTAGGCCCATAAAGCTTCCACCAACATCTCATCCCATTGACATTTTTTATTATCTAGGGTCCTTTTAATAATTTGAACCAAGGTTTTATTGAAGGCCTCAGCTGACCCATTAGCCCGTGGGTAATATATTGTTGAGTATCTCCATCCAATACAATGGTGACTTGTAAAACTATTAATTTTTATAGACTTAAAGGTGGGCCCATTATCGAATATGATTATACGGGGCATATCGAATTGATATATGATATGGTCACAAAAGAATTTCATAATATAGTTTGATGTTATATAGGGGAATTGGTTATGCCCACTTTAAAAGTAATCAGTTACTGCTAAAGGAATTAGTTCTACCCTTACATGGAGGGTCAATTGGCCTGATAGTATCAGTACCCCAACTTTTGAAGGACTACAAAGCTATTGTGGGATGCAACACATTAGGTGACAATTATAAAATTGCAACATAAATCTGGCAGTGATGAAAATATTTTACAACATTCATGCAATAGTTAGTCATCATGGGCTAGTAGTATCCAAGTCTTTTGATTTTCATTTTCATCTTTAGACCCGATTGATGAGCAATATATAGTGAAGAATGAACCTCATTAATGATATTATGGGCCTCTCATTTTGTAAAAAAATGGAGCCACATCTAATCGAATTATCGATGGTATAATATAATATTGACTTATGAATATGATCGGGCACATTTCTTAAATTGATTGGTAAGTGACCTATCGTACCAGAGCTATCCTTTTTCAAGAAAATTGATCAGTGGTAGGCTCTAATAACCTTTTTAATCTATTATTGAAGAGGCAAAAAAGACCTGGAAAGATTTCTTATGGATGTTCTTTAAATCTATAAGAGATAGGACTTGACGACCTTGAACATCAATAAGAATGGAATCTTCCTCTAGGAAGGAAAATCCCTTTACAAGCTTTTCTAAAGCATCCACCAAAGAATTGCTTCCATGGTGAATCCTATATATAATTATGATTGAATTTTGCTAAAGCATGTAACTTATATATTGGTTATACTTCAGGAATTTAGGATTCAATATCTTTTAGGTTCATGTAATTTGGTTGATCACCAGTTGAGAGTCACTAAAAGATTCAATATCTTTTAGCCATAACAAAGAATGGTTGACATCTTCTAGAGAGGTTAGAAAAAAATCTTCTTATATACGCCAGCTTGCACTAAAGAGTCCTTAGTTGAGGAAGGCTCATAGGAGGTGAAATATTTAAGATAACTTTGATTTATGTAGGCGTAATTTTAGTTTTATTGTGCCTCAATAAGAAACTTAGAAATTTCCTTGAATGTGACATCGAAAGCACACTTCAAGGGATTCATCTTAAGGTCGTAGAGGTGCATCTATTTGAAGATGATTCTTAAGTCATAAAGATGGGCCTATTTCACTTTTCCCTTGACAACTAAATCATCGATGTAACACTCAACTTGATTATGAATTAAATTTCCAAATATTTGAGTCATGGCTCGCTAGTAGGTTACAAAAGTATTTTTAAGGCAAAATGGTAACTCTTTATAACAAAAGACCTCCATAGGATTTCCGGATATAGTGTTTTTCTCATCTTCTAAGGCTGTATTGATTTGGTTATAACTAGAAGAGACATCCATAAAGGAGAAAATAACATGCAAGGAGGAAATGTCCAATATAAGTTTAGATATGGGTAAAGGAAATTTATCCTTGGGATATGCCTTATTTAGATCCTTATAGTCAAAACATACTCTAATTTGATCATTTCTTTTAGACCAACATGATACTGGTTACCTAAGAAGGATATTATTCCTTTTGAATAAATTCATCCTTAACTAACTTCTTGACTTGAGAAATGAATTATTGTTTGATCTCTAGATGCGTGTATCTAGGAGCTTGCTTGACAGGAATGACATCATGCTAGATTTGAAGCTTATGTACTACCACATCGACAATAAATCTTGCATTTCATCAAAAATCCAAGTGAAGCAATCCATAAACTTGAAAAGAAGTTAAATCAGATCCCTAGACTCATCCTCACTCAATAAAGAACTTATGAATATAGGATGAGCTCGTCCTTTATTCCAAGGTTAATTTTTTTGAGTTCATCAACAATCGATTTAATTTCTTCTTAATATTAAGGGGGTACATCTCAAACCTAAAGTTTGTCAAAATCATCTAAAGTTTCCAAAGAAAGTCTGCCGAGTGAATCAACATCTTCAATAGGGACATTTTTAGATTTAGGATGATTAGTTATCATTAAATAATATTCATGATTGTCAAGCAAACTAGCTGTACCAAAGCCAATACCACTTATCTAATTTTTATTAATTTTTTTAATTCTAGATATTTTTATGGTATCTAGCTTGACCATTAGTCCATCAACTCAAGTGAAACTTTTAAAGATAAGAGTTTTGACATCAATAGGAAAGTAGCTAAAAGAGAACTCCATTAATTCATTAAAATATGCATCCTCAAGGGTTAGACCGCCTTCAATCCTTGAGGAGGAGGAGCCAAAAAAATTTAAGGGCTTCCTTTATCACTAAACCTAAGATGTTGTCAGTAGACAATGAGGTTAAGGTTAAGGATTCAATTATCCTATTGAGCTTTCTATAAGGAGTTAATTTAGGCTCATCACTTTGATCTTTAAAATTGTTTCCCTCTTGGTCACCTTCTTGTTCTAAGGTGAGATCAAATTTTGGAGGAGGATTTATTTTTCAATAATTAAAAGCAATTATGGCACCCCTCTTTTATGATTCTTCATCAGAACTTGATTCCAATTTAATGTTCATTGGAGAAATTATTTTTTCAACTAAAGCACAACCTTGACTACATGCTCTTCGGTCCATCCTCTCACCTCTTTGAGATAAACTGGTTGGAGGCCTAAAGACCATGCCCTTAATATCATCCTCGCAACTTGAATTTTGTCAATTTTAATTTTTGACACTTTTTTCTTCTAATTTTTAAATTTCTTTTAAACTTTGATTTTTTGCTTTCTCCTCCTTGATATTGATCTCTACCTTAAAATAGATTATGGACCATTTGGGTATATAGTATATAGCATCTTCGTAGATCCTAATCTCATGAATAAAGAATGGTTATAGATCACCCTTGATTTAATACTCATTGTTATTGATGTATTCATGTTGGGTAGAAGGAACCATCATGTACTCATACATCTCAGACCTACCTAGGAACACGTTGAAGGATGTCGCCAAATCAATTATATGAGATTTTGCTTCAATTTTTAACTCTCCTGTCTCTAGAAGGAGGGTAATTGAACCTAAAGCCTTCTCACCCTTTTTATTGAACACGTGAAGCACCAACTTGTCGATTGAGAGTTTGGTAGTATCAACTCTAAGGTATACGAGAGTATTTATGTTCATCAAGATGATCGATGAACCCAGATCAATGAGTACTTTTGATAAATTAAATTTTTCCACATTTATGAAGATATAAAGAGGACCGTTATGATCAGTAGTTCCTAGGAAAATATCCTCATCGAAAAAAGTTACTCCTAAGATTTCCATGAAGTATAAAGCTTCTTATTGAGTAGTTAAAGACAATTGAGCTAGGTAATCTTTGGGTTAAGAAGTGATTTAAAAATATATTCCCTTATCTCCTTAGAGTGAATGAGGCCATCGTAGATGCACAACTTTGCAGGCAACTTTCTATGGTGAGCTAAGACATTATAACTAACCCTGGGTAGCTCAAGACTTGGACACCAGATGGATTGGAAGGAGGATTTAATTATTGATTGGGGAATTGAATTAGATCATTAGAGGTAACTTTCTTGCATTTTTCTTGTGAGAAAGTGTACGTGCAAGACCTTACGACCTTATAATTGGCACCTACACGATCTCATTGAGAGGGCAATTTGTAGTAGGGTCTACGCTCTCCTTAGGAAATTTATTGATATTTATTGAGTGGGAGTCTGAATCTAAAAATTTTATTTTGATGGGACTCCCTTAAAAATTAATTTTAAGGGTTTCACCATTTAATAAGGCTTCAGGTTCATTTTCCCTTTGAAGGGTTAAATCTGGGGAGCTGAGTTTTTGAACATTTTGGGTAATCTCTGGCGATTCTTGATTAACTTCATTGGAGATATCTTTTTGAACAACATTCTAGATATTAATCATCAAAACATTATAGAATGATTATTTTTTATTGATTTTTGACCCTTTGCTTTGATGAGGCAATGTAAAAGTTAAATAACATTAATGACGATAATGGTTTTGAGCCAACATCAGCCACTTATACACCTTACTCATCAATATATTTCCTCTCTACAAAAATATCTCTTTTCATTTTTATTGATTACAGTAGTTCCTATAAGGTCCAATAATTTAATTTGGAAGAATTACTCTTTTATCTTTTAATAAATAATAATAAGAACTATATAATATCATCTATACGTAAAAAATGAGAAACATAAATTCTATAATTCAAAATATTAATATACTCATATGCATTCATTTCCAAAAAATATATACATTACTTAGTATCAGCATAATAATATCTTAACTACTCTGCCATGAGGTTAAAAGAATAACTAGAACAAAAAAAACTTGAACCTGAAGAAATCCTAATCAACCTCATACTCCTGATCATCTGCCCTAATTTAAAATCGTTTAATCACATATAATAAGATAAAAAGCACAGCAAGTTATTTAAATCTAGAACTGAATTCAAAGGATGACGAAGGAGTAATATGCATGTATACAATCAAATTGTAATAATTATATTTATATGATCATTAAATCAATGCATAAACAATAAATTTCATATACAATAGTAATAACATATATAAATAGTAAAACACTATAACATAAAAGCCAGTAAAGTAGTAAACTGATACGAGTATAAAATCTATAAAGTAATCTTCATATCCGTAGTACTAATCAGTCTATAAATTATATAAAGCATCATCAAATACTTTTAAAATAAAATCAATACAATAAAATTATTTAAGAAAGTATACATACTATCCAATTATATAATATTAGTATCAAATTAGTATATTACATGTTCAGTATGTAACATGCTTATTGTACAATGAATTAGTAGCATTAGTATCTAAATCAGCAACAATAATAATCTAGTGGTAGAAACAGTAGCATAATGCAATAATATTAAATCTATACAGTAACAATAAATCCATATAATAATCAGAATAATTGCTTAAGAACATATATTTTAGTTGTTACACTAAGCAAGTAAGAAGTCCTAGCTATCACAGTATTTTTCAATATTATATCAGTATTAGTAAATAGTTGGCTCAGTAAATAGAGTAGTCACTCTTTAACCATCAATACAATAATCATCTCCTTATAACTCCCAATCAGTATCATGTAAATTAATAGAGGATAACACCAAATAATAATATATTAATGAAAGCTTATTGACTCACCATCCTATACAAGTCAATTAGTCACCAACTAACGGGTCAACTAATCTTTACTTGTATTTTATATACATATTATTTTCATAGAACTATAATAATAATCTTAATCACATATCCATATTAGTTTTCAATGCATTGTAGAAAATAAAGCATAAATGAGCATAATTCAGAAAATGTCAAAATTGTAAAAATGGCAGATAACATAAATCATATTGAGTAAAAAATTATAATTTTAGAATATAACTAAATTATAAAATATTGTATAAAATAACATTCTGAAGCTTTAGTTAAACGAAATGACTATTTTTAGAAATCAAAATAAATTTTGAGCATATAAAACTTGCTGTATTTTTAAAATTACCATGTGAAAAATTTGAAATAAATATTCAAAACATTCACTATCTCAATCTCTATAATATATAAAAAGTTACGCAGTGAAAGTTTTACCAAAATAAAATTATTCACTTTTTTCCAATAATAAAACATAAATTTAATCAAAAAATATAAAAAATACAAAAATTTTGAAATAAAAAATAGAGTAAATGTTCCATATAATGAGATGAGAAAATTTTCTAACTTGGCTGATTGACGAAAATCACTCCGTGACCTCCAAATATTAATTTCCTATTTTCCTCTTTCCTCTCTTTCTATCTTAAATTATTTTTCTAATTTCTTTATTAAGCCAAATGAAATGGATAATTGGATTTCAAAAGTTTTTTTAATAATGCTTTAACATAATTTGAAAAGTTAGAAAAATATAAAGTTCAAATAATTTATTTAGGACTTCAAAAAAATATATAAAAATATCCATAAGATAAATCATTTTATTTAAAAAATATATATGAAATATGTTTGTAAAGAGGATACCTAACGGTCTCAAAATCCTCACTTGTACCGATAGGTGCTAATTTCTTAAAGATTTTTTTAAAGTGGCCAAAAATTACTAAAAAAATCTTGTAATTAAAATACTAAAATAAAAATGATATAACAAAGATAGTTTATACTTTGGAGTATATTGAGTTCAAAAAATATTATATATCTAGGAAAAAATATGGGTTATTATAATTCCTAAAATAATTGGAGAGGAAGATGTCCCTATGTCCTCTTGTGAAGCTTTTAGGTCAACCTCTAAGATTGGGCCTCGGGATCTCATCGGTAGCTGTTGAGAAAGATGAAAAGTCTTGTTAATCAACTTTTAAATGCTTGAGATAGAGTTATATCCTAACCATCTTTAATATAAAGAGTTAGATTAGAGTTTTTACTTGAGATTGATTTAACAGACCCTGATCTAAATCGACTAGGTACTTCTTTGAACTATAAAATTATCCTGACAGAAGTTCTTTTTGAGCCTAATTTTAAAGAATATGCAACCATTAATTATGTGGCTCAATATTCAATTGTAGGGGCAGAAGTTAGGTTTATCCCTCTTATTTGCTTCTTCTGGCTTTTTGTCCTTCGATATTAAAAAATCTGACTTCTTTTGAAGTTTCTTGGAGTTTTTCCTTACTGATTCCATTTTGAATGCATATGGATGAGCCAATCTCTCTTTAAAAGAAATTAGGTAAGGCACCCTAGTGGACTAAGGGGTTACTTTAAAGGGTTGTGGTTTCTAAATTTGTTGGGGATGAAGGACCACTAGACTGAGTACTAGCTTGTTTCTTACCCTTGTCAACTACTAAAATTGTGTTTAATCTCTTCTCAAAAGTCTTTATTGGTTTACTTGATTTTTTTTCTCAGATGAAAGAAATAGCATTCTAGAAGCCTTTTCATGTAGATTATTAGCTTTGTTTAGACACTTTTCAAAGGTTTTTTTATTGTAAACCTCTTTAGTAAAAAAGTAATGGGTATATAAATATTCTTTAGATGAATTTCCATTACATGTTGCTCATATAACTGGGGTTCACATTGCATTTAGAGATTTCACCACCTTAAAATGTAGTCAATCAAAGGCTCTCCCTATTTTTATTTTTGATGAAGAGATTGCCTATAATTATTCTTTTCTAAGCTTATGACAATCTCTTTAAGAATAGACCATCGAGCTATGTGAAAGTTTACATTTAAATATTTGTCAAATCTGTATACCAATAAAAAGTAATATCAGATGGACTACTCATAATTTAGCAAAAGAGTAGAGCATTTGCCCATACTGCATTACAGCTGCTCGCTCAGAAGTGTGCTAGATGTTAACTTAGGTTTTTTAAACGACTAAAAATTAAAGGCGGCACAAAGATCTTTGCATAAGGAACTAAATAATATTCCTCAGATTAGAATCTACCCTTTGGAATAGATATAGTCCCCTGAGAATGGGCTAGGGCCTCCCTTACATAGGTCTTAATCATATGCCATATATCCTTGTCTGCTAGAGAAACTAGAGAGGTAACATCTAGAATTCTAGGGGTTGAATATATCTTCCTACTATATTGACCCACTATGTTCTGTAGGTTACAACTACTTAGGTTTAGGCTATTGTACTTAAACAAGCTGGCCTTGTATCTGCTCAACTCTTAGCATCATCTCTTCAACCTTTCTTTTCAAATTATTAATATACTCATCCTTCTCCCTCAACCTGACTAAATTATATGAATCTAAATCAACTACTATTGACTCTTCTTCTTTTCCAAACTGGTGTTTTAAAGGTTTAACATCTTTGGTCGATGCTCTTGTCTCAACCATAAAGATGTTCTCGACAAAATCTTAATCCATTAAAAGGTTAGCGAATCTAGATCGAAGAATTCTTTTACCTTCTTCTTAATAAACTCTAGGATATTATGGATTACCTCATCAACTGGTCATCCATTGGGTATTATCCTTTGTATTCTAATATATCCTCAAATTCTTTCTCATTAAGCTTAGAGAGGATTTCCTAGATTTTATGATCTTGATCTGTGATTTGCTCTGCACCTAGCCGATCTAACATCTTTTTATTAGAATTTGGAATGATCCCCTCCCCTCCAACTATCCTGGGGTCAGTAGTCATGAGAGTGACATCCTCCATAGGGTGAGGGACATCCACTTTTATAGGTGATAAAGGAGCATAAAGTCTAGGAACTCCTACATTAGGTTGAATGGAGTCCTCACATCCCTTCATGGGTAGTCTAGGTTCATAAACTAGTGGCTAGACTAAACTACCTCAAATATGAATTCCTTCAAATTTACTTAACTTTTTTGGGACATAATGCTTCTTAGGTAACATGGGCCTCTTACCCTTAGCATCTTGAATTTGCTAATCCTCAATGACCTCTTTTGTCTTAGATACCATAAGAGCCAACTTAGAAAATCTTGAAGGTGGGAATGGTGGCCTGCTCCTATGGAAGAAACCTATGCTAAATCCAATCAAAATTATATCTTCCATCTTTGCAGACAGGATGCGTGGTACCCAATGATATTTATCAATAAGAACTGAAGTAACTAGTTATTTAATAATTCTTTTTCTCCTCATTAGCTGAGGAGTTTGGTTCTTCTTGCAAAAGGGGACATCAGAATGGGACCCCTTCTCAAACACAGTTATAACTTTAGAGTCAACTATAGATTTATGTTCCTTTTCCTCCTTGGACAATACAATAGACATGAGGGCCACATAAACCTCTATTTTGGGAATGGGGGAGTTAGTCCCCACCACAACTACTATCTCGACTAGGGGGATATTTTTATTACCCTCAATGGTGAGGTTGATAATTATCCCTACATTCACAGACAACTTGAAGGTTTTAAAGCCCATCCTTAAATGGATCGATTTAGTATAGATCCGCTCTTCTACATATAAGTCCTAGTCAATCAAAGAAATTAGCTTTCTAGATATTATTTCATAAGATTGATTATCTGGTACTTGAAAAGAGAAGTTTTGAATTAGATTTTTTTTTTGAATTTGAATTTAAAAAGAAAATTATATTTATTACATATACTAAATTATAAGAGTTATAATCTATCATATAATGATAAAATATAATGGTTGATTTTTATTTGAAGAAAACTTGAATTTTTATTATATATGTTAGACTACAAGAGAATGTTGTAGAGAAACATATAAAAATGATAATTTAGATTTGATTTGAGTGGATCTTGAAGAGAAGTTTGAATTTTTTGAAAGTTAAAGATTTTTCTTGAGTTTTGAAACTCAACATGTTGAATTTGCACTCAATATGATGATTTAAAAATTTGAAGGGAAAATCAAGATATTTCGACATGACTCTTGGCCTCGTTGATTGACTCTGGGTAAAATGTCATGCCCAGGTTTACTAGAAGAATTGAATCTTGAAATTGAAGTTGAAGGAATTTGAATATTGCATATGTTAAACTATAAAGGGTGTTGTAGAATAATATATGATAAAGGTGATTAAATTGAATTCAAATGATTTTTGAAAAGGATTTTAAAGAATAAAAAACTACATAGAATTTCCTCAAAACTCAATATATTGAATTCGTATTCAACATAAGGGTTTATAAATTTTGCTAGATAATTCTTAGAGATTAGCATGACTTTTCTCCCCACCAGTTGGCTTGAGGGAGAAATATTAAAGTCTGGATTTTGCTAAAAAGGATTGAATATGTGTTTTGAAATTAAAGGGTTTTCTATAAATTATGAAACCTGGTACACTAAGATTTGTTTGAATATGCAAGTTTATAAAATTTAATGAAGGATTTTGAAAGATTTGTCTTGACCCTTGTACTCTACCAATGAACTTGGATGATAAATATTAAAGCCTAACTTTGACAGAGGTTTCCTCACTCACTTTTCTTTTTACATGTCTTATTGATATTGGTCACACTCCCCTAAGAAAGAAATAGGTAGAAATGACCAATGGAATGAAAGTAGTTAAGTTTACCAATTTTATAAAATTTCTACATTTATTAAAGATGGATGTTGACCTCATTTTTGTATGAGGTCACTAAGACCCATCCAGAATCCAGATTTAATCCTAGACCCTAGGATCCACTCTAGACTTTAGGATCTTTCATAGAACTAGACTTTAGAGCCTATTCTAGAGCCTAGGATCCCTTTAAATCCTAGATCTTAGGATCACTCCAACTTCAAATCAACCTCCACCTTTGATCAACCTCAATTTTAAATCAATTCCTATATTTAATTCACTTCAATTTCAATTTGACTCCTACATGTGACCAATTTGAATCTCAAACTCCACTCAATTCAAGTCCAAATTAATTTAAACTTCAAATCAAACCCAAATCCAGAAGTTTAAACTCAAATTCAAACCCTTAAGGCCCTGTCCTAAACACCCTTTTCAGAGATTTTTCAAACATTTCAAAACCCAGTCAACTGGCCTCTGATTCAGGGTCTATCACTTGCAAAGTGATGAGACATGTCTCTAAAGGCTACCCTCCAATTTTGAGCTCATTCTGAGGTCTTTAACCCCAGAATCTGAATTAAAATTCAAAGGTTGTAAAACCTTCAAATATTTACAGCCTATGCCACTGAGCATAACCCTTTGAGATTTTGACCTTGGAACCCTTATCCAAGCCTCCAATCACTTCCAGACCTTTGAATTTAACCCATTGAGCAGTAAACTGCATTTTCCAGACCCTTTTTGACCTTAGTTGACCAATAGGTCAAAATTGACCAAAACACCCCTATGGGGCTCAAATGGGGATTTCAAACCAAATGAGCTCCAAATGGGATGCAACCACCTTTAACAAATTTCAAATGCCATTTCAAAACTTTTGAACCTATTTCCAACCCTTGAGTCAACCTGGTTGACCAAGTCAACTGGTTTGACCCAAGGGGCCCTTTAAGGGTCCAAACATGTGTTTTGACCCAAATGACCTCTTTAAGTCACCCAACCACTTCCATTAACCTTAAAATATCATTTCAAACCTGTTGAGCCCAAACCCAGACCCTGGGTCAACCTGGTTGACCAAGTCAACCCAGGTTGACCAAACAGGCCCTTAGGGGCTCAAATGGGGATTTTGGTCAATTTGACCTCCCCAGACCCAGGAACCACCCTCAATGGTCTTAAAATATCTTTTCAAATTTGTCCAGCCCAGATTCACCCATTGGGTCAGCCTGGTTGACCCAGTCAACTTAGGTTGACCCATTAGCTCTTAGAGGGTCTAAATGGGTTAAATCAACTCATCTGAGCTCTTCAACCCCTATTACCTATTCAAATCAATTCTTGGTTAAGGATCAAGTGTCACTTGACATTTGGTCAACTTGACTCAACTTGAGTTGACCAAGTCAACCCTCAATTCTTAGTGACATTGGCTCCCATTTTCCCTACCCTTGACTTTTGACTTTTGACCCTTAATCAAACTATCCTAAATGATCTTTTACCTCTCCAAATGCCACATCACTAACTTTGACCTAGTTGACTGGTCAAACCAAGTCAACAAAGCCTTAAATCCCTCTTTGAATTGGTCAAACCTCCCATTTTGACCTCAAAGAGTGTGAGATTAGGCTTGGAAGCTCTCCCATTGGCTGCTCCTACTTCCCCTCATGCCACATCACCAGCCTTGACCTATTGACTGGTCAACCTGGTCAAACTCAAGCCTAAACCCCTTCTAGAAGGCTTTATCACATGCTAAACCCTTTTTCCTTGATTTAAGCTGCTTTAGGCCGACCCCTTTATGCCCTAAAGCTCACTTGGAGCTCTCCTAACCGAGCTCAGGGCCTGGTTTAGCCATAAGTGGCAATGTCCCCTCCACCTATCCCAAAAGCCACCCAATAGGATTGAGGCGTGCCCAGCCTTTGGGTCAGCCTTCTGGCTGTCCCAGGGACACATGGCAACATCCAAGGACCTGGTGAGTCGATCCCAGCCATCCGATTGGCCTAGGGGCGTTTGAATAGGGGAAAAGGGGCTTAATGACACACTCTCTAACCCTAACCATCTCTCACTACCCAAGCTCTCTCAAGCCCGGCCCCCAGTTCGTTTTGAATCTCCAGGGCCTCCTCTACCTTCCCACTACAAAACCCAGGTGGTTGCACGTCACCGGCGGCGAGTTCTCCGGCGAACCCACCACCTAGACCGTCCCAAGCCTATAGCAGCCGATCCAGACGCGTTCGAGCTTGGATTTTCGCTGGGAATCTTCACTTGGACAATCTACAAGCTCAACCATCCAGAAATTCCGAAGATCTAACGGTATAATTCCCTAAAACCCTAGATCTAGGTCACATTAGTTAAATCTAAATAGTTTTATGTCTTTAGGGTTTTAGCTAAAACGAATCCTTCCCCACTATTTCTGTTCATGCCTGCTCTCTGTGTTTAAAATTTCAAGCGATTTGGTCCACCCGATCGGGAGAACGAACCAAAAAACGGATCCTAGGGCGACATTCGCAGTTCGCTGCAGATGTACGTTTTCTAGACCGTTGATCACGCGATCAACGGTCTAGATCTTGCCGTTCCGCGCTTTGGTTCGACCGTGTATTCGGTTTAGCGTTCGAGCGATCGACTGGCGGGATCATGGCCGTCCATTCGGAACGGCGGGATCGAATCTCCGCCGTCTGATCTTCTCCTGGTGAGATCAGACCGCGGGATCTGATCTCAGCCGTTGGATCGAACCCGCGGTTAATCCAACGGCTGTTACGCGCCGCTGACGTGGTTAAGTGAAAACCGCGTGAAGCGGCCAGCGGCCGACGCGTGTCCCCGCCGCCGCGCGGTTTCGAGCCCGCCAATCCTAGCGCGCCGCGTGTCTGACCGCCGCCATTTAATTAAAAATAATGGATTTTAATTAGTTTTAATTGCTGAAACTTAAATAAATCATAGTAAATCAAATATATAACCAAAAATTAAGTATAATATATCAAAATTTTCAGAATTTCATCTAGTTTATTTTAAAAATAAAATCAGCTTATTTTGACTATTATTTTACTGGTAATTTAGGAAATACAGAAATATATATTTCATTTTTAATTAATTATATAAAAATTATTTTTATTTGAAATTTGGCATGCATGTTGTTGAGTGCATGGCTGGTCTCCAGAAAATTTTTCAGTATTATTTGAATAGTTTTTAAAGGTATTTTGAATTATTGGAGTATTTTCATTCTTTTTATATTTAATTAAATATTAAGTATTTAAAAAAAAATATAAGAAATATATTTTATTATTTCCAAACTTCTATGGAGATCAGTAGATGCTCCAACCCATTAACATGTATTTTGATAATATATTTAATTATTTTATAATATATATTTCTATTTATATATATATATAATTCATTTATATTTATGTATTTTAAATATATATTTTGAAATTCTATATATATATATGTAAATTCTTAAGTGTTCAAGAGTCATTTGAGATCTTAAATGTTGATTAAGCATGTTTGAATAGAAATGAAGGGGATGATTAGTGGATAATCATTCTTTGATTATTCACTAATTTTGTCTTAATTATGTTAATTAGTTAATTGCATGCTTAAGGTGCACACACCACCTAGTCTAGGTTCTCCTAGATCTAAGGACTTGCTTTGCTTGCCACTTGTATATGCATGCCATGATTATTCAAAGGGTTAGAGGAACTTTGATTTGAACCTATTCAAAACTAGTGACATAATTAGGGACAATAATTAAGGACCTATGTATAGAAAACTTAGAAAAATTTCAATAATTAGGATTCACTTCCCCTTGAGTTGAAACTTTGAACATTTGAACTTAGTGACATCCTCAGCCCCTAGAGAAATTTTCACTGATTTTTGAGGTCATTAGGTCCCCTAATTAATTTTCTAAGTCTTAAACCCTTAATTAAGCCTTTAAAACTTCTAAAAATTGTAATAAATCCAATTTAAATCCAAAAATTACATATAAACCCTCAAACTGACCAGAATTCAGTCCTTAATCTATGATAATTAAAAGCCCTTTGATTTGACAGCAATTTAAACCCTAATTTAATTTTAAGTGAAAACCAATATTTAATTAAGATAATTAATTAATAATAATATAAAAATCCAAAAATCTCCCAAACACTTGGGGATCCCTCCTTAGGTTGTTCCTGACCTTTGGAGGTGTTTTCAAGAGATTGGGAGTTTGTTTGAAGCAAAATCACAAAAGAGACCCTCTAATTAAGAAATTCCTAAAATTCATTAAAATGCCCAAACTTCGATAATTCATAACTAATTCAAATAAAATCCAAATCACCCAAACTCACTTGCATTCAACTCATAGTGATGTCTAGTATTTATTAAAAATATTAAATTCCAGAAATTTGCAATATTTTAGAAAGTCAACAAATCGGTCAACTTTAAGTCAAAACTAGTTCAAAACTTCAAACCTTTGTAATAAAATGTAGAAAAATCCGATTTCAACGTACTTACCTTCTAACTGATCGTAGTAAGGTCTAGTATTTTAATAAAATACAAACATTCCAGAATTTGAGCTTAATCAAAAATTCAATTTTTGACCCTTTAATTAAATCATTAAAATATCCTAAAAATTCATAAAACTCATAATCATTCTAAAACTCAGAAAATATTGGTTTAATGTTTAAAACACTTAACAAATCTTTTAAAACACAACAACCAGTTGAAGTTTATTGGCTGGACTACTCCGGGCTGCGGGGCTAAGTGTCCTAAGGAGGCTGGTTCCTCGAGCCTGGTGGCACAACGCCACGAATGGATTCTAAGGGGTGTTAAATCTTAAAATAGATTAATCTTTAATTATTTAACATTTTAAAAAAAATCTCTAATTCAATTACATTAATTTGGTTTATCGGCTGGACTACTCCGGGCTGCGGGGCTAAGTGTCCTAAGGAGGCTGGTTCCTCGAGCCTGGTGGCACAACGCCACGAATCAATTAATGGCAAACTTAAATTAATCAAGCTTTAAAATCAGTAACTAACTCATTTTTGTATTAATCTACTCCTTTAATTCCAACCAACTTAAATAACTTAATCAACCCCGATTGCTACTGGGTAACCCAGGCCTACGAGGCTATTAGCTTAGCCCCAAGGAAGGTGAAATAAACTTCACGGCCTCGGTGTGAAACAAAGGTAGTAATCAATTAACTTCTAAAATATGTTTAATTAAAATTCTTAATTCATTAATACTTAAATTTTAATCTAAATCCCCTTTTAAGCCTTAACAAACCCAGACTTTTAGACAACTTCAATTAATAACCCACTTTAGGATCTATCCCAGCCACACGACCTTTCTCACACACTTTAGATGATGTGCTAGGACAACCAACTCTAGATCTAGGTTAGGCCGGTGTTTACTTTACTGCTGTGTGCCGGATTTTTCGTAGTTTTCACTGCATGTTGTGGATGAAATTGCTTTGCTGTGTCTGCTTACTTTTTCTGTACTCTGTGGATGGATTGATGTGTTTGGCGACTAGATTACCCTTAGGTTAGGTACGATCTGGATGTTGACACAGTTTTCTGCAGGTGGCCACGCTCATGCAGGGCAATATAAAAAGGGGGCAAATAAAAAATGCATAAATATTATAAACTCTTTGCACAGGTGCTTCAGCTGCTAAAGCCCCCAAATAAAAAGAGCGTGGCCAGTGTGTTTACTTTCTTTTCTGCTCATATACAACTGCTTGGGAATAACTGCTTTTTATATATTAATTGCTTAGGATAACCCTGCAGGTGAGTCTAGATTTTTATTTTGATATCAATGTAATTTGTGTAAGTGTCAAGTGTTGTGAAAGTTTAGTTTGAGTTGGGATACATAGATCCAAAGCTTGGATTCCAAAGAGGAAAGGATACCCCTTTGGGGAACACTCCTTTTCCATTTGGAAATCCAAATTTGGATCACCTCTTCCTTACCCAAAGAGGAAAGAGTGGCCTTCCCCTTAGAGGGAAGTGCCCTCTTATCCATTTGGGTAATCCACTACGAAGATTCCAAGAAGATTGAAGAAAAGGAGTCCAAAGAAGAATGGAATTGAAGATTTGAAGACTTGAAGATTGAGAGTATCCCACTCAAAATAACTTGCGTCATTACTAGGCTTAGAATCCGGGTTGTTGTCAGTGGTGCCCGGCCACTTTACTTTCTGTAATATTCTGGTTTGTAATAAGCAAGGCAACTTTGCCTATGGACATTTATTAATTAATTCATTTATATCTGATGTGTTGAAATGATTGCCTTTAGGATTACTTGCTTTTACTAGTTTTTTGGCGATTGCATGCCGCTCTTTGTTTTCGCCTGGATACGTGAGGCTCGTGAGGGTGTGAAATTTTTATACTCATAATCTTAAAAGTCTAAAATTTTAGTGAGTCTAAATAACATAGAAAGATAACGAATCTAGGGAATTAGCCGGGGATCGACCCCGGGGTCGCATGCATATTTTTTTGCATTCTTCTTTCCTTGTTTTAGACCCTTCCCCGCCTGCGGGTAGAGTCCGGATAGTCTGACCTATGAGGACGAGGTGCCGGACCTGGGGAAGTCCAGTCTTCTAAAAAATTATTTTATAAGCCTGTTTTTAAAATTTTCAAGCATATTTGATTTGAGGTTGTTAACCAGCATGCATTGCATTAGATACAAATTAAAGAGTCAAAATTTTAATTTCATAGTCCTTAGCATTTTAGCACCCAACATAAGTCAAAGGGGCCAATTAGGAGAATCTCTAGATGTCGGCCCCGCCTCCCCAAAACTTTAATTATAACGTCCCTACCACTCTTTCATAAAAGACCGGATTCATGTATTTTAAATCGATTAGGTGGTTAGCTGGCTCCCCAATCCAGGCCGGGGTAAGTCCAGACCTTGCACTGCATTAGTTAGGATCGGACGACTGTGGTCCAGTGTCCAAAATAGATTTAGGATCCGGGGCAGATCTTTGATTATAAGACCCCAAATTTCGGGAATCTAATCCCAAATTTCTAATAAAATGCTCAACTCTAATTAAATATCATTTCAAGTCCAAAACATAAAGCCCAACACTTAGATTAAGTTGGGACACTTCCGGATGGTTCTGGAATCTCAAAGTGTCCCCTACCTCTCCTCCTTTAACTCTGTTAATAACTGCTCAATTTTGATCCATTCCCTTTTGAGTTTCCAAAATTCACTTCTCTTTTTGATATCACTCCTAGAAAATCTAAACGAAATTTTGCCATTATTTTAATCGAGAGTTTTCGTAGGAGATTTTATCTCCCTACGATGTAATTAACTACGAGGGCTTGCGCTCGTAGGAGATTTAGAACCACACACGCACCTGATTTTAAAAAAAATCGATTTTTCAAAACTCAATTGGATTTATTTGGGAAAATTTAAAATATTAGTGATCGTTATTATCATATTCAAAGAATTATCATCGAACGATATTTTCTCCCTTCGGAGAGATATATCTTTCTTTGATAAGGCTTTGGATGTGAACCTAATGATCACACTTCTTGAATATTGTAGCTGGATATTCAGTTGAACCTCATTTTGACCCTTCGGGGTCATATGAATTTCTCTTTAGCATCCGCTCATAATATTCAAGATGGATTTCATAATTCTAAGTCTGAACACCGTTATGAAAGTTTATTTTCGTCTTTCGGGGTGATATACTCTTTCTAACGAGTCGATTCGACCTTAGAATTAGAACTTAACCTTAATCTTAAAATCCCCAAAGAAAACCAATATTTTCAAAACATGTTTTCAAAATTCCACCAACAAAAAAATGGCACGCCCGGTGGGACAAATCTCTCTCTCCATCTTTAATAATGGCAAAATTTTGTTTCATCGGTAGTCTTAACTACCTTTCTTCCGTTGGTCCCTTGCTCATTTCTTCCTTGGGTTAGTGTGGCCAACATCTAAAATAATAACAAAATATTAAAAGAGAGGTTTCACCTCTAAATTTGATTTTATTTAGACTTCTGTTCTGATTTTGACCTTCTGCCCCAGCATAGCCTGTGAGGCGACAGTGTCAAATCAGATCTCTAGATATCCTTTTTTAATTTTATGGATTTATAGTCGATAAATTTTTCATTCAACATATAAATCCTTAAAATTGAAAAGCATTCAAAATTTTTAATTTCATTCCAAACTTGCTAGTTTTAACCCCCTCATTCCTCCTTTGACTTCTAAGGGTGGGGAGGGTTAAACTATTCTTTTACTTGGGCTTTCTCACAATTCCATAAGCCTTCGGGCAAGGGGAAACTCTGTCCGTAGTATTTTGGAATTTGTAAGAGAACCCATTTCAAATTTTCAAAATTTCTTCAAAGATTTTCTTAAACTCCAAGTTGACATATGTTACCCCATACGATTTCCTTGTGGGCTAATATATGTCATACTTTCAAAAAAATAATAATAAAATACTTCTACTACTCTTTTCAAAAAAAATCTAATTTCAATCATTTTCTTTAACTTTCAGAAAATTTCAAATGGCTGGCCAACTGATTTTCTCCTTTGACCGAGAGTTGAATTCGACTGTTAATGACCAAGGGAGTACTGTTATCTTTGGAATGGGATTTAGTACTCTAGAGCTCTCTATGGATGGACACCAAATTGTGAGCCTGGATGCCAGTAAGGAAACTCCCCCAGTAGTTGAGTTAATTGTGGGATCTGCACCCACCTTGCCAGTAGTCAGTGATGATCAGGAACAGCCTGAACCAGTTGTTGAGCCTTCCACTGAAATTAAGTCTGTCTTTGAAGAAGGGTCTAGTTCTGGACTTAGATTCACCACTAAGAATCAGAAGAAGAATTATTTGAGGAGACTTAGGAAGAAAATCTCTAAGGCTAAGAGAGTCCTACCTTTTAAGACCTTGGCCCAAGTAGAACCTGAGGCTGTTGAGGAACTACCTATTCCTGCTTCCTCTCCCCTCCTAAAGGGAAGTCGCTTTTACCCCCTGGCTTCAGCTCAAGGGGAGGAGAGGATAGCTAGGATAGCCCGTTCTCCACCATGCCCGGTCGACTACTCGGCCAAGAAGACTCAGAAAGAAAAACACCTTCAAAAGACAAGAACTTTGAGAAATATAATTCACACCTGCGCTGCACAGACCGGACAGACTAAAGAGGAATATGTGAAACAGTTAAAGGGAGTGATCTCACATCGCTTCCAAAAAGAAGTATTGAAGGAAGAAGCATCTGAAGCAAAGAATTTAACCCCTCAATTCGTTAGGAAGAATAAGAAGTATGCTAGACAGCCTGCTACTTCGGTGCTGGTTGATGGATATCACTGGGTGCCACGCCCTCTGTCCTCTCAAACAGAGGGTATTGTGTTGACTGGGTCCGAGAGAGGCCGCCAATTTACTGGTAGACCCCCGGTACCCCCACATAAACCTGTGAGATTGGCCTCAGTGATTGTCAAACCAAACGGGGTTGAAGTTCAAAAGTCTGTGGATCTTAAAGGAAAAAGACATAAATCTCCTGAAAGGAGATATGTGCCAAAGAGAACTAAGTTGGAAAGTCTGCCACCACCTCCTAGAACTTCTAAGTTCATTCTGCAGCTCCAACGAGTTTCAATCAACCCTACTCCGAGTTCAGTTGAATTGATGGATGTTCAGGCTAGTACTCCAGTTGTTACAGTTGACAGTCCTACCACGGCCAGTTTAACCCCAGATCCAATAGTTACCGTTCCTGCTACCCCAGTTGATGATCCCCAAAGTCCGAGTGTCATTCCTAGGCCCCTTAGTCAGGTGTCTGAGGACCTTACCTTACCGGATGTGGGAACTATCACTTTACAAGCTCCTACTTCCCCTGAGGAATATGTCCCTCTCCCTGTAGAGGATGCCACTCTTCTGACTACCAGCTTTGGGATAGTCGAAGAGGAGAGAGTTGACCAGGATTTAGAGATGGAAGATGAGCCAGATACAAAGTCTCAACCAGATCCTAATCCAAAACTTACAGAAATCATTGCCCTTATGGATTCTGAAGAGTTGTTTGATATGGCTGAGTATAAAGGATACTTACCCCTCGACCCTAAATCAATTGGGGATAGACCGGTCGAGGAGGTAGTTCAAGAAATAAGAAACATCTTGTTGAACAAAGAAGGAATGGCTTCTTTTGACCCTGATATGGATGATCTCCTTGGAAATGAAGATGATTATGTTGGAGGCATTCATGTGGTTGAGACTAGAGGGTCTAATAAAGAAGCTGAGCCCAGCAGACGCCGATTTGTTAAAGATGATGATCCGCATGCTGTTGAGTCAGAATCAGATGAGTCTGTGAAAGATAAGGATGAAGAACATATAAAGAACTTGGAGACTCAGCTTGCTACCATGATGTCACAAGTTAGAGAAATGCAAGAAAAGTTGGACAAATCACAGCAAGAGTCTTTTGCGATTCACCAATCAGCTCGAGAGCTCACAGAAAAGGCCAAAAGGGCAGAGCTTAAATCCAGACCTCTCGAGTCACCACCTGCGACTCTCCCTTGTCCAGTAGAGACACCTCCAGTTCACCCTACAGTTTCCACCATTCCTCCGATCCCCCCCAGAAGGATATCAAGCAGTTAATTGAGGACCAGGTAAGGGAGGCCTTAGCCCATGCTCAAGGAACTGTGTCTATTGCAAAGGGTAGACCCTACCCCGAGGAATATGACTAGTTCCTTATCCAAAGGGCTTTGTGCCACCAACTTTTAAAGTTTTCACCGGAATTGAAAATCCGAGACAGCATCTGGCCCACTTCCGAGCAAGCTGTTGCAATGCAGGAGGGTCAGATGCTCTACTATTTCGCCAATTTGTAAGTAGTCTATCTGGCATTGCTTTTGAATGGTACGCCGATCTGCCCAACGGTTCAGTAAGAACCTTTAGCGACCTAGAAAACCTCTTTCTTAAGAGATTTTCTGGAGCGCAACAACGCACCACCGTGGGCGATCTCGTGGTTGAAAAGCAAAAGCCGGGAGAGTCTCTAGTTGAGTACATCTTGAGGTGGCGAAACCTCTCGATGAAGTGTGAACCCCAGTTGCAAGAACAACATGCTGTGGAGATTCTGTTGAAGAATATCCACGGTCCTGTTGCTTTTCTCCTGAAGGGTTTCACTATTAAAACTTTTGAGAAACTTCTTAATAAGGCTAGCAATTTGCAGGAAGAGGCTCCTAGGATGCCATTCTTACGAGAGCAGTCTGAAGAAAGGAAGGGTCCAAAACTGGTGAAGACATTTGAAAAGAAAGCTGTGGTCTCAGCAGTAGACAAAGGAAAGAGGCCAATGGTTAGTCAGCCTAGCACTCCACTTCCACCACAGCCGCCTCAGAAGCAGCCCTTTCAGATAGTTCCTCAACATACTAGAGATCCCTCTTTCATCCCTTTTAGAGAGAGATTGGCAAAACCTTATCCATTTAAAAGGGAGTCAGTTAAGAAGATCTTTAGGAGTCTGTTAAAGAAACCGGATTTCCAGTTGCCAGAGGCTAGAAGGCCTGAGGATGAGAGCAAGAAAGATGATCCCAAGTACTGCCCCTACCACAGGATGCTTAGTCACCCTCTTGAGGACTGCGTTGTGTTCAAAGATTGGCTTGAGAGGAACTACACCCAAGGTAACATCATAATACCTAAGGAATACTTGGTCGATCCAGAAAAGGCTTCAATTAAGACCATTTCAGGTAATCCTCTTAACTCTTCTTGTTTTGTTGAAGATGGTTGGGACATTGCTTTGTCCCGGGCACTTAAAAAGTCGATTAACAAGTCTTTTCATCTTTCTCAACAGCTGACTACGATAGCCCAGGCCCCGGTGTGGAAGGTTGACCTGGACGCTTCGCAGAAGGATGTTGAGCCACTTCCCTCTCCAGTAGTCTTAGGAACTACTGAGAAAAATGTGAAAAAAGAAAAATCTGATTTTGTAGAGAGGAAGTGTGTAGATGAGAGATGTATTAGAATGGCGGATGGCGGTGTTAAAACCCTTTCCCCTCTTTTGTTATCTGACTTTTACTTTGCCCCATCAAAGGCGAAGGGTCAAAAGATGAATAAAAAACATCCTTCTACTTCTGTCTTGATGATTAACCATGAATCTCAAATGCAAATTGATGACTCTCCTGCTTTGAATCAAACTCCTAATGAACCAAATATTGAGGTTAATCAAACCAACCTCACTGAATCGACTATTCAAGAAGAGGTCGAATTTGAAGCTTTATCAGAAAGTGATTTCCCTCAAATTAATTTCCAAGGAAATCCTATCTTGATAGAACTTTCAGATTCTGACTCGCTTTCAGAAAATGATGATCCGACACCTATGGTGTGTGTAGACACTGCTCTAGTTTGCCCGCCCGAAGACATCGAGCAGGTGCAACTCCGTGGCGGTAAAGTCTTACCCCCTAGGATGCCCCCTCAGGATAAAGGCAAGCAACCTTCATTCGAAATTTTAAGTCCGGATTCCCCTCAACAACCAGAATCTCCTTTAATTCCTCCGGGTTTCGAGTCTGTCGTTCCTAAGGTTGATTATAATGTTCTAGCCCACCTTAGGAAGTTGCCAGCAAAATTAAGTATTTATGACGCCCTCCTTCTTTCCAAAGAAATGAGGGAGTCTTTAATTAAAGCACTTCTCGATCCCGAGATTTGCTTAACACAGTTGGCTGCAACTTCAGAAGGTGAGGCTCTCTACTTCAAAGAGGTCCCTGGGGTTACCTTTTCAGACGAAGATTTACTCTTGAGAACTGCTGACCACAATCGTCCCCTCTACATTACTGTAGATGTGGGAAATTTCAAGTTATCAAGAGTCCTTGTTGATCCGGGTGCATCGGTCAACGTGATGAACATAAAGACCCTTGCTTATCTCAGAGTTGATACTAGCAAGCTTTCAACCGACAGGTTGGTGCTTCGTGGGTTCAACGAGAAGGGCGAGAGAGCTTTAGGTTCGATCACTCTACTCCTGGAAATAGGAGGTTTAAAAACTGAAGCTAAATTTCATATAATTGATTCGACTACGTCCTTTAACGCACTTCTAGGTAGACCTTGGATTCACGAATATAGAATGGTTCCATCTACCCTACACCAATGCATTAAGTATCAACGAGATGGCATTGAACATGTGATTAAGGGTGATTTGCAACCATTCTCAATTCAAGAAATTGGGATCTACGAAGATGCTGCATATTTCGTACCAAAAGGGTCCTCGTCCCGTTCTAAATTAGAGATCAAATTTGAGGAGAAAATGGTTGAACAAAAATTCAACCAAAAGAAAGAAAAAGATAAGAATATCAATCAAGAAATGATTCAATCGAGTAGTGAAGACGACTCTGATATTGTTGTCCTTAGACCTCCAAGCACATTACCTCAAAGAGGTGGGAGGATGGCTTTAAGGGCACGAGGTCGAGGCCGCGCTTCATTAGACAGGAGAGCAGCACCCGTATATATTGATTTGGAATCAGATTCCGATAGTGAACTAGAAAGTCAAGGTGCTGCCCTCTCTCTCGATTATCAAAGCATAAATACTCCTCCAAAATTTGATCTCACCTTAGACCAGGACAGTGACCCTGAGGTAGATATTTCAAAAGTTAAAAGTGACGAGCCTGAATTAACAATGTATGAAAAGCTCACTAGAAGGATTGAGGCCCTTTCTCTGACCCCACTGTCGGCAGGCAGGGTTGTAGGGTTAGAAGTCAAAGTGGCCCCCAACTTGGATGGTGAAGTTAAGAAAGTCCAGAAATTCTTTCCTGGCTCCTCCTCCGCAAGGGACGAAGGTGATGTAACCCTTGAGGAGGCAGATTTTAATGAATTAATGGAATTACCTTTCGGCTACTTCCCTGTTTGTGTAAAAAATACTTTTTCTAAAGGTTCTGTACCATACCGATGGACTAAGGGTCAAGCTAGATACCACGAGAACATTTGGCGAACAAAAATAAATAAAAATCCAACAAGTGGTATTGGCTTTGGGACCGTTAGTTCATTTGATGATGATGAGTATTGCCTAATGATAACTTACCATCTTGATTCTCCAAATGTCCCTACAGATCCTCCTTGTCCTTTGGATGGACTCTGTTTGGAGACTTTAGACGATCCCGATGATCTTCAAGTTCGGGATGCACCCCCTGAATTTGAAGAGGAAATTAAGTCGACAGTCGATGAGTTAAGAGAAATTAACTTGGGAAACGATGATGACCCCCGTCCGATTTTTATAAGTACTCTGTTAAGCGAGGGTGAAACTCAAGACTTAATCCAGTTGTTATTCGAGTTTAGGGACTGCTTTGCCTGGACATATGACGAAATGCCAGGTTTGCCTGCTGAGGTAGCAGTTCACAAACTTGGGGTTCGGCATGATGCCATCCCTGTTAAACAAGCTCCTCGACGCATGCGCTTAGAGATTGAGCAACAAGTCGTTTCTGAAGTTAAGAAATTGGCGGAGGCCGGATTCATTCGAGAGGAACAATACCCCTCTTGGGTGGCCAGCGTCGTGCCAGTTCGGAAGAAAAATGGTCAGATTCGGATTTGTGTCGACTATAGGGATCTGAATAAGGCATGCCCTAAGGATGAGTTCCCTTTACCAATACCAGAACTCATGGTGGACATTGCCTCCTCACATGCTATTTTCTCCTTCATGGATGGCTCGTCGGGTTATAACCAAATCAAGATGGCCCCTGAAGATGAGAGAAATACGGCGTTCAGAACCCCTATTGGAATCTTTTGTTATAAGGTAATGCCATTCGGCCTAAAGAATGCCGGAGCAACCTACCAACGGGCCATGACCCGTATCTTTGACGACTTAATTCATAATCAAGTTGAGTGTTATATTGATGATTTAGTTGTCAAGAGCAAGGTTAAAGAGGCTCACCTGCATGACTTAAGAGTTGTTTTCGAACGGTTGCGCCGCTACGATTGAAAATGAACCCCTTGAAGTGCGCCTTCGGCGTCGCTTCAGGAAAATTCTTAGGATTCGTAGTGAGGCACCGCGGAATCGAGATAGATCCTGCTAAAATTGAAGCCATCTTAGATATGCCATCCCCTAAGAGCCTTACTCAATTAAGGTCTCTACAAGGTAGATTGGCATATATAAGGAGGTTTATTTCTAATCTTTCCGGGAGATGTCAACCCTTTTCTGTCCTTGCGAAAAAGGATACTAAATTCGTATGGGGCGAGAAGTGTCAAAATGCTTTTGATGATATCAAACAATACCTGTCTAACCCGCCAGTCTTGGCAGCTCCGATTCCCGGAAAGCCATTAATCCTCTACACCGCAGCTCTAGATGAGTCTTTAGGTGCTCTGTTGGCTCAAGTTAACGACGAGGGAAAAGAGAATGCTCTCTACTACCTTAGTCGAAGACTCCTTCCTACTGAAATTCGATACCCGTCAATTGAGAAGCATTGTCTTGCTCTGGTTTTTGCAGCTCAGAAACTAAGGCATTACATGCTTTCTCACTCAATTAGTTTGATTTCAAAAGTTAATCCTTTGCAATATCTTATGACCCGACCTACTTTGTCAGGACGTCTAGCTCGTTGGTCTATGATATTGTTGCAATTTGAGATTACTTTCACTCCCCTTCGTGCTGTGAAAGGACAGGCTGTCGCCGATTTTCTGGCAGCACACCCGCTGCCAGCAGATTCTCCTCTGAACGATGACTTACCCGACGAACAAATCATGAGTTTGGGGGAATCTGGCGAGGCCATCTGGGAATTATATTTTGATGGGGCAGCATCCTCTCGTAGGATTGCGACCCAACAATCTGTAATTCCTGGAAAGGCTGGAGTCGGTTTAATTTTTATTACACCAGAAAAAGGAATGATGCATTTTTCCTACCACTTATCGGAGCCTTGCACAAACAACGAAGCTGAATACGAAGCTCTGATAACTGGTTTGGAACTTGCAATTCTAATGGAGATTAAAGAGATTAAGATCTTTGGAGATTCCCAACTAGTTATTAACCAAGTCGCCGGAACTTATAAAGTCTTGAATCCGAATCTCCTAAAATATCACCAGTACACGCTCCACTTGTTGGAACAAATTCCCATTGCTACTTTGTATAGGGTTCCCCGTGGAAGCAATTCTGCGGCGGATGCCTTAGCAAAACTTGCAAAGGAATTTGCATGTCCTGAGGAGGATTCCATCCCTATAGAGATACAGGGTCGTAATACCCTTTCTCTTATAGACTTGGAACATATTAGTAAGACTCCCCTTCAGATCCTTTCTGCCTCTTCGACGACTGACGAAGAAGGCGATTGGAGACGACCCTTAGTCGATTACCTTAAGGAAGGGAAGCTTCCCCAGGATAAATCACTCTCCAACCAGATTAAGAAACGTGCCCTCTCATATGCACTAGTTAACGATCTGTTGTACCGTCGGTCCTTTGATCACATGTGGCTGCGCTGTTTGAACAAGCGAGAAGCCCAGAAAATTGTTAATGAAGTTCATTCAGGACTGTGCGGTGCTCATCAATCGGGTCCAAAAATGAAATTAAAGATTAAAAGACTTGGATACTACTGGCCTACAATGATTGACGATTGCATGAATACTGCAAAGCTCTGTCATCAATGTCAGGTCCATGGTGTGGTTTTACATCAGCCGCCTAATGTGTTACACCCTACGATAGCCTCGTGGCCCTTTGAAAGTTGGGGCACGGATATCATTGGGCCGATTGACCCTCCCTCCGCGAGAGGTCATCGTTTCATATTAGCTGCAACTGATTACTTTTCAAAGTGGGCGGAAGCAATTCCCCTACGAAACGTAACATCACACCATGTCTTAAAATTCTTTCGTGACCATATTGTATATCGATTCGGCGTACCCCGCAGAATCATATCCGATAATGGGTCCGCATTCAAGTCTACAAAAATCAATAGTTTCGTAAGGCGCCATAATATTGATTGGAGATATTCGACGATCTATTACCCTCGGGCGAATGGATTGGCCGAGGCCTTCAACAAAACCTTGGTGCAAATTGTCAAAAAGACCCTTGATGATAACAAACGGCAGTGGGATGAGCGGTTGGTGGAAGCTCTGTGGGCTTATCGTACCACTTATAGAACCCCGACCCAATCCACCCCGTTTGCACTAGTGTATGGATCTGAGGCTGTTCTACCCTTGGAAATACAAATCCCTTCGCTTAGAATTGCAGTTCAGAATCAAATTACCAATGAACAAAATGCAAGACTACGATTGGAAGAACTCGAAGGCCTTGAAGAGCGACGTCTCCAAGCTCAACAAAGTTTAGAGTTGTATAAATCCCGTATGGTTCAAGCCCATGATAAGTTAGTGCGACCTAGGACCTTCCAAGCGGGAGACTTGGTTTTGGTCCTTCGGAGGCCTATCTTGGCCCATCGGAAGTTGGGAGGCAAATTTGAACCTACATGGGAAGGACCCTTCGTTATAGAGACTGTCTACGAAGGAGGCTCGTATCAGTTAGTAGATTGTAAAGGGAACCACCCAATGCTACCTGTTAATGGGCGTTTCCTTAAGAAATACTATGCTTGATGTAGCTCATTTTATCAATCAATAAAACTTTCTTTTCTTGATTTATAGCTTGATTCTACCTTTTTTTTTAAGTTAAGTTTTTAACGCTCTTCGCCCTTTTCCTTAAGGTTAGGTCCTTCCTTCCCTTAGGATTAGACCCGCTAGTGGTGGAGTACGCCCTCTGTGGCACCACCCTGGCATTTCACCCGGAGATTAGTGGTGGAGTACGCCCTTCGTGGCACCATCCTGATTCCCATTCGCTAGTGATGGAGTACGCCCTTCGTGGCACCATCCTAGTTTGCCAGTTAATTTGCCTATTTGGAGTAAGTCTTCTATCAGCATCCTATAGGCCTAAGGTTGGGTGATGCCCTTCCTTAGACCCAAGGCTAGGTATTCCCTACCTTGGTTTCCAGTTGATCCGTCTACTAGGAGTAAGTCTTCTATCAGCATCCTGTAGACCTAAGGTTGGGTGATGCCCTTCCTTAGACCCAAAGCTAGGTATTCCCTACTTTGGTTTCCAGTTAATTTGCCTATTTGGAGTAAGTCTTCTATCAGCATCCTATAGGCCTAAGGTTGGGTGATGCCCTTCCTTAGACCCAAGGCTAGGTATTCCCTACCTTGGTTTCCAGTTGATCCGTCTACTAGGAGTAAGTCTTCTATCAGCATCCTGTAGACCTAAGGTTGGGTGATGCCCTTCCTTAGACCCAAAGCTAGGTATTCCCTACTTTGGTTTCCAGTTAATTTGCCTATTTGGAGTAAGTCTTCTATCAGCATCCTATAGGCCTAAGGTTGGGTGATGCCCTTCCTTAGACCCAAGGCTAGGTATTCCCTACCTTGGTTTCCAGTTGATCCGTCTACTAGGAGTAAGTCTTCTATCAGCATCCTGTAGACCTAAGGTTGGGTGATGCCCTTCCTTAGACCCAAAGCTAGGTATTCCCTACTTTGGTTTCCAGTTAATTTGCCTATTTGGAGTAAGTCTTCTATCAGCATCCTATAGGCCTAAGGTTGGGTGATGCCCTTCCTTAGACCCAAGGCTAGGTATTCCCTACCTTGGTTTCCAGTTGATCCGTCTACTAGGAGTAAGTCTTCTATCAGCATCCTGTAGACCTAAGGTTGGGTGATGCCCTTCCTTAGACCCAAAGCTAGGTATTCCCTACTTTGGTTTCCAGTTAATTTGCCTATTTGGAGTAAGTCTTCTATCAGCATCCTATAGGCCTAAGGTTGGGTGATGCCCTTCCTTAGACCCAAGGCTAGGTATTCCCTACCTTGGTTTCCAGTTGATCCGTCTACTAGGAGTAAGTCTTCTATCAGCATCCTGTAGACCTAAGGTTGGGTGATGCCCTTCCTTAGACCCAAAGTTAGGTATTCCCTACTTTGGTTTCCAGTTAATTTGCCTATTAGGAGTAAGTCTTCTATCAGCATCCTATAGGCCTAAGGTTGGGTGATGCCCTTCCTTAGACCCAAGGCTAGGTATTCCCTACCTTGGTTTCTCTAGTTTTCTTGTCTACTTGGAGTAAGTCTTCTATCAGCATCCTGTAGACCTAAGGTTGGGTGATGCCCTCCTTAGACCCAAGGCTAGGTATTCCCTACCTTGGTTTTACCAGTTTTCCTTATCCAATAGGTGTAAGCCTTCCATTAGCATCCTATAGGCTTGAGGTTGGGAGATGATCTTCCTTCTATTCTCAAAATTCTACTTCCATTCGGTCAACGCCAATGTGTGCAGTAGAAGTTCCTTCTACCACACACATTGGGGGTCCATTTGTTGACCTCATTTTTGTATGAGGTCACTAAGACCCATCCAGAATCCAGATTTAATCCTAGACCCTAGGATCCACTCTAGACTTTAGGATCTTTCATAGAACTAGACTTTAGAGCCTATTCTAGAGCCTAGGATCCCTTTAAATCCTAGATCTTAGGATCACTCCAACTTCAAATCAACCTCCACCTTTGATCAACCTCAATTTTAAATCAATTCCTATATTTAATCCACTCCAATTTCAATTTGATTCCTACCTGTGACCAATTTGAATCTCAAACTCCATCCAATTCAAGTCCAAATTAATTCAAACTTCAAATCAAATCCAAACCCAGAGTTTAAACTCAAATTCAAACCCTTAAGGCCCTGTCCTAAACACCCTTTTCAGAGATTTTTCAAACATTTCAAAACCCAGTCAAATGGCCTCTGATTCAGGGTCTATCACTTGCAAAGTGATGAGACATGTCTCTAAAGGCTACCCTCCAATTTTGAGCTCATTCTGAGGTCTCTAACCCCAGAATCTGAATTAAAATTCAAAGGTTGTAAAACCTTCAAATATTTACAGCCTATGCCACTGAGCATAACCCTTTGAGATTTTGACCTTGGAACCCTTATCCAAGCCTCCAATCACTTCCAGACCTTTGAATTTAACCCATTGAGCAGTAAACTGCATTTTCCAGACCCTTTTTGACCTTAGTTGACCAATAGGTCAAAATTGACCAAAACACCCCTATGGGGCTCAAATGGGGATTTCAAACCAAATGAGCTCCAAATGGGATGCAACCACCTTTAACAAATTTCAAATGCCATTTCAAAACTTTTGAACCTATTTCCAACCCTTGAGTCAACCTGGTTGACCAAGTCAACTGGTTTGACCCAAGGGGCCCTTTAAGGGTCCAAACATGTGTTTTGACCCAAATGACCTCTTTAAGTCACCCAACCACTTCCATTAACCTTAAAATATCATTTCAAACCTGTTGAGCCCAAACCCAGACCCTGGGTCAACCTGGTTGACCAAGTCAACCCAGGTTGACCAAACAGGCCCTTAGGGGCTCAAATGGGGATTTTGGTCAATTTGACCTCCCCAGACCCAGGAACCACCCTCAATGGTCTTAAAATATCTTTTCAAATTTGTCCAGCCCAGATTCACCCATTGGGTCAGCCTGGTTGACCCAGTCAACTTAGGTTGACCCATTAGCTCTTAGAGGGTCTAAATGGGTTAAATCAACTCATCTGAGCTCTTCAACCCCTATTACCTATTCAAATCAATTCTTGGTTAAGGATCAAGTGTCACTTGACATTTGGTCAACTTGACTCAACTTGAGTTGACCAAGTCAACCCTCAATTCTTAGTGACATTGGCTCCCATTTTCCCTACCCTTGACTTTTGACTTTTGACCCTTAATCAAACTATCCTAAATGATCCTTTTACCTCTCCAAATGCCACATCACTAACTTTGACCTAGTTGACTGGTCAAACCAAGTCAACAAAGCCTTAAATCCCTCTTTGAATTGGTCAAACCTCCCATTTTGACCTCAAAGAGTGTGAGATTAGGCTTGGAAGCTCTCCCATTGGCTGCTCCTACTTCCCCTCATGCCACATCACCAGCCTTGACCAGTTGACTGGTCAACTGGTCAAACTCAAGCTAAACCCCTTCTAGAAGGCTTTATCACATGCTAAACCCTTTTCCTTGATTTAAGCTGCTTTAGGCCGACCCCTTTATGCCCTAAAGCTCACTTGGAGCTCTCCTAACCAAGCTCAGGGCCTGGTTTAGCCATAAATGGCAATGTCCCCTCCACCTATCCCAAGCCACCCAATAGGATTGAGGCGTGCCCAGCCTTTGGGTCAGCCTTCTGGCTGTCCCAGGGACACATGGCAACATCCAAGGACCTGGTGAGTCGATCCCAGCCATCCGATTGGCCTAGGGGCGTTTGAATAGGGGAAAAGGGCTTAATGACACATCTCTAACCCTAACCATCTCTCACTACCCAAGCTCTCTCAAGCCCGGCCCCCAGTTCGTTTTGAATCTCCAGGGCCTCCTCTACCTTCCCACTACAAAACCCAGGTGGTTGCACGTCACCGGCGGCGAGTTCTCCGGCGAACCCACCACCTAGACCGTCCCAAGCCTATAGCAGCCGATCCAGACGCGTTCGAGCTTGGATTTTCGCTGGGAATCTTCACTTGGACAATCTACAAGCTCAACCATCCAGAAATTCCGAAGATCTAACGGTATAATTCCCTAAAACCCTAGATCTAGGTCACATTAGTTAAATCTAAATAGTTTTATGTCTTTAGGGTTTTAGCTAAAACGAATCCTTCCCCACTATTTCTGTTCATGCCTGCTCTCTGTGTTTAAAATTTCAAGTGATTTGGTCCACCCGATCGGGAGAACGAACCAAAAAACGGATCCTAGGGCGACATTCGCAGTTCGCTGCAGATGTACGTTTTCTAGACCGTTGATCACGCGATCAACGGTCTAGATCTTGCCGTTCCGCGCTTTGGTTCGACCGTGTATTCGGTTTAGCGTTCGAGCGATCGACTGGCGGGATCATGGCCGTCCATTCGGAACGGCGGGATCGAATCTCCGCCGTCTGATCTTCTCCTGGTGAGATCAGACCGCGGGATCTGATCTCAGCCGTTGGATCGAACCCGCGGTTAATCCAACGGCTGTTACGCGCCGCTGACGTGGTTAAGTGAAAACCGCGTGAAGCGGCCAGCGGCCGACGCGTGTCCCCGCCGCCGCGCGGTTTCGAGCCCGCCAATCCTAGCGCGCCGCGTGTCTGACCGCCGCCATTTAATTAAAAATAATGGATTTTAATTAGTTTTAATTGCTGAAACTTAAATAAATCATAGTAAATCAAATATATAACCAAAAATTAAGTATAATATATCAAAATTTTCAGAATTTCATCTAGTTTATTTTAAAAATAAAATCAGCTTATTTTGACTATTATTTTACTGGTAATTTAGGAAATACAGAAATATATATTTCATTTTTAATTAATTATATAAAAATTATTTTTATTTGAAATTTGGCATGCATGTTGTTGAGTGCATGGCTGGTCTCCAGAAAATTTTTCAGTATTATTTGAATAGTTTTTAAAGGTATTTTGAATTATTGGAGTATTTTCATTCTTTTTATATTTAATTAAATATTAAGTATTTAAAAAAAAATATAAGAAATATATTTTATTATTTCCAAACTTCTATGGAGATCAGTAGATGCTCCAACCCATTAACATGTATTTTGATAATATATTTAATTATTTTATAATATATATTTCTATTTATATATATATATAATTCATTTATATTTATGTATTTTAAATATATATTTTGAAATTCTATATATATATATGTAAATTCTTAAGTGTTCAAGAGTCATTTGAGATCTTAAATGTTGATTAAGCATGTTTGAATAGAAATGAAGGGGATGATTAGTGGATAATCATTCTTTGATTATTCACTAATTTTGTCTTAATTATGTTAATTAGTTAATTGCATGCTTAAGGTGCACACACCACCTAGTCTAGGTTCTCCTAGATCTAAGGACTTGTTTGCTTGCCACTTGTATATGCATGCCATGATTATTCAAAGGGTTAGAGGAACTTTGATTTGAACCTATTCAAAACTAGTGACATAATTAAGGACAATAATTAAGGACCCATGTATAGAAAACTTAGAAAAATTTCAATAATTAGGATTCACTTCCCTTGAGTTGAAACTTTGAACATTTGAACTTAGTGACATCCTCAGCCCCTAGAGAAATTTTCACTGATTTTTGAGGTCATTAGGTCCCCTAATTAATTTTCTAAGTCTTAAACCCTTAATTAAGCCTTTAAAACTTCTAAAAATTGTAATAAATCCAATTTAAATCCAAAAATTACATATAAACCCTCAAACTGACCAGAATTCAGTCCTTAATCTATGATAATTAAAAGCCCTTTGATTTGACAGCAATTTAAACCCTAATTTAATTTTAAGTGAAAACCAATATTTAATTAAGATAATTAATTAATAATAATATAAAAATCCAAAAATCTCCCAAACACTTGGGGATCCCTCCTTAGGTTGTTCCTGACCTTTGGAGGTGTTTTCAAGAGATTGGGAATTTGTTTGAAGCAAAATCACAAAAGAGACCCTCTAATTAAGAAATTCCTAAAATTCATTAAAATGCCCAAACTTCGATAATTCATAACTAATTCAAATAAAATCCAAATCACCCAAACTCACTTGCATTCAACTCCTAATAATGTCTAGTATTTATTAAAAATATTAAATTCCAGAAATTTGCAATATTTTAAAAAGTCAACAAATCGGTCAACTTTAAGTCAAAACTAGTTCAAAACTTCAAACCTTTGTAATAAAATGTAGAAAAATCCGATTTCAACGTACTTACCTTCTAACTGATCGTAGTAAGGTCTAGTATTTTAATAAAATACAAACATTCCAGAATTTGAGCTTAATCAAAAATTCAATTTTCACCCTTTAATTAAATCATTAAAATATCCTAAAAATTCATAAAACTCATAATCATTCTAAAACTCAGAAAATATTGGTTTAATGTTTAAAACACTTAACAAATCTTTTAAAACACAACAACCATCCTAAAGTTGAAGTTTATTGGCTGGACTACTCCGGGCTGCGGGGCTAAGTGTCCTAAGGAGGCTGGTTCCTCGAGCCTGGTGGCACAACGCCACGAATGGATTCTAAGGGGTGTTAAATCTTAAAATAGATTAATCTTTAATTATTTAACATTTTAAAAAAATCTCTAATTCAATTACATTAATTTGGTTTATCGGCTGGACTACTCCGGGCTGCGGGGCTAAGTGTCCTAAGGAGGCTGGTTCCTCGAGCCTGGTGGCACAACGCCACGAATCAATTAATGGCAAACTTAAATTAATCAAGCTTTAAAATCAGTAACTAACTCATTTTTGTATTAATCCACTCTTTTAATTCCAACCAACTTTAAATAACTTAATCAACCCCGATTGCTACTGGGTAACCCAGGCCTACGAGGCTATTAGCTTAGCCCCAAGGAAGGTGAAATAAACTTCACGGCCTCGGTGTGAAACAAAGGTAGTAATCAATTAACTTTTAAAATATGTTTAATTAAAATGCTTAATCCATTAATATTTAAATTTTAATCTAAATCCCCTTTTAAGCCTTAACAAACCCAGACTTTTAGACAACTTCAATTAATAACCCACTTTAGGATCTATCCCAGCCACACGACCTTTCTCACACACTTTAGATGATGTGCTAGGACAACCAACTCTAGATCTAGGTTAGGCCGGTGTTTACTTTACTGCTGTGTGCCGGATTTTTCGTAGTTTTCACTGCATGTTGTGGATGAAATTGCTTTGCTGTGTCTGCTTACTTTTTCTGTACTCTGTGGATGGATTGATGTGTTTGGCGACTAGATTACCCTTAGGTTAGGTACGATCTGGATGTTGACACAGTTTTCTGCAGGTGGCCACGCTCATGCAGGGCAATATAAAAAGGGGGCAAATAAAAAAATGCATAAATATTATAAACTCTTTGCACAGGTGCTTCAGCTGCTAAAGCCCCCAAATAAAAAGAGCGTGGCCAGTGTGTTTACTTTCTTTTCTGCTCATATACAACTGCTTGGGAATAACTGCTTTTTATATATTAATTGCTTAGGATAACCCTGCAGGTGAGTCTAGATTTTTATTTTGATATCAATGTAATTTGTGCAAGTGTCAAGTGTTGTGAAAGTTTATTTTGAGTTGGGATACATAGATCCAAAGCTTGGATTCCAAAGAGGAAAGGATACCCCTTTGGGGAACACTCCTTTTCCATTTGGAAATCCAAATTTGGATCACCTCTTCCTTACCCAAAGAGGAAAGAGTGGCCTTCCCCTTAGAGGGAAGTGCCCTCTTATCCATTTGGGTAATCCACTACGAAGATTCCAAGAAGATTGAAGAAAAGGAGTCCAAAGAAGAATGAAATTGAAGATTTGAAGACTTGAAGATTGAGAGTATCCCACTCAAAATAACTTGCGTCATTACTAGGCTTAGAATCCGGGTTGTTGTCAGTGGTGCCCGGCCACTTTACTTTCTGTAATATTCTGGTTTGTAATAAGCAAGGCAACTTTGCCTATGGACATTTATTAATTAATTCATTTATATTGATGTGTTGAAATGATTGCCTTTAGGATTACTTGCTTTTACTAGTTTTTTGGCGATTGCATGCCGCTCTTTGTTTTCGCCTGGATACGTGAGGCTCGTGAGGGTGTGAAATTTTTATACTCATAATCTTAAAAGTCTAAAATTTTAGTGAGTCTAAATAACATAGAAAGATAACGAATCTAGGGAATTAGCCGGGGATCGACCCCGGGGTCGCATGCATATTTTTGCATTACTCTTTCCTTGCTTTAGACCCTTCCCCGCCTGCGGGTAGAGTCCGGATAGTCTGACCTATGAGGACGAGGTGCCGGACCTGGGGAAGTCCAGTCTTCTAAAAAATTATTTTATAAGCCTGTTTTTAAAAATTTCAAGCATATTTGATTTGAGGTTGTTAACCAGCATGCATTGCATTAGATACAAATTAAAGAGTCAAAATTTTAATTTCATAGTCCTTAGCATTTTAGCACCCAACATAAGTCAAAGGGGCCAATTAGGAGAATCTCTAGATGTCGGCCCCGCCTCCCAAAACTTTAATTATAACGTCCCTACCACTCTTTCATAAAAGACCGGATTCATGTATTTTAAATCGATTAGGTGGTTAGCTGGCTCCCCAATCCAGGCCGGGGTAAGTCCAGACCTTGCACTGCATTAGTTAGGATCGGACGACTGTGGTCCAGTGTCCAAAATAGATTTAGGATCCGGGGCAGATCTTTGATTATAAGACCCCAAATTTCGGGAATCTAATCCCAAATTTCTAATAAAATGCTCAACTCTAATTAAATATCATTTCAAGTCCAAAACATAAAGCCCAACACTTAGATTAAGTTGGGACACTTCCGGATGGTTCTGGAATCTCAAAGTGTCCCCTACCTCTCCTCCTTTAACTCTGTTAATAACTGCTCAATTTTGATCCATTCCCTTTTGAGTTTCCAAAATTCACTTCTCTTTTTGATATCACTCCTAGAAAATCTAAACAAAATTTTGCCATTATTTTAATCGAGAGTTTTCGTAGGAGATTTTATCTCCCTACGATGTAATTAACTACGAGGGCTTGCGCTCGTAGGAGATTTAGAACCACACACGCACCTGATTTTAAAAAAAATCGATTTTTCAAAACTCAATTGGATTTATTTGGGAAAATTTAAAATATTAGTGATCATTATTATCATATTCAAAGAATTATCATCGAACGATATTTTCTCCCTTCGGAGAGATATATCTTTCTTTGATAAGGCTTTGGATGTGAACCTAATGATCACACTTCTTGAATATTGTAGCTGGATATTCAGTTGAACCTCATTTTGACCCTTCGGGGTCATATGAATTTCTCTTTAGCATCCGCTCATAATATTCAAGATGGATTTCATAATTCTAAGTCTGAATACCGTCATGAAAGTTTATTTTCGTCTTTCGGGGTGATATACTCTTTCTAACGAGTCGATTCGACCTTAGAATTAGAACTTAACCTTAATCTTAAAATCCCCAAAGAAAACCAATATTTTCAAAACATGTTTTCAAAATTCCACCAACAATGGAGAGAGATATTTATACCTAGCTAAGATGCTATTTTTTTGTTTGAAAAAGTTAAGTTTTGAAAAGATAATTTTCTTTAGGAGAATTTAATTTATGGAACTTTAATTTTTAAATTGAACACATCATTATGAATGATATATCTCCTTAGTTTCACACCGAGGCGAACATATCATTCCCCAATGAGTTCAAATTATGAAAAAAAGTTCATCCTGGTTGTCATAGTAAAATTAAGGGAAGAACCACATATGACCATGGAGGGTCAAAATGATGTTTGATCGAGTGTTTGTGTATAATAATATGCATAAATGATTATTAATTGTGTAATCAAAATTAAGATAAAAAGATGACATATCTTCCTAAGGAAAGAAAATATTATCTATTTTTAATTATTTGAATATGATAATAATGATCTTTGACTTCAATTTTTCTAAAGATAATTAATTAGATTTTGAAAACTTTATTTTGAATATTTGATCTAGGTTCTAAATCTCCTATGATTACTAGCGCTCATAGTTATTTTCATCATATGGGAAACTTGAGAATCCTATGAAGATTATCTATTAAAATAGTGGTAAATTTTTTATCTGGAATTTTCAAGGAGTGATATCAAAGGATTGAAGTTTGAATTTTAAATGGGATAAGAACAAGATTGAAAATTTCTTATTTCTAGAGGTCAAAATGACAGATGAAAGGTAGTAGGTGCTTTAGTATTCTAAAATAATTTAGAAGCACCCCAACCTATCCAATATGTTGGTTTAATTTTTGGATTAATTGAGATTTAATTTGAGTTGTCAAATTTATTAGAAGCCCATTGTCAATAATCAGGATTATATTCCCAGAAGGTTATGATCTTATAGTCTAGACCTATTTAAAAATGTAAATCTAAATTGGGCATTGATAATTAGTTGCCCAATCCTAGGTAATGTAGTATAAATATGGACATACCTAACCCTAAATTGGGGAGCCTGTTAACCACCTATGCACTTTAAAACAATGTATCTAATCTTTTATACAAGAGTGGTAACCAAACCACCAAGGATTGATATTTAGTTAAGTTTAGGGAAATGGGGCTGACATCTAGAGCAGATCCTAATTGGCCCTTGACAAATGTTCTCTACATTCCTGGATAATATGATGTTTAAATTAAATGTAATTAAATTTATTTCTAATGTAAAGTATGCTAGTTAACTTGATGAATGCTTAAATCAAATATAAAGTGGTTTTAAAATAAGGCTAAAAATTAGATTTTATCTTAAGGAACGCATAACTTTCCCTTGACATAATTGCTCCCTAATAGGTCAGGTGGCCTACTAAAACCTATAGGCAATGAGGCGCCTAATTAAGAAGAGAAAGTATAATATGTATGAATAAACCTAAGATCCTTGACAATCTAAGCATACTTTTCTAAAATTTAAGAATTTCTATGTGAGCTTAAAAATTTTAAGTTTTATTAAAGAAGAATTTTTTTTAATGTGCCATCATAAGCCTTAGATCGAATTCTAGGCTAAAAGAATAAACAACATATAATCACCCAAATAATTAAAAATAGTAGGTAATCCTAATCATAATAAGAGTAAAAGATTAATCAAATTAAATTAATAAATTAATTTGAATAGTTTATATGGAAAGTACCATTTAATATTACAATCTAAAATTTATAAAAGTTAAAGTGGTCAGGTACCACTAACAACAATCTGAATTTTACTCTTAAGACTCAAGTGACTTTGAGAATAAGATTCTTCTCGATCTTCACTTCTTCATCCTTCTGCAATCTCCTTGGATTCGTCGGGTTTGGATATCCAAATGAAAAGAAAATCCTTCCTAAAAGGTGCTTTCTTTTCTCCTCGGATACTTAAAAGTTTCCTTACCTGAATCTCCAAATGAAGAAGAACTCTCCCCTAAGTTATGTTACCCTTCTCTTGGGTTAGATAACTATTATCCCATCTCAAATACTTTTATAACTCTTGATTACAAATTAGATACATCAAATTACACTTAAGAATTAAAAGATAATTCTAGACTCAAACCACCTAGAGGTTTATCCTTGGAAACAAACATTTAAATAATCATAAGAAGTTATAAAAAATTAAAATGCTCAACCCATCCACACTTGACCATATTCCTTTTAATCTAAATAGGGACTTAGCATGCTTAGCACCTGTGTAAAAAATGTTAATTGAAAGCTTAATTTATTTTACCCCCTTTTATTTTTAATAACCATGTATGAGCATGGCCACCTGTATAAGATTATGTTAGAATTTAAATCATCTATAAATTAACTATAATTTAATGTCCATAAAATATATACACATATGGTATAGAATTTAAATAAATAATTACATCAATCACTCACTTCTAATAACCAGTATGTAGTGAAAGCTTAAAAAATTTGGCACACAACAGCAGGAAATTAAAACACTGACTAGCCTAAGATTAGAGTTAATTATTCTAACAAATCATCTAAAGTGTGTAAGGTAGGCTGTGTGGTTTAGATATGTCCTTTATAGAATAATTAGTTAAAGTTGTTTAATGTTCTGGTTGGTTGAAAGGCTGAAGGAAATATTTAATTAAAGTTGAAGTATTAATGATTTAAAATTCATTTTAAAATGTATTTTAAATGTTTAATAACTACTATCTTTGTTGCTCACATGGGTCATTAATTTTATTTCACATTCCTTAAGGCAAAACTAATAGTCTAGTATGCCTGGGTTACGTAATGGTAATCGGTATAATTAAGTGAATTTAATTAGTTAAAGCTTAAAGGTTTATAAATTTTATTAAAATTGATTTGTTGTTGATTTTTACAGTTGGATTATTTTTTTTTGGATTTTTAAATTAAATATTGAATTTCTATAATTATTTGAATTATTTAAATGCATTAATTAAAGGGGTAAAAATTTAACTTTTTGAATTAAAGTGAATTATGGAAATTTGATAATTTCTTAAATATTAGATCTTAAGATAAGTAATTAGAATATATAAGTTAACTTAATTTAGATTTTTCTACATTAAGTTATGAATTGTTGAAGTTTTGACTTGAATTTGACTTAAAGTTGACCAAAAGTATAGCTTTTTGACTTTGAAATATTTATGTTGATTTAATATTTTAATAATTTTTACACCTTAAGTGGAGGACAATGCCTCTGATTTTGCTTAATTCAGAATTTTCTAGAATTATTTTTGATTTTTCAAAATTTGGATATTTATTAGAATTTTTTAAAATTGCTTAGTTTGATGTGTTTTAATGATATGAATCCAAATAAACTCCAACTTCTTCAAATCACCTCCAAAGGCCAAAATGATTTTAAGCAGAATATTTATTTTAAATTTTTAATAATTTTTCTTTAATTAAATGAATTAAATATTAATTTTCACATAAAACTATAATAATCTTAAAATTGACATCAAATACAGGCACTTTTAATTTTCTTTAATTAAGGGTTGAGTTATGGTTAGTTTGATTTATTATTTATAATTTTTGGATTTAATTTTTGTTTATTATAATTTTTAGAAGTTTTGAAGCTTAATTAAATAATTAATCTTAAGTTAATTAATTATCTTATAATTTTGAAAATCAATGAGAAATTTTCTTAAGGTAGAGGATGTGACTAAATTTAAAGGTATAAAGTTTCATGCCTATTGCATGTATAATTTAATTTCCAAAATTAATCTAAATTATAAAAATAAGTCCTTAATTTTTTCCTTAAGATTTCTCTTGGTTGAATAAATTCAAATGAAAGTTTAACCAACTCTTGATACACATACGAATGTGAAAGTTCAAATAGGTTGGTAGACCTAATAGATTTATCCCAAAGCTAACCAAAAGAGGGGGGGGGGGGGGGGGGTGAATTGAAAATTTTAAAAAATTCTCTTGAATTTTGGAAAATTGATTCAATAATTTTTGCACAATAATGAATTTTCTCAAAATAATTTTTTGACAACTAAAATTAAACATTCATAAAATAAAAATACCATAAAAATAAAGGAACAGAAGAACACCAAATTTTACAGTGATTCAGTCCAACTAGACCTACATCCACTCCCTGAAGACTCCATCAGGTATTGCACTATACCAAAAGAACTCTCTTTTTTCTCCCAAAGTAAGGCAAAGAAGCCCTTACAACAACCTCTCTTCCACCAAACCCTGGTGCGGCAAAGTACTGATATCCTTTCTCTCCTTCCTAGTGATGGTAGAGTACCAAAGTCCTTTCTCTCCCTCCTAGTTATGATAGAGTAAAAATTTCCTTTCTCACCCTCCCGCTGATGGAAGAGTAATAACATCCTTTCTCACCCTCGTAGTGATGGTAGAGTACCAACATCCATTCTCACCCTCTTAGTGATGAAGAGTACCAACATCTTTTTTCACCCTCCTGGTGATGGTAGAGTACTGATTCTCCTCCAAAGATCTTCTCTCAAGATTCTTCAAGGAAGTAGGGCAGAAAATTAAAGAATATACAAAGAGATACACACCTTCGGGAACCTTGTTAACCCTTCATAATTTCCACTTATAATATCTCTCAACCCTCACTCCCAAACACTATCCCAAAACACTCTCTCTATCAGTCCTAAAAGAAGATTTAAAAAGAAGTAGAATAGTCTATTTTTAGGACTCTTATATATGAAGAACAAGAAACACTACCAGAAAACTAAAAATTTCTTATTGAATGTACTTGTATCATATAGTATGATCGTACTTCGTATGTATGACAGTTCAAAATTACATGTACAATCTTGCATAAACTTAATTTCATACTCTATTAGTCGTATTTATAAACTGAAATCATATAGTATGAATAGTTAAAAAACTAAACAAGTTTGTCTCGTATGATTTCATACAAACCCATTTCATATACTGTGAATCATCTGTATGAACCCAATATTGTATAGTACAAACTATTTAAACAAATTATGCTTCATATGTTATGAATGTGGATGATCCTATTTCATGCTCTGGACGTCATCTGTATAAACCCAAGTTCGTAGAATATGAACAATTCAAAAATTTAGGTGTTCGCATGGGACGAATTGGTACATACCCATTTCTTACTCTAGACATCATCTATATAAACCTTACTTTGTATAGTACGATCAGTTCAAGAAATGGTGAATTCGTTCAAGATGAATTGGTACTTATCCATTTCATACTCTAGACATCGTCTATATGAATTTAACTTTGTACAGTATGAATAATTAAAAAGAATTTTCTAAGTCATGATTTGATTAACTTAGTTATAGAGCAACTATCATGTCTAATCATCTAGTATGATTAAAGAATTATATAATATGATTAGTTTTAAAATAAAAGTTTTGACTCACTCCTCCAGTGTGTGCGTGCACGGTTACCCAATTACAATCACACTTTCTCATACTCAAGAAAAATAAAAAAATTATAGACATTAATTACAAGAAAGTTTAATCTAATCTTAAAGAAGTCTTTGATAGTGTGGAGTATGATTTCTCTGAAACATTACTATACGCAAACAACACAAACAAAACTTTTCTAATATATGTTAGGAGAATAAGTAATCAGAACAATAATACTTTGGTATCACCAAAAGCTCACAAGATATAAAAATATAGTTTTGAAAACTAAGTTATAATAATCTTCCCCTTTTTGATGATGACAAAATAATTATTGTTTGAGTTAACACTTAAGGACATTTTTCTCCTAAGCTCCCTCTAAATGAATGACCAATTTAAAACAAGGGATTCCAATGAAAATTAAAACCACAATAACAAATTAAAAAGACTAAAAAACTTAAACAAAAACAACACAATAAAAGAAATAAAAACTTAAACAAAAATAACAGAACAAAAGAAACAAAAACTTAAAAAAGAACAACACAATAAACACACACACAATAACATAATACACACAACATAAAAATCACACAACATTTAATCATAACAAACGTTAAACAAAATTAAACAAATAATACATCAAACAATAACTAATGACTCCCCCTTTTGATAACAATAAAAAGGAGGATGAAGAATAAGATTTTAAACTAATCACACATACAATATTAACATCTTAATGCTAAAAAAAACTCAAAATTTAAATCAAAGAACAACTAAGACAAGAAAAGTCAACCATATTCAATTTTTATTCTAGACAAATCAAATAAAAAAATTATTACAAAAATGATGAAATAAAAATTAAATAATTTCTAATTCGATAGTGAATATTATTATTGATTATATGGATTTGCATAAGAGATAGAATAATAAAAGAAAGAATATTATACAATTTTCAAATGGCGACATTATATCTTTTCAATTATTTGTTGTACACTTTGTGAATCTTTTTAGTTTCAGCTAATTTTGTGTCTCTTTTCACTTTGAAGAATATTACCCATCTTTTTAAACTATTAGCACATTTTGTGCATCTTTTCAAGTTTAACATGCTTTGTGCATCTTTTAACATTTTTAGACTTTCCAGTATCAATAAATCTTAAAAGAAATTCAATGATTAATAAAAATAAACACATTGAGAAAGAAAAAAATTAAAAATAAGATATATATTTTATAATAATTATAACTAAATTAAATTTGTTTATAAGAACATGAGATTGATCTCTAATTTACATCCAATCATAATTTAATTTAAAATTTTGAGAGATTAAATTTTGCAAAGAAACTAATTTGTAGAGCAAAGTAATTCAAAATTTTATTCTAGAGATCTACTACAAATGATTTGTCTCTATAAACTCAACCAATTCAAGAAGAGTAATTTTAATTCAAGTCAAAACATCATTCCATTTAGCATTTTAAACACATACAAACATTACATCATTCTAGAAACTAAAGAACCACAACATGAGGAAACTAACATACGAAATCATAAGAAACATCTCAACAACAAGGATAAAAATCTCAACAACAAGTACAACACATAAGTAAAACCTAAAATCCTGATGTGCCTTGGTCTAGAGGTGGCTGAGGAATGAACATCATAATGTAGCTGTTTATTATAGCTACTTATTTATTGACAAAGTCGAATTGATCTCTAATCCACCCCATGTGTTTGTTGTACCTTTCATCCTACTAGTTTAGGTGATTCTCAATTTGATCAAAGCATTGATCAAAATGGGATTCTAGTTGGTTAAAATGTTGGACCATTTATTGATAGAAATTATGATCTAGTCTATGTGAAGGTGTTGGTGTTGGATCAGCGGCTCCTTCTTCTACCTTAGAATCTTCTCCCTCAGATCCTTAATCTCGATAAAAAAGTGCACGAAAAGAGGCATCAGTAAAGTAAATGGGAAGTTGTATGGGGATCAGGATGGATCAGGTTATACTTCTCTTCTAAAATATATGCAACTAAGTGTCTTAAGGCGACATGTTTTTTCCTCTTATTGAGAGGAAGTCTAATATTAGAAAGTTTATAGATGTAGTCCATGATTAGTTGAGCTTTGTGAGTAGGAGTGTTAGTCATTATAAGGTATGTGATAGTAAAAAAAAGAGGAGTCAAATTAATATGATCACCAGCATTGGGAATAATAAAAGTTCTCAAGACATGCTGAATGATCCTAGAATTCTGGTCAAGGGTATACACATGAGAAAGATGGTTTACTTATGCAACACCTTTAAGAGTTTGGTTTATTTCTGACCATCAAAATGTGCCCTAGAGTTCATGATGTGTTCTCTAACCCCTTGAATCTTAAGGTGAAGAAAGTTTCTTAAATCTTCCTTAGTTATTTGTACTCTCTGCTTAAAGACATAAGAAGACAACATAGTGTGGTCCTTATTCATTTTCATGTTCGAAAACAAAATTTAGAAGGTTTTTAGATGATAAGCATAGATCAAGGTAAGGATAAAAAAAATTGAGTCGAGGTGAAAAAAGGCATAACAGAGAAGATTATGGCATTTTGAATAAGGAGATGAGAGAGGGTAATCTTGGCTCCAGTGAAATGTTTGTAGGCTTCCTCAGTTCTCGTCTCTACCAGAGTGAGAGGATGAGCACTTAAAGTTCATGGATGTTTTCTACTATGGGACATTTGTACAGAAGGACACAAGATGGTTTGGGATCAAATGAGAATGTGGAGAAAAAATCATCCACCATCTTTCAATTTAAAGAAAAATGACCAATCATACAATTAAAATAATATAGGATAAAAAATATATTTTACATTTGAATGGAAACGACAAAAAATGAAACGACTTTTCATAAAATGCCATTCTCAAGGAGTCATTTTATACAGGCTTTTTGACCATACGATTGTATAGATAAACATCTATTCGTTCGAGTTGATTATAATATTAAAGATCATTTTTAACAATTAGGTTTAGCCACATGAGAAATTTACAACAAGATCTTACAGACAAAATATGATTTTGAACTTATGATTTGTGTCCAATAACTAACATTTAGAAAATTGTCACCAATCGTACAGATAAAAAATTAATGATGTTACAGATGATGATGACATCATATAGTATAATATGCATTTAAAATTTTAGTCTCACATGCTCAACTAAAAAAATACCATGTGCATGCTACATAATTCATACAGCATAAAATCATGTAAATGAAAGGAAACAACACTAAGAAAAAGATAAATAAAAACTCTATTAAAAAATAATTTACACAAAATCTATGAAAAACAACACTAAAAACAAAAGCAAAACTCAATACTAATACACAAAAAACAAATACAAACAAAAGAAATGAAAACTCACAAATAAACAAACCCTATCAAATAAACTAAGAAATAAATAAACACATCAATACATTTCAAATCCAATTTGCAGAATTTGAATTTTAAGCATTAAGATCAATAACATCTAATCTGGTTCTTAAAGTGCTAAATATTTCAAAAGCTAATAGCTTTGTTAAAATGTATTAAAGTTGATTCTCAATCGCAACATGATGTAATTCAATTTCTCCCTTAGCCATTTGATTTCTAATGAAGTGATTCCTTATATCTATATACTTGATTCTAAATATTGAATAGGATTCTTTGAAATGCATATGACACTTATATTATCATAGAAAATTGAAATAGTGTCAATTGAAAATCCTAAGTAAAATCATTATTATTTTAACTAAAGAACTGTGCCACATAACTACTTAAGGCAATATATTCTACTTCGATTGTATAAAGGGCCATTGAATTCTATTTTTTACTAGACCAAGAAACTAAAGAGTTTTATATAAATTGACAAGTTCTAAAAGTACTTTTTTGATCAACCCTACATCTTGTAAAATTTGAATCAAAATATCCAATGATTTCAATTGAATAGTTATGCTTATGATACCAAATCCCTAAGTTGTGAGTTTCCAAAAGATATCTTAAAATTCTCTTAATAGCAGTCAGATGTGATTCCTTTGGTTCAACTAAAAATCTAACATATAAATAAACACTAAATAAGATATCTGGTCTGCTAGTATTCAAGTAAAGTAATGATCTAATTATTATTCTAAATTTATTTTGATCAATAGATTTCCTCTTAGAGTCCTTATCTAATTGTACCGACGAACTCATTGGTGTACTCACTAGTTTAACATTATCCATTTCATATTTCTTGAGGATGCTCTTAATATACTTCGATTGGCTAATAAATGTTCCTTCCTTATTTTATTTTATGCTAAAACCAAAAAAGTAAGTCAAGTCTCCCACCATACTCATTTCAGATTTACTAATTATTTTTTAAAAATCGTCATAAAGAGTTTTATTGGTGGATCTAAATAAAATATCATCAACATATATTAAAAAATAGTATGTCATCTCTTATCCTTTTTAAGAAGAGAGTGGAGACCACACTTCCTTTAACAAATGATCTTTCCAACAAGAAAGTGCTTAAACTCTCATACAAGGCCCTAGGTGACTATTTAAGTCTATACAATGCATTTTTCAATTTAAACACATGATTTGTGAATTTTAAATTTTTAAAACCTTTAGGTTGCTCAAGTTAATTATAATTTTGTATCACCCTATTATGAAAGGTACTCTTAACATCCATTTGAGATAACTTAAAACTTTTAAAATAGATAAAGGCTAGTAACACCCTTATCACTTCAAGTCTAGCTACAGGGGTAAATATTTCATCAAAATAAATTTATTCTATTTGATTATACCTGGCCATAAATCTTGCCATATTTCTAATTACAACACATGAATCATTCATTTTATTTTTGAACACTCACTTAGTTCCAACAACACTTTGATCTTTAGGCCTTTCAATTAATTCTCAAACATCATTTCTAACAAATTGATTTAATTCTTCTCGCATTGCATAAATCCAAAATTCAGTTAAAAGTGATTGATTTTTATTAGTAGGTTCAATCATTGATATAAAGGTATAATGGTTCACTTCTTTGATAAGTCCATGCCTAGTTCTAACCCCCTCACTAGGTTCAGCTAAAATCAATTCTTTAGGGAAACTCTTAGAAAATTTCCATTCTCTAGAAAAAGCATTTTCTGTTCTAACATATTCTTCTAAATTTGTATTTTTAATTCCTTGGGATATATCTTTAATATGATCTTCTTCCAACCTTGGCTCTTCTGAATTACTAGATTCATAAAAAATTATATGTGGTCTTTTTAACTACCAAAGTTCTCTTATTAAAAATCTTATAGGATTTGCTAGTATTAGAATATCCTAGAAAATTTTCTTCAACATATTTAGGATTAATCTTTCCTATTATTATAAATGAACACATTATATCTAAAAATATGCGAATGTGAAAGATTAGGTGTTCACCCCTTAAAAAGTTCATAGGGTGTCTTATTCAACTTAGATATAATATTTACCCTATTCAGAACATAACAAGCTGTACTAATCTCTTCAGCCAAAAAAATTTTTGGAAGTAAATATTCTTCAAACATGGCTCTAATGGCTTCTATCAAAGATTTATTCTTTCTTTTGACAACCTCATTCTACTGAGGGGTCCTAGGTATTGAAAATTTATGAAAGTAAAGTTCATAGGATTTTGTAGATTAGAGTTTTACAATTATAGTTTTTTTAGATTTTTAAGTTAATCAAAACTTTTTATTTTGGATTACCATAGTATATAAGGGTTTGATGTTTGAATGTTGCTGTTATGTTGGTCTTGAGATTAGGGTTTGCTATTGTGAATTGAGATTAGGGTTTGATTTTAAATGGTTTCATGTTAAATTTTGTTGTTATGATGATGGCATGATGGAATTGACATGTTTTTATGTTTATAATGAGCTACTCTATAATACAGTTGTAGTGTCTTTTTTTAAGGGGAAAACCCTAATGGAGCCTAAAAGTTGATTAATTTGAAAATTACAAGATCCTTAAAAGTGAAAGTTCATTAGGGATGTTAGGCCCTATGAACTAGTCCTGAGGCTAACCAAGAGGGGGGGGGGGGGGGTGAATTGGTATTTTTAAAAATTCTTAAAAAATAAGAACAAATATCACAAACCAAAGTCACCACGGAAAAACAAGTGCGAACAATAAAGGTGTGGAGGTAGTAAAAAGAACATAAGGGTTTATAGTGGTTCGGTCAAGTTGACCTACTTCTACTCCCTAGAGGCGCCCTCCAAGTATTGCACTATCAACGTGACTCTCCTTTAGCCCCCACAGCTAGGCGGAGAAGCCCTTACAAAACACCTCCTTTTTGCCACCCCCGCCAAGGCAGAGAACCCAACTCCTTTTGCTTCCTCCTGAAGTAGACAGAGAACCTCCATCGATTGCTAAAGCTTACCTCTCCCAACCCTTCCAAAGACAAGAGACTCTAGGGAAGAAGAAGTGGAATAATGCTTGGAGAAACCCTTGTGAAATCCCTCACAAGCTCCCCCTCACAAGATCCTCTCTCTCTCTCTCTCTCTCTCTCTCTCTCTCTCTCTCTCTCCCTCTCTCTCTCTCTCTCTCTCTCTCTCTCTCTCTCTCTCTCTCTCTCTCTCTCTCTCTCTCTCTCTCTCTCTCTCAGGTTTTCTCAGGTCAAGACAACAGCCAAAGATATTCAAAAAATGTTGAACATGAGTTCTTAAATAGAAGAGATTCAACGGAGCTCAATAATTGTAAGTTGCCGACTATATCATCCAGGATGATAATAATACCGTTCTGTACGATCAGTTCAAAACACAGACGATCGGCCAAAACATCGCCCTGAATGATTGATCGGGATGATTGAAAATCGTCTTATCGTC